>OX344855.2:0-624508 GCA_947037095.2 Nycteola revayana
CTAACCTAACCTAACCTAACCTAACCTAACCTAACTAACCTAACCTAACCTAACCTAACCTACCTAACCTAACCTAACCTAACCTAGACCTAACCTAACCTAACCTAACCTAACCTAACCTAACCTAACCTAACCTAACCTAACCTAACCTAACCTAACCTAACCTAACCTAACCTAACCTAACCTAACCTAACCTAACCTAACCTAACCTAACCTAACCTAACCTAACCTAACCTAACCTAACCTAACCTAACTAACCTAACCTAACCTAACCTAACCTAACCTAACCTAACCTAACCTAACCTAACCTAACCTAACCTAACCTAACCTAACCTAACCTAACCTAACCTAACCTAACCTAACCTAACCTAACCTAACCTAACCTAACCTAACCTAACCTAACCTAACCTAACCTAACCTAACCTAACCTAACCTAACCTAACCTAACCTAACCTAACCTAACCTAACCTAACCTAACCTAACCTAACCTAACCTAACCTAACCTAACCTAACCTACCTAACCTAACCTAACCTAACCTAACCTAACCTAACCTAACCTAACCTAACCTAACCTAACCTAACCTAACCTAACCTAACCTAACCTAACCTAACCTAACCTAACCTAACCTAACCTAACCTAACCTAACCTAACCTAACCTAACCTAACCTAACCTAACCTAACCTAACCTAACCTAACCTAACCTAACCTAACCTAACCTAACCTAACCTAACCTAACCTAACCTAACCTAACCTAACCTAACCTAACCTAACCTAACCTAACCTAACCTAACCTAACCTAACCTAACCTAACCTAACCTAACCTAACCTAACCTAACCTAACCTAACCTAACCTAACCTAACCTAACCTAACCTAACCTAACCTAACCTAACCTAACCTAACCTAACCTAACCTAACCTAACCTAACCTAACCTAACCTAACCTAACCTAACCTAACCTAACCTAACCTAACCTAACCTAACCTAACCTAACCTAACCTAACCTAACCTAACCTAACCTAACCTAACCTAACCTAACCTAACCTAACCTAACCTAACCTAACCTAACCTAACCTAACCTAACCTAACCTAACCTAACCTAACCTAACCTAACCTAACCTAACCTAACCTAACCTAACCTAACCTAACCTAACCTAACCTAACCTAACCTAACCTAACCTAACCTAACCTAACCTAACCTAACCTAACCTAACCTAACCTAACCTAACCTAACCTAACCTAACCTAACCTAACCTAACCTAACCTAACCTAACCTAACCTAACCTAACCTAACCTAACCTAACCTAACCTAACCTAACCTAACCTAACCTAACCTAACCTAACCTAACCTAACCTAACCTAACCTAACCTAACCTAACCTAACCTAACCTAACCTAACCTAACCTAACCTAACCTAACCTAACCTAACCTAACCTAACCTAACCTAACCTAACCTAACCTAACCTAACCTAACCTAACCTAACCTAACCTAACCTAACCTAACCTAACCTAACCTAACCTAACCTAACCTAACCTAACCTAACCTAACCTAACCTAACCTAACCTAACCTAACCTAACCTAACCTAACCTAACCTAACCTAACCTAACCTAACCTAACCTAACCTAACCTAACCTAACCTAACCTAACCTAACCTAACCTAACCTAACCTAACCTAACCTAACCTAACCTAACCTAACCTAACCTAACCTAACCTAACCTAACCTAACCTAACCTAACCTAACCTAACCTAACCTAACCTAACCTAACCTAACCTAACCTAACCTAACCTAACCTAACCTAACCTAACCTAACCTAACCTAACCTAACCTAACCTAACCTAACCTAACCTAACCTAACCTAACCTAACCTAACCTAACCTAACCTAACCTAACCTAACCTAACCTAACCTAACCTAACCTAACCTAACCTAACCTAACCTAACCTAACCTAACCTAACCTAACCTAACCTAACCTAACCTAACCTAACCTAACCTAACCTAACCTAACCTAACCTAACCTAACCTAACCTAACCTAACCTAACCTAACCTAACCTAACCTAACCTAACCTAACCTAACCTAACCTAACCTAACCTAACCTAACCTAACCTAACCTAACCTAACCTAACCTAACCTAACCTAACCTAACCTAACCTAACCTAACCTAACCTAACCTAACCTAACCTAACCTAACCTAACCTAACCTAACCTAACCTAACCTAACCTAACCTAACCTAACCTAACCTAACCTAACCTAACCTAACCTAACCTAACCTAACCTAACCTAACCTAACCTAACCTAACCTAACCTAACCTAACCTAACCTAACCTAACCTAACCTAACCTAACCTAACCTAACCTAACCTAACCTAACCTAACCTAACCTAACCTAACCTAACCTAACCTAACCTAACCTAACCTAACCTAACCTAACCTAACCTAACCTAACCTAACCTAACCTAACCTAACCTAACCTAACCTAACCTAACCTAACCTAACCTAACCTAACCTAACCTAACCTAACCTAACCTAACCTAACCTAACCTAACCTAACCTAACCTAACCTAACCTAACCTAACCTAACCTAACCTAACCTAACCTAACCTAACCTAACCTAACCTAACCTAACCTAACCTAACCTAACCTAACCTAACCTAACCTAACCTAACCTAACCTAACCTAACCTAACCTAACCTAACCTAACCTAACCTAACCTAACCTAACCTAACCTAACCTAACCTAACCTAACCTAACCTAACCTAACCTAACCTAACCTAACCTAACCTAACCTAACCTAACCTAACCTAACCTAACCTAACCTAACCTAACCTAACCTAACCTAACCTAACCTAACCTAACCTAACCTAACCTAACCTAACCTAACCTAACCTAACCTAACCTAACCTAACCTAACCTAACCTAACCTAACCTAACCTAACCTAACCTAACCTAACCTAACCTAACCTAACCTAACCTAACCTAACCTAACCTAACCTAACCTAACCTAACCTAACCTAACCTAACCTAACCTAACCTAACCTAACCTAACCTAACCTAACCTAACCTAACCTAACCTAACCTAACCTAACCTAACCTAACCTAACCTAACCTAACCTAACCTAACCTAACCTAACCTAACCTAACCTAACCTAACCTAACCTAACCTAACCTAACCTAACCTAACCTAACCTAACCTAACCTAACCTAACCTAACCTAACCTAACCTAACCTAACCTAACCTAACCTAACCTAACCTAACCTAACCTAACCTAACCTAACCTAACCTAACCTAACCTAACCTAACCTAACCTAACCTAACCTAACCTAACCTAACCTAACCTAACCTAACCTAACCTAACCTAACCTAACCTAACCTAACCTAACCTAACCTAACCTAACCTAACCTAACCTAACCTAACCTAACCTAACCTAACCTAACCTAACCTAACCTAACCTAACCTAACCTAACCTAACCTAACCTAACCTAACCTAACCTAACCTAACCTAACCTAACCTAACCTAACCTAACCTAACCTAACCTAACCTAACCTAACCTAACCTAACCTAACCTAACCTAACCTAACCTAACCTAACCTAACCTAACCTAACCTAACCTAACCTAACCTAACCTAACCTAACCTAACCTAACCTAACCTAACCTAACCTAACCTAACCTAACCTAACCTAACCTAACCTAACCTAACCTAACCTAACCTAACCTAACCTAACCTAACCTAACCTAACCTAACCTAACCTAACCTAACCTAACCTAACCTAACCTAACCTAACCTAACCTAACCTAACCTAACCTAACCTAACCTAACCTAACCTAACCTAACCTAACCTAACCTAACCTAACCTAACCTAACCTAACCTAACCTAACCTAACCTAACCTAACCTAACCTAACCTAACCTAACCTAACCTAACCTAACCTAACCTAACCTAACCTAACCTAACCTAACCTAACCTAACCTAACCTAACCTAACCTAACCTAACCTAACCTAACCTAACCTAACCTAACCTAACCTAACCTAACCTAACCTAACCTAACCTAACCTAACCTAACCTAACCTAACCTAACCTAACCTAACCTAACCTAACCTAACCTAACCTTTTTTTTTTTTTTTTTTTTTTTTTTTTTTTTTTTTTTTTTACGTGGTGGAAATCTTTGATAGACTTCCCACCGTCTTGGGGAAAGACGGTGGGGGAGTGTGGGACTCCTTCACTTGCACCCGGCTCTATGTAGCGAGCGAGCCGGGGCATCCGGTACCCACTAAAACCACCACGGTAGCCAGCCTCGGACGCATCTGCCGGTGGCCCTGGGGACTCGAAATGATCGACAACCAGGACCACCGCCATACGTCTAGTCTCGGATTGAGACTCCTCTCGGGAGGGGCAATAATTGGGCCCCTCCCCTGCGCCTTTGCGCATATGTAGGTAACCAGCGGCTACGACTGGTTACCTCTTCCCGGGATCGCTGGGAAATGACGGCCAGAGTCCCCACTCTGACCGCCGCGACCCCGAGGGCAGCGTGTTATTTAGCTGCGAGGCATTCTCGCGCTATCTGTTGATAGCGCTGTGGCGCCGAACCCAAAAATTAGATTCGGCGCCACACTTTCTCGCCAGCGACACTATGGTCGCCGGCCCCGACCCCGCACTCTTCTACGTGCGGGGTTGGAACGCTCCCTCTCGCGTTCCGCTGTCTCCTTCTGGAGCATGACCGCTTCACAGAAGGAGACCACCGCTCTCCAGGAATCTCTCGCCGCCAACATGGCCGTGATAACAGCCGGCGGCGAGAGGTCAGGCCCGATCGTGTTGACCAGGACTCGGCGCTCGGAGGCCCAGGCTGGGCACTCCTCGAGCGTGTGTTGAGCCGAGTCCCGGTCACTGCCGCAATGGTGACACGCGGCAGTGGGCTCTCTCCCTATTCTGTTCAGGTACTCACCGAAGCAACCGTGTCCGGTGAGTACCTGTGTCATCCTGTATGTCACGCCGACATACTTCCGGTCCAGCCACACCTCCAGGCTGGGCAGTACTGCGCTCACTACGCGCTGGCGCGAGCAGCGTGGCAATTCGAGCCGCTCGCGCCACAACTCCAGCGCTCGCCTATGCGCTCCTCGGCGCACCTCGAGCGGGTCTGTCGCGTCCCCGCCCTGGCGAGAATGGAACCGGTCGTAAACTTCCGTGTCCATCCCCGCCAAGATGTCGAAGGGCGGGAAACGCGCCAGAGTAGTCGCCGCCTCAAACGAGATTGTGCGGTATCCCCTCGCGATCCTTATGGCCACCACGCGCTGCAGGCTATTAAGCAACCGTCTGCAGCGGGAGGCGCCCGTCAGCCTATCCGACCAAACGGGCGCCCCATAGAGGGCCATGGATCTCAGGACACCGCCATAGAGACGGCGAATCTCCTCCCGGGGTCCCCCGAGATTGGGCAGCAGCCTCTGGAGAGCACCTGCTGCCTTTTGGACTCGGGGGACCAGACGCTCGAAGTGAGCCTCGAAACTCCATCGGCCGTCGAGGATTAGGCCGAGGTATTTAATGGTGGGCCCGATCGACACCACCGCTTCCCCGATCCTCATCTGCGTTATTGGTGGCTCCCCCCGAAGGCTGTGGAACCACAGTGCTTCGGTTTTTTGGGGAGCCACCCGCAAACCCAGGCCCTCTATGTGGGCAACCACTCGTGCGACCCCCAATTCGGCGAGCCTCAATGTTTCGTGGAAGCCCTCCCCCCTGGCCATGACCAAAGTGTCATCCGCATAACAGATGACATCTAGGCCGGGGGGCAGTCTGGTCCTCAGAATTGCGTCGTAGGCGAGGTTCCACAGAAGTGGGCCCAAAACAGACCCCTGTGGAACCCCGCAGCTGATCCTCCTCGTTATTTCGTTGCCGTCCCTGTCGGTGAACCTGATGGTCCTGTCGCACAAATACGCCCCGACTATTTCGCGCAAGTAGGGAGGCACGTTATGATGGTGAAGTGCCTCCCTGATCGCCTGCCATGGGAGGGAGTTAAAGGCGTTGACTATATCCAAACTTATAGCCAACGCCACTCCCCCCTCCTGAACTGCCTCCTCCGCCAGGGAACGGACGCGCCTGATGGCGTCCACCGTTGACCTTCCCTGACGGAAGCCATACTGGCAATCCGAGAGGTCGGGGCCCTCGCGCGACAGGTGTTCACTGAGGCGGGCAGCGATGACACGCTCGAAGAGCTTGCCCGCCTCATCCAACAGACAGATTGGACGGAACGACGCAGGAGAATCAGCCGCCCTGCCAGGCTTCGCTAGGAGGACCAGACGGGCCTCCTTCCAGCCGCTGGGGAAAACTCCGCAGCGAAGGCAGCTGGTAAACAGCTGCCGGAGTTTATCCCCCAAGATCGCCAAAGCCAACACCCATGCTCGTCCGGGGATCCCATCGGGACCCGGAGCGGTGTTTCGAGCTGCGAGCCGCCTAACGGCTCGATCCAGCTCCCCCTCCGTCACTCCAAGATGGTCCGACCAACCAGAATGGTCCGGACGTGACGGGGGGATCGAGGGACTGTCCTGGACCCGTGGGAAAAGGGCGTCAACCACCCTTTCCACGAATTCTGGGTCCAAGGACTCAGTTAGAGGAGGGACCCACGGGCGAAGTTTGCCCATAACCATTTTGTATGGGCGGCCCCATGGGTCCCTATTTAGCCCCTCGATTAATTCAGCCCAGGACCGAGCCTTGGCCTCCCCGATCGCAATCTGGAAGGACTTCGTGGCGACTCGGTACTCCATGTAGGCTTCGGCGATCTCTTCAGACGTGGCTCGCCGTCTTCTTCGGGTTCTAGTAAACCTGCGTCGCGCCCTGATGCAGGATGTGCGCATCTGTGCCAGGCTCTCCGACCACCAGTACGCGGAGAACCTTCTTGGGCCTTTCTTGGCCCGGGGCATAGCGACGTCACAGATTTCAGTCATTCTGCCCCGGAACCAATCGGCGAAAG
The DNA here is from genome assembly GCA_947037095.2 of Nycteola revayana. Taxonomy (NCBI): domain Eukaryota; kingdom Metazoa; phylum Arthropoda; class Insecta; order Lepidoptera; family Nolidae; genus Nycteola; species Nycteola revayana. Next base: position 6,963 of record OX344855.2, read on the forward strand.
CCTCCGGGTCGTGTATTAGGCCCGTTTCGGCGTCAACCCAATCCACGACGTGGGCTGCAGCAACCAGGAGGGTCTTTTCCAGCTGCTTAAGGACCCAACGCCGTGGGGGACCCTGATTATGCACTGCCGACCGTGGGGAGCTGCGACGCAGCTGAGAGGCGACGTTGAACGTTATGTGGCGGTGGTCGCTAAGAGTGGCAAGATTTTCTGCCACTCTCCACCCCGAAACTAGTCTCGCCGCAGAGGGAGTTGCCCACGTTAAGTCGACAATTGACTCCCCCTGCCAGCGCACGCAGGTGCTCTCCTCGCCTACGTTGAGAAGTTCGAGGCTGAGAGCGGCAGCCCACTCCAATATGGCCTCTCCCCTAGCGTCGTCGCGGGCGTCACTCCACACTCTGGAGTGAGCGTTGAAATCACCCGCGACGAGTACCGGACGGGTTGAATAGCTGCGGATGCAGCTGGCAAGCCCATCCAGGTACGCCTCATATTGCGTGAGGCCGCAGTTGGGTGAGACGTAGCAGCCGATGACCACAACGTCGCCCCACTCCACAGCCACAAAACCGATTCCCCTTTGCAAGAGGGTGCATCGGGGATCACCCGCGCCTCCAGCCCAATAAATTGCGACCGAGCCCCCCTCCGCCCCAAACCAGCGAGGATGGTCCGGGACGGAGTACGGCTCAGCCACAATGGCAAGGGCAACCGACTGTTCCGCGAGCGTCTGGATCATAAGGTCCTGCGCTGCGCGGCAGTGGTTTATGTTGCCCTGCAGGATTTTGTTTATGGGCTGGAATTTCGGGCCTGAGATGCACCCTCGATCGGAGCCCGGCCTGAGTCCGGCTGCGAATCTTTATTCGCCGACCCCTTATTTTGGGGTGCGGCTCCTCTTTTCCCCGTTTTAGGAGGCGTACATTTGATGCCCCCGAGGCGGTGATTTGCCGAGCGGCCAAGATCCCTACAAACTGGGCATGTAGGACTGGAGGCTGAGCAATTCTGCGCCTTGTGACCGGGCTCCCCACATGAGTAGCAGAGCCCACTGCGGTCCTTGGGACAAGCGCATTTGGCCCTTACATGCCCATTTTCCAGGCACCTGAAGCATTGTAGTGGCCTTGTTCTAAGGGCCACCACTTTTGCCGAAGACCACCCCACTCGCAGGTATTTGTCATCGAGCTTATTCACCGCCTCCAGGGGGCACTTGGCCCAGATGGTGTTAAGCCCCGACCTATGCTGCCTGATGACTCCAACTCTGATGTTGTCCTCCGTGCAGCCGGTTGCCCTCGCGACAGCCTCTGACACTTCGGATGGAGTCACCGAGTCATCGAGATCTATTAGTCTAATCTCGCCCATTTTGACTGGGCGAGCTATTTTCGCCCCCGACTCTTTGAGAACCTCCTTCAACTTAGACGCGAGAGCGTCTGCCCTTGAGGAGTTGTCCGGGCCGGGAATTCGCAGGACCAGACCACCATTTATGGCCCTACGTTGGCTAATGCCCTTTTCCAGCCCGAACTCCGCCAGATTGATTCCGGCCTTTGCCGTCTTCATAATCTCCGCGAGCGTGGTCCCCGAATCTTCGGCCACCGAGATGGTGATGGCAGCCGTGTTTGGGGCACGCGGAGGTCTGGGCTTCCCTTTTTTGGAGGGGACGCTCTTGGCTGCGGCTGCTTGCACCCTCGCAGTCCTGCGTTCCCTCTTCTCCTTTCTGCCCAGGACCTTACTCCACGGCAACTCCCCTTGTGGCTGATCTTGTTCCACAGGGACTGCTGCAGAGTGTCCAGGTCCCGGGTTTGGGGACTCCTTGGTTGGCGCAGGAGGCTGAGGATGCGGTTCCTTAGCCTTTTTAGGCTTCTTCTTGCCCTTGGACTTAGCGGCCTTTTCTTTGGGGTTGTTGGCCGGCGCCATCAACCCGCTGCCGCTAGTCTCGGAGGAGTCGGCTTTGTCCGAGTGGACTTTTTTCCCCGCTTTGGCCAGGGCTGGTGTACTGGCCCTTCCTGGCTGCAGTACTAACTGCATTTTCGCCAGTATCTTTTCCTCGAAGGCCTGTAGCTTGCAGTCTACAAGGCCTGCGAGGCTCTCCGCATAGGCACCCTCGGTTTGTGGCGCCGCCCGTTTTTTCGGTGTTGGCGTTGCAGCCGCGTTTGTCACCGACTTGTTGAGCTCCGCTCGGGCTGACGTCCTCTCCTTGGCCTTCTTTAGCTCCGAGAGTTCGGAGGACAAGATGGCAATTTGAGCTGCCATGGCGTCACGCTCGGAGCGCATTTCTGCCACTTCTCGCTCCAATCGCTCGGTGCCCACTGCAGCAGATCTCTTGTGGAGCACCACCGATACCGCCTCGGACTTCCGGATCGCCCGTCTGAGGGCGTTCTTCATTCCCCCATTAAGGTTTTTAGACCTGTCGGAAACCTTCTCAATAGTGGACAGGGCGTCCAAAAGTATCGACCCGAGAGCGGCCGTTGGTTGGTGCTCCATCTCCTCCATGAGTTCCTCCAGTTTTGGTAGCGACTCCTTAGATTTTAACGTCGCTGGAGGAACATTTGGGTCCTCGATTTCCTTAAGATCTGTCTCCAGATCGTTGTCTTCGAGAACCCTCTTCGTCTTCCTGGTTCTTGAGGTCTTGCGCAGTGTGGATGCGCTAGAAACCATGGAAGATGCAGACGCCATCGATGTCGTCGACGTCTGCGAGCAGTCACTGTCGTATTCGTACGCTGCTCTCACAATGCTCGTGGCCCTTGTGTCCCGGACCGGCGTGAAAGGCCGGGAAAAGGTATCCACCACCTCCTTCGTCACAAGCGGGATGCGATCCATGACTACGACGGGACGCGCCGCAATCGGGCTCCGCTTGAGCTCCCTCCCAGGACGCGCAAAACTGGGCGTGCGCGCCCTCTCCACGACCTCCGTGGTTTCCGAACAATTGTTGTCCCCCCCAGAAACGATGGGACTGCCGGGTCCCGAAGGACCCGAAGGGGATTCTCCGGCCGGAGACCGGCCGGTACCCCCCTGGGGTAGTTGTTTTCCAATTGTTAACTTATCCATTTTTGTTTTTATAGTTTTGCCGCCCTCACGACCGGGTATACCCCCCGGCCATGCAGTCCCTCGCCGGGCGGCGAAGCTTGGACTTCAGGGTAATTTTTTATAGAGGTTTTCTTCCTCTGTGCCCCTGCACTGCGTCCTCCGAAAGCCGGAGGGCGCGGCGAAGGGACACGACGGTGGAACTCTAACCAACTTATGGTTTTTTATGTTACAGATAACCTAACCTAACCTAACCTAACCTAACCTAACCTAACCTAACCTAACCTTTTTTTTTTTTTTTTTTTTTTGACGTGGTGGGAAATCTTTATCTTCTCGAGGAAGAGGGAAAACCTCTTAACCTCGAGAAGGTCGACTGCCCGCCTTCCAAGGGTATAAGGAAGACGGGACGGTGCAGGGCTAACCCGCTAAAACCCACCACGATAGCCTACCTCTGATGTTGGCGCCAGCGTCTCTGGGGTCACACTGAGTTCACAACCAGAGACGCTGAGCTACATCCGCCCAAAGGGCCCCTCCCGGGGGTAGCAATAGGCTTCCCCCAGCGCAACTGCGCTTGTGTAGGCAACCAGCGGCTACAACTGGTTGCCTCTTCCCGGGATTGCTGCCGAAGGCGGGCGGCCAGAGTCCCCACTCTGGTCCTCAGCAATCCCGAGGCATACTCGCACCAACTAAAGTTGGCGCGTCAGCGCCGAGCCTACACACTATGGCGTAGGCTCGGCGCTGCACTTTCTCGCCAGCGGAATCAGGTCCGCCGGCCGCGACCCCGCACCCTTCTGCGGCGTGCGGGGTCATTGCGCTCCCTGGCGCGTTCAGCGGTCTCCTTCTGAAGCATTACAGCTTCACAGAAGGAGACCACTGCCCTCCAATTATCTCTCGCCGTCACCATGGCATAAACCACGGCCGACGGCGAGAGGTCTCTCCCGATTATGTCGGTCAGGACTCGGCGCTCGGAGGTCCATGCTGGGCACTCCTCAAGCGTATGTTGCGCCGAGTCCCTATCGCTACCGCAATGGTGGCAAGCCGCCGTGGGCTCTCTACCGATGCGACTCAGGTACTCACCGAAACACCCGTGTCCGGTGAGTATCTGAGTCACTCTGTACGTGACTCCAGCGCACTTGAGCTGGAGCCAAGCCTCAAAATGAGGCAGGACGGCACCGACGGCGCGCTGGCGCGAGTTTCGCGGCGATTCCAGCCGCTCTCGCCAGATGTTGAGCGCCCGCCTGTGCGCGTCCCTCCTCACCCCTAGCGCGTCCGGGACGCCTCCGTCCTCCTGGCGAGCAGGGAAACGGATTCGGTCGTAGACCTCCGTGTCCATGCCCGCCAGGACATCAAACGGCGGAAAACGTGCCAAAAGTGTCGCCGCCTCGTACGATATTGTGCGATATCCTCGCACGATCCTGATGGCCATCACACGCTGCAGGCTGTTAAGGAGGTACCTGCAGCGGGAGGCGCCCGTCAGCCGGTCCGACCAAACGGGCGCCCCATAGAGGGCCATGGATCGCACAACGCTGCCGTAGAGGCGGCGAATTTCCTCCCGCGGTCCCCCAAGGTTAGGCAGCAGTCTCTGAAGAGCACCTGCTGCCCTTTGCACTCGAGGAACTAGACGCTCGAAGTGCGCCTCGAACTGCCATTTGCTGTCCAGTATCAGGCCGAGATATTTAATCGTCGGCCCGATACTGACGACAGCGTCCCCAACCCTTATGGAAGTTATGGGCGGCTCCTCCCCACGACGGAGCCCGTGGAACCACAGGGCTTCCGTCTTCTGGGGAGCCACCCTTAAACCCAATCCCTCAATACTCCGGATGACCCGCGTCACCCCGAGTTCCGCAAGCCTGGCGGTCGACCGAAAGTCGTCCCCGCTAGCCAACACCAGAGTGTCGTCCGCATAACAGCTGAGCTGTATGCCTGGGGGAAGATTGGTCCTCAACACCGTGTCGTATGCGAGGTTCCACAGCATGGGTCCCAGCACCGACCCCTGTGGAACCCCGCAGACGACTTCCCTAACTTTGACTTCCCCGCTCCGGTCCGTGAACAGGATCGACCTGTCGCGCAGGTACGCCCCGACAATCCTCCGCAAATACGGGGGCACATTGTGATGGTATAGTGCCTCCCGTATTGCTTGCCAGGGGAGGGAGTTAAAGGCGTTGACAATGTCCAAGCTGATTGCCAGCGCCACTCCCCCCCCCTCAACTGTGGCTTCCGCCAGTGTCCGGACGCGCCGGATTGCGTCAACGGTGGACCTACCCTGACGGAAGCCAAACTGGCAGTCGGATAGATCGGGGCCAACGCGCGACAGGTGCTCACTGAGGCGGGCCGCTAAGACTCTCTCAAAGAGTTTGCCCGCCTCATCTAGTAAGCAAATAGGCCGGAACGAGGACGGTAAGTCCGCCGGCCTTCCAACCTTCGGGATGAGGACCAATCTAGCCCTCTTCCAGTCCGCCGGGAACACGCCTGAGCGAAGGCAGTCGCTCATCAGTTGGCGAAATCGTCCACCCAGAACTGTTAGGGCCAACACCCATGCTCTGCCCGGAATGCCGTCCGGGCCCGGGGCAGTGTTACGGGCCGAAAGCCTTCTAACGGCCTGGTCCAGCTCTCCCTCAGTTACACCCAGATCATTTGTCCATTCGACATCATCCGGGCGCAGCTGAGGGCTCGGGAAATCGTCCCTTGGGAAGAGTGTATCTACCACTCTCCCAATAAACCCCGGGTCTAGGGTCTCAGTCGCAGGAGGGACCCATGGGCGGAGCTTGCCCAGGACCATCTTATATGGTCGACCCCATGGGTCCCTGTTGAGTCCCTCGATGAGGTCTTCCCATGCCCGCGCTTTGGCTTCCCTAATTGCCATCTGGAATGTCTTGGATGCGGCGCGATATGCCATGTAGGCCTCTTCGGTCTCCTCGGGCGTAGATCCGCGCCTTCTGCGCGTCCTGGTGTACCGGCGGCGCGCCCTGACGCAAGACACACGTAGTTGCGCCAGGCTTGGCGACCACCAGTACACCGACCTTTTTACTTTGCCCGGTCTAACCCGGGGCATCGCAGCATCACATACCTCGGTCATTGTTCCCTTGAACCAGGCCGCAAAGACCTCGGGATCCGGTGGGACTACTCCGTTCACCCAGTCCGCGACGTGGGCTGCAGCGACAAGAAGATCCCTGTCTAGCTGCTTTAAGGCCCACCGTCGCGGAGCCTCCTGGCTAGTGGGAGCTTCCCTCCTGGAGTTGCGGAGGGACTGAGCGACTCGGAAGATGATGTGCCGATGGTCGCTCAGGGTGGCCAAGTCCTCTGCCACTCTCCATCCCGACACCAAACAAGCCGCGGAAGGGGTTGCCCACGTCAAATCGACGATGGACTCCCCCTGCCACCGCACGCAGGTGCTGACACTGCCAGTGTTGAGGAGGCCGAGACCGAGGGCCGCCGCCCACTCAATGACTGTCTCTCCTCTCGCGTCGTCGCGGGCATCACCCCACACCCTGGAGTGGGCGTTGAAGTCCCCCGCGACGAGTACCGGACGGGTAAGGTGGCTGCGTACACAGCCAGCGACCCCGTCCAGGTACGCCTCAAACTCAGCGAGACCGCAGTTGGGAGAAACGTAGCAGGCGACGACTACCATCTGCCCCCATTCCACCGCAACAAAGCCAGACGACTTCTGAAGGAGAGTGCAGTGAGGGTCTCCAGATCCTCCCGCCCAGTAGATGGCAACCGAGCCGCCCTCCTCCCCGAACCAGCGGGGGTGGTCCGGGACGGAGTACGGCTCAGCTACCAAGGCCAGAGCAACCGACTGCTCCGCGAGCGTCTGGATCAAAAGATCCTGCGCTGCGCGGCAGTGGTTGACGTTGCCCTGTAGGATGTTTCTGTGGGGCGGGAAAACTAGTCCTTTCTTGCTTCTTCGGTCGGACCCTGGTCCGTTTGGGTCGCCTCCATTGGCGCCTCCTCTGCTGCTGCTGTGCCCCTGTTGTTCGGGGCGCGCGCGTACCTCTTCGGAGGGGAGCACTTGGGCCCGCCCAGTCGGTGATTAGACGGGACGCCGTAGTCTGCGCAGATGGGGCACTTCGGGCCCTCTGACACGCAACTCTGGGCTTTATGTCCAGGCGCCCCGCAAACATAACACAACCCACTTCGGTCGATGGGGTTGCCGCATCTGGCCCGGACGTGTCCCCGCTCAAGGCATCTGAAGCACTGAAGGGGTCTCACGTTTAGGGTCTCAACTCTGGCTGACGACCAGCCGACCCGAAGCATCTTTCCATCTAATTTATGCACCGCTTCTAAAGGGCACTTGACCCACACTGTGTGCATGCCCGAGCGGTGCGGCCTCATCACTCCCACCCTGACGTTGTCTTGTACGCAGCCGGTCGCCCCCGCGACGGCCGCAGACACGTCAGAGGGAATGACCGAATCATCGAGGTCGATGATTCGGATTTCTCCCATCTTCATGGGTCGCGCGATTTTGACCCCCTCGTTTGTGATAACTTCTTTGAGGCGGGACGCTAGGTCATCCGCTCGCTTAGCGTTGTCCGGGCCGGTAATCCGCAGGACCAATCCCCCGTTGACTGCTCTCCGCTGGCTTATTCCCCGCTCCAACCCGTAGTCCTCCAGCTTAACTTGGGTTTTGGCCGACCTGAGGACTTCTGCCAGCGAAGTGCCCGACTCTTCTGCCACAGAGATGGTGATGGCGGCAGATTTAGGGACTCGGGAGGGCCTTGGCTTCTTCAGAGCTGATCTAGCGGGACCTTTTTCTGCTGCAGCCGTTTTGGCAGCTTTTAGGTCCCTCTTTGCCTTTCTACCGAGGACCTTACTCCAAGGCAGCTCCGACGATGTTGGGAAAGTTTCTGGCTCCCTGGTTGCCTCCTCCCGTTGATCTGGTGCCGGACGTTGTGTACCTCCCACCTGCGGAGGTTTCTTCGCCGGCGCCTTCTTTGTCTTCTTCTTGTTCTTTTCGCCAGGGTTGTTTGCTGGCGCCATTAAAGAACCCTCGCCCCCAGCGACGTCATAGATGGTTTTTGACGCTTGTCCTCCCTTCTTGGATGCTCTTTTCGGGAGTAGGGGCGTGCTGACTTTCTCTGGCTGCAGCTCAGCCTTGAGTTCCTCCCGGAAGGTCTTCAACCTGCTGTCCATCAACTCGGCAAGCTGTTCCAGCATGGAGCTCCCCCTCGACGGTGTGGCTCGCTGAGGCGGCGGCGTCGATGCTGGCGTAACTGAGGTGGCCCTGGTCGCTTCAGTTCTCGTCGCTGCCCTGCCTTTAGCCTGTTTGAGTTCCGCCAGCTCAGAACTTAGGCTGGCGACTCGTGCAGACTGTGCTGCGAGCTGGGATCGGAGCTCCTGGATCTCCTGCTCCATACGCTCCTTGTCCACGGCTGAGGATCTCTCGTGGAGAATCAGAGTTGCGGCTTCTGATTTTCTGACCGATCTCCTCAGGGTATTCTTTAGTTCGCCCTTCAAGTTTTTGGACACGTCCGAAACCTTCTCAATGGATTGGAGCGATTCCATGAGGGTCGCTCCAATATCAGCCGTAGGCTGGTTCCTCATTTCGTCTATGAGGTCATCCACGCTAGGCAAAGCGTCCTTGGTTCTTGACCTTAGAGGAGGGATGCTCGGGTTCATAATGTCCCGAAGATCCGACTCTAGGTCTCGTTCCTCCGTCTGACCTTTTTTCTTCTTCGCGCCTGTCCTCTTGCGCAGCGCCGACGATGCGCAGGAGGCTAGGGAGAACCCTGAGGCGAACGACGCCTGCGAGCAGTCACTGTCGTAGTCGACGACTCGGGCGCTCGACCTGCTGGCCGGCCTTCTCCTGACGGGAGTCATCGGCGGCGGGAGGGCCGAGGACCGCAACCTCGGACCCGCCAGTTCACCATCCTCGTCGAAAACGATGGAAGGATGTATGGGCGCGAGGCAATCTTCCATAGGTTCCTCCACTCCCCGTGGGCACACAAAAACAGGTGTAGTCGCCCGTTCCTCCAATTCTGCAATTGTGGTGGCTGGGATTGGCTTCAGCACCACTCGCGCTTCGCTCCGGGTCTTTGGTGGAGTGCGCGGCAGTTCAACTCGAGGACGCGCAAAACTGGGCGTGCGCGGCCTCTCCACGACCTCCGTGGCTCTAGTGAAATTGTTGCCCCCCCCAGAGACGGTGGGGCTGCCGGGTCCCGAGGGACCCGAAGGGGATTCTCCAGCCGGAGACCGGCTGGTACCCCCCTGGGGTAGTGTATTTTCAATTTCAGACATTTTTCATGGTTATTTGGGGTTTTGCCGCCCTTATGACCGGGTATACCCCCCGGCCATGCAGCCCGTCGCCGGGCGGCTGAAGCTTAGGCTTCGGAGTAATTTTTTAACGAGGTTTTCTTCCTCGTCGCCCCTGCGCTGCGCCCCCTGAGAAGCAGAGGGCCCAGCGCAGGGGCGAAAAACTGTGGAGTGCGAAAACAGAATTACAAAAAATACTAACGTGTAGGGCTCGCTCCCCCGATGCCAAAGAGCCCAAAATGAGCCCGATCGGACCGGTGGGAGACGAGAAAAAAAATTAAAAAGAATTGTAGGTATGGTACCGAGTTTAGATGGTAAAACCCTACCGGGTGGGTGGGGGGGCCAAAAATTGATCGGATCCCGGGGGGCGGGGTACCAGGAGAAGCGGAAAAATGGTGGCTATCCAATGGTATAAGAAAAAGCATATAGCCCCATACAAAAATCGCAAGTTATGGACCTTTGAAGATGGATCAGGTGAGTTTTTTAAGCATTTTAGTATTAATAGCTATTAATAATGTCGGTTTGAGTGTTTACCGGTAAGCATTTTAGTATTAATAGCTATTAATAATGTCGGTTTGAGTGTTTACCGGTACACTATATTTATGTGCGCACTCCACGCATACTAGTTAGCTAGATTACTGCTAAAAATTTGCAAGATTTGTAGTGGTTTTGAGTTTTTAGGTAATAAATTAGTATCTCAACTGACCCATTTTTTTTTTGTTAAGTCAATTGATTTACCAATTATTCCTGTGGTCCTGAATCTATTTATATTTAACGTTAGTGGGACTAGCCCCTCTGGTTCTACGCAAGCTAAAACCTAACCTAACCTAACCTAACCTAACCTAACCTAACCTAACCTAACCTAACCTAACCTTTTTTTTTTTTTTTTTTTTTGACGTGGTGGGAAATCTTTATCTCCTCGAGGAAGAGGGAACACCTCTTAACCTCGAGAAGGTCGACTGCCCGCCTTCTAAGGGTATAAAGAAGACGGGACGGTGCAGGGCTAACCCGCTAAAACCCACCACGGTAGCCTACCTCTGATGTTTGCACCAGCGTCTCTGGGGTCACACTGAGTTCACAACCAGAGACGCTGAGCTACATCCGCCCAAATGGGCCCCTCCCGGGGGAGCAATAAGCTTCCCCAGCGCAACTGCGCTTGTGTAGGCAACCAGCGGCTACAACTGGTTGCCTCTTCCCGGGATTGCTGCCGTAACGGACGGCCAGAGTCCCCACTCTGGTCCTCAGCAATCCCGAGGCATTCTCGCACCAACTAAGGTTGGCGCGTCAGCGCCGAGCCTACACACGTATGGCATAGACTCGGCGCTGCCCTTTCTCGCCAGCGGACTCAGGTCCGCCGGCCGCGACCCCGCACCCTTCTACGGCGTGCGGGGTCATTGCGCTCCCTGGCGCGTTCAGCGGTCTCCTTCTGAAGCATTACAGCTTCGCAGAAGGAGACCACTGCCCTCCATTTATCTCTTGCCGTCGTCATAGCTCCTACTACGGCCGACGGCGAGAGGTCTCTCCCTATTTCGTCTATAAGGACTCGACGCTCGGAGGCCCAAGCGGGGCACTCCTCCAATGTGTGTTGCGCCGAGTCCCTGTCACTGCTGCAGTGATAGCAGCCCGCCGTGGGCTCTCTTCCGATGCGACTCAGGTACTCACCGAAACACCCGTGTCCGGTGAGTATCTGAGTCACTCTGTACGTGACCCCAGCGCATCTTAACTGGAGCCAAACCTCAAAGTGAGGCAGGACGGCACCGACGGCGCGCTGGCGCGAGTTTCGCGGCAATTCAAGCCGCTCGCGCCAGATACTAAGCGCGCGCCTGTGCGCGTCCCGCCGCACCCCGAGCACATCCGGGACGTCCAAGTCGCCCTGGCGGGCAGGGTAACGGAGTCGGTCATAGACCTCCGTGTCCATGCCCGCCAGGATATCAAATGGCGGGAACCGCGCCAAGAGAGTCGCCGCCTCGTACGATATCGTTCGATACCCTCTCACGATCCGAATGGCCACCACGCGCTGCAGACTGTTGAGTATGTGCCTGCAGCGGGAGGCGCCCGTTAGCCGGTCCGACCATACGGGCGCCCCATAGAGGGCCATGGATCGTAAAACGCTGCCGTAGAGGCGGCGAATCTCCTCTCGCGGTCCCCCGAGGTTGGGCAGCAGTCTCTGAAGAGCACCTGCTGCCCTCTGCACTCGGGGAGCCAAACGCTCAAAGTGTGTCACAAAAGCCCAGTGACTGTCTAGAATTAGGCCGAGATATTTTATCGTCGGCCCTATTGTGACGACAGCATCACCCACTCTTATGGACGAGACGGGCGGCTCCACCCCCCGCCGAAGACCATGAAACCACAAGGCCTCGGTTTTGTGAGGAGCCACCCGCAGGCCCACTCTTTCAATGCTTCCTATGACTAATGCAACGCCGAGCTCGGCGAGTCTGGCCGTTTCCCTGAAATAGGTCCCGCTGGCAAGCACAAGGGTGTCATCGGCATAACACACCAGCTCTATGCCAGGAGGCAGACCTGTCCTCAGTACGGTATCATATGCGAGATTCCACAAGAGGGGTCCAAGGACCGACCCCTGCGGAACCCCGCAGCTGATCTCTCTGACCGTTTCATTTCCGTTTCGGTCTGTGAATGTGATCGACCTGTCACGCAGATACGCCCCGACTGTTTCCCGTAAATACGTGGGAACCCTGTGGTACTCCAGTGCCTCCCGGATCGCATGCCAAGGGAGAGAGTTGAAGGCGTTGACAATGTCAAGACTGACTGCCAACGCCACTCCCCCCTCCCTGACTGCGTCTTCTGCCAATGTCCGGACGCGGCGGATGGCATCTATAGTGGACCTCCCCGGACGAAAGCCGAACTGATATTCCGACAAGTCGGGGCCCACACGTGACAGGTGCTCCGTGAGGCGGGCCGCTAATACCCGCTCAAAAAGCTTGCCCGCCTCGTCCAACAGACAGATCGGTCGGAACGAAGATGGTGAGTCCGCCGGTCTACCGCTCTTTGGGATAAGGACAAGTCTGGCCACCTTCCAGTCTGCTGGGAAAATCCCAGATCGTAGGCAGCTGGTAAAAAGCCGCCGAAGTCTGTCCCCCAAGATTGTCAAGGCCAGCACCCATGCCCTGCCCGGAATCCCGTCCGGCCCCGGGGCAGTGTTGCGGGCCGCTAGCCGCCTGACGGCTCGTTCGAGTTCGCCCTCCGTAACATTTAGCTCGTCCGTCCATCCAAAGTAATCCGGATGTATTGGATTTGAGGGACTGTCCTGGACCCTCGGGAAGAGTGTGTCTACCACCCTCCTGATAAATTCAGGGTCCAGTGTTTCGGTAGTTGGTGGTACCCATGGGCGGAGCTTTCCCAAGACCATTTTATATGGTCTGCCCCATGGGTCCCTGTTCAGTCCCTCAACCAGCTCCTCCCAGGATCGAGCCTTGGCTTCCCGGATCGAAAGCTGGAAAGCCTTGGTAGCTGTCCGGTATACCTCGTAAGCTTCTGCCGTTTCTTCAGGCGTAGATCTTCTCCTTCTGCGCGTTCTGGTGTATCGGCGGCGCGCCCTGACGCAAGATCTCCGTAGTTGCGCCAGGCTTTGGGACCACCAATACACGGAGCGTTTACCGGAGCTGGGTCTGGCTCTTGGCATTGCGGCGTCACAAATCTCCGTCATCGCCCCCCGGAACCATGTCGCGAAAACCTCTGGGTCAGGAGACACGTCCCCATTCACCCAGTCTGCGACGTGGGCGGCCGCGATAAGGAGATCCTTCTCCATGGCTTTAAGGACCCATTTCCGGTTCTGACGGCCCCCTGCAGTCGTAGCATGGGACCGGGAACCAGACTGAGTCACTTCAAACCGTATATGGCGATGGTCGCTCAGGGTGGCCAGATCTTCGGCCACCCTCCACCCTGTCACCAGACGAGCCGCGGAAGGGGTTGCCCATGTCAAATCGACGATGGACTCCCCCTGCCACCGCACGCAGGTGCTGACGCTTCCTGTGTTGAGGAGGTCGAGACCGAGGGCCGCCGCCCACTCAATGATTGCCTCTCCTCTCGCGTCGTCGCGGGAATCACCCCACACCCTGGAGTGGGCGTTGAAGTCCCCCGCGACGAGTACCGGACGGGTAAGGTGGCTGCGTACGCAGCCAGCGACTCCGTCCAGGTACGCCTCGAACTCAGCGAGACCGCAGTTTGGAGAGACGTAGCAGGCGACGACCACCATCTGCCCCCACTCCACCGCAACAAAACCAGAGGTCTTCTGGATGAGGGTGCAGTGCGGGTCTCCAGAACCTCCCGCCCAGTATATGGCAACCGAGCCGCCATCCTCCCCGAACCAACGGGGGTGGTCCGGGACGGAAAACGGCTCAGCCACCAAGGCCAGAGCAACCGACTGCTCCGCGAGCGTCTGGATCAACAGATCCTGCGCTGCGCGGCAGTGGTTAACGTTGCCCTGAAGAATGTTCTTGTGGGGCGGGAAAACTAAGCCTTTCCTGCATCCTCGGTCGGACCCTGGTCCGATTGGGCTGCCTCTATTGGCGCCTCTTCTACTGCTCTACCCCTGTTGTTCGGGGCGCGCACGTTCCTCTTCGGAGGGGAGCATTTGGGCCCGCCCAGTCGATGATTCGACGGGACGCCGTAGTCTGCGCAGATGGGGCACTTCGGGCCCTCCGACTTGCAACTCTGGGCTTTATGTCCAGGCGCCCCGCAGACATAACACAACCCACTTCGGTCAATGGGGTTGCCGCATCTGGCCCGGACGTGTCCCCGCTCAAGGCAGCGGAAACATTGAAGCGGTCTCACGTTGAGGGTCTCGACTCTGGCTGAAGACCAGCCGACCCGAAGCATCTTTCCATCCAACTTGTGCACCGCCTCCAGCGGGCACTTGACCCACACAGTGTGCATGCCCGAGCGGTGAGGCCTAATCACTCCCACCCTGACGCTGTCCTCCACGCAGCCGGTCGCCCCCGCGACGGCCGCAGACACGTCAGTGGGAATGACCGAATCATCAAGATCGATGATTCGGATTTCTCCCATCTTCATGGGTCGCGCAATTTTGACCCCCGAGTCAGTGATCACCTCTTTCAGACGGGACGCAAGGTCATCCGCTCGCTTAGCGTTTTCCGGGCCGGTAATCCGCAGAACCAACCCCCCGTTGACTGCTCTCCGCTGGCTTATGCCCTGCTCCAAGCCGTAGTCCTCCAACTTCACGTGGGTTTTGGCTGTCCTGAGAACTTCAGCCAATGAGGTGTTCGATTCTTCTGCCACAGAGATGGTAATGGCGGCAGATTTAGGGATACGGGAGGGCCTTGGCTTTTTCTGAGCCGGTCTTGCGGAACCTATTGCTGCTGCAGCCGTTTTGGCAGCTTTTAGGCCCCTCTTCGCCTTTCTGCCGAGGACCTTACTCCACGGCAGCTCCGTCGATGTTGGGACAGGTTCTGGCTCCCTGGTGACCTCCTCCCGGTGATCTGGTGCCGGACGTTGGCTACCTCCCGCCTGCGGAGGTTTCTTTGCCGGCGCCTTCTTCGGCTTCCTCTTCTCGCCAGGGTTATTTGCGGGCGCCATTAAAGAACCCTTGCCCCCAGAGGCATCAGGGTTTGGCGCCTGTCCTCCCTTCTTAGATGTTTTCTTCGGGGGTAGGGGCGTGCTGCCTTTCTCTGGCTGTAGCTCAGCCTTGAGTTCCTCCCGGAAGGTCTTCAACCTGCTGTCCATCAACTCGGCAAGTTGTTCCAGCATGGAGCTTCCCCTCGACGGTGTGGCTCGCTGAGGCGGCGGCGTCGATGCTGGCGTGCCTGAGGTGGCCCTGGTCACTTCAGTTCTCGTCACTGCCCTGCCTTTCGCCTGTTTCAGTTCCGCAAGCTCGGAACTTAGGCTGGCTACTCGTGCAGACTGTGCTGCAAGCTGGGATCGGAGCTCCCGGATCTCCTGTTCCATACGCTCCTTGTCCACGGCTGAGGATCTCTCGTGGAGAATCAGGGTTGCGGCTTCTGATTTTCTGACTGATCTCCTCAGGGTATTCTTCAGTTCGCCCTTCAAGTTTTTGGACACGTCCGAAACCTTCTCAATGGATTGGAGCGATTCCATAAGGGTCGCTCCAATATCAGCCGTAGGCTGGTTCCTCATTTCGTCTATGAGGTCATCCACGCTAGGCAAAGCGTCCTTAGTTCTTGACCTTAGAGGAGGGATGCTCGGGTTCATGATGTTCCGAAGATCCGACTCTAGGTCTCGTTCCTCCGTCTGACCTTTTTTCCTCTTCGCGCCTGTCCTCCTGCGCAGCGCCGACGATGCGCAGGAAGCTAGGGAGAACCCTGAGGCAAACGACGCCTGCGAGCAGTCACTGTCGTAGTCGACGACTCGGGCGCTCGACCTACTGGCCGGCCTTCTCCTGACGGGAGTCATCGGTGGCGGGAGGGCCGAGGACCGCAACCTCGGACCCGCCAGTTCACCGTCCTCGTCGAAAACGATGGAAGGATGTATAGGCGCGAGGCAATCTTCCATAGGTTCCTCCACTCCCCGTGGGCACACAAAAACGGGTGTAGTCGCCCGTTCCTCCAATTCTGCAATTGTGGTAGCTGGGATTGGCTTCAGCACCACTCGCGCTTCGCTCCGGGTCTTTGGTGGAGTGCGCGGCAGTTCAACTCGAGGACGCGCAAAACTGGGCGTGCGCGGCCTCTCCACGACCTCCGTGGCTCTTTCGAAATTGTTGCCCCCCCCAGAGACGGTGGGGCTGCCGGGTCCCGAGGGACCCGAAGGGGATTCTCCAGCCGGAGACCGGCTGGTACCCCCCTGGGGTAGTGTATTTTCAATTTCAGACATTTTTCATTGTAGTTTGGGGTTTTGCCGCCCTTGTGACCGGGTATACCCCTCGGCCATGCAGCCCGTTGCCGGGCGGCTGAAGCTTAGGCTTCGGGGTAATTTTTTAACGAGGTTTTCTTCCTCGTCGCCCCTGCGCTGCGCCCCCTGAGAAGCAGAGGGTCCAGCGCAGGGGCGAAAAACTGTGGAGTGCGAAAACAGAATTACAAAAAATACTAAGGTGTAGGGCTCGCTCCCCCGATTCCAAAGAGCCCATAATGAGCCCGATCGGACCGGTGGGAGACGAGAAAAAAATTAAACAAAATTGTAGGTATGGTACCGAGTTTAGATGGTAAAACCCTACCGGGTGGGTGGGGGGGCCAAAAATTGATCGGATCCCGGGGGGCGGGGTACCAGGAGAAGCGGAAAAATGGTGGCTATCCAATGGTATAAGAAAAAGCATATAGCCCCATACAAAAATCGCAAGTTATGGACCTTTGAAGATGGATCAGGTGAGTTTTTTAAGCATTTTAGTATTAATAGCTATTAATAATGTCGGTTTGAGTGTTTACCGGTACACTATATTTATGTGCGCACTCCACGCATACTACGCATACTAGTTAGCTAGATTACTGCTAAAAATTTGCTAGATTTGTAGTGGTTTTGAGTTTTTAGGTAATAAATTAGTATCTCAACTGACCCATTTTTTTTTTGTTAAGTCAATTGATTTACCAATTATTCCTGTGGTCCTGAATCTATTTATATTTAACGTTAGTGGGACTAGCCCCTCTGGTTCTACGCAAGCTAAGTTAATCCAAATTTGATACCAGAGGGGGATTTTTGCTACTATTTTACAGAAAATATCTTATTCTGTATTAATTTGTGATAATTTTTGCCTTTATTAATCGATTAAATGCGGCTTTAAACTGATAACTAAACCTGCGCCTAAACGGTGGGCGGGTGGTTAAAGTGCGTCGGAATTTATTTTCGTAAACCCGAGTTTTAAAATGGCGGCCGCCGCCGGTGCGTCGTGGCGTTATGTTTGAAAGCGAGTTATGGAAGTTGTTTGCTGCGTAGTAGATTCGCAGTTTTTTAATATTCAAATAAAAACGGTCCGCCCTAGCGAATTTTGATGGATTGGTGGCAGAATGAGGAAGAAATTCATTGAACAGCGTTTGGTAGCTGCTCAATGCGCACAATAACAGAATAACGAATATAAAAGTCATCGTATTATTCGCTATCACTCACCGAAGACTGAACCAACGGCGGTGTAGCGATGTCTAGATTCTTGGTAACCACTTTGCACTGAAGCTACCATTATTAACACAACACAAACACACTATCACTAATATGGCCGTCGGCGTCATAAAATGGCACAAACAAACAGACGAACAATGGTAAACTAAAACAATAGTGTTTTTAACGGCTGCGACGGTTATAAATTTAAAAAATGGACTCGCGCAGGGCGTGTGCGTTCGCCGGGGAGCGTACCGACTGAGTGATGTGTTTAGGCACTATTACATCCACATGACCTATTCAACGGCGTCGCCTGGGTAGAGGGAATATTTGACGACCTAGAGTCGTAGCCTGGTGCTGGTGGCTACGTTTTTCTTCGTACGCTGAACTACTAATGCAATTTCTACGATAATTGTATGTGTTTATCAAACAGTTTTACTGAGCGAGTGGTATGCTACTGTTGATATTATCGATCGCTGGAGACTAACGAAAGCTTGAGCAAGTTTTAATTTAACTAGCGATCTGTGCGGATTTAGTGATGAAATATGAAGCGATAATGGAAAATGGTGAAATATCTCTCGCTGAGGGCCGGGTGGGCGGCGTGCCAAACATTGATCGGATCCCGGGGGGCGGGGTACCAGGAGAAGCGGAAAAATGGTGGCTATCCAATGGTATAAGAAAAAGCATATAGCCCCATACAAAAATCGCAAGTTATGGACCTTTGAAGATGGATCAGGTGAGTTTTTTAAGCATTTTAGTATTAATAGCTATTAATAATGTCGGTTTGAGTGTTTACCGGTACACTATATTTATGTGCGCACTCCACGCATACTACGCATACTAGTTAGCTAGATTACTGCTAAAAATTTGCTAGATTTGTAGTGGTTTTGAGTTTTTAGGTAATAAATTAGTATCTCAACTGACCCATTTTTTTTTTGTTAAGTCAATTGATTTACCAATTATTCCTGTGGTCCTGAATCTATTTATATTTAACGTTAGTGGGACTAGCCCCTCTGGTTCTACGCAAGCTAAGTTAATCCAAATTTGATACCAGAGGGGGAAACCTAACCTAACCTAACCTAACCTAACCTAACCTAACCTAACCTAACCTAACCTAACCTAACCTAACCTAACCTAACCTAACCTAACCTAACCTAACCTAACCTAACCTAACCTAACCTAACCTAACCTAACCTAACCTAACCTAACCTAACCTAACCTAACCTAACCTAACCCGGGATGAATTATATTGTTATTAGAGTAGTATTTACGGATACGAATCTCTATAGCGACTTATAATATCTTTAGTTTTATGCCATCTATCGGCTGCTTCGTGTATCACTAGTAGGAACACTTGTCTGCTTCATGCTTTTATGTTAACATGATTTCGATTCTGCTTATTTCTTGTTTCTAGTCGTCAATAGGTGGCGTTAGGTGTAATATAATATATTATATTATTTATGCCATCTATCGGCTGCTTCGTGCTTTAAATATCACGCCTTATATTATAAGTTCAATTTAATTTAGAGTTTTAGTTAAGACAGTACAAAGTGTGATCCGTGATGTGTACAGACCTAGTGGTGCTCCGTGTGCCCGCAAAAGATGCATTTAATGAACAATAAAAAAAAAAAAAAAAAAAAAAAAAAAAAAAAAAAAAAAAAAAAAAAAGGTGCACGGCCGTACCTATCTTTTCTCGAAGCAACTCAGCCGATTTTCGACCCCCTATAACTTCGTTGTGGATAAAGATAGGAGCCTGAATTTTCAGTAACTAAACAAAAAAATTCAGGCTCCTATCTTTATCCACAACGAAGTGCACGGCCGTACCTATCTTTTCTCGAAGCAACTCAGCCGATTTTCGACCCCCTATAACTTCGTTGTGGATAAAGATAGGAGCCTGAATTTTCAGTAACTAAACAAGCTTTGTAAAACTACAGTATATTTCAAATTTCATTCAATTTGAACCAGTACTTTACGAATTATAACTAGTCAAAGTTTGGTATTTTCGGTAATTTTGTCACTCGCTCACTGCTGACTGACCGATCATCAAAATGTTTAGGCACTTCTAGCAGACGTAGAAGCTTCAAATTTTGAGTATTAGGAGAGTTTAGTGTAAAACTCATGGGAAAATTCCAACATTTTGCAATTTCGGTCCAGTTGTTCAGTTTCATCAACTGCATTAATAACTTTGTTATTTCTTATAAATGTATAGGATTACAAAGTTACATTTGCAGTCAGTGAATCAGTGTACATGAATATGTTTGATTTAATGGAGGAATAGGTGTAGATAGGGACCTAGATGGAATTATGTTGAAAGGTGGTGTCTAAGTGGTTAGGTTAGTTGTTTCAGAGACCTGGTTTTCTGCGTTCGATTCCCACCCGGGACAATTATTCGTCTGAAATTCAAACAGTTGTACTGAGTCAGGGGGTGCTTTGTTTTCGTGAATCTATTGAGCGGTGAGACCTTCGCGACACAGTGATTCATTTAAAAAGTTATAAAAAAAAAAAAAAAAAAAAAAAAAAAAGTCGACGGAAAAAAAAAAAAAAAAAAAAAAAAAAAACAATTGATTGTAAAAGTAAGATAGTACATAAGTTGTGGTATGAACGATAGGATACTAACAATTATAACAGCGTCTGATGGAGGTGGCTTGCCCGCTTGAGCCATGTCTCAGCAGGAGGCTGCGGTCCCTTGAGAAGTAGGGAACCCGTGTAATCTGGGCGTCCCTGAAACTGGTTATTTGAGCGCAACACCAATTGAGTCGCGGACGCTGCCAGAGGGTATCCCAGATAGGCAACAGTACCTGGGCCCCTCACAAATTGTGGTCGGAGGAGTAACCAGGGGTTTTACTCTCATGTTATGATTAGCATTCCACTGCTATGAAGAGGGCGAGTCCCACATACCCCACTGCCCGTGCCGGAACACCGCAGTGGCGGAGGAGATGCGTAACATTCTTGCATTCCTCTGGACAAACTTACACCACGGCTTTCACGCTTCCCGTTCGAAACACAGAAAGACGGTCACTTTCTTCCAAGCAACTAACAAATCTTACTGTGATATCGAAGGTATACACACAAACCACGTTTTATTAATCTGACACAAACTATATTTATATAATCATTTTATCAAATATTTTTATACACAGTTTGATGTTAACTAGGTAGCTTTAAATTTACTTATGTACATATTAGCTTGTTCCCTAGTGCGGGAGCTGTCTTAAAAAAAGGTCATAATCGGACATGTATTATGTAGTTGTACCAAAATTCCATCAAAAACAGTTAATCAATTTCGTAATTTTAAAAACCTTTGTATAGGCTTCGATAGGTCTTGAATGAAATGCGTGGACTGTATATATGCAGGTGTATATTGCTTACAAAACAGGTTAATTATTCTTCGTAACGCGATCACAGAAATAATACAAAATTAATGATTTAAATAAAAGGAATAAAATGTGCGATAGGCGCGTGCGCTGTCGTGTGGCGATGATGGCAACTCCCGAAGACCGACGAACGGCGCGCTCGGAATGTCTCGGCGACTCGGCTCCGCCCACCGCGCTGATGATCGGGTCGCGACGAGCCGCGACGAGTGTGTGTACTCAACATACTCCCCCGGCTGAAGTATCTTCAGGAACATTGACAGGAAGAGGGCATATATTGTTGAATGCCCGTCGAATTACACCCTTGCGTGTGTGAATGTCAGCAACTCATGCTATCCCATCGCTGCCCGGATGTAGAGCCAATATGCGTCCCAGAGGCCACAGCAACGGAGGTGAAGCCTGGTCTTTCACGACGACGAGATCTCCTTTCTTAAGCTCGCCCGATGTACGGTGCCATTTGGACTTCTCCTGAAGCCATAAGATGTACTCATGCGAAAATCTCTTCCAAAAGTGCTGCTTGAGATACTCTATTCGCTGAAAGCGCTGCAAGCTGGTGACATTGGCATCGAGCACTTGTGGATGCGGCAACATAACTAGAGACCGTCCTATAAGGAAGTGGGACGGAGTCAACGGCGTGAGATCGGAAGGATCGTCTGAAAGAGGAGTCAGAGGCCTGGAATTTAAAATAGACTCTACCTGTATTAGACACGTAGCCATTTCCTCAAACGTTAAATTTGTAAGGCCTAAAGTGCGCCTCAAATGATGTTTGGTCGACTTGACGGCAGACTCCCATAAGCCTCCAAAATGTGGTGTGTAGGCCGGAATAAAGGAAAAATGTATCCCTGGGTCAATGCTGCTGAGTTCCAAATCTTGTGAAAGAAGTTTAGCAAGCTCATTAAACGCTCCGACGAAAGTTGTGCCGTTATCAGAAAAAACGTTTCGTGGTTTTCCCCTCCGAGCAATAAAACGGCTAAGTGCGGCTAAAAAAGCTTCTTTTGTTAAGTCCGATACTAGCTCCAAGTGAACTGCTCTCGTAGCTAGACACACAAAGACACAAATAAAACATTTGATTAATGATTTAAATAAAAGGAATAAAATGTGCGATAGGCGCGTGCGCTGTCGTGTGGCGAGGCAACTCCCGAAGACCGACGAACAGCGCGCTCGGAATGACTCGGCGACTCGGCTCCGCCCACCGCGATGATGATCGGGTCGCGACGAGCCGCGACGCGTGTGTGTACTCAACAACCTTTGACAGGCCGGAAGCCATAAGGCCGTGAGTGCCATACATAAGTTCATGTTAATCCTCTGTTAAGCTTGATGTTGTAGTTTTCGATTAGGTACATTGACAATATTTATAACCAATGAGAGATAACAATTTTACATACGGATTAATTTTAAATGACGTTTGACGAGTGCGACGAATATCAATAAAGCATAAAAAAAGTATACGACGCATCTGTTCTTGTTTCATATGGTGAGTGTTGCCATGCCAGCTAGGTACGTGGATATTCATATGTGCGTAAGTTAAGTTATTTTGTAAATAAGGGCACAGAGTTACTAGTCTGGATGGTTTACATCAAATTTTAAGTCTACTTTGGAACTATTAAAGCGCAGGAATAATCCATTTGTGAATACAATAGACTAAAACCGGCTAAGTGCGATTCGGACTCGCGTACTAAGGGTTTCGTACCATTTTCAAGTGCCTACCTGTTGCCGTTATAGATATCGAGCAAAAAAGGCCAAAAAATAGTTGTTGTAAGGGAGCCCCCCCTTAATACTTATTTTATGTTTTGTTATTATAGCAACAGAAATACATAATTTGTGAATTTTTCAACTGTTTAGGTATCGCGGTTCTTGAGATAGAGCCTGGTGATAGACAGACAGACAGCTAAGTCTTAGTAATAGGGTCCCGTTTTTACCCTTTGGGTACGGAACCCAAGCATTTGATGTCTAGACATGCTTAATATTGTTGCATCAAAGATATCGAGAAAAACCCATAGAGAAATGGAGTGGGCTTTGAGAAAAACTGTAGCTGAAGTTCAAGAAGTAGTCCCGGTAAAGAACAAGAGGAACACAACCTACAAAAATTGGAAAGCTCATCATCAAGTGACAGAGTGGTAAAATCCATCGTTGGTATTTTAAAAAATAATGTAAATTGTAAAGCAAAGGAAATAAGTACAACTATCTACAAAAAGAAATGAGATGCCATCAAAAACATACTTGTAAAAAAACCCAAGTCTCGTAACGCAGTTCTTTTACCGTAAAACGTCGTGAGATCTATGTAATACCAAGTCGGTTAATTTATTCAGTCCCTACTTAAGGGACCTTCTATCTTAAGCTATTACGTAATTATCTCACCTTACAGAATCTTATTTTGACCTTATCAAAGTTCAAAACTTTTATGTTATGAATATTAGATTGACTTGGCCATCGCAATAAACACTTGTGAGATACATTCTAATTATATCCGATGGCCAAGTTAATCTATTATTTAAAACTTTAAAGTTTTGAACTTTGATAAGGTCAAAATAAGATTCTGTAAGGTGAGATAATTACGTAATAGCTTAAGATAGAAGGTCCCTTAAGTAGGGACTGAATAAATTAACCGACTTGGTATTACATAGATCTCACAACGTTTTACGGTAAAAGAACTGCGTTACGAGACTTGGGTTTTTTTACAAGTATGTTTTTGATGGCATATATTTATACACCTATATATTTATTTGTTGATAGTTAGTTGTGTCTCATTACATCACTGTTTCGTTACATCACTCACAGTAATAAATACAAACAATAATTAAATTAAATATTAAGTATTATTTCTTACAAATTTAGAAGGCCTCTTCTTGAAGCTAGCACAGTTAACGAGAAATTAAGTTACATAACAGAAAGTTTGACGCATCTTTACGACCGCCATGCTCCTATTAGGGCGATCAAGCAGAAGCGGCCACCAGCACCCTGGCTGACTCGGGGGATTCGGATGGCTATGAGGCGCAGAGATCGGGCTTTTCGTAAATTTAAAAAGGAACGGTGCGAAGACCATTGGAATCTTTACAAGCTTGCTAGGAATCGGTGTAACCTGATGATACGCAACTCTAAACGCCGATATTTTCTTGACAACATCTCTTCTTCTACTCCTGCCGGTATCTGGAAATTCCTTGGAACTCTGGGTATCGGTAAGTCGAGTAATTCTGAGAATCCTAGTTCCATAGATTTAAATGATCTAAATAAATATTTCACGACTTCTTCATGCATTGATCCTCTATTACAACATCAGACGGTTAACTATATTAATAGTTTAACTCGCCCTGATATAAACCATTTTCGTTTCACTCCAGTTGATTCGGATGAGGTCAAAACCACCATCCTATCCTTTAAGTCTAATGCAGTCGGTTGTGACTGTATTGGTCGTCGCATGATTGTCCCCATCCTTGACTACGTCCTTCCTGCGCTTACGCACTTAGTCAACTTTTCTCTCCACTCCGGAATTTTCCCTGACCAGTGGCGTAAAGCATTTGTCCTCCCACTCCCTAAGATCTCAAATCCTGTCGATCCAAACCATTACCGTCCAATATCCATTCTTCCATTCCTTTCCAAAATAACGGAGTCAGTTGTTAACAAACAACTGTCCCATTTTATTCTAACCAATAACCTAATTAGTCCTCTCCAATCTGGTTTCCGGCCGGGTCACAGTACCACAACTGCTCTCCTTAAAGTGACTGGCGATATTAGAAGGGGCATGGAAGATACTAATCTCACAGTGTTGGTGCTGATTGATTTTTCCAATGCCTTCAATACCGTCAGTCACGACATCCTACTATCCATCCTGTCTTACCATATGATCTCTGACGAAGCGCTGGAGTGGTTTTCTTCGTATCTTCGGGGTCGTCAGCAGTCTGTTCGCGTTGGTGATTCTTCATCAGACTGGTGCAATTTAGACGCTGGTGTACCCCAAGGCGGCATCCTTTCTCCTCTCCTTTTTTTATAAACCTCGTCACTAATAATCTTCAGTGTGCGTATCATCTATATGCCGACGATCTACAGTTATATTCCCAGGGAAATACTGATAGTCTGCCAGAAGTAATCGGTAAATTGAATCGGGATCTTGAAGCTCTGAATGATTGGTCTGGGAAATTTGGCTTGATGGTAAACCCATTAAAATGCCAAGCCATGCTGGTGGGTAGCTCCAGATTGTTGTCGAGAGTCGATATGAGCTCGTTGCCACCAATTATTCTTAACCAGACAGTCATTCCATTTAGCCCGAGCGTTAAGGATCTCGGTTTGTTTATCGATTCTTCACTAAGCTGGCAAAGTCAAATGGCTTGTATATGTCGTAGAGTAACCAGTATTTTGCGAGCACTCTATCGCTTGAAGAATTTTCTCCCCTCCAAAACAAAAGTAATGCTGGTGCAAGCTTTAGTATTCCCCATAATTGACTATGGTGATGTGTGCTACTTTGACCTGAATGCAGATCAGCTCAATAAGTTGGACCGGCTTCTCAATAATTGCATTCGATTCATTTTCAATCTCCGCAAGTACGACCATGTTTCTGCCTATCGGGCTAAACTTAATTGGCTGCCCATTCGACAACGCCGTAATATGAGAGCACTAACAACTCTCTTTTCTTTATTAGATTCTCCAACTACTCCAACTTACTTAACCTCTCAATTTCAATTTCGTTCTTCCAGTCGTAATAGATCCACGCGCTCTGTACACAATCGACTTCTTCATTGTCCTCCACACCGTTCCGATTTTATTCATTCCTCTTTCTTTGTGCAATCTATACTTCTATGGAATGAGTTACCTCTTGAAATCAGGATGGCTAAGAATCGTATCTCATTTAAGCGTAAAGTACGCTTACATATCAGTAAACAACTTTCAGAGTCGTTTCAGCGATGAGTTCTCTTTATGATTATGTAAAGTATAGTATAATATAGTATTATTATAAACCTATAATAAGTATAGTATCACCTTTTAGTATAGTATTTATATTATATGTGTATTATTAGAATGTAGTCATAGATATTACGTTAGTATTTTTTTTCCTACCAGTACGGTAGTTAATTAATGACCTATCTTCTACTTCCGTGCACCTATCACTTTTTCTCTGCACCACCCTATGGTTGACTGGTAGAAAATGCCTATGGCATTAAGTCCGCCATGTACTGTCATTGTGCAAAAGGTTAAATAAATAAATAAATAAATAAATTACTCTTTTTGAAATTTGTATGCTGATGTTATACGCAAACGCAAGATGGCGATCAAAACATTAAATAAATATCTGAACTTTTAAGTTTTTATGTAATTATGAGTGAAATATGATTCCATGAGATTTGTTTATTCTTTTTGATTTTTTTGTACAACGCATAAAAGCAAACGAAGGCATTTTGATAATTGGACCATAACCCGCGTATTTGTCCATTTGAGTATGTTTCGCCGGACCGTCTCTTGTGGGCCGTGTTGAAACCGGTAGTAAAGTAACCCACTGAGTTTGTTTCGCCGGATCTTATCAGTTGGGGCGCATTGGATCCGGTGGTAGCATTAAAGCACGTCCGTCGTTATATCCTCACCAACCAAATAATGACAATTGTTATGAC
Organism: Nycteola revayana; assembly: GCA_947037095.2. NCBI lineage: Eukaryota > Metazoa > Arthropoda > Insecta > Lepidoptera > Nolidae > Nycteola > Nycteola revayana. Next base: position 33,199 of record OX344855.2, read on the forward strand.
ATAATATAGACAGAACAAGCATTTTGCATAGCTAAGAACAATATAAATAAATAAATAATAACATATAAATACTTATATGATAATATAAAAATAATTAATTTTATAGATATAAATAAATAACAAATATAATGAATAAATTTTTGTAATTAATGTTTGACTATTTACAAGTGCCTGTAATTGGTTTACGTAAATAAAAATGATTTTTATTTCATTTTATTTGTTTTAGTATAGATAGCGCCATCTCTATCACACATTATCATACAAATGACAAAGACAAAAAATCTTTTTTAGGGTCAGTGGGCGTTAAAAATACCTTAGAAATGTAAATGCGCGTTCACACTGCGCTTTTAATTCGCAATGATACGGCAGCAGTCTCAATACAGATTTGTTTTGTGATTTTGCCATTTTATCTATAATTTTTAACTATGATTTTTAACAATATTTATTAGTTCACGTTTTAACATTTCATCGTTACAGCTCATATTTTTTACGCGTAACCAATTAATGAATTCCTGTTTTTACATTGGACCGTTGGGATTCGCTCTATTTTTCTAGAGTGATAGGAGGTGTTATCTATGACTATTACAGAATTATTATCTAGTTTATTTAAAACTTCTCTGAACCAATTTTCAAATTCTTCAGCATTCATCTCCTTGTGATAATCACCTTGTTTCTTCGACTCAAATATATTCAGACCACCGATGTGAGTAATAATTAGTCTTTTGCCTTTTCCTGTAACAAATATGCCATCAAAAACATACTTGTAAAAAAACCCAAGTCTCGTAACGCAGTTCTTTTACCGTTAAAAGTTGTGAGATCTATGTAATACCAAGTCGGTTAATTTATTCAGTCCCTACTTAAGGGACCTTCTGTCTTAAGCTATTACATAACTATCTCACCTAACAGACTCTTAAAATGATCTTATGAAAATTCGAAACCATATCTACACCTATTCCTCCATTAAATCATACATATTCATTTACACTGATTCACTGACTGCAAATGTAACTTTGTAATCCTATACATTTATAAGAAATAACAAAGTTATTAATGCAGTTGATGAAACTTAACAACTGGACCGAAATTGCAAAATGTTGGAATTTTCCCATGAGTTTTACACTAAACTCTACTAGTACTCAAAATTTGAAGCTTCTACGTCTGCTAGAAGTGCCTAAACATTTTGATGATCGGTCAATCACGTGTGAGCGAGTGACAAAATTACCGAAATTACCGAACTTTGAGTAGTTATAATTCTTAAAGTACTGGTTGAAATTGAATGAAATTTGAAATATGCTGTAGTTTTACAAAGCCTGCTTAGGTTCTGAAATTTCAGGCTCCTATCTTCATCCACAACGAAGTTATAGAGGGTCGAAAATCGGCTGAGTTGCTTCGAGAAAAGATAGGTACGGCCGTGCACCTTTTTTTTTTTTTTTTTTTTTTTTTCTTACTCGACTTGGGGGGGCACTGCCGTGCCCCCAGATATAAAACATGTAATAAAACACGTATTTCAACAATGAGAAAATAACAATAACATAATGATAATAACAGAGAATAGCAATGGATCTAGCACACCTGGGCCAGTTTACTGTACAAAAATTGTAAAAAACGTATTTTATCAAGATAATGCTCATTTATGACAAAATAACAATAAACGGTTCATTAGCACACCTGCGTACCTTGGGCTTCAAAATTTCATTGACAATAACATCAATCGTATCGACAATTGACACACGTGGTTTAAATTTCTTCGGTGATTCTAGCTCACCACTTTCATTTTTCTCTTTTACAATTCTATGAACAGAAGCCCAGTAAACACCTAAAGAAGATGCAACAGCTTTCCGAATGTCACCGTCGCGTTGGAGGCCGAAGAGTTCTCTGCATTTCTCATTGCGTGTTCTCGGTAGACAAAAAAGGCCGCCGTTTTCTTTTCTCAGCAGGTTGTTCGATCGGCATTCACAGTATTTTAATTCACAATGAAAAGTTCGTTACACAAGCCGCCAATTCCCCAGGAAAACAATCATTCATAAAATCCAGTAGGTACACAAACCAGTGCACGAGTTGAGCATACAGTCTCATAAGAGCACGTCTGCACAGTACGGGAAGTAAGAGTAGACTAAAAAGTACTCGTACTGTGTACACCGCCTTAGCGTTTATCATTGACCAATCGCAGTTAAAAGAATGTGTGAGCGAGATAGCTTTTTAATTTGATAGTTCTACATATTAAACTATCAAATTAAAACTGTCATCGAGAAAATATTGTGACCAAAAAGGTAATGATATCGATCGCATATATTATCTACACTAATCTACACTAATATTATAAAGAGGAAAGATTTGTACCTATTTTTGTATGTTTGTAATGAATAGGCTCAAAAAGTACTGGGCCGATTTAAAAAATTCTTTCACCAATAGAATGCTACATTTTTCCAATTTGACATAGGCTACATTTCATTTTGAAAAAAATTAGGGATCCTTGGTAAAATTTGAACAATGTAACCGAACGTGTAGAAAAATGAGTCTTAAAATGTCTTTCGTCGAATGCGCTGCCGAAACTATTAGCGATAGAACAAAATAATGTACGACAATATTGAAGAACATCATAATGTCTACAAAAAACTCCGCGGTAGCATATGTCCAAGTATTGTAGTTATGTAACTACAACAACTTTTTTCATTTTAAACATTAATGAAAATGCTAACCAAATTCAAACCATGCTATTTATGTGTTTATATTAATCCTTATCCAAATAAATTATTTTATGGTCAAGACCATTTAACTACCTATAAAATAGTTTTTAAATTATTTAAATTGGACTTTCCATTCAAAAGATATTGCGAATTAAAAAATTCAAACAGTAAACAAAACCGCCATAGCGCCGTGGCCGTTGTTTGCGATGCAGTCTGAAAAGCGCGCCGGGCATCGCGGCGGGCGGGGTGGAGGGGGCACTGATCTATATATATATATATAAAAATCAATTGCTGTTCGTTAGTCTCGCTAAAACTCGCGAATGGCTGGACCGATTTTGATGAAATTTGGCAGTAATCGTCGCTTTAACACAGGGAAGGTTTAAACCCAAAGACAAAAAGGATAGGTAGGGGTTAAGTAGGTGTAATGATAGGTGTAAGGTAGGGATAGGGTAGGGGTAGGAGTAGGGTAGGGGTACGGGTAGGGTAGGGGTAGGGGTAGGGTAGAGGTAGGGTAGGGGTAGGGTAGGCGTAGGAGTAGGGTAGGGGTAGGGGTAGGGTAGGGGTAGGGTAGGGTAGGGTAGGGTAGGGGTAGGGGTAGGGTATGGGTAGGGTAGGGTAGGGGTAGGGTATGGGTAGGATAAGGGTAGGGCATAAAAGTCCACCCGTGCGAAGCCGGGGCGGGCCGCTAGTTTATTATATTTTGAACAAAGACAAATACAACAAAAACATTCAAATATATTTTTTTACTGTCGAGGTCTATACCTAGGTACCTACTTATTTTACAACAGCTTCGAAATTTTTAAAAAAGTTGGCATAATCAGTCGAGTATTAATACGTGTAACATCTTGTAATCGAATATTATATTAGTTAATACATTTGTACAAAATATCCGGCAATAGTTTAGTTTCTCTTACACTTTGTAAAAAAATATCGGGTCTGTTACCGTGTTACGTTTATCGATAGTCCCATCCCTATCGGCTTCGGTTCCGTCAGAAAATAAAGAAAAGGAAATTGTATAACTCGTCTCCATACACAAACTCGAGGGAAAATTCCAACATTTTACTATTTCGGTCCAGTTGTTAAGTTTCACCAAATGCATTAATAACTTATAAATGTATAGGATTACAAAGTTCCATTTGCAGTAAATGAATCCGTGTACGTGAATATGTATGATTAAATGGAGTATGTAGATACGTAGCAAGATGTGATTATGTTGTTGGTGGCTAAGTAGTTACAGTTGTTTCTTCAGCGTCCGTTCCGCGTACGATTCACACACGGGATAATTATTTGTTTAAAATAATTTAAAATAGCCAAGTTAATCTAATAATCATAACATAAAAGTTTTTAATTTTTGATAAGCTCACATGCAATACGGTTCTGTTAGGTGAGCTTATTACGTAATAGCTTCAGACAGAACAGAAGGCCCCTTAAGTAGGGAATGAATGAATTAACCGACTTAGTATTAAATATAAATGTAGATACCTACCACAACTTTTTACGGTAAAAGAACAGAGTTACGAGACTTGGGTTTTATACAAGTTTTGTTTTTGATGGACTAGATGCTTGTGAATGTAAAAAGGGTGCTATAATAAAATATTGTATCTGGGGGCACGGCAGTGCCCCCCCAAGTCGAGTAAGAAAAAAAAAAAAGGTGCACGGCCGTACCTATCTTTTCTCGAAGCAACTCAGCCGATTTTCGACCCTCTATAACTTCGTTGTGGATGAAGATAGGAGCCTGAAATTTCAGAACCTAAGCAGGCTTTGTAAAACTACAGCATATTTCAAATTTCATTCAATTTGAACGAGTACTTTAAGAATTATAACTACTCAAAGTTCGGTAATTTCGGTAATTTTGTCACTCGCTCACACGTGATTGACCGATCATCAAAATGTTTAGGCACTTCTAGCAGACGTAGAAGCTTCAAATTTTGAGTACTAGTAGAGTTTAGTGTAAAACTCATGGGAAAATTCCAACATTTTGCAATTTCGGTCCAGTTGTTAAGTTTCATCAACTGCATTAATAACTTTGTTATTTCTTAGAAATGTATAGGATTACAAAGTTACATTTGCAGTCAGTGCATCAGTGTAAATGAATATGTATGATTTAATGGAAGAATAGGTGTAGATAGGGACCTAGATGCGATTATGTTGAAAGGTGGTGGCTAAGTGGTTACGTTAGTTGCTCCAGAGACCTGGTTTTCTGCGTTCGATTCCCACCCGGGACAATTATTCGTCTGAAATTAAGGTGAAAGATACGGTCTGTTCCCGGCACTTTTCCCGCTAGATGGCGCTAATATTCTTATTCTTAGTTTATTTCGTTTTATGTGAAATCGGAGCATTACTAAGTCGTAGGATTGTGTTTGCGAGACTCGGTCATGACCCTTTATTTAACTAGATTATAACAATGCCTCAAAATCCACCCAATTCGACAAAAAACCCGAAAATAACATCTGTCATTGAATGTACAGTCTTTTACACACACATAAGACGTATTCCCTACGTTTACAAAGTAGACACTAGATGGCGTGTATTTAAAAAGGGGCTAAAATATTTTGTAGAAATACTCTACATATCCATAGGGATAGGCAGAACGCCACCTTTTACGATAAATTAAAACTAGTACTATTTAAGGAAAATAAAAGTTATATTTTATGGCGTAAACCATTTAATTGATTAATAAAAAAGGTAATAAATAATGTCAATAATATATGAAGTAAAATATAGTTTTATTTGATTACCTAAGTTTTTAGTAAACCAATTCTCTAAAGAGCAGCTTATTGAGTTCAATAAAGTTTTATTTCACCCTTTATAGTAAATACAAATAAAAAGTTATATACAATGAAAATGTAGATTCTAAACAAATTACTACTAAAAAAATGCAATTGAACAAAACTCATTTCTTCTTGTCTTGAAACCACTGCTTCACAGGTTCTGCAAATAAAAATAACTTTACTTAGTATATTTGTTACTTTTTGATGGATATTGTTTCTCATTCATTTCAATCTGTTATTTACCATCAATCTCCAAAGCTGCTCCAAAATGAAACTTTATTCCATGCTCGAATTTCCATGTGATATTGATGTTGAAGGACGATTTTTCACTAGAATAAAATAATTACTTATTAATTGATAAAACTTATGAAGTAAATAAATATAAATACAATGAAAATGTAGATTCTAAACAAACTACCAATAAAAAAATGCAATTGAACAAAACTCATTTCTTCTTGTCTTGAAACCACTGCTTCACAGGTTCTGCAAAGAAAAATAACTTTACTTAGTATATTTGTTACTTTTTGATGGATAGTGTTTCTCATTCATTTCAATCTGTTATTTACCATCAATCTCCAAAGCTGCTCCATAATGAAACTTTATTCCATGCTCGAATTTCCATGTGATATTGATGTTGAAGGACGATTTTTCACTAGAATAAAATAATAACTTATTAATTGATAAAACTTATGAAGTAAATAAATATAAATACAATGAAAATGTAGATTCTAAACAAACTACTACAAAAAAAATGCAATTGAACAAAACTCATTTCTTCTTGTCTTGAAACCACTGCTTCACAGGTTCTGCAAAGAAAAATAACTTTACTTAGTATATTTGTTACTTTTTGATGGATATTGTTTCTCATTCATTTCAATCTGTTATTTACCATCAATCTCCAAAGCTGCTCCAAAATGAAACTTTATTCCATGCTCGAATTTCCATGTGATATTGATGTTGAAGGACGATTTTTCACTAGAATAAAATAATAACTTATTAATTGATAAAACTTATGAAGAAGTCAATAAAATAGCCTGGTGTACATACTGGCAGGTACATACCATTCAAATCTATACATTTCGCATTTTTCTGAACACGTCTTAAAATGATTTCTGGCAGAATACAGTTTTTGAAAAAGTCTAATAGCTTTGGTATCATATTGCTGATAAATTTATTATCTCGAGCAACTTCTATTACAGTCAAAGGTTCAGTGACTGAAATAAAACATATGAAGTAGCACTTATCCATTTTGCTGACACGCATTTGTCCTTGAACCTGAAAGATATTTTAATTATAATAAGAAAAAATAAGATATTGAAATAAATTATAAAGTAATCATGCAATAGAATTATCAATTTACTTGATAGTAATAATCGTGTTTTTTATTCATGACTAAAACATTATTATCCAATTTTAGAGCAAAGTTTTTCTTTTCTAGTGCAGCTGCCTCTAGGCTTTGATTTTCCCGCCAATGATGGAAAGCACTTGACCTCAATAACAGCTCTCTCATTTTCTATTATACCTGTAACAAATTGACACAAAATATGTATCAATGCAATGGAGCACTTCATGAAATTTGATACAAGAAATTCAATCGCCTATCATGCTCATAATCTTTGGTCTCTTACCATTATAACTAGTATTATAAATTTCCACATTTGCCTAATACATTAATAAAATTGAAGCTTGATAAAGAAAAACTTACCATCTGGACTGCCAGCTAAACATCCAAATTCTTCATCAATATAAAGTACACACATACTACACTTGAAAATTAATTCACTTCGAAATCCATCAAGTCTCTCACTAACAAAATCAATTTGTGAAGATTCACACATACTTCGGTGTCTTTCCAAAAGGAATGCCCACTCAATTACATGTTTCAGGTCCACAATGCGATACCCAGATATTGCAGATAAACATTTATTGGAAACAGCTTCCACAGTCAATTGAAATGAATCCGTTTCAGGGTCAGCTTGTGGCCAAATATCTAAAGGTTCAATCGCAGGTTCAGCTGTCACTGTGCTAGTACTAGGTGCACTATAGGTGGCCTCTAAGCGGATTTTTGGTTTTCCACGCCCGTATGTTCTTGGTTGTGTATTCTGGGTACTGAAAGAAACAAATAAAAATGTAATGATCTTAGATTATATATGTAGGTATGACAACTAAATGTACAGTTACTTTTACGAGCAACAAGTAGAATATATCACGCTTATTTGATACATACGCTAAATAATTATCTACGACGATTTCTTCATTCACTGGGTTTTTCTTATTTTCAGAACGCCAAACTTTCTTACGGCTGTAAAACGATTTATGAATAAATATTTGTCAACAGAAAACGGTACTTATAAATAAGATCGGGAAATTGACACAGAATTAGTTTTATTAGGCATGTTTACCTCTCTTCATCGTAAAATTGTCTGAGTCCACCTCGAACTCGTTTCAAAGATTTGCGCGGCCCCGAATATACATGTCGACTGTACGCCTTCTTGCTTGTTGGATACATTGTAGACGTAATCTAAATCTGAAATATAGAAAAGCAAATAAAAAACAAAAGAATATGTTACTTTTACACACAGTATTTGAATAAAATCGAATAGTATCGTTTTTCACAACCATTAGACAGCGGTCAGTTCACAGGTCAGTTAGTCGAGAAATTGTCATTTGTCATCATCAGTGTTGCCAACCCTATCTTAGTATAAAACTGTAGATATGCTTGAAAAAAAACTGTAGGAAACTGTAAATATCAAATAATAATTAAGAAAATAGTTAATCTATATATTTATTTATTTTTTTATGTACACATTCAAAAAGAAGATAGAGAAAGAAAGACAACACCAGTTATCGAGGAAGGTAAAAGGCTATATTTTATTACGAAGTTTCCACGTTACGTGGGTAAAACCGCGCGCGGGAAGCTAGTATCAAATATGATATTACGTAAAAACTAGTAAATTCAACACATTAGAAAATAAAATACATGACGCCATCGTCTTCAATAGAAAACTGTAGATTTCGAGGTCTAAACTAAAAACTGAGAGCATTTCCAAAAAACGGTAGATCTACAGTTAAAACTGTAGGGTTGGCTACTCTGGTCATCATGTTGTCAAGGGCACAGATATAGTAGCAAACTAGTCAACAGTTTCACGCGGGAAGTTTCAACTCATGCAGATTATTCATTATGCGTTCAGAACACTGAACACATCCTGAAATAATAGAACAATAAAATGTACAGAAAAAAATTACTTATCTTTATATTCCTGGTATTGGTCGACGAATAAGAAAATCAAAATCTTATTAGAATAAGTTATTTATTTATAAACAATAAATGACGTCCATTTGATGTAAATATTTGTTCGTTTCTGAACGCATCACACCGTTCTGCGAGACACGCGACCGACGCGACATATCAAACTAATGTATTGTTTGTCTGTTTGTAAAATGCATAGAAAGTATTCTTTACCTAGTAAAAACATATCCCACGATTCCTTTTTTCACGAAATTTAATTCTGTGCTACTTTGGTGACTTACCGATTTGTAATAATTTAGATCATGGTTGACCAAAAATTTATCTACATAATAACAACATCGACACGTAGATAGATATTATTGTATATTGTTTTATAAGAATTATAATATCACTTGCACGCCATCTAGCTTAAACTATAACAAACATGGCGCTTAGTTTGCTTGTCAAAACGAACCCACACATGTAAAGAAGTGTCAAATTTTGCCTGAATTTCACGATTGTTTTTCTCAGTAATTAGTGTAAGTTATTTCCTGAAACGTCGAAGGCGAGCACATTTGATTGTAGAAAAGTGATAAAATGATTCGTTTCAAACAAAGAGTGTCTATTTTTAGCATAAAGCCCCTACAAACATTGTATGGACGGTCGATCGGAGCATGCACCTTAAAACAGTTGTATTGAGTCAGGGGGTGCTTTGTTTTCGTTAATCTATCGAGCGGTGCGACCTTCGCGACACAGGGATTAATTTAACAAATAAAAAAAAAATCAAAGGAAAAAAAAAAACTCAATGGAATGTAAAAGCAACTGTGCTATGAACGATAGTATACTAACAGGCCGCGGCCCCTTGAGAAGTAGGGACCCCGTGTACTCTGGCATCCCTGAAACTGGTTATTTGGACCCAGGAGAGCCTGCAACACCTTTTGAGTCGCGGACGCTGCCATAGGGTATCCCAGATAGGCAACAGTTCCTGGGCCCCTCACCAATTGTGGTCAGAGGAGTAACCGGGGGTTTAAGTGTTTTTCTCTCAAGGTATGATTTGCATTCCACTGCTATGGAGAGGGCGAGTCCCACATACCCCACCGCTCGTTCGGGAACGCCGCAGTGTCGGAGGAGATGCGTAAAATTCTTGCATTCCCCCCGGACAAACACTACGGCTTCCACGCTTCCCGTTCGTCACAGAAAGACGGTCACTTTCTTTCAAGTAATCAACAAGTCTTACTGCGATATCGCAGGTATACACACACACCACGTTTTATCTGACACAAACTATTTGCATATTCATTTTATCAAATATTATTACACAGTTTGATGTTAACTAGGTAGCTTTAAATTTACTTATGTACATATTAGCTTGTGGCCGCGACTTTGTCTCTGTGGAAAAGTTACTTTGACCCGCGACATAGATAATAATTTCCCTAGTGCGGGAGCTGTCTCAAAAAAAGCCAAAATCGGACATGTGCCAAAGTTCCATTAAAAACAGTTTAGTAATTTCTTTATTTAAAAACCTTTGACAATGAGGCCGTGAGTGCCATACATAAGTTCATGTTAATCCTCTGTTAAGCTTGATGTTGTAGTTTTCGATTAGGTACATTGACAATATTTATAATGAATGAGAGATAACAATTTTAAATAAGGATTAATTTTAATGGACGTTTGACGAGTGCGACGAATATCAATAAACCATAAAAAAGTACACGACGCAGCTGCTCTTGTTACGTATGGTGAGTGTTGCCATGCCAGCTAGGTACGTGGGTATTCATAAATTCGTAAGTTAAGTTATTTTGTAAATAAAGGCACCGAGTTACGAGTCTGCACGGTTTACATTTAATTTAAGTCTACTTTGGAACGATTAAAGCGCAGGAATCCTCCATTTGTGCATAAAATAGACTAAAACCGGCCAAGTGCGAGTTGGACTCGCGCACTAAGGTTTCCGTACCATTTTCAAGTGCCTACCTATTGCCGTTATAGATATCTTGATATCTTTTGAATTTTGATAAGATCATTTTAAGAGTCTGTTAGGTGAGATAGTTACGTAATAGCTTAAGATAGAAGGTCCCTTAAGTAGGGACTGAATAAATTAACCGACTTGGTATTACATAGATCTCACAACTTTTAACGGTAAAAGAACTGCGTTACGAGACTTGGGTTTTTTTACAAGTATGTTTTTGATGGCATCTGTTTATTCCGGCTAATCTTAGTAACGAACCGATGTAGACGGTGCTTTTGCTGGCAGATCGTTTAATGTCATCCGGTATTAGCTTCCGGCTTCTACTAGTTACGTTCCCGTAGGAACTTCATAATTAAATGTGGCCTATGATAGCTTCATCGATAAATGAGATGAATTGGCGGATACACTGAAAGATTTTCAAAAATGGGACCATTAGGTAGTTCCTGAGATTAACGCGATTAAGCAAACTTAACTAATAAACTCTTCATATTTATATATTAGCATAGATACCTAATATAGTCTTTTTTGCCTAATCTCCGTAACAGTTATACTGACTAGACGGGGCTTTCATTATTACAAAGCTTATAAAATGCTTGTAATACACGACCGAAGTTGCGGGCAATAGCTTGTTATTAAGAATAAATAAGTATTGTGTGACATGTTTGTAGTTTTCTACGATTTTTAAATCCGAGAAAAGTTATGGTACAAGGTCAAAAATTATACCGGAAGAAGTACCTATCTAAATACGTCAGGCATAACTAGTCCGAGGCGCCAAGCTAGCTAAGGTCGGCTCTGCCTACAACAAGGAATTAAGTTATTAACATCAAGATAAAAATGGGGAAAAAATCACGTTGGTTGTATGGGAGCCACACAAATATTTGTTTTATTTTATTTTTGTTATTTGTTGTTAGGTACCACAAAAATATAATATCATCTGTGAAAATTTCAACCGTCTAACTGACAGTCGGCGTAGTCTGAGTAGTGGGTACGGTCTACCTAATAGGGTTTTACCCATTGGGCACGGAACCCTAAAAACACAAAATAGAAGATTAATAGTCATAATAACATATTATTTCGGACACTGTTTAGACAAGGAAATAGTTGGAGCCATAACAAAATGCGATCGTATGATTTTTGTTTACTATAAATATTTAGTGAGCGGTGAGTGGGTCGCGTGAGAGGTGTGTCTACCGCGCCACACTGCGTCGTCTGCGTCGCGGCGGCCTCGGAGCGCCAACGGCGTCACACCAGCTGAGATTATGCGTTGTGCATTCGACGTTTGCAAAACATGTTTTGATATTACACCGATATATTAGCGAGCGGGTTGTTTTCCTTATATCAGTACGCTTTTGTATCTGGTCTGAGACTGAACCAAAGCAGATCATTTTACTAAAAGAACCGCGTTGTGATAAAGTATTTACCTAATCATACAGTGAAAATAATCTAGTGCAAAATAAAAGTAAAAGCAACTTTACGATAGACGTTCTATTCCTTTGTACGTCTATATCCGGAACTTGTGGATGAACTGAATAATTCACATTCCATCGTAATAGACCGCACAAATTATCGCAACTATTGTGTTATTTGTCATCGGGCTAATTAAAACAAAACAAGTTCGGTGTGTTTACTTTGAAAAGAAAGCACATTTCGAAAGACATTCATAATAAACTTAGCGTAGAAAGGAATCTTCTTTGTTTTGGTTTGTCCGTGAAGTTGGCAGCACCTACTGACAGATCGTACGATTTGACGTCACTCTGCTGTCATTGATTTATTTTTATTTACGCGAGCATTTGTGAGCCCAAGTTTCGCGAGAATTAAATATTATAGTGTCGTTATCGTCGGACACAACTCGCCGAAGTCGAAAGTATTTTTTAAGAAGTTTCTCTAAAAATCGTTAAATAAGGAACAGTGCGAAGGAAAGTTGAGAAGCTGAAGTAAAGTTGAGTGATAGTGTTAAGATTGTGATGTTATCTGGCTCGTGGTAGCTGGGAGTGAGTGCGAGATGTCGTCGCTGGGCAGCCAGTGGCGCGTGCTGCGGCACTACCTGTCGCTCAGCAACCTTAACGCCGAGTTCGAGAAGGTGGTGCAAAAGATCAGACCCAGCTCGCCGGAGCAGTGGGATAGTGAGTACTCCTACGACACATACTTTGCTCTTCTTCTGTCATCATCATAATGCCTAATCTATTTTAATAAAACAATGAATTATTGACTGACCGACAGACTAATCTGCTGATTGTAGAAACCTGGAACTAAGAAAGTTTATTCTCTTTATGACATATCCAATAAGAAATGGAATGAAAATGATCCCTAAGGGAAGAATGAATGAAGACGGGTGATAAAGTTTGTAAAGAGAAATCAATAGCCATGCAGACTAAGTGGCTTAAAAGAAGGAAACGGCTAGTTCTAAATTATTCCTTTATCTGCTGAATTCTATAAGGATAGTTTTTGTTATTATTACTACCTATTTTGCATATTGTAACACTACATTATGGGTAAACAATATGCTGTCCTTATTTATCATTTTCTTATGATGTAAAAGTAATAAGAAGATATGCTATAATGGTGTCCACCTATCTTAGTTTTTAGTCAATGTTGTCAAAGACAATTATTTATTTTCAACAACAAATCAAATGTGATGTTTGATATAAATCTCTTTGTAAAGTAACAGAACAGCCACAACTTATTCATTGTCTACTAATGTGTAATATCAACTTGTTCCAGATCTACTCAAAAGGTTTGAGAGGGCTGTTGCAGGGCCGGTGTCACATGGCACTGAGGTCACACTAAATAATCATACAGTGAATGCTACAACTGTTAATGAAACTACACCACACACTACTACTAAACTGTCCAATGAGAGCAGTGAAGAGACAGCGGAAGTGATAGAGATAGAACCCACAGCAGCCAGTGCTACACCCAGCAATGCTACACCTGCTACTAGCGGTGTGGTGCCGGCAGAGTTGAAAGATCTGACGTTCAGAGGACTGCTGCAAGGATTGATACTAAAGAAGGACACACATCTGGGCAAGATCTCTGAGCCCACATGGAAGAACAACAAACCAGTTGTCACCAAGGTATGTAACATTCAGTTTTTATGTTCATTCACTTCTAGTGTGCTATGTTATATATATGTTATTTTTTATGAGATCATAAATTATTTTTTGGCAATCTAACTGATGGACTAAATAGAATTTTTTAGTCTTCATGCCTCTTGTATGTTTCATAATATTTCTGGTAAATTGGAAATTATTATTGTTAGTGAACAAGTATAAGTGAATGACAATGGCTATTTCTTAATACTGTGCACTATCATTATATCACACAATAATGCTGAAACACAATTAAGTGATAATGTAAAATAACAACATGACAGTGAATAAAGGTTATGTAAGTGAGTGACGCTGATATTTATTTATAATTATTTATTGTAGTGACTGACAATTAGCTTTAAAATGAGTAACATTGTATCTGCATGTAGTGAGTAAAATTGTGAAAAAAACAGATAACATAAGAACTTACTTTACAATTTTTGTATATCAATATTTTTCTAGTATGCTTAAATAACTGTATTTGCAAATCTTGTTTGTTTGAGTTGTATTTCTAATAGATGTTGTTGTTGTTGTTGTTGTTGTTGTTGTTGTTGTTGTTGTTGTTGTTGTTGTTGTTGTTGCTGTTGTTGTTGTTTGTTTAGTCATGATCAGCCACATTTAGATGCATCCATCAATGTTATGCTGACCAAGTGAACAACACATTGCCCACACATGATAAACCCCTATCTATACCTATTTGTGATATAAGCCAGCACTCTACTAGATGCCACGTACATTGTATGTTTGTGTGTCACATATTATCTAATCACTTGTGTTAAGGAACTGATTTAATTGTATCAATTGATAATGTGTGAACTTAGTCATGAGAGTGGTCAATCTACTAGGTTATAATAAAATGTAAATGTGATTAATAGATGTAATAAATATAATATTTGCATCAGACATTGTATTGAGTTTAGATTATCTTAAGTAAGGCTATGTATTTTCTTTTTAATAAGACAATTCCCACACTAGGGAAATATGTGTGTGTCACTGGGAACTTAACAAACATAAATCACCGACACAAAGTACACCCATACTGTCAACAACTATTCTTGGTTCATACAAGTAATTGTCTTGGGAGGGAATCCAACCCAGGACTCCAGTCTCAGACGCCACTGCCTTAACCATTGAGCCACTTGTGCAATTTGATTCCTCCTCAGGTACAAAAAACAATGAAGTCAGTATTAATAATGCATACATTACATATGCCTTAAGATAGCTTTATCAGTCATACCTATGAAATGAGGTGGTCATATCAGAGATTATAGATAAGTGTGTAAAATCTGAATGTTTGTAGGCGCGTGTAAAATGTTATGCATTAGTATCAAAACATGTTTGTCCGTTTAGCGGAAGTTATGTAAACGGCCAAGTGGCACCAAGTAAACATTTACCTGTACCTATATAGTAGTAAAGTCTTATGTCTACTCTAGCTAGTAGGTATATGAGCATATAATACGTATCTATAGTAGTTACGTATTATAAGGGCATACACTCATATACTATTATTATTTGGGCACATTACATCCACAACAGTTAAGGATCCCATCCGTCCGGTTTCCCCGGTTTTTTTGAAATAAGATTAGGTACTAGCAGAGTTTTGCAGTCTACTCCCTCGTGCTAAGCTAGAATATACTTGTGTGGGTGAGTGTGTTCACGTGGAGTTCGAACCGGCGACATCAAGATCACAAGTCCGACGCTCTAGCCATTGAGCTACGGCCGCTTCATTTGTCCTAATTTAGAGGGCATCCGTGAAGAGTCCGAGAGGGAATTCAAAAAAACTGGGGTCCAGGTTTAAAAAAATTAAGTCTTAGACAGCCCGCGATATACGCACTGGTCTAGGATCCCTATGTTCAAAACGATCTATAGACACGTCCGGGTTTTGGGTTTCACGCATGTTGTATTGTCCAATTTTAGAGATGCCTGATGCTAGCTACAGTCGACTCCCAGTAATCCGACAAATTACGTACCTATTAAACTGTGCCATATGTTCAAAAGAATTTTGAATCCGCTTATATAATGCAACTAGATATACAAAAGTGCTATTTTTGCGAAATTTTCGACGAAATGTTTAAGTAGGGGTCCCCGCCTCTAGTGCCAAACAGTTTTTATTTTCCGTGCGTCGTGGTTATTCTCGTATGTTTATTAAAAAACTAAATTTTTAAACGCGTTCGAATGTAACGGTAAAATTTCAAGGCAAAAACTTGCGATAACATATCGCAAGTTTTTGCCTTGAAATTTATCGCCAATTATTTACAACATCGTGAAAACTTAACAACAAAATATAACAGAAGTGCGTCGCGAGAGGCACAAGGATTGTACTTTGATGTGTATCATTTCTGATTATACACCTATTCGATGCGGAAATCCAGGCCGTTTGGTGTCATGCGGATAGGATCAAGTAGGTAGGTAGATACAAATGTTGACACATTTTAATGGAAACGCTATCAAAACCCCGATGCGGAAATGAATTTGTATATCGAGTTTGTTTTGACCCAGATTATTAGTTGATAATAAATAGTAGAGAGGCCGAAGAAATGAGTGTACACCGTACAATAATAGAAGTGAGTGTTCTAGTAACATCGTATGATTTAGTTGGCGACCGGCCAGCGACGGAACAAATACTTGTTTATTACACAACATACACTGACTAAGTAAAAACTACTTCCTACCTATGGCTATTGATTGGAAAAGTAGGAATTAAGTTCATTCCCACTTTCCCCTCTCCAATACGGAATAATTATTTAATTAGTTCATAATATTAGGAATACAATTGGCATATCATAATTATACCCAATATTATGTAATAATTGATCGAAACGTTGATGTATTTTTCGCGTCCGTACATAAGATCACCATAGTCACTCTGAAAGGAATTAAAAAAATGTGAGGGAAGTTGGAGTTTATAATACAACCTTTACTTACATGTGGAAATCAAAACCTTCTTATTTTACGACAACCCTGCTTTAAATCTCGGCTGGAGGACTACCTTCCGTGCCTCGGAAAGCACGTTAAGCCGTTGGTCCCGATTGTTATAACATCATCTATAACAATCGTGCTAGGGAACGGGCAGCAGCGTTTCCTCCTTCTGTGTTACAACATAATACAGCTTTTCGCCGTAAACATTATTCATAGAAACCACTGATTCCAGATATCTCGGTTCGCATAAAAATGTTTTTTATTTATCTATTATTTAGTCGTCGATCCACGCGCGCACGGCGTACGTGATCGGCGCGGTGGTGAACGCTTCGGACGCGGAGAGCGTGCGGCGCCGCGCCGAGCGCCTCGTCGACCATCTGCACCAGTTCCCCGAGGCCAGGGACTACGCCATCAAGGTATTACACACCTTACACACATGACATTTACGCGTAGCGCAGAACCTCCACCAACCAAATCAGCTATACTCGCATGTGGCCCACCGGGCCTTAGAAGTTGGTCCACCCTGGTTTTTTTTTCTATTTATTCAATACTAGCGGCCCGCCCCGGCTTCGCACGGGTGGACTTTTATACCCTACCCCTGCCCTACCCTAACCCTACCCCTACTCCTATCCTACCCCTACCCTACACCTACACTACCCTACCCCTACCCTACCCCTACCCTACCCCTACCCTAACCCCTACCCTACCCCTACCCTACCCTATCCCTACCCTACCCTACCCTACCCCTACCCAAAAGTATGTCCTATGTCCTTCTCCCAGTTCTTAGCTACCTCCCTACCAATTTTCAGCCAAATCCGTTCAGCCGTTCTTGAGTTATAAATAGTGTAACTAACACGACATTATTTTGTTTTTAAAATGTATTCTGCTATTCGGGACGGAAACAAATCCAACAAATCAAAAACCATGGCAATCGGTCCAGCCGTTCTCGAGTTATAAGTGTAACAAACACGACTTCCTTTTATATATATAGATTTTGAGCCTTTGTGTAGTATTTCAGTTTTCCTTTTTCATTATTCCGTAAATATGCCTTACTTTTTTGGCTTTAGGATATTATTAAACCTCTAATATTTTTTTTGTTTGCGGGCCCCGACACCAAGGCTGAAGGTGAATGTGGCCCCTATAAAAAAAGGTGAATACGACTAAACTAGATGGACGGATGACCTAATGTAACTTGAAATCTATAACATCTACGTCCAGCAGTGGACGTCCTACGGCTGAAGTGATTCAAAGTCTCATGGGCACATAACAAATTTTAAATTTAATCACATTTTTGGTAGTTTATTTCGATCAGATATATCTATTAAAAGTGTAACTAAAATAAAATCAAAGGATTTGCTTCCTTAATAATAGAGGTCAGCACAGGGAAACATTCATTTTCCTGTGCTGTAGCTTATGGTAAAGATGGTACCGGGTATACGCGTACGTTTCTATAAGAGCACAGCCAGTCCAAAACGATTAAGTAGCAACTGCAATCAACCCTCTAGAGTTAATAAAACCGACCGAAAACTTTAAAAATATCTTAAATTCCATTTGACATGGGTTGTACAGTACAATTCTAAAAGTGTGTTTAGAAATATCGTTAGTACACTGCACAGCTAGTATTATACTGTGTAAGTCAGTATACTGTGGTATTATTCTCGAACAAGTCATTTATCAGTGTGCTGTGCAGACAAACAAAATATGACAAATAGGGAACCCAAAATATATCTCTATCTAAGTAGGTTCGTCTTATCACTCTGTCATTTTGTCTTTGGTTTATCGTTCGCGAAAAATAGCGGGTGACCTTCGCTAGTGCAAATATATAAATACCTACCATATACTATATTTCCTTATTGCTTACGTTTATTTATATGTATGTTCGTGTGTGTGTGGATTTTGAAAATATACAGGTCGTTGCTATCAAAGAGTCAATGCACGTGTAGTACATATTATGTACATTATCTGCAGTCACTTACGTACGTCTACGTACGGGTCTAGGTCAACGTAACATCCCCATACACACATCACCTCTGTCGTATTCGACTTCAATAAGGTGCAGTGTGATGTTTTACAACCTATGTACTAATTCAGGTTATAATTTTGTTTTTGTGTGAAATGTACAGTAGGTAGCTATTATTAAATAGGTATCACAAACGTATTGTGACGCTGAGATGACGTCACTGGCTGTACGTACGATGAATGGTGATGACGTCAGTGACCTCTCCGTTCCAATGCACTGATAACGATATATAGACGCTTACTTATTGTTTAGATTTATCAATTATCGCTATATTATTGTTTTCTTCATATGTAGGTATAGTTAACAGTTATTACATTTGTGTATTCGCTGGACTCGTAACTCTATTATGAGAATGTAATAATAGTTTGAATGGTGTCTGTGCAGGAGGGCGCCGTCCGAGCACTTCTCCGGGTGCAGAACCAGCTGCGCCTTGAAGACCCCCTCGACAAGGAGATCGACGGCGTCGTTAATGAGGTGAAACCCTTAACTTTGCTCGATCGTCAGTATGAACATTTTTGTTAAGTTCAGTCATAATGGAGTATTGTGTGCGTCAGGCGCTGGCGCTGGTGGGCCACACGGGTCCCCCGCGGGGGCCGGGCGCCAACATCCTGTCGCTGGACGGCGGCGGCATCCGGGGGCTCATCGCCATCGAGATCCTGCGCCACCTGGAGCAGCGCACGGGGCGCCGCGTGCACGAGCTCTTCGACTACGTCATCGGCGTCAGCACGGGCGCCATCATCGCCGCCGTCATCGGTACGCTTATATTCCTAGTCATACGTATTGTGATACGTCTAAATTTAATAAACTGATTTTAAATAATTCTTTCATATTTAATATTTAATTGTAATACATGCAGCATGCTAACTTAAGGGAACACGAGGTAAATCGCGCATGATGACTAATAGTTGTAAGGTGAAGAAGGGTTTTCGATTTGATGTCCTTAAGCGTACGTACTATACGTATAGAAAAGGCAGACGAGGATAAAATCAGGGTCCGTCGAGCTGCTTTTAAAGGGATATTTAATTTTGGTAGTTTTCTTATTCCCACAATTTTGGTTAGTAGATAACCAAAAGTATCACGAATTATTAGTACCTCCCCTAAATTCCCTAGGGGTTCGGTTCCCTAGACAGTGAAGGCTCGTGGCTGAAGGGTGGTGTGTGTGCAGGGTCGGGCGCGGGGTCGCTGGAGCGCGCGTCGCAACTGTACCGCTCGAGTGGTCGATGACGTGTGTGTGTGTGCAGGGTCGGGCGCGGGGTCGCTGGAGCGCGCGTCGCAACTGTACCGCTCGAGTGGTCGATGACGTGTGTGTGTGTGCAGGGTCGGGCGCGGGGTCGCTGGAGCGCGCGTCGCAACTGTACCGCTCGAGTGGTCGATGACGTGTGTGTGTGTGCAGGGTCGGGCGCGGGGTCGCTGGAGCGCGCGTCGCAACTGTACCGCTCGAGTGGTCGATGACGTGTGTGTGTGTGCAGGGTCGGGCGCGGGGTCGCTGGAGCGCGCGTCGCAACTGTACCGCTCGAGTGGTCGATGACGTGTGTGTGTGTGCAGGGTCGGGCGCGGGGTCGCTGGAGCGCGCGTCGCAACTGTACCGCTCGAGTGGTCGATGACGTGTGTGTGTGTGCAGGGTCGGGCGCGGGGTCGCTGGAGCGCGCGTCGCAACTGTACCGCTCGAGTGGTCGATGACGTGTGTGTGTGTGCAGGGTCGGGCGCGGGGTCGCTGGAGCGCGCGTCGCAACTGTACCGCTCGAGTGGTCGATGACGTGTGTGTGTGTGCAGGGTCGGGCGCGGGGTCGCTGGAGCGCGCGTCGCAACTGTACCGCTCGAGTGGTCGATGACGTGTGTGTGTGTGCAGGGTCGGGCGCGGGGTCGCTGGAGCGCGCGTCGCAACTGTACCGCTCGAGTGGTCGATGACGTGTGTGTGTGTGCAGGGTCGGGCGCGGGGTCGCTGGAGCGCGCGTCGCAACTGTACCGCTCGCTGTCGCGCGACATGTTCGGCGCCACGACGCGGCTGGGCGGCGGCGCGCGCCTCGTGTGGACGCACTCGTACTACGACACGCTCGCGTGGGAGAAGATGCTGCAGGACAACCTGCAGGACTGCACGCTCGCGCACTGCAACAGATACAACACGCCCAAGGTACCCCAACCGCCCTTGATGATGCTCATTACCATAATATCATACTGTTAAATGTGACTCCTATACAGTTTTCGTAGGGATTGACGACGAAGATGGCTCGACGAGTTTTCCGAGGTGCAGATGGAAGTCTCTTCCTCCTATCAGCTTGGTGTCGTTCGCTGCTGAACATAGGTCTCCCCAATAGATTTCCAACGGGAACGATTGCTAGCGGCCTGCATCCACTGACGTCCTGCGACCTTTATGAGATCGTCGGTCCTTCGTGCAGGCGGTCGTCCCACGCTGCGCTTGTCAGTTTGTCATCACCACTTGGCCACACCTTTTTGCTCCATCGGCCGTCAGTTCTTCGGTCTATGTATCCTGCCCATTGCCATTTCAGCTTAGTAATCCGTTCAGCAATGACAGTGACCCTCGATCCCCTGCGGATTTCTGATTCGATCACGCAGGGAAATATCGAGCAATGCTCTTTCCACAGCTCACTGAGCGACATTGAACTTATTTACGAGGCGCACAATGAGAGACACTTCTCAGATCCATATGTCATAAATGGAAAATACACAATGGTTGAAGATTTTCTCTATCTATTTCGAGAGAAGATCTCTCTATATGTTACATTTCGTGTAGCATAGCGCTATAGTTCCGGCTATACTCGCGTCTGCCGAGGCTAGCTCGGCGGGGTGGCTCTGGCTGTAAACAACCGGGCGGTCGCAGGTGGCGCTGGTGTCGTGCGTGGTGAACGCGGGCTCGCTGTCGCCGTTCCTGTTCCGCAGCTACTCGGTGGGCTGGCGCGTGCGCTCGCTGTTCCCCGGCTCGGCGCGCGCGCGGCTGTGGCAGGCGGTGCGCGCGTCGGCCGCGGCGCCCACGTACTTCGACGAGTTCCGGCTCGACGGGCTGCTGCACCAGGACGGCGGCATCATGGTCAACAACCCGTGCGGCGTGGGGCTGCACGAGGCCAAGCTGCTGTTCGGCGCCCGGGCGGTGCGGCGCGGGACCGTGGTGTCCGTGGGCACGGGCCGCCCGCTCTCCAAGCAGCACGACTACTCGGGCGCCGCCCGCGAGACGCCCGCCACGAGCTGGAAGGACAAGTTCCACAAGATCCTCGACTCGGCCACCGACACTGAAGGTGGGTTCTGCTCGTTGTTTACGAATATGTAGTACCTACTAGATTTTACTCGGCTTAAATGGTTTTATTTCAAGCTTTCATTTAACTTGCAATATATGTTATGTATGTAATTTGTTCGCGTGGAATCTGGCAACTCAATTTTGAAGCAGATATCTTTAACATGGATGACAAAACATGTTCAGCTATGTGACGTCATTTTTTTGAATGACGTCCGCTATCTTTTTTGCAATGCAATCCGTGGTGAATCAAATGAATCGGCTATCTGAGAATAACGCGAATAATGAAATTAAGTCACTTTAAATTTTAAGATGAAGGTCTGGTTAGGGTTCCGTAGTCCACAAGGAAACCTTATAATTTCGTCATGTCCGTCCGTCTGTCCGTCCGAGCTCGTAGGTACTGCACCGATTATCACGAAAATTGGTGGAGAGATGTATATTGAAGGTTGAAAACTTGGTTTTTAAAAGTATTTTAATGCGATCCTACAATATGGGTATCAAATGATTAGACTTGCTATGAATAACTCTCAAACAGTGTTGCCAGTATGATTTCCCAAAAAAGGACGGTTGGCTTTTTGAAAAGGTACGGTTTTTAACTTCAAGGTACGGTTGGAGTTTTTTTTTTTTTCGATTTGGTTTACGTGTGTAGCCACGAGGCTTTCGCTACTTCACCGGCCATAAAGGCGAGCAGAGCTCCAGCCATTAGAAATGGTTTAAAAACTATAAACTAAGCAACCTGCGCAAGAGGGCGCCCCCTGTGGGGCTTGGACTTCGGCTCAGGGCGGTCTCTAGCGATGAGATTGAGGGATTATGACTTTAAGTATTTTAGGGGAGTTTTGTGCAACTGTCGCTCTACTTTACAGTTCGCGGGCCTCTCGGAATTCGGGTCTACGAGGGCATCGGATGGTTCTTTTAAAACTAAGGGTCAGGAGGACAAGGGGGGAGATACGGATGGGTCGGGATGCTTCTGCAAGTACTAGATCAGTTTTTTTTTCTTCGAGTTGGCTGCCTGCGACCGTTGCGTTGGTTGGAAAAAAAAACGATAGGGAAATTAGGGAATCGAACAAAAAGAAAACTCATTTCGGTATTCAAAGTTCTCGACAAGGCGCGCTAAAGTTGTCTTTTGGAATCATTTTGAATTTGAAAATATTTTTAATATGAGAAGAGTATTTAAACATTTTTACATAAACAGAGAAATTGTAGATGTTTGAAGAAGGTAAAAATCGTTATTATTCATTTAGTGGGAATTTCATGTAACTCAAGTTAATATATAAATTAGCAACGAAAATCGTTTGAATTTACTTAAATTATTTACTCAATTAAATTAAATTAAATTAGATATTTTTCAATTTTTCTAAATCTTCTCAGATCTAAGTAAATTGTAGTCAATTGTAGATCTAAGTTTATCTGAATAGATTGAGATTGATTTCAACAAATGTAGATGGTTCTAAAAAAAAAAACATTTAATTTAAGTACAAAGTCTGTTTAGATCTAAAATATCAAATCACATCTAAAAATATCAAATTACATCTAAAAGATTTTACCGGTATTATAATTCATAAAAATTATTGTAATTTCGTTTCAAGTTTCTGACAGGTACCTATGTAAATTTTGCACACTTGTTTAAAAACAATACAATAAAACAATACTTTTTGTTCCTTTAAATATAGAGAATAGTATCGCATAATATCTGAACTTCCTCATCACATTATTCCTATGATAAATTAGGTATTAAGTATCAAAGAAAATATTATTTCACTGCATCAATAACGAATTTAATGACTTAACTCCATTCCGTAACTCTGTATTGATTTATAACCTCATTTCTATAATTGATTCACAAATGAATTTGTTAGATATTGGCAGACGGTAATAATGTTCTACTTTACCATATCCTTTTGAATATTCGATTCCCTATTGCTTTTTTTTCCAACCTATGGACGCAGACAGCCAATTCGAAGAAAAAAAAAACTGATCTAGTTCTTGTAGAAGTATCCCGACCCGTACGGTTTGCTACAATGTTGAAAATTTTTATAGTTTACTCATATTCTATAACAGGAGAAGGCGATTTCTTTTTTGTTTTTTACTCTTTGTAGTTTGTAGTGAAAAATAAATCACTAATAAAGAAAAGGTACGAAAAAGGTACGGTCTACACTGAGGTACGGTTGTGGTACGGTTGTGTGATGAATAGTACGGAAAACCGTACTTTTTGGTACGGTCTGGCAACGCTGCTCTCAAAATAAATGACGTCACTCTGAAACCAAGATGGCGGACTACATAAAATTATTTTAATGCAATTCTACAATATGGGTATCAAATGAATGGGCTTGATGAGAATAACTCGAAAAATGAAATGACGTCACTCTGAATCCAAGATGGCGGACTACATAAAATTATTAAAATGCAATTCTACAATATGGGTGTCAAATGAATGGGCTTAATGAGAATAACTCGAAAAATGAAATGACGTACCTACTCTGAATTCAATATGGCGGCCTAGTTAAATTTATTTTAATGCAATCCTACAATATGGGTAAGTATCAAATGATTGAGCATTATGTAACGACGTTATAAGTTGACATTCAAATTAATAGAACATGTATATTTAATTCTATTCAGTACATTTAAATAAAAGCTTGTTTTTAAAAAGGTTTATTTTTAATTTTAATAATATATAATATCATAATAGGGAATAGATAGGTACTATTAATAATATGTGTAATAATGTTTTTCATACGAAACGTGTATCGTCATAGAAGTCGTTCAGATCGGCCCATTTATTATAAAAATGAAGTTTTGTAAAGTAGAATGATGGTATATCGAGAGCTGATGACGTGTGTGTCTGCAGGCGTGCACTGCGTGCTGAACGACCTGCTGCCGGAGGGGCAGTACTACCGGTTCAACCCGCCGCTCATGCAGGAGTGCGCCATGGACGAGATCGACCCCAAGAAGCTCGACGACATGATCGTCGACACGCAGGCTTACATCAGGTACACACGCTAATGTTTTAACAGTAGCTCTCTACTGTTGCACTGATCGTATCCATTTTAGCCTCAATTTATAAGAATATTCACAGTCCATCAAATCCATTGTTTGAAACTTTTCATATTAAAAGTCACTGAGATATAATAGAGAAGCTATTCTAAGCAAAAAACTAGCGCCATATTTATAATAGTTTGAACGAAAATCCGCTGCAGGGCTACAATATAAATTATTCGTCTAATTAAAGGAAACCCTACATGCAGCGCTAAAGCACTTCTAGTGCACTGATTTCTCGCGACCAAAAGGTCGGAAGCGCCGTGTATTTCATGGCGCTTACGCGTTTCGTTAGACGCCACACTAATTACGGTTTACGGACTACAGTTCAGTTTAAGTGAACAGGGTGTGTGTTCGGAACGTGAAATCTAGTACATATAGATCGTTGTTAAAAGTAGTTTAGGTTTGTATCGAATCCTATCCTAAATTTCTTTCCTGCACAAAACCTATAGAACGGAATTTGTCAGATTTTGTTTCATTGACTCCTCCAAAATTAACGATATTTGGAATAACTGCACACAATATAATTTTATTAGAATAGCACGAGTGTTATTCAGTTATGTAATTTGTCTGGCATCATTTAAGTTAACAATTGGAGTGGCGCCAGAATGTAATGTAAGAGAACATATCGTGAGGTGCACGTGGAGTGAATGACATTGTGATATAAATATTCAGTGTAAACAATACAATAACAATAACAAATGGTTTACATTTGGATGAAGTCTTAGTGTTCCTTCTTTTGATCATTGTTATTGACAGAGCCGGATTTAAACTTAGTGCCGCTTATCACTGGAATTGTACTTTGAAGATTTTTTTTTCCTGGTAATTGAACACTACACACTTAAGTAAACGCGTACATTACGCTTATTGCATTTCAATACAGTCATGGCGAATTCGAAACAGTTTCGATTATTCAGACCCTGTCGGGCGCAACTATTTATGTCGTATTATATATATAAGTATATATTGTGACGATCGTGTGTCCGTTACAGACGCAACCAGCACAAGTTCTCCGAGGCGGCGGCCATGCTGACGCGCAAGCGTTCGCTCGCTCAGCGCCTCGCCGACTGCGTGCACAAGCGCGCGCTCCTCGCGGGAGCCACGCTCGCGCACTGACGTCACGCTCGGCGGCCGCTCCCGCCGGACGACCAGTGACCGTGGACATTGTGACAAACATATTGTTGGTACTAGCGAGCGCTTAGCTGGATTCGATTGTGCAGTGTACGTCTTTTAAATGTGTACCGTATTTATAAAATTTTGATATTAAAGTAATTTTCTATGGTACCGTGACTAAGGCCACACTTGGACCAGACGCCGGAAAAATAAACAGTTGTTTCATAAAAATAAGTAGAGCTTGTAACTAGGCACGTCTCATACAAAACTTATTAAGAAAACATCTCTATGTTAATGGTAAAATATACAAGAATAAATTATTTAATTGTTAAGCGGCTCAATATGGTAACTATCTATGTTTAATATTAGCTGCTCTGTGTAAGTATGTATGAGCTACAGAAACGCCACGTACCTACATTTCATTATGTTTTTCGTAGATTCGTTGTTCTTAGTAAAACTACTCACAATAAGTTATAAATATTGCTTTAAAAGTATTATTCGCGAGTTTTGCGAAACATGACGACTGAGCCAAGCTCAATCGATTAAATTATCTATATGTTTAAGTCTAGTCTTGATTGGATGCTAAATAAATAGTACCCTATTCGAATATAAGAAAATAAAATGTATTTGTTTGTCAAATACTACAATATATATTTACTATTTGTTAACATTTAAATAATTAAAAAAAAAACTGTAATTTTCAATACATGTGATAGATATTGGCAATACTAGCATAGTATGACACTGTTACTGAAAAACATTGCCAACTTAGTCTCGAAATAGCCTTTTATTAGTGTAGATACTATCATATTATGTAAATAGTAGATATAGTTAGTAGACATCGCTCGACCGATAATATTCCTCGTAATGTATTGTTTATTGTTATAATTATGCATTTTATTGTTATTTTAGTAAATAATAAAGTGTACTTGTAAGAATCACCGGTAGCTACCTGACCAAAGAAGCAAGATAAAATTGAAAAGTTGAGAAGAATTAGATATTTAGAATTAGATAGAAGAGTTTTTGTTATCACTGTCAGTAACAGTTCTTTAACAAATTTATTTTTCTTTTTTTGATCAACAAAGGAATTGACTCCTTTTTTTTCTTATCTTGTTTGGTTGGTAGGATGGGAGTGTCGTGTTTACGCGGTTGCCATGGCAACGCGTAAGGTTAGTCGAGTCTAGTCATAAGTTACACTGTCGCATCACACTTGAATATAAACATGCATTTTATTTAAACTATACGAAACAATTGGAATAAAATGATTAAATTTTAATTTCTTACACATTCTATAAAAAGGGGTAATGCTATGTGTAATATCATAAATATAAATTCTGTAAGCGTCACACTTAAGGAGAGATGTAGTGTTTAATGCCGTTAAATAACATGCTGACTGTAGTTTTTACAATCTTGTGAACACCGTTTAAATAAAATAACTCAATCCCAATACATATAAAACACTGTCTTTACTGGTTAAAGACATATGTATTCGGGGCTTGTGAGTTGACCTAGAGTATACGGCGCGATGTACCGACGACCAATATTACAAATTGTTACTCATTTTACCTCAACTTTATCATGATTTTCATTGCATAGATATTGGTAGCACTTGCACCTAGACATTGAAATTTAACGTAAAGTTGGTGAATTTTATTATTTATCAAAAATTAAAAATTAAGCTGTTGTACTTATTCATACATTATTGTTATGTTTAATGAACATTTGATACATTTTGTATTTGTATTTCGACGATCATTCGCTATATTTTGTGAGCTTGTTATAAGTTTTGTATTTATTACAAGACACCGTGATACGTTGTATAAAATAACATTTTAATGTAGATAGATCTATTTACTTCGATTTTCATACAGAATCTTTAAGTAACAAAGCAAGCAAGCCGAGACTGATCTCGGCTTGCATAATAATATACCTCCTATAAATATTTCTTTGTAAATAGATTGTTATTGTTTTTTATCGAATATTTGTAACGATCGTGTAACTCTTGATGTTGTAGTCACTAGATATTGTAAGATTTTACAATTTTGTTATAAGAGCGAATGTGATAATAAATGAATGTCATTTCCAGTGGGTTCCGCTTTCCTTTTTCACTTTTTTCTATCTATACTAATATTATAAAGATGAAAGATTTGTAGGTTTACTAATGTTTGTCATAATTTAAAATACCATAATTTCATATGCCATACTGGTATTTGCCATAATTTCTTTAGAAATAACGCTTCAGTTGCCATAATCGTAAAATGACATAAAATGACTTTCACTAATCCCATTGGTCATAATCGATCAAGTGGCATAATAATTTAAATCCATAAATGTATTTGCTATAATTTTCGTTTTCAATAATGCCATTTTCCATAACTTTTATTCACCATAATATAAATAAAGACAATTTAGTACAAACGCCTGCAATTTTTCAATTTTCAAATGAAACTAAACCTCATATGGCGTCTACTAACTAAGCTCGACGGAGCTCAAACTTCCGGGTGGTTTAAAAAAAAACACGAAGACTAAGGCGGGAGCGAAGCAAAGCGGAGCTCCCGCCTTAGTCTTCCAACCTAACCTATCCGAGTCGGATTTCACTGAGTCGGGGTGTTAACGATAATTAATTTCGACCTAACAATATTATGTATTATTTTCATAATTATATCAAGTTTTGATTATGTCAGGAGTCGATTATGAGATGTGTTACTTATGGAAACTAATTATTATGATATATGTTGCTATAGAAAGTCATTTTATGGCAAATAAAAGTTATCACTGTTGAGTTGTTAAGGCAAGCGTTATTAGTATAAATGATAATAGTGCAAGAAAATACCATTATGGCAAACAATAATATTACAAATGAGTTTATGGAAAACAAGAGAATAGCAGATTTGTATGTAGGTTATTTTTTTTGTAACGAATTGGCTCAAAATGGACCAATTTTAACAATTCTTTCACCATTTGAATACTACATTATCACTGATTAATATAGGCTACATTTAATTATGAAGTTCCCACGGGAACGGGAGTTACGCGGGTGAAACCGCGCGCGGGAAGCTAGTATTCTATAATTTTCAGAATTCACGTCGGAAGATATAATGGAATGATGACTAGACTACATAAGTTAAATAAAAAATAAGTGTGTAATTGATAGGTAATGTAAAATGTGTGTGTGAAAACTCATTAGTATCGTTTTTGGTTTAGCTTTGTATTACATCTTTTTACGGGTGGTATGGATAGAAAAAAAAACGATAATGTCCTTGTGGTATTACCTACAATACATGACGCCAGTCTACCGAGCGTCTGAACTCAACCCTGAACCGGTTACTTAATGCGCATCGTTTCCCCCGCGCCATATCTAGGTACCTAGCGCCGAGCTGCGGCTAGCGGTGCCTCAGTACTTTCACTCTTATGTAACACTGTACAGGTCTGTTTACTATTCTATACAACAGATATTGAGTTCATTATTGTAAGACATTCTAAATGACCTTTGTTGAATATACAAATCAACTTGTCTTAGCAAATGATTTCAGTATGTACCTACGTCCTACATTACAAAAACGAATGAATTTGAATTGGTATATTGATATCCACTGATAATATGTAGCGAAAGAAAAGTTAGATATTCTAAAATATGTATAGGTGATACCTATTGCTAACGTATTTTACTAGATCAAGTACCATTCATAAATTGCGACTACTATATGCTGTACTTACTGGTATCTACTCCGCACGCGAGGATCTTGCATTTTATGGTAAGTGTTTCACAAATACTTGTCCTTGAAGTTCGGTGGTTCATTAGATAACGTGAACAGCGCAGCTACGAGGGACATCATTAACATTCTCGTCAGCTTTCACTCCGCGGGTGGGGACGCTGCACGTCGCTAGTGCTCCTACTACACGGGTACAAAGCGCACGTACGCGCGAACTAGTGACATTAAAAAAAAAAACAAAGTGTCTTTGTATCGGAGACAAAAATAAAACTTTTTATATTGGCGCGAAAATAACAAAAGTTTTATTGGAAAGATGGATTGCTTGAAATACTTAGTGGCAATGGTTAGTATGTTGTGTGTTCGTTGTAACGTCAAGTTGTGTAAGTTATATTGTGCAACTATGAATGTCGCAGTCATAGTTACGGATGGGTATTCGGAACCTTTGTTTGATATGGTCACGGGCTCGTGTATTAAAATTTATTTTACTTCGAAACCACCTCGGCCAACACGATAAGTTTTTAAAACTCCGAGTGTAGGTCAGTGACACACATTTCGTTCAGTTCTTAACTGACTCAACAGATGGCGGTAAAATCACATTTGTTTACAATAACTCCATAAATTAAAATAAATATTTTCCTTCAGGACCGATTATATAAGCCAACACACATACTGGTATGTTCAGTGTTAGTAAAAATTGTTTTTAAAGGATTGTAAATACTCCCCCAAGCGGTAAGTAGACGTAACTTCACGTAGAGTGATTTTACGCCATGAAATGTTCTTCTGTTATAGACTTGAATGTATGTATGTAAAATAAAAAAACTCTTTAATATAAACACGTTCATGCAACCGCACATTCCGTGCTGAATATAAGCTCTCTCTTAAGGGGGATTTATCATAGTCACTACTTTACGAAGGCGACTTCGGTTGGTGACCGCATTATCATGTGCTATACGCACAGGTATACGATGATATCTGTTCCATGTTATACTTGATAACCAATTAAATTATTTACGACTAGCTTCCCGCGCGCGGTTTCATAGACTAACCTAGCCAGGGCCCCGTAGATACTTTGGGCACCCGGTCCCTACAAAAAACAATAGGCGGTATTTTGAATTAAAACAACCCATGTTCTTGTTTTGTTTTGTCCATGAAATTGTTGAGTCATTAGGTGCGACCCTAAGCAGGTAGCCCAGGGCCCCACAAATTCACGATCCGCCTATGCCTCCAACCCCGGGTAAAAAAATGTAGTTGGTTTGTATTGTTCCAGCTGGTGGCGCTGATGTGCTGTCTGTCGGGCGCTCGCTCCACGGTGCCGCAGCCGCGCGCGCCTAACTTCCAGTACTTCGAGAGGTAAACAGGAAATACCTACTTATCATAAGGGCGACTAACTAGCATACCACCTAATGTTGAGCAGTTTCCGTAGTCATGAATGCTCACATTACATGAAGCATCACTCAGAGGCATAGGATACATGGAGCGACTTTCGAGATTTATGTCCCTAGGCCACGGTTGTCATGACTCACAATCCTCAGTAACCAGTAGGGTCGCCGGCTCATATGTAAAGTCATTATATGTGCAAGAGTAGGTTTGTTTGATTGAATACGCTAAATATCAAGAACTAACAGTACGATTTGAAAAATTCTTTCAGTGTTAGAAAGCTCACTTATCGAGGAAGGTAATATTTAATTGTGAACTTCCTACGAGGATGGGAGTTACGCGGGTGAAACCGCGCGGTAGCTAGTTAATACCTACATAATATTGTTTGGCTGTGGTGTGTTTAAAGCTAGGCTCGAGCACACCGGATGCGTATGCGTAGACGTGCACTGAGTTGTAATGTATGGAACCGCTTGAGACAGGAAACACATTTTTTATTTTCGCACGGACATATTTATTTAGCCCTCAGTCTTTTGCTACTACACCGGGCATAAAAGGACACACCGCTTGCGTGTGCACGTCTACGTATACGCATCCGGTGTGCTCGAGTCTGTAAGGTGTATGTCCTTCCCCAGTGGAGCTCCATCTCAAATCATATTTACCTATCTATCTATTACCCAATGTGAGGACTAAAGGAGGCTTATCAAGTAATCACATAACCATATGACTGACTTCGATAAAAATGTTTTTATTACTGTAGAGTTATTGTAAAGCATTAAGTATGTTATTCAATTGCATTAACTATATAAATTGACATATAAAAAAAATGCATTCACAGTAAACACTGAGAAGCGAAGACATTTTTATCAAAGTGATAGTAATATCGTTACGTGATTATCCTCCAGACAGTTATTCTGAAAGTGAATTGTGTGTTTGTAAACATACAGGGATTAAAAATCCCGTAGTGCGGGAGTTGTCTTATAAAAAAAATTTATTTATCTGGGAGCACGGCAGTGCCCCCCCAAGTTGAGTAAGAAAAAAAAAAAAGAAAAAAAAAAAAAGTTGCACGGCCGTACCTATCTTTTCTCGAAGCAACTCAGCCGATTTTCGACCCCCTATAACTTCTTTGTGGATAAAGATAGGAGCCTGAATTTTCAGTAACTAAACAAGCTTTGTAAAACTACAGTATATTTTAAATTTCATTCAATTTGAACTAGTACTTTACGAATTATAACTAGTCAAAGTTTGGTATTTTCGGTAATTTTGTCACTCGCTCACTGCTTTCTGACCGATCATCAAAATGTTTAGGCACTTCTAGCAGACGTAGAAGCTTCAAATTTTGAGTATTAGGAGAGTTTAGTGTAAAACTCATGGGAAAATTCCAACATTTTGCAATTTCGGTCCAGTTGTTCAGTTTCATTAACTGCATTAATAACTTTGTTATTTCTTATAAATGTATAGGATTACAAAGTTACATTTGCAGTCAGTGAATCAGTGTACATGAATATGTTTGATTTAATGGAGGAATAGTTGTAGATAGGGACCTAGATGTAATTATGTTGAAAGGTGGTGTCTAAGTGGTTAGGTTAGTTGTTTCAGAGACCTGGTTTTCTGCGTTCGATTCCCACCCGGGACAATTATTCGTCTGAAATTCAAACAGTTGTACTGAGTCAGGGGGTGCTTTGTTTTCATGAATCTATTGAGCGGTGAGACCTTCGCGACACAGGGATTAATTTAACAAGTAATAAAAAAAAAAAAAAAAGTCGTAGGAAAAAAAAAAAAAACAATGGATTGTAAAAGTAAGATAGTACATAAGTTGTGCTATGAACGATAGGATACTAACAATCATAACAGCGTCTGATGGAGGTGGCTTGCCCGCTTGAGCCATGTCTCAGCAGGAGGCTGCGGTCCCTTGAGAAGTAGGGACCCCGTGTAATCTGGGCGTCCCTGAAACTGGTTATTTGGGCGCAGGAGAGCCCGCAACACCAATTGAGTCGCGGACGCTGCCAGAGGGTGTCCCAGATAGGCAACAGTACCTGGGCCCCTCACCAATTGTGGTCGGAGGAGTAACCAGGGGTTTTACTCTCATGTTATGATTAGCATTCCACTACTATGAAGAGGGCGAGTCCCACATACCCCACTGCCCGTGCCGGAACACCGCAGTGGCGGAGGAGATGCGTAACATTCTTGCATTCCTCTGGACAAACTTACACCACGGCTTTCACGCTTCCCGTTCGAAACACAGAAAGACGGTCACTTTCTTCCAAGCAACTAAAAAATCTTACTGTGATATCGAAGGTATACACACAAACCACGTTTTATTAATCTGACACAAACTATATTTATATAATCATTTTATCAAATATTTTTATACACAGTTTGATGTTGTTTATTAGGTAGCTTTAAATTTACTTATGTACATATTAGCTTGTTCCCTAGTGCGGGAGCTGTCTTAAAAAAGGCCATAATCGGACATGTATTATGTAGTTTAGTATTATGTACCAAAATTTCATCAAAAACAGTTCATCAATTTCGTAATTTGAAAAACCTTTGACAGGCTGGAGGCCAGGAGGCCGTGAGTGCCATACATAAGTTCATGTTAATGTAGTTTTCGATTAGGTACATTGACAATATTTATAACCAATGAGAGATAACAATTTTACATACGGATTAATTTTAAATAACGTTTGACGAGTGCGACGAATATCAATAAAGCATAAAAAAAGTATACGACGCATCTGTTCTTGTTTCATATGGTGAGTGTTGCCATGCCAGCTAGGTACGTGGATATTCATATGTGCGTAAGTTAAGTTATTTTGTGAATATGGCTTACATCAAATTTAAGTCTACTTTGGAACTATTAAAGCGCAGGAATAATCCATTTGTGAATACAATAGACTAAAACCGGCCAAGTGCGAGTCGGACTCGCGTACTAAGGGTTCCGTACCATTTTCAAGTGCCTACCTGTTGCCGTTATAGATATCGAGCAAAAAAGGCCAAAAAATAGTTGTTGTATGGGAGCCCCCCCTTAATACTTATTTTATGTTTAGTTTGTTATTATAGCAACAGAAATACATAATTTGTGAATTTTTCAACTGTTTAGGTATCGCGGTTCTTGAGATAGAGCCTGGTGATAGACAGACAGACAGCTAAGTCTTAGTAATAGGGTCCCGTTTTTACCATTTGGGTACGGAACCCAAGCATTTAATGTCTAGACATGCTTAATATTGCTGCATCAAAGATATCGAGAAAAACCCATAGAGAAATGGAGTGGGCTTTGAGAAAAACTGTAGCTGAAGTTCAAGAAGTAGTACCGGTAAAGAAAAAGAGGAACACAACCTACAAAAATTGGAAAGCTCATCATCAAGTGACAGAGTGGTAAAATCCATTGTAGGTATTTTAAAAAATAATGTAAATTGTAAAGCAAAGGAAAAAAGTACAACTATCTACAAAAAGAAATGAGATGCCATCAAAAACATACTTGTAAAAAAACCCAAGTCTCGTAACGCAGTTCTTTTACCGTAAAACGTTGTGAGATCTATGTAATACCAAGTCGGTTAATTTATTCAGTCCCTACTTAAGGGACCTTCTATCTTAAGCTATTACGTAATTATCTCACCTTACAGAATCTTATTTTGACCTTATCAAAGTTCAAAACTTTTATGTTATGAATATTAGACTGACTTGGCCATCGCAATAAGCACTTGTGAGATACATTCTAATTATATCCGATGGCCAAGTTAATCTATTATTTAAAACTTTAAAGTTTCGAATTTTGATAAGGTCAAAATAAGATTCTGTAAGGTGAGATAATTACGTAATAGCTTAAGATAGAAGGTCCCTTAAGTAGGGACTGAATAAATTAACCGACTTGGTATTACATAGATCTCACAACGTTTTACGGTAAAAGAACTGCGTTACGAGACTTGGGTTTTTTTACAAGTATGTTTTTGATGGCATTTATTTTACACAGAACTACACCACCATTACAGTTTAAACCAAGTCGGTGGAGTAGACACACAATATAAATTCTTAATTAAAAACAAATATAGTTAATTACTTAAAACTAAACAAAAGATTCATTGCCATCGTGAACCCACTCAGCGAACTCGTAAACACGTCAACCGTATCCCCGACCGCGTTAAGAACGCGCAGTGGCCGCACGCTGCAGCAGGTGGTCCGCGCGCACGTCCAGCAGCGCCGTCCCCTGTAGTTATCCGGGACGCAGAGTTTATTTCGTGTAAGATGGCTGGATTATGCACTACTCCCCGCATCACTTTGAATAAGTAAACGGCTAACGAAACGTCCCTCCTTACTTCCAATTTGCAGTAACCTACCATGCCCAGAACAAATAAAGTGGGATATAATAAAGGATAGCCCGGATACACACCATATAACTTAAAATATAAAAATCTAATATTCTGAATTTTTTCTAACATTGTTATGTATTTAGCTTCATGCGGAGTCAATGATTTTATTAGTAGCTAAAGTAATATACCATGTTCCAGACCGAACTACCGCTACCCGTACTACGACGAGAACGGACGCGGCAAGCTGCTGTACGGGTACGGGGGCCCCGAGCTCTACCAGTACAAGAAGTACTCTCCGCTAGAGGGCATCTACTAGACACCACTAGGCACCATGCTCTAGCGCTACGCTTCCCATACTTATTTACAAATACCATCATTACAACAGAATACAAATTTCTATAAAAACTATAGATCATGTTAGCGTATAGATGTCTCCATACTATATTTTTTATTAGGAAACAAAAATCAATTCAAATAAGCGTTAATGAGAGTAGGTATTTTATGAATGAATGTTTACTATGGGAAGAGCGCCAGAGCTCACGGGGGCAGGGGGTTAGCAGGAAAAGAGTAGCTTCCAAAAGGCTGCCCCCCCTAGGTTACGGGGGGATGGGGTTTTATTTGCAATCCTTATGTCTTTTTAAAATATGTATCAATTGATAAAACCTAAACAGTTATGGGGCACCAGATTTTTTGTCCCAGGGCCCTTGATCACCTAGCTACGTCGCTGGCTAGTGCTGTATCTACTAACTGTAAAGACACTAGCTGTCCTTGTATTTGGATCTTAATGCCACTATCATCGATGGTGGATAGTGGTCATTTGCCTGCTCAATAACTAAAAATTAGTTTCATGACTATTGTATAGTTATGTTATGACGCACATTTGGGAACCTTCTGCTATATCGCTTTGTGTTTGGTGGCTTGTGAAGTGTGGGTGAGGGAGACTGTTTTCAATGTAAGTGTACGTGACTTGTTGTGCGGGGTGTTGTTACTTATATTTTATTTTGTACATAAATAAAAATATTTTTTGTTTAATAAAATCATTGTCTTTTCATTTCTATACACATACATCTTCATTACTGTAAGGTATTATGTATGGCTTGAATATACATCAACTTAATATATTGGTATATATTTTGTTACGTAATTTGCCTCCTAGACAAAGTTTGAGTAAAAAGGCGTTGCCATTCAAGGGTTACTAATTATAGTACATACCTATAGAGAAACGGTTGGTGGTGTTCCTCCAGAATACTCCAGATAAAATGAAGATCTTTACCGGGCGAGCTGGTACACCCGGCGGCCGTTTGTTACTGTTCAGAACTTGTACATGTTCGAATTGGCTTGCAAACTTGTATTTCGTGATACAGTTTAATTAGGATTCAAGGTGCTAGATGGCGCTTCTAGTACTTCAAGTACTTAGTTAATGCGGCTACTGTAGATGTCGCTACAATAGTAACAATAATACATAAATCAAAGTTAAGTAATTTCCCTCTGTATATCCAAGAAGTGATATAATCATCATATATCAAAAGTGATATAATTATTAGTCAATAACAACACAAGCTCTAACGGTAGGAGGTAGTGAGGTGTCCACATCGTCCCGCGGTGACCCAACAGTCGCAGTAGGAGTGACTGTTACTTCGTGAAGCACGCCACATTAACGTTTATAACGAGCCAGTAATTATTACTTGCAAATGAGTGGTATAGAGTAGAGACAGCCCCATCATGATGTAAGCTTAAGGCTGACCCCACATAGCGCGTGCGTGTTCTTCGAGCGTACGAACGCCGCGTGCGCGCCTCGTTAACTCCAAACTCGTTACCTACAAAGGCTGATCATACTATAATTCTGTGGTTACATGAGAAAAATGTTACTAACAAGATTATTGCAATATAATTTATAGTTTATTAAGGAGTAGATCGCTGAACAAGTCCTCAACTTAAGAGCGTGAGTTTAATTCTATAATTAAATAAACAAATGCAATTATTTTTACACCGACCTGTCCAACGCGGAAGTTTAACAACCATAACATACTCGTGTTCACACAAAAATCTATAAAATTGGCTTGTTCGCTTCACTACTAGACGATGTAGAACTATCCTTGAGCATAAGTAAACTCATTAAGTATTGTATGGAGTAGTTAACGCGTCGTACATCACACGACCCGCCGGCATTCATTCAATCAGCCGCGACTCAGCGCCATGCTCAAACTACTAGCATTGTGCACTGTACTAGTGTTCTGTGAGAGCTTGTATTTATATTCGAGTTTCTACGCGCCATTGTTCGACCGGAGGATACTCAACTATCGGGTGGACGTGCCGTTTGAGCCCGATGCTGCGGTCTCTGCTAGGAACACTTATGAGAAGAATTATGGCTACAGGGGAGAAAAGCTCATAGCTGACTTGGGCAATGGTAAAGGGCCCAGCAAGAGCAACGAAGCTGACGTAAATAAAGTAAGTAGTTTAATAATATATATATCTTAGTTTAGTACATTAAGTCTTTGCATCTAATCTCGCCTCAATAAATAGGCGTAAAGTTGAGAAAAATGGGGTATACATGTTCCAAAAGCTATGCAAGTTAATATATATATACTTACAAGATATAAGCCCTAAGCTGATTACTGTTCTGTACCATGTTTCATACAAGGTGTGGACATTGGTTGACTAAATGCCCTGGGCATTTCCTGCCAGTCAACCATAGGGTGATGCAGACTCAATTATAGGTGCATTAAGGACTAACGGTTGCTACTATAAAATAATTAATAATAAAATTTAATATTGATGTATATTTTACATATCTGGGGGCACGGAAGTGCCCCCCCAAGTCGAGTAAGAAAAAAAAAAAAAAAAAAAAAAAAAGGTGCACGGCCGTACCTATCTTTTCTCGAAGCAACTCAGCCGATTTTCGACCCCCTATAACTTCGTTGTGGATAAAGATAGGAGCCTGAATTTTCAGTAACTAAACAAGCTTTGTAAAACTACAGTATATTTCAAATTTCATTCAATTTGAACCAGTACTTTACGAATTATAACTAGTCAAAGTTTGGTATTTTCGGTAATTTTGTCACTCGCTCTCTACTGACTGACCGATCATCAAAATGTTTAGGCACTTCTAGCAGACGTAGAAGCTTCAAATTTTGAGTATTAGGAGAGTTTAGTGTAAAACTCATGGGAAAATTCCAACATTTTGCAATTTCGGTCTAGTTGTTCAGTTTCATCAACTGCATTAATAACTTTGTTATTTCTTATAAATGTATAGGATTACAAAGTTACATTTGCAGTCAGTGAATCAGTGTACATGAATATGTTTGATTTAATGGAGGAATAGGTGTAGATAGGGACCTAGATGTAATTATGTTGAAAGGTGGTGTCTAAGTGGTTAGATTAGTTGTTTCAGAGACCTGGTTTTCTGCGTTCGATTCCCACCCGGGACAATTATTCGTCTGAAATTCAAACAGTTGTACTGAGTCAGGGGGTGCTTTGTTTTCGTGAATCTATTGAGCGGTGAGACCTTCGCGACAGAGGGATTAATTTAACAAGTAATAAAAAATAAAAAAAAAACTCGTAGGAAAAAAAAAAAAAGACAATGGATTGTAAAAGCAAGATAGTACATAAGTTGTGCTATGAACGATAGGATACTAACAATCATAACAGCGTCTGGTGGAGGTGGCTTGCCCGCTTGAGCCATGTCTCAGCAGGAGGCTGCGGTCCCTTGAGAAGTAGGGACCCCGTGTAATCTGGGCGTCCCTGAAACTGGTTATTTGGGCGCAAGAGAGCCCGCAACACCAATTGAGTCGCGGACGCTGCCAGAGGGTATCCCAGATAGGCAATAGTACCTGGGCCCCTCACCAATTGTGGTCGGAGGAGTAACCAGGGGTTTTACTCTCATGTTATGATTAGCATTCCACTGCTATGAAGAGGGCGAGTCCCACATACCCCACTGCCCGTGCCGGAACACCGCAGTGGCGGAGGAGATGCGTAACATTCTTGCATTTCCCAGACAAACTTACACCACGGCTTTCACGCTTCCCGTTCGAAACACAGAAAGACGGTCACTTTCTTCCAAGCAACTAACAAATCTTACTGTGATATCGAAGGTATACACACAAACCACGTTTTATTAATCTGACACAAACTATATTTATATAATCATTTTATCAAATATTTTTATACACAGTTTGATGTTAACTAGGTAGCTTTAAATTTACTTATGTACATATTAGCTTGTTCCCTAGTGCGGGAGCTGTCTTAAAAAAAGGCCATAATCGGACATGTATTATGTAGTTGTACCAAAATTCCATCAAAAACAGTTCATCAATTTCGTAATTTTAAAAACCTTTGACAGGCTGGAGGCCAGGAGGCCGTGAGTGCCATACATAAGTTCATGTTAATCCTCTGTTAAGCTTGATGTTGTAGTTTTCGATTAGGTACATTGACAATATTTATGACCAATGAGAGATAACAATTTTACATACGGATTAATTTTAAATGACGTTTGACGAGTGCGACGAATATCAATAAAGCATAAAAAAAGTATACGACGCATCTGTTCTTGATTCATATGGTGAGTGTTGCCATGCCAGCTAGGTACGTGGATATTCATATGTGCGTAAGTTAAGTTATTCTGTAAATAAGGGCACAGAGTTACTAGTCTGGATGGTTTACATCTAATTTAAGTCTACTTTCTAAACTATTAAAGC
The DNA here is from genome assembly GCA_947037095.2 of Nycteola revayana. Taxonomy (NCBI): domain Eukaryota; kingdom Metazoa; phylum Arthropoda; class Insecta; order Lepidoptera; family Nolidae; genus Nycteola; species Nycteola revayana. Next base: position 73,367 of record OX344855.2, read on the forward strand.
GCAGGAATCATTCATTTGTGAATACAATAGACTAAAACCGGCCAAGTGCGAGGCGGACTCGCGTACTAAGGGTTCCGTACCATTTTTAAGTGCCTACCTGTTGTTATAGATATCGAGCAAAAAAGGTAAAAAAAAAAGTTGTTGTATGGGAGCCCACCCTAAATACTTATTTTATGTTTAGTTTGTTATTATAGCAACAGAAATACATAATTTGTGAATTTTTCAACTGTTTAGGTATCGCGGTTCTTGAGATACAGCCTGGTGATAGACAGACAGACAGCTAAGTCTTAGTAATAGGGTCCCGTTTTCACCATTCGGGTACGGAACCCAAGCATTCAATGTCTAGACATGCTTAATATTGTTGCATCAAAGATATCGAGAAAAACCCATAGAGAAATGGGCTTTGAGAAAAACTGTAGCTGAAGTTCAAGAAGTAGTACCGGTAAAGAAAAAGAGGAACACAACCTACAAAAATTGGAAAGCTCATAGTGACAGTGGCAGAGTGGTAAAATCCATTGTTGGTATTTTAAAAATTAATGTAAATTGTAAAGCAAAGGAAAAAAGTACAACTATCTACAAAAATAAATGAGATGCCATCAAAAACATACTTGTAAAAAAACCCAAGTCTCGTAACGCAGTTCTTTTACCGTAAAACGTTGTGAGATCTATGTAATACCAAGTCGGTTAATTTATTCAGTTCCTACTTAAGGGACCTTCTATCTCAAGCTATTACGTAATTATCTCACCTTACAGAAGTTTATTTTGACCTTATCAAAGTTTAAAACTTTTATGTTATGAATATTAGATTGACTTGGCCATCGCAATAAACACTTGTGAGATACATTCTAATTATATCCGATGGCCAAGTTAATCTATTATTTAAAACTTTAAAGTTTTGAACTTTGATAAGGTCAAAATAAACTTCTGTTAGGTGAGATAATTACGTAATAGCTTGAGATAGAAGGTCCCTTAAGTAGGAACTGAATAAATTAACCGACTTGGTATTACATAGATCTCACAACGTTTTACGGTAAAAGAACTGCGTTACGAGACTTGGGTTTTTTTACAAGTATGTTTTTGATGGCATACTATTTATGCTAAACAATACTATATTATATTAGAGACTATATAATATATAAAAGGTTGGCCATGTACAAGTGATATCGTCACACAGGCTATACTATATTTTAGTTTAACTCGCTTCTCCACAAGCCATTTTGTTTTGAGGTGCAAATAAGTATTGGTACCTTAAGTAATTTCAATTGTTTCAGATATATGGCAATGTCAAGCTTCAATACACATAAACAGATGTACTGTCTGATAGAACAAGCTCCACCCACCAAGCATTCAAATGCAGGACTTTTATTTTTACAGGATAAGATAAATATATTGAGCAGAAAACTCCCAGAGATTCATCTCAACTAATATTATTGTATTGTTATCTAATAATTATATATTAATAATTGATAAGTGATAGAAGACCTTTTGATGACAATAAAATTTATTGAGTTCAATCCCAGTAATTAACACAAAAAGTATGGATTAATAATAATAATGAAATAATGATTTTTTTTTATTCAGCACTTAGGTATTTACATACACTTGTACTTGTCAAAATTACAATGTAAGAAGATAAATTAATTTAAAAAAAACCATAACTCTATAAAATATCCGACTAGGTAACTAACAGTAGTAGGTAGGCAATAGCAACATACAAATCTACAGACTGCATAGTCCGTCCGTCTGTCCTATGACATTTTTTGCAATTATCCAATTATTATTATTATAAGAAGAAATTAAAGCCGCATCCAAATTGCAAGGGGTCACATTACGTGATGTGTTGCTATGTAGCAAACTGAACGTAAACTAATTGAATGATTAAAATATAATACAATATTGGTAATGTGTGGTTGCCCGTACAACTCTAAACTACTAAACTCATTTCAAAATTATTCTTTATTATGTAAGCTATAGCTACAGTAATATTTCTCATAGCATAAGCGATGCCCTGAGCCGTGGTGCTAGCCCATTAAGGGTGCCCTCAGGCGTGTGTCGCTTATACGTAAAAATATATTGTTTAAAGACGTTTCTCTTTCTATAGAGATAAATTATATTAAGATTTTGATTATAGAAATAATTATTGTTATTACTTTACATATGACGTGACAATAGACTGACATATAGGTCATTAGCTAATCCGCAACAGATTTCAGTTGCGATATTTTGTATTAAATTATATTAATCATATTTAATTGTGTATAACTGACAAGTGCAAGTGTATGTAAATACCTAAGTGCTGAATAAATATCGTTTAATTCGTTTTAATTCGCTATGTCATCTAATGAGAGCTTTGCTGATGAGAACTTGTAAAGATATGTATTAAAATAAAAAAATATAATTATGACAAGAGTTTACCACATTTATTACCATAATATCCTTATCCTAATATATTTAGTTATCATATCCTCCGTTTCTGCGTGCTGATGTAGAGCACATTGTTCCCTCGGATGAAGGCATCCCCATACTTGTTCTTGAGCTGTCCATTCACATACTCCTCCGTCTGTTCCAGAGCTATGTTCATGTAGCCGTCCAGGCAGGCCAGCACACCTGGAATGTAACAATTTGATACTCAGATCCAATTCAATCATGCAATAATGGCTTTTTATGGCTTCAGATTTCTTTCTGGGTCTGAAGGATTACACTTAGTGGCTCAGAAAGCATGTTAAGCCATTGTTCCCGATTGTTATAACATCATCTATAACAATCCTGATCCTGAACGGGCAGCAGCATTTCCTTGTGTGTGACAACATAATGCTGCAGTCACCAACCAGCCTGCCAAGCGTGGTGACTATGGCAAAAACCCCCACTCAGGGGGAGGCCCTTGTTCAGCAATTAATGTTGTATGGGCTGATGATGATATGGAATGTGAATATATAAGATATAATGCAAGCTATTAGAGTCAAGGACCAATATATTGTAATAAACCTATGTATTGCATATTTGCAGAGTGCTGTCGAGTACGAACATAATAATATTGTATACCTACATTCAAACAGGTAAACTTTTAATAGGTTTTTGTTTAACATAGGTGTTGATTTTCATTAAATTAATAATAATCCTATGTATTTTTATTAACTTACACTAACTTGTTAACTATACTGACTATGGATATAAAGAAAAACATGCAAGTAGATATCTATACTAAAACTGAACAATGTGGGTTGTGGGTTCTATACCCATTTCAGACAAGACATCCAGATGTAAATTCTAAGATTTCTTTCCTAGTGCCATGCTTCCTTGCTGAGAAAGCATGTTAATCCATAGCTCTTCATTGTAATTTACAAGCGTATACCGGGGAATAGGCGTAGCACTTCTTGAGTTTCTCTATGTGTTACAACAACACGGGACTCGGGAGGTGCCCCATGTTATACGGGCCGATAATGATAATTGTAGTAAATAAAGGCAATACAGGGTCAATAAAAAAAAAATGAAATTATAATACATACCAAAATATTGTTATATATTCACACGCTTAGATTGATATTTACACAGCACTTGTTACAGTTACTCATCCATTACAGTACTATGTAGATATATATATATAAGGAAAAGATCTAACACCTCTCGGTGTCGTACTGCAAGTTTGTTTACAATATTTTTATTTACTAACCTCGGTAGTCGACGCCGCTGTTTAACTTGACAACAACGGGGCGCCCGTGAATCTGTTGAATAAAGGACGATAACGCTTCCTTGCGACTCATTCTCAACGTCGATTTTGACTACGAGTGTTGATGTTTATTACCAAAAAGTTGTGTAAATTCAAGTTTCAACTTTTGTAAAGTAGTAAAGAATAAAGAAAGTAGGTAACCTAAAAACGCCAACGGCAATAATGTACAATCAAAGAGGATATAATAAAAATAATTAAGAATATAATATCCAAAGACAATTAAGATATTTTAAATACAGGAATTTGTAGTATTTTTTTTAGTAATACTAGAGAAATTAAAACGTAACACAACAAGTGGGTTGCCACCGCAAAGTGTGGCAATTTTGAGAAGGATAAGTGTACTATCCAAATGTGTTGTAAATTAATTTAAAAAATCTTAAAATGGGTACAAAATTCACACCTTCTCCATAAAATTAACCATAGACGAGATTCAATAGCGTCAATTTATATGTCAGGCAAAAAACTGTCAAATTCTATACGAGTTTGAAGGTTGTTACGTTTGATAAGCTCCCTAATTTAAGGGAAAACCTTTTTCTCAGTCTCAAGTTTTATGTCACCGCTACTTAAAAAAGCAAAAGGCTTATAGCAAGAAAACTGGTATTTCGTGCAAATTATAGAGCTTATCAACGATTAAGAGCATAATGTTCAACATGCAGTTGTATAATATTTTTTAAGCCTAGCAATAAAGCTTTTTCATTAAAAAAAAACACAAAAAAAAATGGTATTTAAACTTTAAACTTAATTTTTCTAGCCATTGAGTTTAGAGTTCTCGTGTTTATGAAATTAAATCAGGGACTAACTCTACGAAAAGCAGGGACTTATTAGACTTTAACAGGTAACCCATACACTGTGTGTGTTTATTTAGATTTTTGATTCGAAAAATATGCATCTTTAATTTGCGTTTTAAATCTTTAAAAAGAAATTGGTAACCATGCCGAAACCAACTTGTGTTCAATGCGGGTCCAACGACTCTCTGCTGTGGCGCAGTGGAGAGAACGGACAGATTTGTAACGAGTGTCACCTAAATAACACTGTGGCTAAAGAGATCAAGTCTGAGCCCGGCACCAGTCATGACCCGGACAAAGACGATGAGGACAGTAAGAACGGAAAGAGTGAAGGTGAAACCACCCCCGCTAAGGCTACTGGCAAGGGTACGCGAAAGAGTACGCGGTCTACAAGGTACAAGGCAAAGACTCCGGCCCCCGCGGCGGCCAGGCCTCCTGCGCCGCGCGGCCGCGGCCGGAGGAGCATATTCAAGAGACAACCTCTCAAGGCGCCCACCGCCACAGCCACCGTCGTTACTAGCGACTCTCTGTTCTTTAGGGGTAAGATAAGAATTTTACTCGACTCTTTCATTTATTACTTATTTTGTACAATTTACAGTCAAACAATCTTGATTGTAACAGCTAAGATTCTTCTCAGTGTCCATAATCAGCTACTGAATGGTACTTAAACAACAACAGATCAGTGTTCCACAAAGTGTGTGTGGTGGCACACTGGTGTATTGTGGTCATTAGTTGCTTATCTCATATACTAAATAAATGGCCGGAAGAACAGTAAAGTTTCATTTATAGTGTACCTTCAAAAAAAATATTTTTCCTAGATATATATATTATAATGAACAAAAGAAACACAAAAAGTTTGCTGAACACTGACATAGATAATGATTTTTGTATAAAACATAAAATAAAAAAATTGAGAATGAATTTTTTGTTGAAATATTAAAAGATATTTGTTGAAATTTTCAATGACTTTGTAATAGATACATACATACATAAGCTCACGCCTGTTTCCCAGCGCGGTAGGCAGAGACAATGGACCTCCACTCGCTACGATCCCTACACACATCTTTTGCTTCATTCACTCTTATTAAACATTCTTCATACAAGCTCGTCGGTTTAGGGTGGATCTTATTTGACCTTTTGCGAGGATGACTCTGATTTGGTCAGAGAACGCTCGTCAAGGTCTTCCCCTTCCGACTTTGCCACTCACACTTGCCATGTATACCTGTTTTGTCAATCTTTCTTCATCCATTCTTTCCACGTGACCAAACCATCTCAACATTTGCTTCTCATCTCATCTTCGTAATAAATTTAATATTATTATTATTTATTAATGATCAAGCAGCAGAGTTTGCTGATATGTCCATATCACTGGAGTAGTCTTTTTGTTTGATACTTTACTGTCAATTGATTAAAATTGTTTATTTATATTATTATTATTATTTTTATTGTGTTTGAATGAATGTTAATGTAACATTTGCAGGTAGCTACATGCAGGTGGGCGACATAGTGTCCATGACAGGTGTAGAAGGTGGCACATACTATGCACAGATCCGGGGCTTCCTGACAGACCAGTACTGTGAGAAGAGTGCGGTGATCACATGGCTGTTACCAACTAAAGCGAGTCCACCTCCTGAACAGTGCTTTGATCCTGCTACCTATATTATTGGTAATTAATTTAACTGTCTTTCCCATAACAACATTGTTGTAGAACAAATCAAAGATATTTTATAGAATAACAAGTGCCTGGTTTCTCCAGCATAACTGGAAAACTTATTAATTAAATATAGACTTATAGCATTCCTGAACAAAGAAAAAGAAAAAAAAAAAAAAAAACTGTAATTACATTTTTAGATTGATTTTTCGTGACCTGCTATTTATTCTATTTAAACACCATGATATTTTAGTTGTTGCTAATTATCAGCAAAACAATTTATTTTTGGTAGTACAATAGATCGATTGACTTCAAATCTGTGTTAGCTCATGCAAACTCAAATTATTTTTTATTGCAAGGCACTAGAATTAATGTTGCCACGTTGGACTACCTTCCGTGCTGAGGAAAGCACGTTAAGCAGTTGGTCCCGATTGTTATAACATCATCTACAACAATTGTATACCAGGAAACAGGCAGCAGCGTTTCCTTGTAACATAATACTGCAGTAACCAACCCGCCTGCCAATGCAGCAGTGGACGTTGTACAGGCTGATGATGATGATTATGAAATATGTTTTTGTCATTCAAATACCTGGTACTTTTGTATGGGCGAAGAGTGCGCTGCTAGCTGTGTACTAGTACATATAACAGTCAATTATTCTCATTAATGTGTGCATATACATTGAAAATCTCTTTTGTTGAATAAACATTAATCATTGACGAATACTTGCGGGCAACTTTTTTGAAAAAAACATTGTCATCATTGTGTAAATTTTGCAATTAGAAAGTTTCGCTGACAATTGATGGCAGATTGTATTAGCAATGATTATAAAAACTACAGTGTGTATAAGGTCTCTGTTTGTATTTCCATTCAACATAACTAGTTAAATATCAAAATCTGCAACAGTCTAATAGGTTTTTTATTATGTTTCAGGTCCTGAGGAAGACCTGCCTCGGAGGCTGGAGGTGATGGAGTTTGTGATGCATGCTCCATCAGACTACTACAAGTCAGGAGTGACTCCGTTCCCCCCCACTGAAAATGAACTAAATGACTACTCCGGCTTCATCTGGACGTCACTCGAACCTAAAGATAAAACGCAAACATAGCTTAGATTGTCCCCTCCTCATTTTAGTATTAAAGTTATTATATTAAGACAGTTGTTGTTTGATTCAAGTTTGTGAGTGCTAGTAAGTGATTAGATAGTGGTTTTCAGAATTTATACACTACTAGCTTCCCGCGCGCGGTTTCAACCGCGAAATTCCCGTTCCCGTGGGAACTTCATAAATAAATATAGCCTATGTCATCCGGAAATAGTGTAGCTTTCCAATGGCGAAAGAATTTTTCAAATCAGTCCTGTAGTTTCGGAGCCTATTCAATAATTTGACTAAAGCAAAAGAAAAATCAACGAAGAGAACAAACAGCGCCATCTATCGTTGAGTAGTTGTCTCATCTAGTTTTAAAATTTATCAATAGATTACGCTCTATGTTACAAGGAATGCCGTTGTAAAGTTTTAAAATTTATTAACACATTATATAAACCTTCTCAGCAGAGCTATTTTCTAAAATAATATACCATTACTGAATCTAAATTCTCGTATTATTCATATAATGATTCGTAATCCATAAAATTTGTTCGTGCTTATCGATTCCAAAATCGTGGGTCCACTACAATCAATCACCATATTTCTACCTATCTACTGCTATGATAGGCGTCTCCTAATTTGCACCAGCTATCTTTAAGGTCATCGTTCTATCTTACGTTCGCAAAGGTATAAGCGAAGAAAAAACTATAAATCTAGCTTGATCCGAAAACTGAATCCTTCTACCGAATTCTTCTGAAGGTGCTGTTACCAACCTGGAGGCTAATAACGATATTAGATACTGTGACTTCGATAAAATTGTCTTCGCTACACAGCGTTTACTTTGCATGCAAAAAATATTTTATTTTAGTAATGTAGCTTCAATAATTGTAATTTCAATGTAACAATAACGTAGGAAATGCGTTATAAGAACCCTCTTCATTTAGAAGACATTTTTATCGTTATACTTAGTCACATCGTTACGCGATTGGCCTCTTGGATAACTTTTCCATGGTAGACATATGCCAACAATGTCTACCTTTCGAAAAACTCCACTTAGCACAATTAAAAAGAAAAATTGCACAAACCACTGCTTTATTTTCAATTAAAACATTTTTTTATGATGTCTATTCCATAGTGGTTATTTCGTTTATTTAGTAATATAATCTGTCACTCAAAACTTGTGAGTTTGGACATTTTGGAAACTGTTATAAACCGCGGCTGACCGTATCATGAATTACGTTGTGAGGATCTTTAAAATATTCAGGCGATACCACAATAAATCGTGTTGGTGCGACAGATTTGGCTAAACGTTTGTGCGTGGAATAAATCATGGTAGCGCACTTTACATAAAACGCGTGTTTAACTGAGTTACGGCGCCGTTTGTGGCTCTACGTAAATTTATAGCTGCCACAGATAGCGGACGACAGCTGCGATTAATGACTTCATGACGAATTACTGAAAAAGTACATGTATAATCATTACATATCTAGGTAATCTGCTGTAAGGAATATAAAACGAAAAGTTGACTGATTTATATAATAAAAACCATTATGGCAAATATGCCGGCCGTTTTAGAGCCTAATGGCCTTATGCGTGACGACGGTAAGAGGCCCGAAGGAATGACTCTGGTGCCCTGGAGGATGGGACGGCCTTTGGTGTACGCTACGTGCGTCGACACCCTCGCACCACGCGCCGTCTCATCTTTCCGGGACTCAGAGTAAGGCTGGCATGGCGGCTGAATCCGCGGAGGATCTCAAGAGGCGCACATATAGTACCCTTGATAATGGTTATGTATTTGTGCCTTTTGTTGTAGAAACATTGGGGCTGCGGGGACCGGGAGCCATATTAATTTAAAAAAACCTCGCAGCGGCCCTCTTTAGTGCGACACGTTCTCAAAGTGCTGGTTTTTACTTTGCACAGCAGGCAAGCATTGCCATACAGCGGGGTAATGCTGCCAGCATTCTGGGAACCTTGTCAAGTAGAATAGATTTAGAATAGTAGTAGGTATTTTATCAGTTAGTTTTATTTTAAATTTTAGTTGTATATAAGTATGTGTTTTAAATGATTTTAAAATATTAATCATTATAAAAAAACACTATTATCGCAAAAATCCCGCTTGATTAAAAAATATGACTTATGGGTTTTCCGAAATATACGATTTAGATGTACTGATGTTAAACAATCAAATATACCTACTTTTTAAACGAGATACGGTGCGATCAACGTTGGTATCTCCTGTAGCACATTTGAAAACCAACTAAAGTCTTAATATTTATTTCGTCTTTTCGCGTCTAAATTGAAGTAAAATCCTGGCAACGCCTTCGGGTGCGAATTATGAATATGCAGTTAAAGTAAACAGATGTCGCTTTGTTGTCGGCTGACAAGTGTCGCGCGTGCTTTATGCGCTGCTCACACCGCGGAAACATAATTAATGAAGTAGGTAGTAGCTCGAGACCACCTGCACTCATGTTTTATAATAAAAGAGAGGTATTATAATAATTAGTAGCTTACTACTACCAGTAAATGACTATCCTTGCCCCGTGGTTCATTTTCATAGCTTTCCTTCATAGCTATCCCGTGCACTTTCATCGTCGTAATATTCTACGCACCGTATTTCTTTTTAAGATACGTAATTAGGAGGTAGATAGTTATACGTAATGAAGAAAAGTTCTCGAGTGAAATAAAAGCGAGAGCTGGTGGTAAATCGTTTATTACAGTTGTCGATACAGCGAATAAGTTAAGTTAGTCTAGGGAATGTGGCGCGTGTGGACACGGAGGCGGTGCACATCCCAAATCACTTCGAGTTCATAGCACACACTTTCAGATATTATTATCAAAATTATTACATTAAAAAAAAAATTTCAGGCCTTTTATTTTTTGGTTTTGATATATTTAATTTAGTTAGCAGATCGCTATTAGCGAGTCTGAAGGTTCAATCAGATCAGAATTGGATAACATGCTGCTACTCTCGAGTGATCTGTGAAGTGAAACGCGTTGGTGCACAATATCTTATCCTAAGTCATATTAAAGCCGACGGTATTTACAGTAAATGCACAAACTCACAAACTACATCAACCATATTTACAAATTATAACAACAATAGCTTACATGGAGATTATAATACTTCTCTATTACAACATAATACTGCGGTCGTCTTTTCATCCAAAATAACTCAATGCCTGAAGGCAAGAAAGTCTTTAACCAGTGTGTGGTGCCAGCGATGACCTAAGGAAACGTGGTGCTTCACTATAGGCCTTATGAACAGACTCAAGAGTCGTTCAACGAGCTATGTTTAGGCCTATGACCAGCACTGGACGTCCTACGACTGAAATTATGACTGCGGCCGTTCAGAAGAGGACTGTGATTAGGGTTGCCAACTATACTGTTATAACAGTATAATACTGTTTTTCACTACATTATACTTTTTACTGTTGAACAAAAATAAAGTATACAAAATACTGTTTTGAGCGTCAAAATGCTTAACACTATATATTGGACTGAGACAATGACCCATTTTTTTAAATATTTTATGTCAAATATTCTAGTCATCAAGTGTTACATGTACTTACTATACATTTTTTTTAAATATTGTTTAATATTCTTCTCAGACCTAAATATACTTTTTTCTTATTAAAAAAAGCTGGCAACCCTACCTGTGATCGGTAGACTTTATATGGGCAGATTATGTGGTTAGACCACGCCCGAAAAGTAATTATTCTATAGTCATTGATGCAGTTATGTTAATTATTATTTATAACGGCATTTTAGAAATTGCAGTAGTTATGGTGAAGCGAAATAAAAATTAGGTGGTCGTACAAAATCTCCAAGATAAACTTTAATACGTAGTTAATTATCTTAAGGCTAGTGTGTTTTATTTATTTATTGGTGATTTGTATTCAGAATCGGAATGAGTGCTGCGATTATATTAATGACTTGAGTTTGCCGTGAACGTACGAGTAGGTACGGGACGGTATTTGATTTATGTTGTCAATCTGTAACAGATTACGTTGATTTAACGACTCACTTTGGAGATATACGCCAAGGTAACACAAACTTACATATTCATAGAATATTAAAATATGCGATTTATTTCACACAGATTTTTATGTTGTGTATCGTGATATTTTTTAAACTATTCTCAAATTTATTGAAAGTGAGGCAAAATATTAGTGTACATATGAAAATAAAACATAATATTATGTACACGTGAGTGGCAAATAATGTTTAAACAAACAGTAAAAGCAGCGTACATACATTCAATATTACAATTTGTCACAAAAAGTCGGTAAATACATTTCATCATAGTTATCACTGATAACTATGATAAAATGTATGATACGGACATTCAATATAAATAATAATAACAATTAAAATACAACAAACTGTGAGATGAAAGTCTGCGGACTACTTCAGACTTCTAAATATAGAGAATAATTTAAATAAATGTTTGATGAATTTAATACAAAGAGAAGGTTAAGTAAAATACGAATTTCTATCTTGAATTATAGTGATTAAAAGGCAAGAATTAATGTCGAAATTCATTAAATATACTTATTGATACAATTAGTCTTACAATTGAAATGTACCTACGTCTAAACAACAGACAGTTTTTACAATCATTCGCGTACAAAATGTTGTGCAACACAAACTATTCACACGAGTTAATATAAATTATTATTATTCAATCTTAAAACTATTCACAATTTTAATGTTTATTCACAAAAACTTCTTGCGTTTAGTTCCTATATGTGAGTATATAAAGCTACGTTTAGTTATCGTAGTCGCACTGATTTAACAAAGTGTTATTTTAAAATGATATGCCAAAAGCGGTACGTTTACAATTACACTTTTATACAATGTACCACATCTTGTCTTCAACAAAACTTAAACAATACAAACTAATTAATCTCATGCGAATATTCTCGAAACCCCTAAAATCACCACTCCTTAATTAGCAACAAGCACTGGGTCTGTCGATTGCTTTGTAGTTTTAGAAGAAGCGTAGTAAATTGCCGAACGGCTCTTGTGTGTCAGTTGCAGACGTGCGTCTCAGTGCGTGCGACACATGTGTCGCACGACACTCGACAGCACCAGTGGAAGCGACAGCGACACTTGGTCTCGAGCACGCGCCGCACGGTGCTGTACCCGCGCCCGCAGCACAGCGACTCGCAGCCGTCGGGACCTGCACAGTGCACATACCAACATAACACTTGATACTAGTCATAGAGCAAAATCTTAGATGGAAACAGTAAAAATATCATCGTTAGCCCATGGTTATTTATCCGTATCGGAAAGAGATTAAAGTGTTGATAGACAGTTTACTTAGATACGAGAAGTGACAATAGTGACAAATACAATAATGGTCAAAACAATATCGTGTATTTACATAATAATCATGAAAACATAATATTGAGCGTGAACTACATGGACATGATGTACAAATAACAAGTGTATAAATGGTTGTTTATTTCTTATTAACGTCATATATTTACAGCAAACTTTACTCATTAAAAATACACACACATACAACTGTTTTAAACTATTGTTAAATCAATAATTACATCTCCACTTCATAGAAGCTGGTTTAACATAGTTGATAATTTCGTGCGTAAGATGAAAATATTTAATGTGATTCTGATGACCATGGCACTGAATTAGAGATACTATCAGTACATATGTATTATAAAACGATGGAAATATGATTAATCTATCGATGATCTATAGCTTACTGTTTAATCCGGCTCGAAGGACCAAACTGCAAAGTGTCAGTATTTATATGCCAACATTAAGTAGTGCAATGAGTAAGGAAAGTTAAGAAGTGTACCTCTGGAAGTCCTGTTGCAGTGCCTGTGGTGCGTGCCCGCGGCGCCGGCGGCGGGGTCGGGCTCGCAGTACGAGGGCGAGGGCTCCAGGAACACCAGTTCGGACTTGCGAGGCGCCCGCGCAGCGCCGCTGCCACCTTTTGGCCTGAACACAATAGCATCTTGTAGAAGAATAGTAGGTATTCAATGAAAAGAAAATATATGTTTTTTATTGTGTTCTTTGAATGTTAAGAACTGATATCCATATCAACTGCAGTACAGAGATTCAGTTAAATCCAATGATGTCGAAGGTCAAATATGACGTTGGCAAAATTGCCACTAATTGTAGTGTTTTTTTCAAATATAAATAAGAAAATTACTTCATTATGGAAATATAAACAAGAACATTATTCCATTATAGAAATAAAAATAAGAAAATGACGTCATATGGAATTAGAGACAAGAAAATGACTCCATTATGAAAATAGAGACAAGAAAATTACTCCATTATGGAAATCGAGACAAGGAAAACAACACGTCGTCTTTGAAAGTGCCTATTGGCAAGTATTGGAAAGTGGTGGTGTACGTTACCTGCGCACGAGCACGAGGTGCGCGTGCGGCGCGTGGCGCGCGGCGGGCGCGGGCTGCGCGAGCTTGGCGCGCTCGTACTTGTCGCGCAGCGCCGCGGCCGCCGCGCGGAAGCTGGGCAGCGCGCGCCAGCACGTGCGCACGGCGCAGGACCCCGACACGCCGTGGCACTTGCACTCGCGCTTCACGAGGTCCTTCACCACCTGGGGACATGCTTCACTGTCACGAATATGTTCTCGACTACTTCAAACCATAGCATTTGGGTTACTCTAGAATATTCGACTAGGTCCGATATTTATTTTCTTGGACCGTGCGTGGTTGGCTATTTGAATGTCGTACTTAATAGCTTCGGTTAGGGTATTCTAAGATTTACCAATTGAAAGGTGGTAATTTAAAAAAGGTGGTAAATTCTTTTCTGTTCTGTTCTGTTGGGATGTTGATAATAATACGAGCAAAATCTAAGGATATTCTGAGGAGTTCAATAACGGAGTTCTAAGAGCTTCCTTTCACTTGTGATTATACAAAATAAATTGCAAACTTCTAGTGTATTTTCTTCTGCGGCAGAACCAAAGTAGATACAGGTATTTTTTTACTTTTAACAGTATTGTAACATAAATTACAGTTAATTATTGTCAAACAAGTAAAAAAAAAAGAACTTAGAAGAAACCTATCTATTAAATAACGAATTGTAATGATTAAGATAACATTATCTATACATTGCTTGAACCAAAGCTGAGCCATTGCAGGGGCTTATAATTACGTAGCAGTTAAAGATGATTGAACAACGAAATCAATTATCATAAACCGATGTTATTAACTCGAACAACCAGTGCAGTTCAGTTGGCGCGAGTGGCATTATTCAAAGATAACTAAGATTAAAGAATGCTAACTAATTGTGAGATAACTTACTCCAGAATCTATGTACCGCGCTCAACACGTGCATTATATGTAAGTAGAGCAAAATATGATTAATTTAATCTTATTTTGCCTTATATCTGCAATGAAGGATAAATGAAATGCGAATGTCTCCTACTTCTGGTTATAATTAAGTAACTACGAAGTAGGGGCGCAGCTCCGGCCTTCCGTCGAACTTAATTAATTGATCATATGAATTATACTTATGATTTCAATCAACATTTCTTCTACAAGATAGACATGATCCTTTTATATGTTATATACCTATTTCTGATCTCTACAATATAATAACTAAAGAGGTTACAAGTGTTGCACTTGACCGGCGTTGTTTAATAAAGACCCTGATATTATTGTTATAGTACCTACGTTGTTTATCCATTTTATGTTGTAGGTTATTAATGCTAATGTGAAGCGCCAATATTACACACATGGAGTATTTTAAAGGTATCAACTAATCAGGCTGCTTGTCTGCAGGAGCATTGGAAAGCTAGGCTGATTACCAATGATGTTATAAACAAAACTACATTTCATGTAGCTATAAGCAGTTATTACGGACCCTTAGTTTACATTAGACCCTTGGTAGTTAGCAATACCTTAGTAAGCCCGTAGTTCGAGAGGTTAGCGGAAATAGAACTAAAAAGTTAGGAGATAGTTGGACGAAGCGGACCTAAAAGTCCGCCCATGTCCTACGTAGATGTTACAGCGACCGACTTGAGCCGAGGCCAAAGCCCCAAAGGACATGTTACTTAAATTTTTTACCATTAAATAAGGTTAAAGTCCTATTTACCACTATGCTTTGGTTATATTTTGGTTGTACTTGTATTTTAAGAGGAAAAATTTGTGACGTTGTATGGTGTAATCTCCGGATCTACTGAACCGATTGAAAATTCTTTTATCAATAGAAAGAATATCACTTTATTTGTGAGTGTCGTAGGCCATTTTAAGTCAAAGTTTCAGCGGAAACGTGATCTACGCGGGGACAGCTAGTATTGCATATGGTAAGAGATCGCCTTATATCTTATTTATATAAATATGAAGTAGTACGTAGCTGCCTTTATATTTATTGTTTTAAGTCATTATCCGTTAACCTTTGTCAGTGCGCAATATTAATGCGCTCCACCTTGGGGATTGTGTACCGATGCGCTGCGCAGCCTCCGTGTTCCGGGTTTGTGTTTGTGTGTACTTTACAAGGTGTGCTATAGCTATCATTATTGTTGACTTGGTACTTCATTAAAACCCTAGTTTAATTCGTTAAGAACAAGATGTATATAATAAAAAATAAAATACAAGAAAAATGTTTTTCCTTTTTAGCTTTATAAGTTCACGTGTTTCTGAGATATGGATATTCTGAGATATTCAGGAAGGAAAATGAGTAAACATATAATATTGTTGTTTTGTCTTTTCAGTTTCAGAACCTAAATAGGAGAAAATGCCACATCTTTCAAGTTGTATCGAGTAAAAGTCACCAACAAATCACCCAGTCCGTCAGAGGAGGCATGTTCTACGACATACACTGTCGTTTTCAAATTTTACCCGTAATTTGTTGCCTTTTCCTTAAGATTACATTGTTAATACAAGTCTGTTTTCTTTTGGTGTCATCTTCACTAAAAAAGCAACTCAACCTAATTACACTATCTATTTTAGAAAATGTTAAGAATGAAAATGTAACTGACATTGTGGTACCGGAACTTTGAAGCACAAAGACAACATCTGTCGAGTTTGTGTGACTGCGCTATTCCCGTACCTGTGGCAATATCGTCATAAGTGTAAATACATTGTCGGAGTCTATTTCTGAACAAGTGTAATGGAAATCCTTATGATCATAACACATTCGCAATACAAAGTACTATGCTAAATTCATACATACTCCTCTTTTCATATTAAACTTCTTTTCTATATTAGACACTAGCTTCCACGCGCGGTTTTACACGTTACTCCCGTTCCCACAGGAATTATGTAACTAAACTAAATATAGGCCTATAGACTTCCTCTATAAAGCGGCTGTCTAACACTGAACGAATATTTCAAATCGGACCAGTAGTATCTGCGATTAGCGCTTTCAATCAAAAAACTCTTCAGTTTTATATATAAACTGACTGACTGACGGTGACTCCCGTTACCGTGGAAACTTCATAATTAAATATAGCCTATGGCACTCCAGGTAAATGTAGCTTTTCAGTGGTGAAAGAATTTTTAAAATCGGCACTTTAGTTTTTGAGTTTATTCATTACAAACATACACACAAAAATACAAATCATTCCTCTTTATAATACGAGTATAGATATATAACATAATACCGGGATCCCATAGAACTTGGGGTTTCTTTTTTTAGCCACAAGGCTTTTGCTATTGCACCGAGTATAAAAGCGAGTAGGGATCCATCCAGCCTTATAAGGAGTTGCTTCGTCCCACTAGCAGTTGTGGCAAACGGTCCCTAATTGTACACTAAAATCTTGTTTCTCGCAATCTCACGTAAATATAAGTTGTGTATTACTGAGAATCCGAAGTGAACTCGCGTAGTAAGTGTGGAGGAGGAATGTAAGTCCGTATCATTAGCGCGGGTCATCACTTCTCTAATCGACGCAAAATATGAAAATGTACCGGTCGCGCCGCCGGCGGGAACGACGCGCCACAGACAATGTTACACGCCAGAGATACCACCTCGTACATCACTGTGTCGTACATCGGTGCTTTAACGGTATTGTTTGGAATAATGAAATTTATTCAGCACTTAGGTATTTACATACACTTGTACTTGTCAAAATTACACTGTAAAAGACTTAATCTAACAAAAGTATCACTTAAGTAGCTAAAAAAATTGTTAAAATTATTTGATCTTTAATTACAGATTTTTTTATCAGTCTGTCCGTATGTCGTGCGATAAACGACAAACGTACACATTATAAAAACTAAATGGTAAAGGTTGTTTTTAAAATGAATTCTTGATATAAAGCTATTTTCATTTTTAGTTTATGTACACATGGAATAACATGTAACAATATAAAAGAAGGATACTTTAGCACTAGGGTACAGCTTATTTCAATAGAAATTTCTTTCAGCTGACCCGCGATATACATTAATACTTTTAATAATTAAATAATCCACTTGTTTTAATAAACACATGATCTTAGCATTAAGCATTTTAGACTTAGTGCCAATAAAAACTAAAAAGATTTTCTATATTTATTTTCGCAAAGCAATGCCTGATATAATTAAATAGCTGTGATCACCACCAGACCACCAGGAAAAAAAATAAGCAATCCTAATTTATAGAGCTCTAAAGTTTGTAAATACTATAAAAATCTGTGGTTGTTAGATAGCCTATTTATTGAGAAAGGCTATCTTTATTGAATTATGAAGTTCCTAGGGAAACGGGAGATATTCGGGTGAACACGTGCACGGGACTCTATTAAATTAAAGAACAATTAAGAACAATTAATTTAAACAATGTCAAAATGTATAGCCAACTCAGTCCGAAAAGTAAAAACTTAATCACATATAACACAAAGCTTGTTCAGACAAATTCCCAATAATACATAAAGAGTTTGTGTTTCCTTCGAACTTCTCTCACTGCTCCACACCTCACTGTAGCACATATTGGCATGTCTCAGGCGTTGGCGGTCCCGCGGTGATTACACCGCGCCGCCCGCTCGAGGCGCGTCTCAATTACGCATTGTACTTGTTCGTGGCAAATGAGCGGGTGCGACCAACTAGCCGCTACTTACCTACACATGTACACATTACTGTCTCGAATGGGCCCGCGGGTGTTGAACAACCTTAATTAATCTAACTTGAGTATATTTTCTCTGACGATGTAATCTAAAGCGTGCACAAGCGATGAAGTGTGTCAATAAGTGTGTAGAAGAACGGTTGATGGTGTTTCTCCACATAATATGAAGATCAAGAAGTTCAAAAAAGATTTGATGAAGATCAGGGAGTTTCTGTCAGCCGGACGAGGTGGTATGCCAGGCGGCCGAAGAATAGACCAGCTCCTTGCTGCGCTTACGGTGTGACATTTTCGTTTGGCCCGTCTGTTTATTATACTACGAGTATATGGTATATTTTTGAGCCTAAGATTCAATTTACATTGGCAAAGAATGGAAATTAATATGCCAATAGTGTTAACGAACTGAATGTCTTCTGCGGTTAAATTGCGCTGTTGTGAAAATTCCAAGCAATGTGTATTCGCACGGTAATGTCAATTGACTGAGGGAGACCTAACCGCCGTGACGTAGCGGCATATATTTCACTTTAAATCTCAGAGGTCGTGGATTCTATCCCCACGCTGGACAAATTTTTTTTGCATAAATTCTTATATTTCTTTCGGGTCTGGTTTGTTGAGGGACTACCCTATGTCCTTCGGAAAGCATGTTAACCCGTTGGTCCTGATTGCTATTATATCATTTAAACCGAGCGTTTACCAAGGATGAGGCAGCAGCATTTCTCTGTGAGTTGCAACATAATACTGCGGTCACCAACCTACTTGCCAAATATGGTGACTATGGCGAAACCCTCACTCTGTATGAGGCCCATGTTCAGCAGTGGACTTATTACGGGCTGATGATTATATCTACTAAAATTTGGAGTTAAATCTAAAGCGTGCACAAGCGATGATAAGTGTGAGTAAGTACCTCGCTCACCTTCCGGCCGACGCGGTTGTTGTGCAGGTTCATGAGAGCGCGCGCGTCGCGCTCCAGCTCGCGCGCGTCCAGGAAGCGCCGCGCCAGCCGCGCGCCGAACGCGCCCTCTCCGCAACCGCCCCACTCGAACTGATCTGCCACTGAAGAGCTTCGCCGGCTGGTACGAGGGAAAACTCTTTTTTTATTTTGCTATTTTATTCATTTATCAGCTTCAAGTTTTTATTAGCAGAGTTTTTGAACACTACTAATATTCTTGTTAACCCGCCGTAATAAGCTAAAATGCTTGTGCTTCGAGTGGGTTCATGTCAAGGGCAGCGTGGTGATGTGTTGTCGGTACTAAAACACCACGGTGTTCTTTGGTCACATCGTCTGAGCCACGGAATTCACTCGCTCATTCTCCGTAGCCTGGACTCCTCCTAGCCTGCTTATTCAACTGCTACTACCTTCCTCTCATCTACTGAGAGGCGAATGCAAAATACACACAACGCCACCTTGAACCTGTTCTGGTCGGCCAGCAGACTACACAATGTCTGCCGCCCGCAGATGACTCCTTATGGAAGCATATAACAATGCCATTATCCGACATCATCGTTTTAAAATTCTTATCATTGTTCAGATAATTTACTCGACATCTAAATGGGATGTATATTTATTTGAATTGTACAAAAAGTCCTTAAGTATTCGGCTGACAATACAAGGGTAGAAAATGTACATCAATCACTATGTCACAATACAAAGGGTCAATTTTATAAATAGAAGCCTAATTCTAACAAGGTACAAGTCTCACATTGCCTTCAATAAATACATCAAGCGCTAATGTAATCTAATAAACATGTCAGCTCACACACTGAACGCGCGCACGAGAGAATTGCTAATGTCTTTACAGTCGACTTGTGACTCAACTGAACAGGGACGGACTCAGCGGGTCGTAGACATGGTGCCGAAGGCTTTTCTGCCAGTCGACCTTTGATGGTGTGATGCAAAGATAATATGGCTGGTGCACTACATATTCAGTAGAAAATGAGAAATTGTGAGTCTGCATGTAAATATGCGAATGAGAATTCGTCACGTTAAGGTCATACGTTAATAGGTCAACGTTCTAGTTTATTGTTATTAAGTTCAAGTCATGTACGAAAGGTCAATGGTAAAAAGTAGGAAAGGCTGCTTTCTTAGGTAGGTGGTTCCAGTAGTTCGCGAATATCTTAGATGGTGACCAGCTGCTATGCTCGAGATGAATTAATAGTTACTATTCTTATGAAATTGTTAAGAATATTATCCCTTACAAATTCTTAGTTACTGTTTTTTTAAGCACCAGCTTTTGGCTTTCTCCTGATGTTTAGTACACAATAAACATATATATATAAGTTGTACATACCGATTGGTCGAGCACTGGCAAGCGGGCAGGTCGCCGCGCGCGCAAGCTGCACTCAGCGCGTGCGTTACGCCTGCCGACGTGATCGCGTAAGTGAATGCCGCCTCGCGGGTTGCTGCAACAATATTTTTATTTAGTCAAAATACATTTCACAATCACCTCGTCAGCCATCGGCGGGGGGATGGCGGGATGATGACTTTTATGATTTCCTTAATCTACAATAAGCGCGGGCATGGCGACGCGCGTCAGGTGGGTATGAAAGAATTGTCTGTGTATCTTGCAGTGTGTAGCAGTACAAAGAGTAACAAATCTTAAAATCAATGGGTTTTGTTACTTTTATGAAATTTTCTGTAATGTAGTAGGTACTGTCCAGTAATGTTTCACTAGTTTCCTTCAGTACCGAACTAAATCCGGTCCAATACTTTCGCAATCAATCCGACAAAGTGCATTAAGCTACAAGTTTCCTATTGATGTGTACTATCGCGCGTCCGTCAAACGTTAGCGAATGGACCGTTAAGGCGGTACGATTACCATATCTGCTCTACTCAGGGTGCAGTGAAACATTACCCACTGTGCCGGTGTGAATATATTAGTGACTGTTGTCGCCAGTGTGAATATATTTATAGCTTTTGTCATCAGTGTGTATTTAGTTGTGACTCCCCGAAAGAAACTGCAAATCTAATGGGAACACATTGATTGGTACCATGCTATATCAAAATGTTCTTGCAGGTTTTGTAACTCAAAATCACCATAACTCTTTACAGGTATCTATATAAGTATAATAATTGGTTGATGTTTTGTATTTGTTTGCACAGGAAACATTTATCTGTCCACGTACTACATTAACTCATTTCTTCTTCATTTGAATTCCACTTCTGGTAATAGTACACCCACACTATTAATATCCGCTGAGAAACATTCAAACCTTTTACTGATACTAAATAATTACAAACCACTCCATGCTGTTTCTAATTTCCTTCCATCCTGCATAATTGTACATCTCAGAACAATTATACTACTGTTTATTTCTAATGCCTATACATTTTCCTGGTAATGACATAGCAGGGAACAATTACAGAAGTCAGTATGAACGTCAGTACAAATTAGGTGGTATTAGTGTGGTGGTCATGCTAGTGCATTTAAGCTGTGGTTTGTTGAGTTGCACGTAATCTCACGTGAGATGCGTGAGTTAATGATCTACTATCAGTAACTGTTTTCTTGTCGATATACTGCATAATAGGTTAGTATGATGAAAATGCATTGAAATATAAAACGTTTTGGGAAGTAAACGGGAAGGTTTAACCATCTGAAAATAGTCATATTACGTTGCTTTTTGGTTAATTTGTTTGCTGTCCTTTTATTGTAATACCTAATAACTTACACAGTACGTTATCAAAACATATGAAACAGCATTAGTATGCACATAGGTCTCAAAACTCCGTAATTTTTGAACCAAATTTTCTTTTCTGTTTTGAAAGGCATATGTTAACAAACGAGTAATCCCAAAAATAAAATGTTATCTGGGAGGTATTTTTGTAAACTTGTGTTATGTAATTTATATTATTTTACCCGGTTATGATACAAATACAAGAAAAATAAAATTATGTTTTAATAATTGGACAATAATGTACCATACAAAAATAATTATCTCCAGAGCCGTGATGTGGACACATAAATAAACTTTCCTGCTTGTCTACCATCAAATAATGGTAGAATACATTTATTAATTCGTGAAGCATAAATGTAAGCTCCTTTTTACGAAAATAGCGGATGAAGGAGTATACAATTTTGCACACTTATAGTTTAAGTAAAGAAGGAGTGCAGAATGCTAATAAAAAAAATATACTGTCTTATTTCTACCACAGGGCGACCACTAGCATTAATAAATATTTAATTTCCATCTCACAACTGTCATGACATGACATTCTGACAGCTGTCACAATATGACAGAAGTGTTATGATTGCCGAGAGTGCTAGCATTAACCCTTATCAGTACATTTGCTTCTGTCTCGAGTGCGAATATTTTTATATTATAGACGAAGGAATTATTGTATCGTAATTGATGTAAAGCGATTGAATGCTGAGTGTTCGGTGATGGCTGAGCGACTGCTGCATAGATTGCGTTTAATGGCGTTATAACTTTGATATGGTGACGGGGAAACTACTTATTTATCTAGTATAAATTACTTTGTATCAACGACAAATTGAAAGTTGAACAAATAATGTTGCTTCAAAATAAATTATCATTTTGTTAAACTAGGATAGCATAGATAACAACCAAACAGACAATCAAATTAATAAACAGGATTTCCTTCAATTAGAATAATGGTTGGTCTTCTACCCACTATACCACTACGTTTGAGTTGGGGTCAAGAGTTTGTACAAGCTCCACCGCTGGACATAGCTTTTGGGGCTATTTGTAATCCTCACTTAACTTCGAAAATAAGATGAAGCCATCATGTTTGCTATTCATAAATCTGTGTGGTATTCATAAATCATAATTATAATGACAACCGACAGTAACACTTTACTTCCTTTCTGATAAACGGAAAGTAACCGACTACGTTCGTAATTTTGAATTTTACCCAAAGATTGTTCCGCAACAGGAATTTCATTCAAATTATATCCTTTATTACCTTCTCTTTGCAAGTTTTATTTCTCTAACTGTTGACTCAAGACTCACGGACTATATTTTCATGCCCATACAGTATTTCCCACCTGTCTCCGCTTCATAAAAAATAAACAAGTGCTAATTGATACGACACGGAGCCGGTTCACACCACACGACATTATCACTCGTGTCTCATCGGTATCAGTATGCATGAATATCATTATAATGATATAATTAGCGCGATATCATTATAATGATGTGATTCTCGTCGTTATCGCAGCTCGGAGGCGCTAGGATGAGGGTTTTACGTAAATCGTGAGATGTAATTATTCGATAGGCGAGCGTCTGGCTCTGGGCAACAGGGGAAATATATGCTTCTGATGATATGGCGAGTTTTATATTCTTAGATAAAATACCTGCAGCAAATCAGAAGCGTATAAAATGTATTTATAATTTAAACATATAATGTATAATAGCAATAATCAGCAGAATTGGTGATAATATTAAATGTAAGTTGCAGCGCGGATTCATCAGATTTATCGGACTTACTAACACACTAATGTTCCCCTTTGAGCCGTGTTATTAAAGAGATTGATAAATTTCGACGATAGTTTGGTTCCACCGTAGCCTAATTGGTTAAGGCATTAGGGGCTATACCTAAAATGCAGGATCGAGTCCTGCCGGTGGTCTAAATTTATTAATCTCAACTTTGAATTTTTTCGGCTATGGAGCTGTAAAGAATTTTTAACATCATATAGTGATAAAACTCTAACGGTTTCAATCATTCAAACTCAATCAGCAGGTTTTGGTCAAAAAATAATAAAAGGCGTAATTTAATACATATTTTTTCACAGACACAAACAAAAATAAAATCGTCATCATCATCAGTCCGTACAATGTCCACTGCTGAACATGGGCTTCTTCCCGAAGGAGGGTTTTAACCTCCGTCTTGGCAGGCGGGTTGGTGACCGCAGTAGTAGTTGAAAGAAGGCGTAAGCCTATATTCAATAAAAAAAAAGAATCAAGGAAACGCTGCTGCCCATTACCTGGTATCAGTGATGGGCGTAACTAGTTACTTAAGTAATCTGATTAATAATTGAATTACATAATAATTTGATTAAAATGTAATCTTATTACATAATAATTCAATTACATTGTAATTCAATTACTTTGGATGTGCTATGAAATTAATTGCAATGTATTTAATTACAAAATAATTTAATTACAATGTAACCTAATTACATAGTATTCAATTATATTGTAATTGTAAAAACGTTGAATTTGAAATGTCGCATGCTTGCATCGCATGGCTCCGATGTAGGTAGGTACTGCAAGTTAGAACCGTACGGCGCGGCGTCATCGGGAAGTAGTAAGGATATGTGCGGGGTCGCGGGGGGGGGGGGGTTATTTTACTTAATTTATTATTTCCTAAAATACTGAATTTCCTAACTACTTTCCTGTACTTAAATAAAAACTAATCAGCAAAATTTAAGAGAAAAATCAAGAAAACCTACATAAAATTGAGCACGATTTTTCTTTTGCTAATTGTGTCGATTCTACATTAGCCGAAGGAACTTCGTTCCTACCTGGTGTCCCACGACACCATTAAGTTTTTTTATAAGATGCAGGTTTCCCATCACGGCCATTACTAATATAAATGTGTTATTACGTTTTATCATCTTACTTATAATATGTAGGTAATCTGTTATAATGTAATCTGATATAATGTAATTAGATTAAGTTGCAATTAAATTACTTTGTATTTAATTACAGTAAGTACTCATTGTAATTAGTTACTTAAGTAATCTGTTCGAAAGTATATTAATTACAAATTACAATGTAACTGTAATTTGTAATTATTAATCTAATTACTTTTTGCCCATCACTGCCTGGTATACGATTATTGTATATGATGTGTCGTTCCCGTTGGTCCCGATTGTATAACAATCGGGACCAACGGGAACAACATATCACCATCTGCGTTTCGTGCTTTCCGAGGCACGGATGGTAGTCCGTCAAACATCCAGACCCGGACAGAAATCTTAAAATTTACACAATGATTTCTTGTCCGGCGTGGAGATCGAACCTACGATCTCCACGCCGGACAAGTAATCATTGTGTAAATTTAAAGTGAACCAAATACCGCTACGCTACAGAGGTGGTCTAATAAATACACATAATTAATTTTATGTATTTTTTAGAGTACAGTGTTAAGGGTTCTTACATGTACGATGTTAAGGATTCTAATAAACCCCACAAAATACGTTACTAGAAACAGTCTGATAAAATATAAATTAATTAAGTAGATCTTCCTCATATTGCGTAGTATATCATTAAGCCAATTTAAAGATTATATTTAACCAATAAGTTTACATATGTCAGACATATATATCTGTAGTTTCCATAAATCCCTATACATTTAATTTTATTTTCAAACCAGAATTTCACCCGCTTTCAATTGATATTCGCGTCAACGTCTAATTGGTGCGCTCGCTAAACAATACTGCCCACGTAACGACTCCGACACGACACTCGATCGTCAATTAGTCGTGAGGTATAAATCACTGCGTGGGAGCGATACCGGCTGACAGTTTTATTTGTCTCCAGATAATTAGATCGTCGCGTCGTCGGTAAAAAGACAAGTTTTATAGCAGACGTCGATTTATCGTGTCGTCGAAGATAAATGGACTTTGTTTAATTATCGTGTGTTTGTTTGTTCAATTAGGAGGTGTGTCGGAGATTTGTTGTTGTTTATGTTTATATAATGGACAGGTGCTTGAGTTGGGTGGGTCGTGGTGTCGGGATGTCATTCGAACCGATATAATGATAACTACAAGTATTAACATGGGAAAGGTCGATGGCTACGTGCGGTTTCTTTTAATTAATTACATTTAATTTGTTTTGATAAATCAATTTTACATGCGAAATAAAAAAAATGATTTTTTTTTAATATAAAAATATATAACCCAGTCATCAGTGAAAGTGTAAGTGTTGATAAGGTTGAAGATGAAATGTAGCAAATTGTCATTTAACCTTTTATGACACAAATTAAGAACATTTTTATTGACAGAGGAAATTACATCTTATTAGCTACTGTTATTATGCGGTGTTGCAGTATCACCCAATCATCATCTTCCTGCCCTGCTCCCATTATATATGAGCTCGTCGCAATATGCCATCCGTTTCCATTTTTCCCTATTAGACGTCTCTTCCATACTCACACCTTTCTTACACATGTTATCTTTCACACAGTCACTGTGACACACAGTGACTATGTGACAGACAGTCTTTTGCAGTATCACCAAATCCTACTAATATTATAAATGCGAAAGTTTGTATGTGTGGATGTTTATATGTTTGTTACTCTTTCACGCAATAACTTCTGAGTGAATTTGGCTGAAAGTTTGCACATGAATAGCTTATAAGCTGGATTAACATATAGGCTACAAAATATCACGCTCCGACTTACTGGAGCAGATCGACGCGGGTAAAACCGCGCAGTTAGTGAAACATAAATTTCTTTGTTAATAACAGCTTCGCTCATACAAAAGAATTAAACGCGCGCCGTCGTATGTGCGACATAAAAAGCAAATATTGAAAAATTTGTTTAGGACTCGTTGTCCGCCGCGTCAAGTATGCCTCATTATGCTATAAAAATATATTAAATTATTTGCATATATTCGGTGAAAGTATTTATTTTTGGTAGTACAATCGATATACGTATATACTTTTTCAGTACCCTTAAAAATTACAGATTAAAATGACATCGAACCTGTGATATGGGAGCTCGTCGTACAACTTAGATTATGTTGTATTACAAGGCACTAGATCTTATTTTGCCATATACAATATACATTTATCATTGCCGTGTTTTTCGTTTCCTTGTGTGGTATAACATTATACTGCGGTCACCAACCCGCCTGCCAAGAGTGGTGACTATGGCAAATACCCTCCCCCGGGAGGAGGCCCATGTTCAGTAGTGGACGTTGTACGGGCTGATGATTGCCGTCTATTTAACAATTTGCTACAACTGTTTCATTTCGATATTAATACTAATAAATTGTCCTGCCAATTATTTTGGAAGACTACAATATCAGGGTATACCTATATAAGTAATCATTAAAATATTATTGGAATTTCACTTTTTAAATTAAATATTTGAATAATAACAGAAAAACCAGCGTAAAAAAATAATATCTTGATTTTTTGCGTAGATAATACATATGTCATTGTCTAGTCATAAATCTAGTTAATTAACAAAATAAATCAGCGTCTGTCCGGAGCTGAATTAATGATATCATTAATTATAAATATACAACAATTAATTGGTGCGATAACGTTTATGTGAAATTCAAATTACTTGGAATACTTAACAAGTAGATTAACTATCGAGTGACGTTTCATGAAGGTGGATATGCTTAGCGATAATATTAAAAGGAATAAGAATTCATCTCACCAAGTCTCGGAGGTCGCAGGTTCATTTCTGTCGCGCCATGTATGTCTTTGTGTTAAATAAAATATGTATTATTGATAGTCTGACTCAGACATTTTAAAGAAATAGAATTTGCTAACTAATAACATCTTCCGTAGCGTAGCGGTATTTGGCTCGCTTTAAAT
Organism: Nycteola revayana; assembly: GCA_947037095.2. Taxonomy (NCBI): domain Eukaryota; kingdom Metazoa; phylum Arthropoda; class Insecta; order Lepidoptera; family Nolidae; genus Nycteola; species Nycteola revayana. The sequence continues at coordinate 101,156 of OX344855.2, forward strand.
CTCGAAGGTCATGGGTTCGATCCCTAAGCCGGACAGGAAATCTTGTGTAAATTCAAAGATTTCTTTCCGGGTCTGGTTGGTTGAGGCTTAACTTGCTTTCCGAGGCACAGAAGGTAGTCACCCTCCGTGCTTCGGAAAGCACGTTCAGCCTTTGGTCCCGATTATTATAACATCATCTATAATATAATCGTATATCTTGGAATAGGCAGCAGCGTTTCCTTGTGTGGTACAACATAATACTGCGGTCACCAACCCGCCTGCCAAGCGTGGTGACTATGGCAAATACCCTCCCTCGGGAGGAGGCCCATGTTCAGCAGTGATACGGGCTGATGATGAAGAAAATGCCACTCGACATTAAGAACAGCTCTGATCACCAGTATTCCCAATAAATGAAATGTTAATAATTATAACACCTTTACAAAATGTTGCTTCAGTATACCATCAGTCTGCGGCGCGAGCACCAACAGTGTCGTTATCTGAGACTGCGGCAGTTACTACACTGTTCAGTGCGATATTTATTACATTCGGCGCAATACTTCAAGATATCGATCGAGCAACAGTGAGCAGTGATTGCGCTTATATTCATAAGCCAGTCTACGAGACGGACTGCGGACGAGTTACAAGAGTTACTGTAACTTGGAGATAAGGGTTAGAACATTAACTGGATATTGAGGGGTGTACGGTCTTATACTGTTACATCCAACCAGATGTGAACGCTCCGGCTGCCGGTGTAAACAGTCTTGCAGTCGGTCTGTTGTTTGGAGTTTAAAAATGATAATGAAAAACTACGCTTTGCATCACTATTGGTGTTTTGAGTAGCACTTTCCTTGTGACAGACCTATCTTTTCATAAAATACATACACATTTCATAATAGATATAACATCAATCATGGTGAATGGAATGCATATACGTTTCCCGCGACGAAAAGTAAGTGAGAAACTGGCCAAGTGCGAGACGAACTGGCGCACGGTTTCTCCGTGCTATACTTTGTACAGCCTGAATGGCAGACGGACGGCGGAGTCCGAGTAATAGGGACCCGCTTTTGCCCTTTGGATACGGAGCTCTAAAAATAAGAAACGTAGGTAAGTCTATCCGTTACAACCAGGACAATATAATTCTAGGTAGAAATCGAATCCGTGACCGCCACGACACCGGACACCCTATCGCTCTGGGCTACGTAGATTGTGACTGAAGTTAATTATATAATCGTGTTAATAATTTACAAACGTTCGTCTGAAACACGACAATCGCTTAAATCACAATGAGACTAGAGAGAGACTAGTTATATAATTAGCAGTATCAGCAGATCTGCTATAAATCTCTTGTCGCAGTTGTTCACATTATTTCTCGCTAACAATTAATCAACACTTGTAAAGTTAGATAATGTAATAAGATCGTGTCTCGTGAGATTATAATTTATTGTGTCCTTCGGCGATTATTGCTAATTTTATTATTCTGTGTGGTGGTGCCTCGTTTATTGGAATTTAAAAATAAATGCCAATTTTTGTTGTTTTTTTAACTACATTAAACTAGTTAAAAGCTTCAGATCATTATCTATTCGTCTAGACATTGTCTCTTGGTAACAAGTGTTACAATCAAATAATAAGTCGTAAATTAATTAAGGCATTAACATTTTAAAACGTGGCTAAAAATATTATGGATTTTGTTTTCTTTTGTTAGACAAAAACTAATATATATATATACAACTAATTTCATGATATAGGTTTAATACCATGGAATAAAAGTACTAGGAAAAATTAATAAATAATTATTTTACTTATGTACTCGTATGGAACAACATCGTCGTTAAAAAAGATATGAATGATAATGTCCGTAACGTCATTCGTAGCATAGTATAAATAGATTGGAGTTTCTATGCTAGTCTGGTATCAACATTGCAACTCGCATCGGATGTCTTGTGCTTTGCTAAAAATATTGCGATTTGAAGAAGTTTACAGATGGTTTTAATGGGTAAGCTCTCTATTCATCGTACGTGTAGCGTACCTAAGTCATGTAGAGGGGAGTCCTATGTTCCTCGGCGCCTCTGAAAATACGCGTATTATTCGCGCTGGCGATGGGAAAGGATGCCTTATATTATGCCTCCTGAACATCAAGCTAGTACCAATGTTACACGGTAATAGCTTGTTACGGAAAGACGGAAAGGCATTATTCCTCAATCCCCCACCACACTATCCCTGCAGAGCCTAGACCTCGGCACAGGGACTTAAGACTTTTGTCTTGGTTTCTGACTTACCCGCTGACTTGCGTTAGTCGTGACTCTAAAGAGAAGCTGAGTTAATAATCATGTTACCGAGCGGCATGACGTGTCCGAAGTGATGCGAGTCCCCCACGCCCGAGCAGTTCCAGCGCCGACCGGACATCTGCAGGCGACACTCCGCGTACGCCATCCTGTGAAATAGAGAGATTTTGTGATTCATGGCTTAGTTTTCTAGCCAAAAAAAAAAAACACTTGAAAATTCGTAGGAACTGTCAGTGTTTTTTATGTTCGTGTGACCTCGGTAAGAATAGCTAGTAAGTGTTAGTATCCCACCTGAGTCCGTCGCCGATGACAGCGACAGCGGCCGGCGAGGCGCGGCACATGGCGCGCTGGCGCTCCGTGAGGCCGGCGGCGCGCGCGCACACCAGCGCCGCGCCCAGCGACCCGCTGCCGCCCGAGTACACCACGCTGCAACATAACACAAACATAACGTTAAGATACAGGATACATATTTCTTGCATCAAACGGAACGACGACAAACAAGTATATAAAGTAATAATGCTTGCAATATAAGCGGTCTCATTCCCGTGCCACACTAACGCGAGGCCGCGGTAACCGCTGAGTACCAGAGTACACTGTACATATGCAAGCTTGAAGAAAGCTTGAAGAACTAAGTTGTCGATAAAGAATTCCGATCAGATTCGGTTAAGGCATTAGGGGCTAAACCTAAGATGCAGGTTCGAGTCCTGCCGGTGCAGTGGTAGAATTTTATTAATCAGAATTTTTAAATACAGATTCGATCAGCGCAATAATCGGTATAAGGGTGGCAAGTGCTGTACATATCTAATCTACGGTATTGGCCCTTGGCTGTCCTTGTATTTGACCCCTATGCCAGTAGCATCATCAGGTGGATAGGGGGTCATTTTCCTGGTCAGGAATAAAAAACTAAAAATATTTACGCATGTGGTTCCTTTTGCTTAGTGACTCGGAGACAAGATACGATGGTATTTGTAGGAGCAATCAACCAAGTGATAGCATTTCAAAAACCATGATGAATTCTTCTTGTTAAAGAATATTTTCTTGAATATAATCTAGCTAAACAAAAATAGGTAACTATAAGCTTATAACTGTAACGAAAACCAACAAATAAAAACTTCTCACACGTCAAATTATGCAAGCATTCCTATGTTATTGTCCAAACCAAATGCCACGGATTGAACCGTAGCGCCTGCGTATGCATGTATAGCTAATCATCATTGGCCGCGGTCTCGCCTCGTTAGCAGAACAAACCGCCGCACAATGACACACTGATACACAATGATGCACAATGGCTCACGATGATACACAATGACAGTGATGACACTGGCATTAGTGACGGCAAAGTCATCGGCGCCGACGCATGCTTCCGTCACTACAGGGTTGGCGAACAGAAATATGAGAAGACGAAATCAGCTAGTAAATATTAGAAACACAACATTAAATAAGAATGCCTGACATTACATTACATTACTATTGAATTGGCTTCTGTGTAGTAGCTAATGCGTTCTCAGAGAAGCCGGATTTGATTTCTAGCTCAGATTTGTTTACAGATTCGAGTTGTAACTAAGCTAGAAATTATTATGAAGGTCTTATCACTCTTTCTTTCGTTCAATGTTTTTCTTTATCACCTTTCCCACCACTCAGCATATATATTGTTCAATAGTGAATAGAATGAGAAAAAACGGTCGGCTCTATATAAAATTCCAAATTTGGCATAATTTTAAATAATAAAAAAAATACCAAATTTTATTTATTTTTGCAGCAACGCTTCTCTGTTGTCGTGGATAAGACAATAGCAGAATGGATCTGCCATCTATTCTGAGATAAATATACTGTTACTGTTTTTGTTCTGTAGAATTAATTATATTTATATTCATAACATTATGAAATTTCCACAACGCGCGACTTTAAGAATTTTTGTGGTATCGTGGTTGTAAATCAGTCAGTTGATGATTTCCCACCGAGAATTATCGTCAATTACACTGCTTCGCCAGCCCTAATTAGTGGCCAGCGGAAACCGCAGTAATTGTGGAAATGGCAAACAAACCCGAGCATTTCCGCTCGATGAAATTGGCGGGAACACCAGCCTGACCGTGACCAGTGTCATTATGTTGCGTATAACGGAACGTTGATGTGTTTTGACAAAATTCTCGAAAAAAATTATGTAAGTGTGGACTTATAGGTGAGTATTTGCAATCAGTTCATCAGGGAAATGCCGGTGAGGTGAAGCATTCTTCTAAGTCGTCACGTGAAGCAAGTGACATTTCAGATTCGATTTTGAGCATTACGTTGCTCTTTTGACCGAAGAGCATGTGTTTGTTAGATTTGACTTGTGAGAACATTTAGTAGATTCGACAATGTCAGACGATGCGATTGATGTGTAGGAGTTGTACAAGTGTAAGTTGTATTGTCAAGTTTTGCACTGTGTGATGCCTGCTTCTCCTTCCACAATTATATATCATCAGTGTGGAAGTGGCTCTGTTGATTCTGTAACAGTGCAATTCTCCAGGGAGGGAGTTCACTTCTGAATTAAGGCCTCCTTTATCGACTGCAAGCGGGAAGACTTGCTAGCGGTCTGCATCCACTACGATCTTTGTAAAGTCGTCAGTCCATATTGCGTAATTTGTTTTGTAGTTGTTTCAAACGGTTTATTCCACTTTGAACACCCACCCATATCACCTAGGTATTCAAAGTGGAATGAAACAGCGTAGGAAACATATAGGTACAAAATGAGAAAATCTAATCAAATTACCCCATGCCAAATAGTTTTCCAGCTTAGAATACATAACCCTATATCTTCCCATTGGTGTTCTAGAAGGCGACTAAGGGACACACGGCTGATGGTTATATAGCAGCTCAAGATCAATATCTTACTGCGATCACCAATCCGCCTGCAAAGAGTGGTGATTATGACAATATCCCTCAACGATCTTGGATCTATCTATAGACTCGATGATGTATATCTTTTAGCTGCAACAATTGGTAGGTGGGCATCCAACTTACGACGAATTAAAATTTATTTATCGCATACGATATGTAAACGCTTGTTTGTTCACACATTGGAAAAAAACAAAGTAATACATTTTTTATACATCTGTGAGACAATCGTCGTCCACTCCGCACGTAATGTAACAACACAAACAAACGAATTAGAAGCTCACAAACACAATCCACGATAACTTTCACGGGTGCGTGATAAATGTTTTAATTAACCGAAGCACAGTTTGCTTTACAACTGATACAAATTAACTGTCTGTTTCTAACTAAATGGTATAAGAAGGAATGAAAATTACTTGATAAAGTTATTTGTTATATCTCTAATGGTGTGTAGTTTAGTGGGGATTTCACGTATTCAATAAAGTTTACCACGTAGACCATACTCCTTTATGATGTCTTCAAAAAACAGGTAGAAATAATCGTCGAAAAAAAACCCCTACTGTTTTATAGTTACTTATACCTTCATATCTTGTTAGGGTGCCGAGACATGACCACTTACAATAATCTCTTACAGAGTTTCTCTAAAAGTTAAACTTCGCAATGAGGTTATTCGATAGGCAAGTAAAGTTACCGACACAGCCCGCAGAATAAGCAAGTAAAAGTAACAATGCACATAATATCTGTATAAGAGCTAACAGCCGCTGAAGTAGACACGCCCTTGAGTGGAGACCGCGTCTCAGCAACATAGTAGGAAATCCCCTAGCAAGATGACCCAAAAACTTGATAAGAGCAAAAATCAGCAATAGCCACTGAGTAGATTGGATTCGAAAAACGACTGTTCTGGTACAAATTATTCGAAGCCCATGTTTAGCAGAAGACTGATATGTTCTGATATATTTCATATATTGATGCTGTATGAAAAACTTTGTCTTATTTCCGGTATCAATTTTTTTTTTTTTTAATTAGTCTTATTGCTAATTCCACTACGGACACACACTATGTAGTCGAGTAGAATAAATGCTTAAGCGCGATCACACTAAAGCTAAACCCTAACTTTATATTATAAATGCGAAAGTAACTCTATCTGTCTGTCGGCCTTTAACGCCAAAACTACTGAACCGATTTAAATGGAATTTGGTACACAGATATACACTATCTGGGTACCAAATTCCATTTAAATCGGTTGAACATTGTAACCTGAGAAATTTCATAGGGTACTTATTATAGCGAAAAAAGGGTTGTAGGGGGTTGAAAGGTGGGACGAATATTGAATGGAAGTATCATAATTTCAGAATCAGAATCATAATCTTAGACTGACTGCTTACTAATACTATAAGTGCGAATAAGCCTAAATAATTAAAACAGCTAGTTACAAATAAAGCTATATTCACAGTGTCGACACGACGCGACGATGCGACGCGAGTGGGCGCGAGTTAGCGACACGCGAGTTCGCTAATTGTGCGCGCATTACCGAACTCTTATTAATGTACACAACCTGGATACAAGCCTGACTCTAACCTCAAAAATACGCAACGACAAATAAACCCTATTTTTACTGCAATATAGTTCAAAATAACATGTTTCTAGTAACTAATTAGACGATGTCAAAGTGTTTAATAAAAACGGGCTAAATTCAATCTTACCTCGTTAACAATAAAGTGTAAAATACCTTGTTTGTGATGTTGATTAATAGGTCGTGGAAAGCACGTTGATTGGCAGCAGTGGGCACGGGGAGAGAAATCTACTATACTTAAGTTATTGCTAATGAAATGACAGTCGAGTGCACTGCTCTGATCACACATGTGGACACTTGCTCACATCAACTTGCATATATCTATACATATAAATAAAAATTGATTGTCTGTTTGAAAAATTAATATAACCGCTTTTATTTACTTGCATAGGAATGTGCATACGGTACATACACCGACATATTTTTTTAACTAATTTTGTCTGTATGTTTTTTCCGGCTAATCTCTGGAACGGCTGGGCCGATTTGGATGGGACTTCACTAGCAGATAACTGATAAAATAAGGAGTAACTAAATAATATTTTTTTGGTAAATTCCACGCGGATGATGTCGCGGGTATAGCTAATATTACCTAAATTAAAAAAACCCTGTGGTTGGTTATGTCTGTCATAACTTTTAAACGATTGTATTGATTTTATTAAGAAACAGTCGATAAAAACCGTTTCTTTTGTGAAAAGAAAACGCCATAAAATGTTGTCATCGCTACGGAGGTTGTCAATATTAAAAAAGTAAAGTTAATATTTGGCGTCGAGAACACCTTGAAGTTTCAGTGGTTTTATCTTTGTTGTCGACGCGATGTCTATATGTGTTTATCTGTGGTGATGTCAGTATATATAATGTTTAACAATTTCCTTATTGGTTGTAGTTAGTACAATTAGCATCTACGTTAAAGGGAAATCTTTCGTTATTAACATCCATTTTATTTAGAATTCGTCTTTAAGTTTAAGAGATAATTAATACCGTTATAATTTGCATCAAATGATATATTTCCAAACTACATAAACCGATTGGTAAACTGTGAATGCCAACTTAATAATAAAAGTAACTGGACCAAAACTTCTTGGACATGCCCATCTGAGTATGTTTCGCCGTACCGTCTCGATGAGGCCACTCAGTAGAAAAACCCCACTAAATTTGTTTCGCCGGGTCTTCTCAGTTAAGGCGTATTTAATCCGGTGGTAGCACTAAAGCGCGTTCGTCGAGATAATTATGGTCCGTCTAAATAATAACATTCACAAAGGACAGAACTTAGATTTAATCATAGATATAAAATAAAAAAATGAAATTTAATGAAGTGCCGTTGGTCCCGATTGTTATAATATCATCTTCAACAATCGTATACCAGGGAACGGGCTGTAGCGTTTCCTTGTGTGTTACAACATAATACTGCGGTGATCAATACGGCTGCCAAGCGTGGTGACTGTAACAAAACCCTCCCTCGGGTAGTTATACGGGCTTATGATGATGATGATGAAGAAGTACTCTTTAATACCCAAAACGAGCTCTAAGGATACATTTTTGAAAGTTTTAATCCCTAGAAACAAAGTTATGGTGTCTCAAAGTTGATAAGGAGAAGTACAGACAAAACTTTCGAGAATTAACAAACGAGGCTCGCGCTAGCCCAAGGAGGTTGTCTTTTGTAATGATGTGGTAAATTTATAATGAATGTATCTAATGCTGGTTGTCATACGCTGTGTGATTTCATTGCGAAGGACAAGCTGCGTTGGAACACTCATATTGCTTAGCGATGCGATACGGAAGCCTGCGCTGTAACGAAGATAACGAACTAAGTTTATAATCTCGACACTAGGACATGAAATATTTGTATCACCTATTGTTTGTATTTTACCATAAGAAAAGTCTCAAGCAATAATATTAGCTACAAAAATATTTTTCTATCATCAAGCAGTTCTATCCGGAAGAGAACCTTACATCCTTTGTGCCTCGGAAAGCATGTTAAGGCATTGGACCCAAATGACCCAATCGTCAAAAATCATCGTTCACAATTGTTCGCGATTTCAGGGTTGGTCCCATAGTAAAAGTTGCTTATAATAATGAGTACTTTCACCCCCTGAAAAGTTTTAATGTTTTAAAAATAACCCTGTATATACCCTCCTCTCTCCCTCTAACGCATTTTTAATAGTAGATAATATATTTATATGATAGTTCCTACCGAAGAGGCTTATAATTCTCGCTGATCAGACAATAACAGACGAATATAAATTTACGACCCAACTGTACGAGGCCCCGATTAGAAATGAACATAAACGTTTATAGTACATTCATACAGCGACGTTAACGAGAGACATCTCATTAGCATTTTAATTGAAACAAAAAGAACGAAGCAACGTTTAGTTGAGTGGCTCTTGTGTCTTGTTAGTAGGGCGAGCGCGTGGCATATTGTTACCTGTTCAACCATTTAACAATAGTTCATCATTAATACTACCTTACCACAAGAACTTCATCTATACCTATTTTTTAATTTTCGTCCGGGGGGAAATTCATTTACGCATTCCCACCGCCGCTGCAGCGTATCCGCTCGCTGGCGGCGGGATGTGTGGGACTCGCCCTCTCCATTGCGGAGGTATGCTTTACTCATACCACAAGGAGAGGACCCTACACCACTATAAAGAGGTAAAGTTCGTGAGTTTGTGTGTTTGTGACGTTGTAGGGGGTAATCTCTGGATCTATTGAACCGATTTTGACAATTATTGTACCAATAGAACACGGCCACGTCATTTGCGAGTGTCATATATTTTTAGTTAAAGTTTCCACGGGAACGACATCTACCTGGGTGAAACCGCGCGGGACAGCTAGTCTATACAAATATTATAAAGAGGAAAGATTTGATTGTCTTTTTGTTTATTTGCATTGAATAGGCTCCGAAACTAATTGACCGATTTGAAAAATTTTTTCACTGTTGGGAAGCTACACTATCTCCGGTGAAAATAGGCTATATTTAATTATGAAGTTCCCACGGGGACGGGAGTTACGCGGGTGAAACCTGACCTGACCAGTAGTGCCTCAGATTAGCGCCTTCAGCGTTATAATATTACAATAGATATAGATGTAATTTAGTCTCTACATGGCGGTGTTCATTTTTCTACTTCTCGTTTTAGTTTTTATTTTCAATGCCCGGTGAAGTTGCGAAAGCCTCGTGGTTTTACAGACGAGCCAATGTATATGCTAATGTCATGAAACTATATCATCTGCATCTTCTATCTAAGTAGGTACACAACGCTTAATGACAAATATAAAATTTATTCGAGATTAGTAAATTGAGTTTAAGCTTTAAGTTTAGATCTTGTAATGCCTTCTTTACTAATTAATTCAATCCATTTGTTTCTCGGGAGTTATCCGATATATGTCTATACTAATATTATAAAGAGGAAAGATTTGTATGTAAGTATGTTTGTAAGGAATTGGCTCAAAAAGTACAGGACCCATTTTAAAAATTCTTTCACCATTTGAATGATACATTATCACTGATTAATATAGGCTATATTTTATTATAAAGTTCCCACGGGAACGGGAGTTACGCGGGTGAAACCGCGCGCGGGAAGCTAGTCTCATAATAAAAATAAGTTCTGCTTGTTAAGATAGTGGCCCTAAAAAAGTAAGTAATTATAATTTAATGTTGTGGAAGCGCGTGGCAACCCTGAGCTGAACTAATGTGTGTTTACCCGGCTTGACGCGCGTATATCATAATTAAACACAACTAACATTAATGCGCTTTCTAATTCACAGAGGGCGCCACTCCGGGATGATCGCGTTATTTATAGCCTTCGTTAGATACTTTACTATCGAACAGGAATGAACACAACTATTTCAAAAATGAGGCTTTAATTAGAACAAGAGATACGACTTGTTAGGAATGCCTATTACATATGTTTTAAGTTATTTAGATTAATTTACTCAGTTATTTTATTAGACTTTGCTTCGGTGGCATAGATGTATATTTGACTGATGAGGTCTAGGATTCAATTCTCAATACTATATTGTATTTTACTATGTGTTTACAGGTGTTTTGATATAATAGAACGTGTACCAATTATGAACGCTGTCGGACACAGCAACATATAGTAGGAGAGCTATTTGAGGCAAGCTGAAAAATTGTCACATACCACTCCTGCTTTGTGCCAACACGTTACTGCAGATCTGGCTGGTGAATAGCGGGGCTAAGAACCCTAATTTTCTTTTAAAGTTCGAAAATATTAAAAATATATTTGCGGCGTCGTACTGCCGCATTTTATATATTGTTAAATGTTTAAAGAATTTTAAAAATAATAAGTCAGATGATTTCGTCGGGATTTAACAATGCCAGACGCATGAAAACATATTTAGCAATAATATAAAAAAATGTATAGAGGCTACTTGAAATTTTAAAAGAGTATTATTCATAACTAGGGGTCACTAATTCGTATGCCAAGCGTGGTGATTATGGCAATATCCCTCAACAATCCTGGCTTACCAAGGTCTGTAAAGAGCCGTGGCTACAGCCGCGGATCGACGCTTATCGGATAGTGTCATAACTAGCTCGAAAATATCTCGAATGGAATCGAGTAAGGGATGGCCGTGCTCAACTTGGCAAAATTTGGTGACAAATTTAGCAATAAAAATAATGTAAGAAACTCATACAAAGAACTTACTCCTCCAGTACAAATATCATCACGTTTGGCAGACGGTTTGTTGTGACTGGAGTATAGTGCTTTCTCAGAGTATAAGAAAACACTATACTCCAGGTCTTTCAAAAACTCCAGTTTAATAACCCTTCTATATGAAAAACGAAATAAGAACAAAACTTAGGTTAAATATCGATCTGTACCACATGTTAGTTGTATAACAGAACTTAACAACAGCTCAGTACGACATTGACACAAACTTGTTCAGGATCATAACTACTAATGTCTGAACGATCTGTTTCACCGGTTATATATAGAGACCCTCTGGGTGCAAAATATCTACTCTATCAATATAAAGTAAGAAGATTATTGTTTTAAACTTATTAAGCCAAAAATTACTGGACCATTTTAAACAATTATCCCACTAATATAAAACTACGTTATTCCGGCTGAAACTATGGTACATTCTTTACGAAACGCACGGGAAAGCACCTTCAGTGTATCAATTTTATTGTTTCTTATTTGCCCAAGTCAGTCATCTCTGATGTCATTACATTATCTCTGATAATCGTATACCAGGGAACGGGCAGCAGCGTTTTCCTATGTGTGATTTTGCATAATCCTGAGGTCATAAACCCACCTGCCAAGCGAGGTTACAATGGCAAATGTCATGTCAAAAGTCCTCGAGAAGAGGCTCAGTTTAGTCGTGACGAAATACGGTCTGATGACACAAAGATCGATTGTACTTTAAAATGAAATAGTTTCATTCATTTTCTTATTTTCCGCGCAGCTTACTAAATTGTTTATTCAATTAGAACCTTCTGCTTGTAATAACAAACACAAAACAAAAGTTCATGTATGATGCCGTGACCAAGGGAAATAGGGATTCATTTTTATACGTATAGATAAAATACAGAATAAAGTCTGTTCTGTGCATTACGTTTCTACTCTGTGGTATATTAAACTGTTATTGTTATGTGTTATCGAAAGCGTACTTATTGTTATGAGCAGTAACAGCAGTATTATGACGTGAAAGTGAATATACACTCACATTCAATTCGTATTATAAGGAATTAGATATCGATTTCGAATCTGGCTCAAAACAGGTAATGCATTTAATGGTAATATAATATATTATGTACCGATAAGAAAGCGAAAATATATATACAATACTGCAAATAATATCGAGGCACAGATCAAGAAATTTTAGTAGATGATCCACTAACAGTTGCTAGGCTTTGAGATAGCGTTTAATAAAATTGTTAACATAATAATATTAATATAATTATTTAAAAAATGAAGGTTCTACTGAGTTATTTGGCAGTGTTTCTTAGAAGTCGCCACGTAACGTAATGCATGGTATGAGAAAAAATATGACGATTCCAAACAAATGTATACATTTTTACGGAATAAATGAATTTTGAATTTGTAGGCGGGTCTTATTCATGAGTGCCAGGCCTATGCTGCGAAAAAAAATTGTTAAAAATATCTGTGTTTGGGAGTGTTGAATAAACTGAATCATAAAGCAAGTGGAATGGTCATTATTTAGTTAGCCAGGAGGCTTTGCTACTTCCAAGGCATAAAGGTGAGCAGAGCTCCAGCCTAAATCAATTGTTTAAAGACTACAAACTAAGCAACCTGCGCAAGAGGGCGTCCCCTGTGGGACTTGACTTCGGCTCACGGCGATCGCTGGATTGATTGATTATGACGTTTCATTTTTTTGGAGAGTTTTGTGTATCTGTTGCTTTACAGTTCGCGGGCTTCTCGGACTGAGGGCTCTACGAGGGCATCGGAAGATGTACGTACAGTTTCAGCGTTTACTGAGCTGGAACAGCTGGAACCCTTGACATACATAAAAATGTACCTACGGTATGTGCATGTACTTATTCTGAATTGTGTGGCATATGGTTGAAATATGTGTAAAGTCTTCTGCTACACAAGAATTTATAATTAAAACTTCTTCTTGTTTCTTTATTTATAAAGAAAAATAGTTAAATATAAATATACCCTGATATAGAGTTGGCAACCATTTTCCCAGGACACGTCCTGGTTTTTATTCATGTTCTGGGAAGTCCTGGATAGTTTTTAAGCAGCGTCCTGGTTCATTATGATAAGGTGATTGATGTCTTTTAAAAATTGCGCGCCAATATTATTACTTAAATTTAATTTACTCAACCTACTTTCTGGGTTCCGTAACCCAAGGATAAAAACGGGACCCTATTACTAAAAATTCGCTACTAAAAATGTCTGTCTGTCACCAGGCTATATCTCACGAGCCGCGACAGCTAGACAGTTGAAATTTTCACAGACGATGTATTTTTTATATAACAACAAATACTAAAAATAAATAAAATACATATTTAAGGGGGGCTGTCATAAAACAAACTTTTTTTTGCTCGATATCAATAACGGCAACAGGTAAACGTTTGAAAATGGTACGGAACCCTTAGTGCGCGAGGCCGACTCGCACTTGACCAGTTTTTCTACATAAGTATCAATTGAAATTTTGCTTCTTTATTACTGCGTCCTGTTTTTAATAAGAATTGTTCTGGCCTTTCCTACTTTTTCAACATTGTAGGTGGCCACTCTACCGTCTTATAGCTGGGTAAATACATTCTGGTTCCTAATAGAAACCTGGAATAGATTTCTTTGATCGTAGAACAATAACATATATTTGCGCCTCCCACGGACTCGAACCAGTAGCCGTTACACCAACACTTGATATATAAATCATGGGCCGCTACTAATTACAAAGCTCGTAGATAACGCTTATCGCTTATACAACGTACATTCCTGTTTTAAGCCCACGTCATTGCTCCAGCTGTCTAACAAACCCGTCAAACTAACACGCCTCCTGAACTTTATGAAATAACTAAGGTATGTCACCTTTTTAGTAGTTAACAGTTTAGGTTTTATGTGGCATTAAGGCGCGGGCCCACCGCGGTGCACGGAGAGGCTACGCACGTGTATTAAGCTTCGCTTTGGAAGAAAATGTATGTGGTTGTGTCCACTGCAACCCACGGAGAGGCTACGCATGAATTGACGTTTTTCATACTAATTAATACACGCAGCTAAAATGGGTCGCGCGCCCGTGCACAGCATGCACCGCGGTGGGGCCGCGCCTTTATACTATTCTGACAAGATCGTCAATAGATCTTCTTTGAGTTGGTCGCATTTGGCATTTCCGTATCGCGGTCATTTTTTGGACGGATGTATGCGGCTACGAGGACTTTGCTACTTTACCGGGGTATAACGTTGAACAGGGCATAAAACCCTGTAGTGCTTGGACCTCGGCTGCTGGGGGAGGGTTTGAGGCATTTTGTAATTTACAATTAGCGAGTCTCTTGGGCTTTAGTTCTATAAAAGCAACTTTCGATTACCTTTTTCTTTGCAAACCAGGAGTCGAGAGGACTGTGGCAATTTGTGTCTTTCTTACTAAACAGACACAAATTACTTGTGCATCTGTTTGTTTCTTTTTTGTATGTTATTATCTCCACACTAGTATTCAATTATTTTTAAGATAGTTAGATAAAATAATTTATTATATTGGTATCTTATTATATGGTACGTATTCTGTCTGCTCTAAAATATAACAAAATTATAAAATTTCAAAACAAAAACCGACCATCAAAGAAATCCCCTAATCAAACTAAACGAATTAAACGATATTTATTCAGCACTTAGGTATTTACATACACTTGTACTTGTCAATTATATACAATGAAATATAATTAATATAATTAAATACAAAATATCGCAACTAAAATCTATTGCGGATTAGCTAATAGTCTGTCTGCCAGTCTAGTATCACGTTATATGTATAGTAATAACAATAATTAATTATATAATTAAAATCTTAATATAATTTAGCACTATAGAAAGAGGCACGTCTTTAAACAGTATTTTTACTTATAAACGACACACACCTGAGGGCATCCTTAATTTAAACTGTTCCTGAAGTACAGCCTTTACAATTAAAAAAGGGAATTATCGAAATCGGTTGGCGAGATATTGAGTTATTTGTCCATTTGTGTCGCACCCTAACACTTATTTGGTTTTCTCGTGAATGTCATAATCGGAACTATCGCACGGGAAGCACTAACTATCCAATAAAAATCAACAAAATCGGTTCACCCTGTGGAAAGTTTTGAGGTAACAAACGTAAAAAAATACAGTCAATTGGAGAAGTCCTTTTCCCCCTCCTGTTGAAGTCAGTTGAAAATGTAATGCTATTGTTTCAAATCAAACTATTACAGACAAACACACTACAGCTTTTAGATATATGAAGCAGGCCTGCAGATGTAAGCTTCCAATTAACTCGTGATTTACCGTATCATTCATTCATTTGTTCATTCGCCAATTACCCGCGGGAAGTCTCGAACGTTATCCGCGGCTTGTTAATTAACTCTGTTGGTTTTCACTTTGTCATCATTCTACATAGTTATACATCGTGCAACAAACATCGACGTAGTTTATATTAATTTATTCATCTTATACATAGCTAGTTGCTTTATTTATCAAAACAGCGTTACATTATGATATGATTAAGACTTCGTTTCATTTAGTCTAAGAGCCGTGGAAGATCAACCTTCACCCATCTGATAACCAGATGAGACATACTTTTTGTCAAATATTATTCATTAACAAACATGGCTTTGAAAGCTTGCCTATTAAAAAGTGTCTGTTTAAGTTACAAACAACCTCCGAAGTGTTGCGGCAGTATTTGGCTCGCTTTAAATCTCGGAGGTCGTGGGTTCGATCCTCACGCCGGACAGGAAATCTTTGTATAATTCAAAGATTTCTTTTCGGGTCTGGTTGGTTGAGGGATTACCCTCCGTGCTTTGGAGAGCACTTTAATCCGTTGGTCCCGATTATTAAAACATCATCTATAATAATCGTATATTAAGGAACGGGCAGCAGCGTTTCCTTGTGGGGTACAACATAACACTGCGGTCACGAACCCGCCTGCCAAGCGTTTTGACTATGGCAAATACTCTCCCTCGGGAGGAGGCTCATGTTCAGCGGTGGACGTTATACGGTCTGATGATGATGATGATGATGATGATGATGAAGTTACAGACTTCCACGACAAATGTAACACTCTGTATTATAAAGAGCCCAGAGTAAACCGCTCGTAAATTATGAGTTTTCTATGAGTGTAGCGACAAGTCAACATGGCGCTAGTAACGAGGAAAAGTTGTTGTTCACCAATAAATATCTATGATAATTGAACTGTGGCTCCAACCGAGTGGTGCCGTTAGTGGAAGGGGTTCTTATACGTACTGGGTTACACCTGCTTAGCTCCCGTTCCTGTGGGAATTTCAATCCTTACTATGTTTACTATTTATAATACTAGCTTCCCGCGCGAGGTTTCACCCGCGTAACTCCCGTTCCCGTGGGAACTTCATAATTAAGTATAGCCTATATTAATCAATGATAATGTGGCATTCAAATGGTGAAAGAATTTTTAAAATCGGTCCAGTACTTTTTGAGCCAATTCACCGATTATTGAACCGATTTAAATGAAATGGTACACATATAGTTTAAAACCTGATAAAGGACATAGGTTATTTTTTATAGCGAAAAAGAGGTTGTAGGGTTTGAAAGGGAGGGATGAAGATTGTTGATAAAAATCTGAAATCGCCTAAATCGAGGACCAAGCCCAACGCCCTCTTGCCAAGTTTGTGAGTTTGCAGTTTATAAACCATTAAATAAGACAAATGCCAGTATAAATAAAGTTATTTTTTAACTTTTAACTTTGTAGTCAATAAGCTGATAGGTTCGCAACACCGATAAGTTTCCCTCAAGTTGTGTGCGTCGATAGCGGAGGCCACTCCTGATAGCGATGCAGTCACTTAAACCTCTCAGTGTTAGAGCAACGCGCGGCCCACACGGCGACTCGCAGGTGAACTGGCGTAAACTAGAAATGCATGCTTTTATAAATAGATACTAACTCTACCGTTTAGTGATTAGGACTGGAATGTTTCAAATTTATGTTTGAATTTTGAATGTACATGATTTATATACAGGCATACGCTGATAAACACAATTAGATAATTTAAATTGTACTAATGTATTATTTATATATTTATTTTCAATCTCTAGAACGAGGATCATGTTTTTTGCGCCTTTTATTAGATGGCATGAGACCCCATGACGTAATGATACATCGTGCAAAGGCGGGACGAGAGTCGAGTATCTAGTTAGTAAATATATTTTTAATGAATTATATTTAATTGCATATCTATACAATATTATTTATAATATTGTATAGATATGCACCTATTATTATAGGCTTCAGAGTTACTAGATACTAGATCGATTTTAAAAAGCATTTTATTATTATTATTACTACGTGGTTGAAACCGCCCGTGGGAATCTAGTTTTTATAGGCAGAAAAGTGGTGCAAATGATGGTCATTCTAAATTTATTTATCTTTGTAATTAACATAATATTCTTAAGCAGATCATTATTCAGATCAGAAGCAAATTATATATACCCACTCAGTTCAAGATGTAAAATTTTGCATTGGTCTATTTGCACCTCGGATCCACCCGCTCTCCAACACATGTTATCATTAAAAAACAAAACAGTCGTGTTGTCGTATTAAAAGCTAATAAAACCACCATTACTAGTTATTTGTACAAGTAACAATAAAACATGCCCTCCCGTGTCGAAGCGGAATGGATGGGACACATTAAATAGTTTCCATACATTAATGTTTACATTTAATGTATGGCCTTATCGTTGGACAGTTTTAATTCGTTTTTAAGTTACGGCCGCGGAGAGTTCAAAGTAAACGACTCTTCAAATATCTTAATGTTTAGTACTAATTTGTACTTTTTATAGTTCTATGTTAAACTATGATTTAGTAGTTAGCTAGCGACCCGCCCCGGCTTCGCACGGGTGCAATGCTATAAACCTTCCTCTTGAAAAAAAGAAGGCGTATTCTTTTTAAAAGATGAAAAAGAAAAGAGAACTTGTGACAAATGCTATAATTGATACTGAAAATGTCAATGCCCTACATTTTCGTAATAAAAGGTTACAATACAGTAACACAGTAACATATATGTGTATAGTAATCCCTTTGTACATTGTGCGACACGGTCGCGGGTCGCGGTCGCAGACAGACAGATTTATATAATGATGACATTACAGCTGACGCGTCACGCTGCCTGCACCTCACTCAATGAGTTAAAGGGCGATTTCATTGAAGCGATTGACGATTGTACGAATATTTTGGAAGTTTAATGCAGTTTTGTATGGGCAGATGCAAAGATGATTAGGAGTATTGTAAATGATAAATTAAGGGTGCGTTTCGTATGGACGAAGGAGCGGCGCACTAAATTGGTCAATTGTGATTTCGTGGTGAAATATTTGGTTAATTTACCGTGGATAGTCATATAAAACTCGAAATACAGTTTACATTGTTGGCATAAGTGGGGAATCTCACATAGTCTTCATTCCTCATCAGTGCGTTTTAATGATACATTCGGGGCTTCGCAGATAAGTTTATCATCAACAACTTTATTCAGATTCTAATTTCTTGTGATTTTCTAAGTCAGATGGCATCCCCTCGTGTGCTCAAGGAACCACAGAGAGGTTTAGTGAACGTACTACATAAACAAAGTGGGGGAATAAAAAGGTTCCGCTAGAAACTCAAGTTTCCGTGGGAACTCACTGCAACTCACTCACTCTTATAGGTAAAATAACACAGAAATATTTTTTCTAATCGGTCTAGTACTTCCCGAGATTAGCACGTTCAAGCAAACAGGAAACAAACTCTTCACCTTTATATATTAGTATTTTAGAAGATGTCTGTGAAATTTCCCATAAAATCGTATTGATTGACTACCTTTGATGCTTCGGAGATAATTTAAAGCAGGTCTCATGGTAAGCGGTATTATGGCAGTATGCTATCCTCAGGATCCACAGAGAGGTTTTAGTGAAAGTATATAATTATAGCATTTTATCAAATATTTGTCATTGATAAAATGTAGGAAAACGCTCGGATATTTGAATACACTACGACTATTTTTTTATTAATATTTGGTACGTTGTAATCGCGGTGTTGAAATCTCCCTCGGCGTCAGGTACTCTTGTGCCGAAACACGTGTAACGCAATACAAGTGCGCGGTGTGAGTTACATTACACCGGCTCGGAGCTACTACATGCCACACTCACACTATTTTGGGACATACGGAATGTTAATAGAATTTAGATATGCTTTTATACATTATTCTTTTTGTTTAAGTTTTAGTCTCTATTTTAATTTCAATTTTTACCGCCGCTATAACAAAATTCTTAACAATTTTTGCTCTACATATATCAATAACGGCAACAGGTAGACGCGAAGGGTTCCGTACCATTTAAAAATGGTACGGAACCCTTCGTGCGCGCGTCCTACTCGCACTTGACCAGTTTTTCTTCCTCATCACTCTCTATATGATTGCTGAACATGAGTCGTTTTTATTATTTTCAAATTCATAAGACCAATTATATGGTTTCGGTTCATATGCTTACTTAGAAATTATGTATTGTATTGTATCTGTATGTTTCCCAAATAAAAAAAAGAAACAGGAATAATTTTAATATAAAACCGGGGCGTCCCGATTTTAGCGAGCAGTCTTGATTTTTAACGGTTTAATTCGGGTCGTTGGGCAACGCTCAATTGTATGCCAGATATTGAGAAATTCAGCAAATTATACGATGATGCCACTCTTATAATTTGCTGTATTCCCCAAACCCTAAAAACAAAGACATTCTACGTGAAGTGAGAGATCTAAAAAGATATTTTTTTCTAAACGTCTTTTGTATTTAGCCACGAGGCTTTTTCTAATTCAACGGGCATAAACGCGAGCAGAGCTCCAGCCTTAATAAATGCTTAAAAAATTACAAACTAAGCAACCTGCGCAAGAGGCCGCCCCCTGTGGGACTTGGACCTCGGCTCAGGGCGGTCGCTGGCGATGAGATTGAGGGATTATGACTTTTAGTATTTTATGGGGTTTTGTGCTCTCGGACTGCGGGTCTACCAGGGCATCGGATATTCTAAAAAGAAAGTACATCCCAAGCTATGCCACTTAGTTGTAACAATAAGTAGTTCCTAGATGTAGACTGCAGCTGATCTAGTGCTGGCTCGGTGATGGATGGTCAGTAATTATTCAATATTCAAATGCTGAGATTACTGGCGGAGTAATGTTGCGGCGAGCGATCGCACCGATAGTGTCGCACATAAATATGTTTCAATCGAACGACAAACGCTCATGAATTAAACAAATTAGGGAAATGCGTATAAAATGTGGTTGCTGTTAGTTAATGTTTTGCAGAAACATTGTTCTCGTTAATATTATAAATTATTACTAGCTGTACCGCTCGGTCTCACCCGCGTAGATCCCGTTCCCGTGGAAACTTCAACTTAAAATATAGCCTATAAATATACACTCAAAAATTACATGACTTTCTATTGGTAAAAGATTTTTTTAAATCGGTTCAGTAGATCCAGAGATTACCCCCTACAAAGTCACAAACTCATAAACTTTAGCCCTTTAAAATATTAGTATAGATTTATTAATTTTATTGAGTTTGGTAAGTTTTATATCTCATCGGGAAAACACCTACATTTTGGGGACTTTTATTGAAGCGGCCGTTGCCCGCTAGGGCTAGGCTAGGGATATGCTAGCCTGGGGCTAAGCTAGGGCGCTAGGCTAGGCTAGGGCGTCGGACTTGTGATCTTAAGGTTGCCGGTTCGAGCCCCACCCATTGCACGACCGACGTGAACCCACTCGTAACACAAGCATTTTAGTTTAGCACGAGGGGTCAACAAGAATACTAGTAGACTGCAAAACTCTGCTAGTAATCATAAAAAAACCAGCCAAGTGCGAGTCGGACTCTCGCACGAAGGGTTCCGTACAAGTGCGTACCTACCTATTTTTGATATCAAGAATACAACAAGTAACATAGTATAAAAGTTCTTGTAGTTCGTTGTAACTTTGATCGATGTGGAATGAATGAAAATTAAACTGCGGTTTACGGTTTATGACGTATTAAAAAAAAACTACTTACTTGATCTCGTTCAAACCAATTTTCGGTGGAAGTTTGCATGGTTATGTACATCATATATTTTTTTAGTTTTATCATTCTCTTATTTTAGAAGTTACAGGGGGGGGGGGACATACATTTTACCACTTTGGAAGTGTCTCTCGCGAAAACTATTCAGTTTAGAAAAAAATGACATAAGAAACCTCAATATCATTTTTGAAGACCTATCCAGAGATATCCTACACGTACGGGTTCGATGAAAATTTTTTTTTTGAGTTTCAGTTCTAAGTATGGTAACCCCATATTTTTGTTTTTTTTCTATTTTTGTGTGAAAATCTTAATGCGGTTCACAATATACATCTACTTGCCAAGTTTCAACATTATAGTTCTTATAGTTTCGGAAAAAAGTGCCTGTGACATACGGACGGACAGACAGACAGACAGACAGACAGACATGACGAATCTATAAGGGTTCCGTTTTTTGCCATTTGGCTACGGAACCCTAAAAAGGTACTGAACTTTAGTCTCTCTTTTACACACATATAAAGAAGAGTACATCTTTGCCACATCCCTACGAACCCTTAGTTTGAATTAAGTTCACTTATATGTATTTAAATTACAGTTAAATGACTATTCTCATAAAAATCTCAGCTGTTGTATCCAAGAGTTTTTTTATTATAAAGTATTATTCTATGTATAATCAAACCCGGGGGCAGAATATACCAACAACTAATCATTACAAATTCTTTTTATTCGCATGTAAAATCGCTAATACCTCCACTATGCTCTCCGAGCTATCTACTGACTATAATCAGTCTGGTACCACTTAATGCGTTAAACACCTAATATCCATAATGAACAAATTACGTCGATAATATAATGATACGTCGATAGAATTGTCGATGAATTATGATACTATAATGATTGGCTGCGGCTCTCGCTACAAGCCTCAGACTGAGTATTAGATTGTAATTAATGGATCCGTTGTTTACTGACTGTTTTACAAGTAACAAGTACATTGAATTGAACAGTATTATTATGTGTGTTTACTTTGAGTAGAGGGGTTGAGTACCAGAAATCCACTACCAGTGGGCCCAAAATTCCCTGATCTTCAACAGTTTTAATAAGATTAAAAACAACCTAACCTAGTGCTCATACCTATCAGATTGAAGGCTTAGTATTATTAGAAGGCGTTAGTATCCTAAGTATATAGCAAAGTAGTATAGTAGGGATGAGATATACCTGCAACATTCTATACCCGGCCTCAAAGGTATGGGTATGGCCATATACCCAGTACTAAACCCCAGTATCAAAATACCTACGGGTATGTATGTTCGGACCTAGTTTTAGCGCTCGTCTGTTGGAGACTTGATCGAACGACCATTGGAACATTTGGATGACTTTTTTGAATGAACGTGAACCTTCCGAAGTTTATAATATGCAGAAAAGCAGGAGGGTAATGTTTTTTGATTTTGAGTTATGTCTTGCATTTATTTAGTATGAAATGAAATCTTTCCTTCCTACCTTACCAGGCTCAGGACTGTCAACTAAGAGTTCTTTTTAATAAATAAATGTTATGGCACAACTTTATTTTATAAAATAATATACATTTTAATAACCAATATACTCCTAGCCCGCAAATTACTCCATGTATTACCGCGGGACTTTTTTCGTTGAACGGACTCTATGAATGAATCTGGTATGACGTCATACCCGATGCGGCCGTACCGTCATACGATTTAGATCGGCGCGTAGCTCGACATTATACCTATCGGGTACGAACCGGGTCTCTGCTGTACATACCCGGTCTGCGTACTGGTAAACTCATACTGGGTTTTTATACCGGTACCAGTATATACGCACCATCCCTATAGTATAGTATATAGCAAAAAAGTATAGTACCTATATAGGATAGATCCTTCCGATGCCCTCTTAGAACCGAAGTTACTGTGGCCTGCGAATTGTAAAATAAAGCGACAGTTGCACAAAATTCCCCTAAAAACTAAAGGAGCTACGTATGGTATTCCGAAATACCGCTCACCGAAAGGAAGGTTTTCCGATAACACTCTACTCCGACGGTTAGTTGAACGAAAAAATAATTGGCCGATGAAACGTTTCGCCGATAATATTATTTATCGACGGTTGGTAGTCCGAATGAATCCTTCGCCGATGTAACGGTTTGCCGAAAACACTCTTCAACGACGATTGGTTAAACGTACGAATCTTTCGCCGATCACCAAAAGTACCTAAATGTTTTACTAATTTACTATTCGATTCTGGCACTCGCCGGCCGCTGCCGCGGCACCGCTCGCTTCGCTCGCTCGGCTCGTGCGTTGTATGGCCGCAGCTCTAACCTAACCTAACCGATTGTCATTTTCAATTTCAAAATCGAATAGTAAATTAGTAAAACATTTAGGTACTTTTGGTGATCGGCGAAAGATTCGTTCGTTTAACCAATCGTCGTTGAAGAGTGTTTTAGGCGAACCGTTACATCGGCGAAGGATTCATTCGGACTACCAACCGTCGATAAATAATATTATCGGCGAAACGTTTCATCGGCGAATTATTTTTTCGTTCAACTAACCGTCGGAGTAGAGTGTTATCGGAAAACCGTCCTTTCGGTGAGCGGTATTTCGAAATACCATACGTAGCTGTACTTGCGTAGGTTGCTCAGTTTGTAGTTTTATAACCATTTATTAAGGCTAGAGCTCGCCTTTATGTCCGGTAGAGTAGCAAACACAAATATACGTCCGAACAAAAAAAGCTACGATCTACTGTGGCAGAGTAGCAGTGCAATGTGGGAAAAACAGCTGACAAAACCGCGTGGGTCGCAGGCAGTCTTAATATGTATGTTGTGAAATGTACATCTTAATAATACACTGTAAACAATCCATGTGTTATTAATGGCACAGTTAGTACAGCTACTAGACTCAAGAATATTTTAAGAGACATGCTACAAATGGCGTCCATTACAAGATGGATGGAACGCGTCGGCACCGGCAACAACATGCTGTAGATGCTGTAATGTTTCAACTACTGCAGCTGTGCCGATGCCAAACATTTACTAGGAAATTTATTCAAGATAATTATCTTGTAAATGTTTATTTGAAGAGGATCAATTAGCCATGATGCTTTGGCCATATCACCGAGCGTTGAGGCAAACTGGGTTACAACGTTTAAAACCTACAAATGAAACATACTGAGCAAGAGGACGCCCCCTGTAAGGCTTGGACCTAGGCTCAGGGTATTCGCTGGCGGGAGATTCTCTTCGCCCATCATATGTCTAATATTCGATATCGCCCTTATTTCACACTCTTCACGGTCGGCAGATGTGTTTTTTGGAGAGACTTTTTAACTTACTTTATCAGCCTGTACAAGTCCACTGCTGAACACCGACCTCTTTAACAGAGCAAGCCAGGGTCGTAGAGGAATATTGCCATAATCACCACGCTTGGTGATCGCAGTAAGGGTATCTTTGAGCTGGTAGATGCTGCTGCCCATCCATCAGCTGTATGTCCTTAGTCGCCTCTAACGACACCCGTACGTAGGAAGATATACACACGGTTTCGGACGGACACGGATTAGGTAGCCCATTTATTGAGGAAGTCTATACGTTATATTAAATTATGAAATTCCCACGGGAACGGCAGTTACGCGGGCAGCTAGTAAGACAAAAGCAAGGAGTGTTCATGCCTTAATAAATTATGGTCGGCAGGTCGACCTGGCCCCCGCCAACGGCAGATCTAAGGAGTGTCCGGAGGATTTTAGTGGTGTAGGGTCCTCTCCTAATGGTATGAGTTTAGTACCACGCTATGGAGAAGGCGAGTCCCACATATTCCATCAGCAGCGCGCGAATACGCTGCAGCGGCGGTGGGAAAGCGTAAATGCATTTCCCCCGGACAACAAAACAGTTCACAGGTAATACTGTTTGTTCCCTAGCTTACCAATGTATTAGATAATATTATTACTATTATATCGGTCGTACAGCCGGCACTCAGTGTAACCTGTTCTCTATACAGCGTGTGTGGTTTCGGTTAATTTCGTTAAGTGCGGTATTAATACCGACAAGAGCTTGTCAGTCTGTCAGTCGGTGACAAATGTATGGCCTCTTACGTCGGCTATTGATAGACTATTAAGGTTATTAGAATGTTTTTAGTATCTAGTAGTGTGTTAAAAAATGCGTATTAAAAACATAAAAGTTTTTAATTTTGATATGGTCACAATACGATTCTGTTAGATTAGATAATTACGTAATAGCTTAAGACAGAAGGTCCCTTAAGTAGGGACTGAATAAATTAACCGACTTGGTATTACATAGATCCCACAACTTTTTATGGTAAAAGAACTGCGTTACGGGACTTGGGTTTTTTACAAGTTGTGTTTTTGATGGCTATTACGGATATTTACGTAATGAGACGAAATTAAAATCTAAAATGTTTTGTCATGATTTGTGTAAGTATAGGCATTAGTAAATTATGTTGCTATAGATTATTAGTTACATTTACTGTATAAACTAGTATATGAATAGTATCAGTTCTTTCAACAATCTTCATAGAAAATAGGTGTTCTGATGTATAACAATAAAAAAATATACGTTTTTAAAGACTTTAACTCCCGCACGATCCCTGTGTCGCAGAAGAATCGAACATCTTGTCTAAGAAGCAACTACAGAAAACTATGAGCCAACGTGCACTCACATAAAATACTATATTTTTTATAATATACAGTAGAGCGTCGATTATCCGAACTACCGACCTGCAAGAACCTACCCCACGCCTCCCGCGCTACAGTAAACTAAATTTTGCCACGCTTTCGATTAAAAATGCCTAAAAGTAAACGTGTTGTACTGTCTATGAAAGATAAATACGAGATTAATAAACGGTTAGAGGAAGGCAAATCTGGAACCAAATTTTCCAATGAATACCAAGTTGGCAAGTTTTGTCAATACATTACTGATAATATAAAAGACTTGAAAAACAAGCTAAATAACTTTATATTCTAGCTTGATTCTTCTGATGGATCCACGAGTTGAAACTTGCCGCAAATACGCGTTTAGATGATGCTGTATGTGTATATTAATTGTGTCAGTGCTGATCAGGGAGAAAATACCGCTTTTCCGAACACCCATGTCTCCCAATTAGTTCAGATAATCGACGCTCCACTGTATTTAGTAATCAAATTTTTTCCATATGGTTTCCTGGGAGAGTTTTCTTCTGTTAAAATAATTATCACTGTCGGTATGTATATACAACTACACCATTCCATAGCTACTCATCAAATTAAGACTCAACTATAGAAGTGAGTTCAATTTAAATACAACCCATTTTTATTGGATTACATTTAGTACGCAGTTAAAATGGAATAAAGTAGTTATAAAATTATACGTAATAGTTAATAACTTGAGTGTGACAGCCCTGAGGGAACGTTAAGCAGATCCGCGGTATAATCTTGTAATGAATGTCTTCATATCGCTTCGTGACGCCTGCTTGATGTACCGCCGCGGTGCACAGGTGACACCGCACACAGAGGAACCTAATTCGAAAATAAGTGAAATATGACATCATTATTTTCAAATATTAAATTCAGTTTAACTTTTCCTTTCCTGTGTCTATTCTAATATTATAAAAAGGTAAAGTCTGTGAGTTTGTGACGTTGAAGGGGGTTATCTCTGGATCTACTGAACCGATTTTGAAAATTCTTTTACCAATAGTCACGTGATTTGTGAGTGTCATAGGCTTATATTTTAAGATAAAGTTTCCACGGGAACGATATCTACGCGGGTGGCTTTTTATAAAATTTAAAACTATAATGCATGAAATTTCTTCCTCTCACGCACATACATTCAACTTCGCAATTGAGAATCATTTAATTTTTAAGTATCTTTCTTTTCTTTTTTATTTACCTCATTGTTTGTATTAGTTTTGTAAGAAACCTTGACTTGTAACATGTATGTTTGTGGAGGGGCGCTGATCTTAAAGGTACAGGGATATCCCTAGTTTAGTAATCAGGGTTTCAATGTTTGTTTGTATCGTAAGCCTTTTAGTCGATGTATAACATTATTTTTTTATAAAATAAATAATAAGTAGATTGAAAGTAATTTACCGATGGAAAAAGGAAAAAAAAATAACAAATGTCTGGCGGCAATAGTTATGTACTTCATAAAGTTTATTAGTAGTTTATTCTTCAGCTTAGAATCGAGTGAACTTTGAGATATTTATTGTTACGAAAAAAATTAAATGGGTTTGACTTAAAAATGCACTAGTATCATATTGATTCAAGTGAAATCAAAATTCAGATTAACTATTGACGTAAAAATACAAAGAAACTGTAATTTATATGCATTCAACTTCTATTGAAGTACGAAATTATTTTTTCTACAGAGAGCACATTTTTTTCTGACGGGCATTTATGATGTTAGCCACGACGCTTTTGTTACTTCACCGGGCATAAATGCGAGCAGGTATCCAGCCATATTGCTAGTTGCCACTCTATGTTGTTAATAATCTGTGATGATAGCCGCCCATCACACCGAATACTAATAAGATTAATTTGAAACAGTCGTTTGTCTAAAATATGCTCGTTGCAGTGGACAGGGCGGCTCATTCGTAATGCTGATTTATCGACAGTTAATGTAGTGAGAGGAAGATCTTTCACACATTGTTCACTTAATGATGTGAGCCGTGTAATGTTTGAGTTTATTATCTCGTTCGGAGATATATTTTTACTCGACAAGGTAAAGACATAAACTAGGTATATGATTTAAACAGTGTTTTTCATAGCACAGTTCTGTATCATGTAATTCCCCATAGAGTAGTAAACAGAGAAATAGACTTAGTTCTAATTCTGTAAAATGTTATTTATGAGCTAATAGTTACACTGGGCACATATTGTTCTCAGTAAAAGATAGTTATCCCAGACAGAGTCTAATTCTGTACAAAAATCCCATCAAAATCGGTTCAGAGGTTTAGGTTGTGAACGAGTAATAGATAGGCAATATAGAAGGATATGCATAAGATTTTAATATAATCATAAGATTCTTTTAAAAAAATGTGAACTTTCCTACACCATCCAACTTTGAGCTCAGGGCTCGAGGTGTCCCTGGCGGGAGGATTGAGGAATCCTCAAGTTTAGATTCTTTGAGGACTTTAAATCTATTTTTTAAACACTACGACTCCTACACTAGAGAAATTAATTTCATAACAAACACTCAATCCACAGACACAAAACACAATCAAAGACTCTGGACACCAATCTAAGGTTCTTACAATTAATTGTCCCGAGTGGGAATCGAACCTAGATCACGAGGACTTTGTGTATAGATACTGAAAGTTTACCCACACTTAGCACCACGCATCGATGAGTGGTAATGTCCGTACAAAGTTGACTATATCAGGCTAATATCCACACTAACTTACTACTTATTAAGTAATAAGTTAGTAGTGAAGTTACAAGCCAATAACAAACTGTTGCTCCACGGCAGTTCATTACGTTGATAGTGTAGCATTAGCCGGGAACTTATTAGTTGAGATAATGTGCCGATCATACAGTTATATTGAGCGTCGGAACTACGTCGAACGGATGGAGATTCAAATTAAACAAGCTCATAAAAATGCACCTGGATTCTGAGATAAATAATTAGTAGTGTTTTATTGTTTAGCTTTTATTGCATACCAATATTGTAGTATGAAATATTAAATGTTTTTTTTAAGGCTAGTTTATGCAAATAGTTCTGTTGGGTGGGAATCGAAGCAAGTTAGTTATCTGTAAAATGTTTTTTTTTTTTTCGATAACGATTCAAAAACCCTCAAAAGCCTCCGAGGTTCTGAGCTGGGATATGATTAAAGACTCAGGTCAGGAGTCAGTACTCAGGTAACACCTCGACTGGTTTATTAAAAATAGATGTGATTACAATTTTTATACACTGATCCACAATTTTAGATTAGTAGATTGCGCTGAGTTGGTATGAATTAAGCTGTGTTAATAATTTCTTACTAACACAAGGCACTTCCACTAAGGGACATACAGCTAATGGATGGGCAGCAGCATCTATCAGCACAAGGTTAGTCACTAACTTAATGCAACCACCAATCCGTATGCCAAGCGTGGTGATTGAAATGAAATGAAAATGAAAATGAAATGAAAACGTTTATTGATAATGTAGACGAATCGATCGTACTTATTATAAGTCAAATACAATGATACAAATATAAAAAGAGGAAAAAAAAAATCTTGACTAATTCATTAGTATACATTTCAACAGTCATGTTATTAAATATAATTTAAATCTACCAATGTGGCATGTGATAGTCGCGTACTATAAATATAATTAGAATCAACCAGCGTGGGCTGGGATTCGGTCAGAAGCATAGAACGCGTCGCGAGCCTCGCCTTGCAAGGACGACCGGACCCTATCCTAGCTTCCTACGAGTCTTTCTCTATCTACCTACGTTGTGACACCCGGAGAAGAAAGACTATAAGAAACTCCGAGATCATTCTTTTGTCATCTTTTAAAGTCTTTGATTAATCATTTGTACATCTTTTTAAAAACATTTTAGTATCTAGGTTAGTGATCCCCATACATCGATATGTAGGTACTCGCAGCAGGATATTGTGACGGAAACCATGAAACCTTTAAGTAAGTATCGAGTATAGGGAGCGCTCCTCCAGATTTACATTTCTTTTTTTTTTACAATTGGAACATACCTACAGTCTGATCAGTTGTCTTACATATAGATTAACAATTACTAATTTATAAATTACATAGAATAGACTTTTAATTTAGTTGCAAATTCGGTGTGATAGCTAAAAGGTGCCAGTCTGCCGCAATGTAACCGATGGACTCATCCGCCAAACATCTCTATCCTCCATGTATTCTTTGATATTGTAATAACCGCGAGTCATAAGGACCTTTTTAACATATTTTTTGAATTTATGATCCGGCAAAGCTGTTACATTTAGAGGAAGTTTATTATAGAATCTTATACAATTTCCAAGAAACGATTTACTTGTCTTAGATACTCTGAAAAAAGGTGTAATGAGCTTATCTTTGTTTCTAGTATTAAAATTATGTACGTCCTTCCTCTTGCTGAATTTATTCATATTTTTACGGGCGTAAACTATATTTTGATATATATATTCAGAAGGCACAGTAGGTATATTTATTTCTTTAAAAAGACTACGAAGAGAATCGCGGCTTCCTTTTTTATAAATACCTCGGATTGCTCTTTTTTGTAATAATTATATTTATGACAATATCCCTCTAAGACCCTGCCATGCCAAGGTTTGTTAAGAGGAGGCCCATGTTCAGCTGTGGACATAAGTGGACTGGTGAACTGAAGAGCTTAATTTCATCCAGACCTCTTCATCCATCCATCAAAATTCATCTAAAAGTTCAAATTCATAATATTAGTAAAGGTAGCCGTAGCCTAATTGGTTAAGGCATTAGGGGCTAAACCTAAGTCACCAAGCTTGGCAGGCGGGTTGGTGACCGCAGTATTATGTTGTGTTCCGAGCGCAGTATTGCGTTTCCTTGTGTGGTACACAAGGAAACGCTGCTGCCCGTTCCTTGTTTACGATTATTATAGATGATCATCATCTATCGACAACAATGGGGATAACAATCGGGACCAACGGCTTAACGTGCTTTCCGAGGCACGGAGGGTAGTCCCTCAACCAACCAGACCTGGAAAGAAATCTAAGAATTAACACAAAGATTTCCTGTCCAGCGTGGGAATCGAACCCGCGACCTCCGAGATTTACAGCGAGCCAAATACCGCTACGCTACGGAGGTTGAGAACTTTTCCATAAAGTGTTCAAAACAGATAAAAAATTGTAAAGGTATTTTGTAACATGTTATGTATATTTAGTGTCATGGTATATTGTCATAAATTAAACTAAAAACCCACAAAAACAGAAGCTTTGACCTCTACTCCGTGGTCAGCGCTCATAAATCTGTTCCGTCTCCCAAACATATTGTTAGTGTCGCCATATATTAGACGGTCCATATATAACGAGGTGGCTTCTACGAACTAGGTAATGAGGACTGTTAGCTAATAGGACGGGTTGTATTGTTATTGTAGTCTATTATTTTTTATTTACAAGGAAAATATACTAAAAGTAGCTCATTTTAATAGTAGTGGCCCATAAGTTTGGTAGGTCCTTTTTGTTATGGGGGTCGGATTGCTAATGCGTGCCCGGCCCCCGGATCGAAGGAGTGTCCGGGAGGTTTTAGTGGTGTAGGGTCCTCTCCTCGTGGTATGAGTTAGCATACCACGCTATGGAGAGTCCCACATAACCCACCGCCAACGCGCGAATACGCTGCAGTGGCGGTGGGAATGTGTAAATGCATTTCCCAACGGAAAACAAAAAAAAAAAAAAAAAAATAGGTCATTTTTGTTATAACATCGTATATAATAATCGTATATCAATAAACGGGCAGCAGCCTTTCCTTTTGTGGTACAACATTATGCGGTCACCAACCTGCCTGCCAAGCGTGGTGACTATGGCAAATACCCTCCCCAGGAGGCCCATCTTTAGAAGTGGACGTTATACGGGCTGATGATGATGATGATAAATTTGGTTCGGGCACGTAGAAAGGATGGATGAAAGAAGTATATCGAATGAGTGTGAATGGAAACGCCGGAAGAGGGCGCCCCAGGCGTAAATATGCAGAACACAATGTCGACGTATTAAAATATTCAGCCAAGTGCGAGTCGGAATTGCGCACGAAAGGTTCCGTACCATTTACAAGTGCTTGCCTGCTGCCGTTATTGATCGCCGGAAACGATCGGTGGAACCGTCCATCGTGTTTTGAAATTAAAGAAATACAGTCTTTATCTAGGGTTGCCAACTATACTGTTATAACAGTATTATAATGTTTTTCACTACATTATACTTTCTACTCATCAACATGCTTAACACTAAAAGTATTGGATTGAGACGCTCACCCAATGTTTTATGTCAAATATTAAAAATATCACGTATGACATGTAACTAATTAATTTCTTCAAATACTGTCCAATATTATTCTGAGACCTAAATATACTTTTTTGATGTAAAAAAAAGTTGGCAACCCTATCTTTATCTATCTTTAGTGATATTCCACGTGGCCGAGATCGGACGGGCATTAACATATATAAGCCGGTTTTTAGCATCACAGTAAAACTGATTGGTTTAGAGTAGCAGTCCAATGCAGGTGAAACCGCGGGGCTCAGCGGGCTTACATTAATACTACAAAAAAGTATAAAACGAATTAATGTCGTAAGCAGATGGTTTTCTTACAAATCGTTTAATTTGTTACCGATAGCGACGCGAGTTAAAAAACCAATCGAGCTGATCTTCACTAATGTAATCGTTACAATAGTAATAGACCAGTGGAATGTGCTGTAATGTTATAGGGTATAGTAGAGTTACCTTTTGAAATCTTTCAGAGATTGTCAAACTTGACTTGATTGGGCATAAGTTGCTCTAAAACAATGGGCATGAGGACTAAAAAAATCTATTTAGTTCGTCAGTTAGATTACCAAAAAATATTGGACATGTATTTTTTTATTTATCAAATCAATAGAAATTGACAAAGATACAGAGCAAAAACAAACTATAAAGTTCAGGAGAGGGGGCCTTGTGACGTCACTATTAGGTAAAATTGTACCTAATAGTGACGTCACACAAAATTTCACCGCGCTGTATCTTCGTCATTTTTTGTTTGAGGAACAAAAAAAAATACGTTTTCAATATTTTTTGGTAATCTGACGGACTAAATAGTTTTTTTTAGTCCACATGCCTATTCTGCAAAGTTATTTATTATTGTAATGTAATAAAACTATTTACTTTAAGAAAAGGATTCCTTTTAGTCTCATGATTATGAGTTAACACACCATGACGAGCCAAGGTGGTTGAGGGATATTGTCATAATCAACACGCTTGGGAGGCGGATTGGTGATCGCAATAAGATGGTGAGTATCCATGACTTGATAGTTGCTGCTGCTCATCCATCAGCTATATATCCCTTAGTCTCCACTAAGGGGCCGTCCATTAATCACGTGAGGCTTGAAAGGGGGGGAGGGGTTTGACAAAAATCACGAAATGTCACAAGGGGGAAGGGGGGTGTAGTAAGATATCACGTGTATTTATTTCTTGGATTTTATAAGTCCAGGCACACATTTCTTTATTGGCCACGTGATCAAACTTCTCATTTTATAACTACAACGCGAAAATAATATTCTAAAATATTCTAAAAAATTTAAGATTTTTTGTAGATTCTAAAAATACACGTGATGTTGGGTAGGGGTGGAGGGTAGTCTTAAACCTCACCATGTATCACCAAGGGGGAGGGAAGGTTAAAATGCTTTAAAAAAACTCACGTGATTAATGGACGGCCTTTTACGACACCCATGGGAAGACATGGGGTGGTCTATTATAAGCCGGACACCACATGGTACCTATATATTGTTTATATTAGTTAATGAAAATGGCCGATTAATACGTTATTATTTTCTCATATACACGTTTACAAGTGGAGTTGTTAGAGCGAGTCTGTGATTAAATTTATAGCAACATAATTATGTTGCTATAAATTTAATCACAGACTCGTAAATTTGCAATTTTGTTATTACAAATTTAATTAATCTCCATTCATTAATTGGGCTATTATGCTCCGTGTTTTTATCGAAGAGTTTATATGATTTTAGTTTACTTAAGGTATATAAATGCTCGGACATATAATTAATGTTTGAAAGTATGAGTGAAACATGCAATTGGACCTTAACTTAAATGGTGTCTAGGGACTAGCTTGATCCTAGCAACTTATAGCCTCTTTCGAATGTGCTGTTATTGAACTTGGCTTACAGGAGTAACAGTAGGGGAAGAGATTAGTTACATAAAAACCTAGTCTCTTTTAATTCCTGTTAGCCATAAAAAATCTGTCCGGTAACTTCTCAGTCTATTACGTTCAGAGACAGACAGCGGAGTTGAGACTTGTTCTATAATCTGTAGTAAACAGATTCAGCCGTATCTAATAGTCTAATCTAGTGTTAATTTAAAGTTACATAGTATAGTATTTCTAGAGAGACAACCTCCGTAGCGTAGGGGTATTTGGTTCGCTTTAAGTCTCGGAGGTCGTGGGTTCGATCGCCACACCGGACAAGAAATCTTTGTGTAAATTCTCAGATTTCTTTCGGGTTTCGGGTCTGGTTGGTTGAGGGACTACCCTCCGTGCCTCGGAAAGCACGTTAAGCCGTTGGTCCCGATTGCTATAACATCATCTATAACAAGCGTATACCAGAGAACGGGCAGCAGCGTTTTCCTGTGTATTACAATATAAAACTGCGGTCACCAATCCGCCTGCCAAGCGTGGTGACTATGGCATAAACCCTCGGGAGGAGGCCCATGTTCAGCAGTGGACGTTGTACGGGCTGATGATGATGATGATATTATAGTATTTCTGGAGTGAACCCGCCTGTACGTGGATTTACATCAAGTAGTCACATTATTCGGTACAAGCACTCAATTATAGTGAGTGCATTGTAACTGCACGCGTCCATCGTTGCGTCACATATAATAGCTTCATAATATACCTTTACATTAGACCACACGATTTAAATAAATGCAACTGAAATTAGATTTATTTTGAATGACTTGAGTTTGAGATATGTTAGGGAGATAAGTGGTGTACAGTTATTATTATTATTATTTGTGATCAGGCAAGCAGTTGATTCAACTGGTAAGTGCCTGTATCCTGCTCTTCTCCACTAGTTTCTATCGCAGCTGAGATGTTTGTAGAGTCTATTTTTGAATTGGTTCACATTTTGGGCTGAAATTACGCTTTCTGGGAGTTTATTCCACGCTTTCACTATTCTATTGTTTAAAAAGTGTTTAAGAGGGTTGTTGTGAGATAAACTGGTACACAATTTAAGATGGTGGCCTCGTTAATGGGAATTATCACTGCGTAGTTGATGTTAAAATTCAAATAACGAGATGTTGGAACCAACAAAAAGTTTTCACCTAGAAATGTTGTAGTTTGTTATTGGAGACAGAGAAAAGCTAAGTAAAGCACACTTTTGCTAATTGATAGCGAGCAATTAGAAAAGTAGGTGACGAATCAAAAGCGTTGGCTAAGTTTTTGTAAATTGTAGACAAAATAGTCTCTAAATAAGCGTATCTCTAGGCTGCACTAGATATCAGTTACGGTAGTTGCTTTTAAGAACCTGGATGCAATGGCAAGCCGAGGCAAATCTTTTTTTTTTTTTTTTTGTTTACTTACATAGCTGTATCTGTTGATTATTTTCTTTGAATAGTGTAATTTCTGGTATTCTTCTGACTTACTAACTATATAATTTCAGGTAAAGAATAATATGATGATGACCAGGAAAGCAATTGCTCAGGCACGTTATGAGGTCTTGAATGATAAATATTTCAATGCATAATAGTACATTACGATATTAGTGCGTTATAACCAATACGCACGTATATCGTACGACGTTTTTTAACACATTTGCGAGGAAACAGAAAAAAAAACATTTTTCACAATACAAGTACAAAGAAAAGAAAATTTGAGAAAAATGGCGAGAGGATTATTTTCTGCCGTAGCTGCGTGAAAATGTTGGCAAAGACGTTAGAGCATGCAGCCAAGTTTTTAAATTACCGAATAAACTGATTTTTTTTATTTTAAATAAACTGAATCTGTGAATGCACACTGTTGCTTTCCCGCCATTTTAACAGCGCGCTAGCGCTGCCTACTGACTGGCGCCGCGCGGCGATTAGTTCGAAGTGTGAATAGCAACAGCGCGCGAAATGGCAAATAATACTGTTATGGAATTTGTATGGACTATAACTTAACTATTTGATTTGGTAACACACGCGTTTTTTATGACCCAGCTTCACGAGCAACGGTGTTAAAAAGGATTTAAAACATTCAGAGGTGCGCTTCAAAGAATTAAATAATAGATTTCGTATGAACCACGGATATATGTTCTCATTCTGATTCAAAAACATACACTTAGGATGCAAAAGTTTAACTTAACAAAACTAGAACATAATATATATTTAGGTACTCGAGCCAAAACTCACGTGGTGTTGGGTGGCGGAATTGAATAATATATTTTAGGGGGTTTAGTGCAACTGTCGCTCTACTTTACAGTTCGCGGGCCTCTCGGACTTCGGGTCTACAGGGCATCGGATGGTTCTTTGCAAACTAAGGGTCGGGGGGACGGGGTGGGAAGTTGTTTTGAGTCTGGATGTGCTTTGTGTACGTGAATTGAGTGTTGTAAAGTTTCCCGCGACACAGGGATTAATTTTTCTAGTCCCACGCTAGTTGTCTTTTTTATGAGAAAAAATAAACTTTTGTTTCTCGTTTTCGCAGCGCATTACAATTCTACCCACAAACTACAAACCATTCTACAAACGGATGCAGATCGCCAACTAAATGAAAAGGCGTATACAATACCGTGGGCGAGGAGGCGTGCCCGCTACATTCCAAATCGGAAATGATCGACTGTCATAATCATCAAACGCTTCAATCTATTCTAAACCTAATTCCTTACACTATAAAACTGAATTTCAAACGAGTGATAAACTTAAGGTGATTTCACATTGCCCTTATGCAGTTAGTTATAAGGATTGGCAGTAATGACAGGCTGTGTCGAGTTACATCATGAGTGATCTTTGTGCAGTGTTAATGTTCCCTACTTACCCGTGATGGGGAAATTGAAGTCCGAGAACGAATCGTAATTGTCTGAAGATCGATAGGTTTGAAGAGGCTTATTGCGAAATAATTGTTGGTTGCAGTTAGAATGTCATTGTTGTAAATGTGTTCATTTATGATCGTACGCAATGGAAGGAGATAAAATGACTAAAATGATGTCTTGCTTTTGTAATTTTCCACATAAGGACAATACATTCCTGTGTCTTGGGGGATTTTACAAACAAATAATTCACGGACACAAAACACACATTCAGAAAAAAAAATCTATTTTAGTATAATAGTACACTATAATAGGCGTGACGACAGTATCAAAAAATTAAAGATTTAATGTTTTTAGGGGAAAGTACATATAAAAAGAAATTATTACACTTATTTATTTTTATATATAACCTTGAGATTAATGTGATTTTTAATAAAATAAAAGATTAAAATACTGCAATCGGCCATTTTGACTGAAACACCAATCACGGCGCATGACGTCACGATATTGTAACCATCAAAGAGAATTTAACCACTACGTTAGGTTTGGCGGAAATATTGTGTTTTTCGTACTTAGAAAATGACTACCCACGTTGCGCAAGAGGATTTCAAAATCGTGCCTCATGCCTATTATTGTCTGTGATTCAAAAGGTTGAGATTCAAAAACCAACCAAAAATAAACTTTTCTTCTACGCAGCAATTAGTCATTATGGAATATGGATATTGATATTTTAATGAAACCCCAAAAGCCTCATTATACATTTTTATTTTACTTTTGATACAAAACCCCAATTCGTTGAAAACGTTACAAATTATTTGCGGTTAAAATAGTGATGGTAGATAGTGGTTTTTGGTATTTTTTGGTTATTGGTAGATGGTAGATAGTGGTTTGCGTGATTTATATAATACATCAATTCATTGTAAATTATACCTCTAACCATAAATCATTTATATAATATAACATTTTATTTGTATATAGTTAACGGTTAAAAATATAGGCTTGTAATCATTTATAATTAAAATAGCCAAAATCCACAGATAAAAAAAGGTCGCAGTTAATTCAAGTTTCAAATAAATCCAATTATGTTCAAAATTATTTCATAACAAATTTGGACAAACAAAATATATTATTATAAATAAATATGAAGAAGCTAATGATTCATAAAAAGTCCATTGTGATCCACGAGACGAGGCACATCCGAGTCGTAAGAAGAACTTATAACAAGCCGTCGTCACGTAACAAAACATTATAATTGGGCTCCGGCACCGTACTACCTACTGCGGGACCAAGTTTGGTAGCACCGGCCGATTTAATGAATTTGTTATAAAAGAATAACATGACAATATACTCGCAAACAAGGTCATGACTGCTGCATGTAGAAGACATTATAAGGAATTTGAATTCTACTGGAAAGTGGCTGGGGGCGTCGGACTTGTGATCTTGAGGTCGCCGGATCGAGCCCCATCCATTGCGTTACCGACGTGAACCCACTCGTAACACAAGCATAGTACGAGGGGTTAACAAGAATACTAGTAGACAGCAAAAAGCTGCTAGTTTTTTCTTTTTAACAGTACGTGTGTCATGTTTGTTTTATTAAGTAACATGAAATTGTGTAAATATATATTTCCAAGCTATCAATAGTATTTAACACTATATTGCTGACAATGGAATCGATCCATCTCGAATGCTGTAATTACCCTATAAGTTATTTTACACTAGCTTCCCACGCGCGGTTTCACCTGCTAGGCTCCCGTTCTCATGGAACTTGATAATTAAATATAGGTTATGTCATCCGAGGATGGTGTAGTTTCCCATCGGAGAAAGAATTTTATCAAATCGGTTGAGAAGTTTCGGAGCCCATTCAATACAATTAAACAGTAAAATCTTTCCTCTTTATAATATTAGTATAGATAAATAATTAAGTGGTATAATCATTAACCCATTTTATAGTAACACACAGAATAATACAATACATCTTTTGTTCTATCAATAGCTCTAATATTTCTATAATTACAACTTACCTTGATTCGTTCATTCGTTCTCTCATCTCATTCACTCGTGAGACTGAATACAAATAATCATAACAATAGTCACCCATGTGTGATGCCCCTAACAATGACTCAATGTACGCACCACACGTTCACAAAGATTTGATCTCCATTTTGTATGTTTTTGTTAAAATTGGATCGTTCCAATTTATTGTGCGTAATTATAGGTCTCATTTTATTCGTACCCCTACTTGGAGTCCATCCTTTATGTGGTTTTTTTTCCATCAATCTTACTTTTAATAAGATTTTGATGTATGGGTGAAATAATTTGACGTTTCGTACGAAGCTTTTTTTTGTGAGATCTTTTCGGAAGCCTGAGGTTTTGTTAATTTTGTATCTCGCCGGACGGGCCACTGCTGAATGTTGTTCCTAAACGATTTGCATGTAATTTTGTGTGTTTATGTTGGCAATTATCTGTGAGTTAGCTCAACAAATTGGTTCGGAATTATCATGATTGGTATCGACAGTAATTGGGGTAGATAATTTGAATATGCGAATATAGTAGCGAATTCGATTAGTAGATAATAGTACGAGCAATAACATTAGAGTTGAGTTGTGTATATTTATTAAATGTGAGCATTTGCAATCACTATTGTTTGACGAATTAACCAATTTTCAATAAAAAAAACGAGTTGAAGAGTTTTTTTAAAGATTACTACTAGCATATTTTTACAGTCTACTAGTATTCATGTTAATCCCTCGTGTTAAGCTAAAATGCTCGTGTTACAAGTAGGTTTACATCGGTAGTGCAATGGGTGAGGTTCGAACCGGCGATCACAAGTCCGACGCCCTAGCCATTGGGCTAGTTTGTTTGTTGAGCGCGTTAATCTCAGGAACTACTGATCCGATTTGAAAAAATATTTTAGTGTTAGATACCCCGTTTAGTGGGGAAGGCTTCATGATCAATTAAAGTCTATAGCTATGTTTGATTATAAAGTTCCTACAAGAGCGGGAGTTACGCGGGTGAAACCACGTGCGGGAAGCTAGTATTGTATATGTAGTCCTTGTTAGACCGTGACCTACGAGTAACCTAATAAGTAGAATGAAATAATTTTCATTTGTAAATAATTTGTAATAATTTAATTGATAATGATCAGCTAAAACAAATAATGTGGGTAAGTGATTGTCATCGAGTACAGTTGTGTGCAACAGTGGCCCACTGCCACAGATAGTGTCGCTAAATGATGTTTGCACAATTATTAGCAGACCTCTGACACATCATTCCTTTTATGTTTACATGTTAATGTCTAAGTCTGTTCCGTGTTCGACAACTAACTACACTTTGCAACTAGTCTTTTTTAATCGACTTTAGCAAAGCCATAACGGATCTCTTTTTTTTCAGACGGTCATTATGTAGTTAGCCAGGAGGCTTTTGCTACTGCCCCAGACCTAAAGGCGAGCAGATCTCCAGCTTTAATAAAAGGTTTAAAAACTACAGACTAAGCAACCTGCGCAAGAGGTCGTCCCCTATGGGACTTGAACCTCGGCTCAGGGTGGTCACTGGCGGGGAGATTGCGAGATTATGAAGTTAAGTTGTTCAGGGGAGTTTGGTGCAACTGTGGCTCTATGGTACAGTTCGTGGAGCTTTTGGACTAAGGGGTCTACGAGTGCACCGGAAGGCTCTTGGCAAACTAATTACTTCCTATGAGCCGAGATATCTACGAACAATGTTTTCTATCAACATTTTTTTCGGCTGAACGTGATGTATATCAATACAGATTACAGTTAACTTTTCTTTCTGTATATAGTTGTATCGTACATGCTTGTTTCTGTCTTAAGTCCCACGCTCGACGGCCTTAGTTTCTAAGAAACTACTAAACCATTTTACGATTGTGATGAATCTATATGTCTATCTCTAAGTATTTAGAGCATTAAGTCGCTTCCAAGATTTTGTGTAACGATGATTATTTCACGTAATTATCTATTGTCGTTTCTTGCGATATGCGCGCTGTTGACGACAAAACTATACTTTATGCGTTAAGACAAGTGTAGAAGGTGGCCGTGAAGGAAAAGCTCTAATGGATTATTATATAAGTTTTCAATTTATTTAAAAAAATTATACTGTAATTTTAAGCAAGTATCGTCATTATTCATACGTTTCTGTCAACACGGTCGTATGACGAAAACAGTTTGACATACACATTTAGTTTGGATGACTATACTAAGACTCCAATAAAAGCTTATTTTAATGATTCTAGTGCAGTTTGGTAACTCACCTGACACAATACAGCAAGATCAGTAGCACAAGTAAGTGTGAGCGCACAAGGCGCGCGTGTCGCGGGGCGGGCGCGTCCTCCTTGCTCGCGCCGCGCTCGCATACCACCATGGTTCACATCCTAAGACACAAATATCCCACGTATCATTTCACACACATGTTGCACTGCGATTTGGTGGTCACTGTTAGTTTGTGTCACTGTCACTAAGCTACGTCGGGGACACGAATGTTTGTTGACATTGTTGTCCGGTGATGATCTTCAATTGGGGGTCGGTTGTATCTGTAAACAAAAAAAAAAATACAAAATTAGTATGAATTTTTTTATAAGAGTTTTTACTTTTTATTTTAAAAGTCGCTTTTAAATAAAGACAGTAGTATCTTCATATACGCGTATTTATTCATTCTTGGATTATGTCTAAGGCATAAAAATCCCCAAGTAAAGTTAAAAAAACTGTTTTTTACTATTTATTAATTAGATGCATTATAATTTCAATTAATTTAATTTGTAAACATTTTGAATAGTTAGTTGTACTTTATAAGTTAGTTTTTATTAAACAAATTAATGATCTTTATTTATCATTTAAATAAACAAAAAAAATTAAAAACATTTTTTATAATAACAGTATTATAGTATTGATATTGTTTAAACAGTGCCTCTATTGAAAAGTATAATTTTCAAAAATCGAACCTTAAAATAACCTTCGTGTATCGAAGACGACCGCTTCGGTGTGTGGAGCTTTGTCAACTAATTGTGGGTCGCAGGTTTGATGCGGCGTCGAACCAATCTTTGTGAATACCACAGCGAGATTGAATGAATTATTTAATTGTATGGTTGGCTTTGATCAAGGAAATGGCTAAGATTTATCTTTTCGATGGCAGGAAAAAATATATATTTTTTTAATATATTAATTTGGCAGGCCATCGTATTAATGGAAGGATTAATTTATGGTTTAAACAAAGTGCTAAGTATTGTATTGTGATGTGAGTTCATGTGAGACTAAGTATATCTATACTAATATTATAAAGCTGAAGAGTTTGTTTGTTTGCTTTTGCTAATCTCAGGAACTACTGGTCCGATTAGAAAAAATCTAACACCATTAGAAAGCTACAATATCCAGGAGTAACATATATATAACTAGCTGCGCTCCGCGGTTTTATTCGCGTTATTCAGCTCTAGTGGGCCGGAGCGTAATTTTTGTTGCCTATATGTTTATCGAGCTTATTAAATACTCCCGTGCAAAGTTTCAGCTAAATTCATTTGGTAGTTTTTGCGTAAAAGATTAACAAACTTCCATTAATCCATCCATCCATACTTACAAACTTTCGCGTTTATGATATTAGTAAGGAAGCTTAAGTTCTTACGAAAACGGGAGTTACGGGTAAACCGGGTGTAAGTATTGTAAATTGTACATGTCATACATTTTTAGAACTTAAGTAAATTTTAGTGCAGGTATGTTAGAGCACGGGTGGATAAATGAAACAATTGACACTATGCTCACTACTAACAATAATTTATTTTCCGAAGGAGAATATGTTTTCAAGAACAGTATAAAAAAGCATAAAATAAATATATATATCATATATTTATTTTATGCTTTTTTAAAGATTTCTGGCAGAGCTTTGTAGTCTACTAATATTCTTGTTAACCCCTCGTGCTAAGCTAAAACGCTTGTGTTACGAGTGGGTTCACATCGGTTTTGCAATGGGTGGGGATCGAACCAGCGATCACAAGTTCGACGCTCTAGCCATTAGGCTACGGCCGCTTATTTATTAAAAACTAGCGGCCCGCCCCGGCTTCGCACGGGTGGACTTTTATACCCTACCCCTGCCCTACCCTACCCCTACCCTAACCCTACCCTATTCCTACCCTACCCCTACCCCTACCTACCCTACCCCTACCCTACACCTACCCTACCCTACCCCTACCCTACCCCTATCCTACCCTACCCCTACCCTACCCTACCCTACCCTACCCCTACGCAAAAGTATCCTATGTCCTTCTCCCAGTTCTTAGCTACCTCCCAATTTTCAGCCAAATCGGTTCAGCCGTTCTTGAGTTATAAATAGTGTAACTAACACGACTTTCTTTTGTTTTTAAAATGTATTCTGCTATTCGGGACGGAAACAAATCCAACAAATCAAAAACCATGGCAATCGGTCCAGCCGTTCTCGAGTTATAAGTGTTGTAACAAACACGACTTTCTTTTATATATATAGACTAGCAGCCCGTCCCGGCTTCGCACGGGGTAGACAATTATTTATTTTTGGAAATTTGGATATAAAACAATTTTTTCACAAATATTTTAATTTATTAAAAAAATATTATTTATTAATTATTTATTAAAAAAATCCCACAGTTATATTTGTATGTAAGTCTATTTATGTTCAATTTCTTTGATGGTTTAAGTGGCGGACACTTAAATAAGTAATATTTGAACCAAGTAAGCCGATACTTTATTATAATAATTAACAAACATATAACATTAGTAATATTTACATAGGATATTATATACATTTTTACTATGGTTTTTTTAAGTAATTAGAATAAAAGCAGAGTCGAATAAAATATATACAATCTAAATTAAACGTTGACAACTTTCAACTAAAAATGTATCTACCTATACATCTAGGTATTTCAAAGAAATTTTTGTTCTTGTCGATAGAAACTTGCCTATCTTTATTTAGTATTTTCCTTACAAATTTTTTTTTTGTTTTTTATTTTTTATTGAAATAGGGTTTGTCATTAATCATTTTCATTCTTATTATTACTTAATAATTAACATTTTTAGTATTTTTTATTTTACAGGTTTACTTTTACATTATTTACAGATATAATATTAAGGTGGATTTACGTTTTTTACTTTTATATTTGTCAGTTTTTATCTTAAAGCTTCACTGTAAACTACGTTGGCAGTGGTATTTGTAGAT
Organism: Nycteola revayana; assembly: GCA_947037095.2. NCBI lineage: Eukaryota > Metazoa > Arthropoda > Insecta > Lepidoptera > Nolidae > Nycteola > Nycteola revayana. The sequence continues at coordinate 145,413 of OX344855.2, forward strand.
GGCAACAAAATATATTGATTTTCAGGAGATCCCACTCGAGAAAGGGCAACATATAGTTGTCCATGAGAAAAGCATTCTTTTCTTAGGTCGATGCCAACCATCGAAAATGTTTGACCCTGGGACTTATTTATTGTGAGGGCAAATGATGTTTTTAGAGGAAACTGTAACCTCTTAAAAGATATAGGCAAGTCCGTAGGAATCATGGGGATCCGCGGTATGTGGGCGAGCTGTCCGGCCGCGGCCCCGGTGATTATAGTGGCTACTATGACGTTCTCCCGCAATTCCTTCACCAGAAGTCTCGTGCCATTGCACATGCTGGGAGGGCATAGGTTCCTCAGCAGCATTACGGGAGTGCCTACCTTTAATTGTAGTTCGTGGGACGGCAAGCCGGATGGATTCAGGGAATTTAAAAATTCTTGTGGATAGTGCACTGTATCTTCGATGTTGCATACTGTGTCAATAGATTTGTAAGATTTAAATTCACCGGGTACTTTTTCCATGATAATTTTGTTAATCTCATTAACCGATTCATTTCGCGGGGACACTATCGCTCTCGAACAAAGCCAATTGAAATTTCTCTCCGTAAGATTTTGTATGTCCGGATATATTGTGTCCACAAGAATTTCTAGACTCTGAACGATTTGAGCCAATTCGTTATCCAACATTACCTGGGGACTGTTTGCAACCGGAGACGGTAATTTTCCGTCTCCAAGTTTTAGAAGTTTTTGTGAGAAATTATTATCGTCATTATCACTTAAATGTGCTCTCATATTTGTGCGCAGATTAAGAGTTTCAATCGATTGCCATAAAGTTGATGATTTAAGGCAAGCTCGAATAACGTCAGCTCGAGTACCTTTTGTTATAACTGGTAATGTTTGACGAAAGTCTCCAGCTAAAACAAACGTCACGCCCCCCATTATACGGTCTGAGCTTCGGATGTCTCTCAGCGTGCGCTCCACGGTTTCCACGTGCGCCCTGTGGCTCATGGTGCACTCGTCCCAGATGACCAGCGAAGTGTCTTGTAAGAGCTGCCCCAGCGGACCGTTTTTGCGGATTGAGCACACAGATTGTTGTTCCAAAGACACAGCCAATGGTAATTTAAATGTAGAGTGAGCAGTCTTTCCATCATTTAATAGGGTTGCAGCAATTCCGGACGATGCCACTGCGACAGCTGTTTTTCCAGATTGACGTACTTTTGCCAACACTAAATTGGCAAGGAAGGTTTTGCCTGTTCCACCGGGCGCGTCCAAAAAAAACAGTTTACCGCTGTGATTTTCAACACTCTGTACTATAGCATCGAATGCTATTTTTTGATCTGCCACTAACTTGGGTACATGCGTGTTGACAAATACAGACAACTCGTTAATATCATGCGGACGGCACGGTATCGCATGGACGATGTTTTGTTGCCGATTCGGGGAAGGCAATCCAAAATCTGCTAAATGCTTGTCGTTCAGTTCCAAAAGCTTGTTTTCTATTTGTATCAAGCCTTCGTTGTGTACGTCACAATCCTGATCTTGTTGTTGAGCTGCACGTCTGATGTCCTCACACAAATCGTCTTTGAAAGTGTCCCATAATTTGAGTGGTTCAGAGGGGAAACAAAATAATAAAATGACCACAAACAGCTCTCTCAACTTTAACGGGCAGTCAGAAACCGAAGCTTCTCTCAAAGTCATCTCCCATTGGTTGTCATTTTCTAGTAAACCTAAATCTCTGCAAGCAGCTTGGTATGTTTCTTTAACAATGCCATCAACGGTTTTTAAGTCTTGGAACGATGTCGGGCCACGCACATGATGAAGTAATATCCTGAGATAAAAGCACTCGGATTGAGAAGGATGGACGCTGTACACTCGGCCCAACGCCGCATCTTTTTTTACACCGGGATGACCGACTACGTCTTGGCCGCGTTTCCTTCTTGAGAATTTGTTATTGGCCCATGTGTAATAATGAGGGACCTCATGATAGAGTAACGTTTTGGCAAATTCATCACTGCGACACAGGTCAAAAAACGCCGTGAGAGTCGTTTTTGGTGGATTTTCAATTACACGTTGTATATTTTCAGCTGAAAAATATACCCGTTGCCCATTTTCTAAGTGTACAGCCAAGTGAACAACGGTGGGGTGTCGATCGTGAATAGGAAACTCTAACAATCTCCACACTGCCTCCGATGTACTAATGTACCGTCCGTTCAAATAATTTTCCACTTCGTCGTGAGCATTTCTGACACTGAAAGTGGCTTGGTCCGATCCTTTGTTAATGTATTTGCAAATATACTTAATTGCTTGGACGGAATGGCAGAATTCAACGTTTATGTGAGCATTAAAAAATCGCAATAAAATTGGAGAATATGGAACGATCCACCTGTTGTCTATGTTGACCGTTCTGCCTCGGATGTTTAAAGTAGCGACCTGACCTCCGTTGCTGGAGTCGCGACGTCGATATACGGGATATCCGTCCTCACCGGTCTGGGTCTCATTTATGAATCGTCGTGGGTATTTTTTTGAGCATATGCCATTCTTTATGCATGGTGAATTCAAATTTTCTTGCCCACATGGCCCGTGTACCATATTTTTTGTGACTATGTTAAATAACACTGGGTCTTCGTCTTTATTAGGCAGCTCAGCGAAGATTATTTCGTCGATCTGATCGGGCTGTATTTTTGTCTCCAGCCAAAACAACATATGACAATGCGGCAATCCTCTTTTTTGCCATTCAACACTCAGCATATAACATTTGACCGGTCCAAAAATCGCGTCTTTCGTGAATATTTTTATAATTTTTTTCATTTTTAGATGGAATACTCGAGCAATGATGTCATGCCGGTCGAAAGACCGTTGGCCGGGGAAAAGTTCCTGCTTTATCTCTTCCCATTCAGGGTTGCACGTAAAAGTGACGAATAGATCTGGCCGGCCGTGGTTGCGCACATAGGACATAGCATCATGCGTCTTTTCGTTTAGAAACCTCGCACATCCAGTAAATGATGACGGTAAGATGACGCGCTGTCCGATGTCGGCGGCATTCACGCTTGCGTCTTGGTTCAAAGCATCCCTCAGATGAATATAGTCATCTGCTCTAAGTTTTTGTTGGTTTCGCCTTATAAAATTTAATCGTTCCGAAATCATCTTTGCCATCATATCCACACAATATTGACTAAACAAATCCTTGTAATAGTGCAGCGAATTAAATTGACTGGTCCTAATCATAAAGCGGTATGCGTAATATTGCATGCATGATACAGTTTTATTTCTTAAGGAATCCTGCTGAGGAATAGTTAAGTAATATCCGTCGTCTCCTGATACGAACATTAGCGGATATTGTAACGGATCATAAGCCCTATGCAATTCCGACACTCGCTTCAGCTGCCCGTCTCTACCGTGCAGCACTATATCTCTGGGGCCTTTGTCTTCATCAACCAAGAGAACGGCCACTTCGTTGACGGAAGGCGCGTTGTATCTGCCTCGGTGTTCTGCTTGAGGTGTGCGGTCAGCGTGAATAATTAATTTTAAATTCTCTGGAGATGTCGATTCGATACTTTGTTTAAAACTTCGTATGTAAACGTTGTGACTATTCAACATGGTCTGCAATTCGTTGATCAAATCCAGTTTTAGCATAGGAGCCATGTTAGAGCGCAAAGATAGTTGGTCAGCATCGGAAATAAAATATATCTGCAGAAATTGTGGGCTTTGTCCGGATGGCGGCAGGAGGCTGCCTATGAGGTAATAAACCTGTCCCTCTACCTTAAAGGTTGGCATGAAATTCCCCTCCCTAATTTCTTTCGCCCCGAACGATGTCATCTGAAACAGATTATTGTAAAGACGTGCGTTTTTTAAAAAATGCGCAGATAGTGTACTATTGTTCGTCAGAAGGCTTTTGATTGGTTCTGGAGGCTCTATGATACTGGGAAGTATTACTTTTCCAGCCGCGCAACACATACCAATTGCTTCGTCTCTCCATTTTTTCGCGGAACATTTAGGGCATATCTTATCCATCGCTCTAATTTGAATGCTGTTTTGATCGGCGTAGTTAATTTGTGGATCGTAGCTGAATGCCGATCTATTGCTGTGAGCTGAAATCCCATCACGCCTTCTAATTCCTACTGCACGTTGTCTCTCTCTCTGTGCCGTAAGTCGTTGCGAGCGGTCACCGCTAGACTCTCGGGCACGTGCCCGTGAGTTTCTGGCTCTCAGTCCAGCAAGCCGCTGCGAGCGTTCGGTGCTAGATTCTCTGGCAAGTTCCCGCGAGTCTCTATCTCTGTTTCCAGCAAGGCGTTGTGAACGTTCGGAGCTCGTCTCTCGTTCGTAAATCTGAGAAGATCGTTCATTTTGTTCTGCAAGGCGAAGTGAGCGTTCGACACTGCACTCTCTTGCCCGTGTTTGCGAAATTCTTGTTCGATTTTCATCAAGGCGTTGCGCGCGTTCTGCGCTCGACTGTCTTTCGCGAACCTCTGACGATCTGACATTTTGATTTGCAAGACGAATCGAACGATCGGCGCTACTTTCCCTTGCGCGAGCTTGCGAGGTTCGCTCTCTATTCTCAGCAAGTCGCTGCGAGCGTTCGGCGCTAGATTCTCTGGCCCGTGATTGTGATGCATATTCTCTTTGACTTTCGAGTCGATCAGAATATTCTGAAGATGATTCTCCAACACGCCGAATCTTTGCTAATCTCGCTTGGGAGCTATGTTGAGATAATTGGGACCTTTTTTTTTTAGGCATAATTGTTTGAAAGTTTTGGTTTTCAAGTAAAATAAATAAGAATTAATTTGATTTTAATATGAACAGTTTATTGAATAGAAGTGTTCATAAAAAAATACATACAATACTTAAATAGGTGCTTTAAAAAGAGTGTGACACTGCTATAAAAATAACTGTCAAGGTTTAATCAAGTAATTTATGCGCAGTTTTGAAAATAACTCCTAATCGATAGAAAGAAAATGTGCTCTATCTGAAATGTGTCTATGGAAAAATATAAATGTTCAATATCGGTAGCGTCCGCCGCGATGCCCGGCGCGCTTTTCAGACTGCATCGCAAACAACGGCCACGGCGCTATGGCGGTTTTGTTTACTGTTTGAATTTTTTAATTCGTAATATCTTTTGAATGGAAAGTCCAATTTAAATAATTTAAAAACTATTTTATAGGTAGTTAAATGGTCTTGACCATAAAATAATTTATTTGGATAAGGATTAATATAAACACATAAATAGCATGGTTTGAATTTGGTTAGCATTTTCATTAATGTTTAAAATGAAAAAAGTTGTTGTAGTGACATAACTACAATAGTTGGACATATGCTACCGCGGAGTTTTTTGTAGACATTATGATGTTCTTCAATATTGTTATACATTATTTTGTTCTATCGCTAATAGTTTCGGCAGCGCATTCGACGAAAGACATTTTAAGACTCATTTTTCTACACCTTCGGTTACATTGTTCAAATTTTACCAAGGATCCCTAATTTTTTTCAAAATGAAATGTAGTCTATGTCAAATTGGAAAAATGTAGCATTCTATTGGTGAAAGAATTTTTTAAATCGGCCCAGTACTTTTTGAGCCTATTCATTACAAACATACAAAAATAGGTACAAATCTTTCCTCTTTATAATATTAGTGTAGATGATATATAATTAATAGGCATTTTAGGGATTAGGCATTTTAGGCATTTTCAAAGCTCTAAAAAGAACTGTTGTTTAGCTCTGAGAAGAACTGTTGATTAGCTCTGAGAAGAACTTTTGCGTAGGTGTAGTTTTAAGAACAAAATCTAAAACAAATCGCACGAAAATTTATTAGACTTCGCAACGGGCCGTGCAGCAGAAATCGTAATATTTTAATTTCGCCATAACTTCAAAACCAAACGTCCAATTTTAATCATTAAAATACCAAATATTATCTACATAAACTGTACTTAGTGATGAAATAATTTATTTTGATAAGGATTAATAGCATGAGTAAAATAAACGCGTTTAAATGTAGTCCAAAAAAAATTCAAGATTTCTAAATAAAAAAATGGTCGTTGTGCCTCACTCGACATAGATAGGTATAGTGTGTCGCGGACTTTTTTGTAGATATTTATAAGATCTATAATTAATTAGAACATTTTATGGTTCTATCTTTTATAGTTTAGGCAGCGTACGCAAAATAAGTAACTTTTCTGGTTGATTTTTTACACCTTGTGTCAGAAAAACCCAAATATCTTACGGAACCCTATTTTTTTTCAAAATAAAATTTAGCCTATGTTACTCGTGGATAATGTAGCTTTCGAATGGTGAAAGAATTTTTTAAATCGGCCCAGTACTTTTTGAGCCTATTCATTACAAACATACAAACATACAAAAATAGGTACAAATCTTTCCTCTTTATAATATTAGTATAGATTACATGTTAAATCACAAAAAACAGAATAATGCTTTGCTGTCATTAAGCAATGGCGCACCTGCGCAGTGGCGACGCAAAGCACTTCCATGGAGTACACGCTGCTAATAGTTTTTATTACTAAATATTATATGTGATTTGAAGGCCTAATGACATATCTGTAAACTTAATTCCAGAAGATATGTGTTCACTGATATATCCGTATATGTAATGCACATGATACCCGCGATATAATGTGAGTGTGGAACAGCGGCGTGACCGCGCGACAATGACGAGCGAGTGACATCAATCCACAACTAGCGGAAAGTTATGCTTTTGATGTGACGAACAAATGACTCGCGACAAACATCGCGCTCGGATTGTGTCATAATTGTGCGCTTTGACGTTTTTCAACAAAACAAGGTATGATATTTACTGCATTTTTTTTCGGTCAGACATACGTAGTTAGCTACGAGGCTTTTGGAATTTCACCGGGCATAAAGGCGAGCAGAGCTCTAGCCTTACTTAATAATTTAAAACTACATACTAAGCAACCGGCGGGATTGTTTATAAGCTGGATCAACCTTCTCGCTTATATAACCCGGTAAGGTGAGTGTCACACCGTAGGTAGTTAGAGAAAGACTCGTAGGAAGCTAGGATAGGGTCCGGTCGTCCTCGCAAGGCGAAGCTCGCGACGCGTTCTATGCTTCTGACCCGATCCCAGCCTGCGCTAGTTGATCTTAATTATATTTTATAATAAGCGATTAATTACGAACATGCCATAACAATATTAATAAATTTTATTTAATAACATTATTGTTGAAATGTAAACTAATTTATTAGTTAAGATTGTTATTTTGTTTTCATTATCATTGTATTTGACTTATAATAAGTACGATCGATTCGTCTACATTATCAATAAACGTTTTCATCTTCAAAGCAGCAAAATCCTCGTGGCTAACTAGGTACTTATGTTCATCCGAAAAAAAAGGCGCAATTTAGTAAACTTTACCTAAATTTTACCCACATCGTCACCGCGTCACGTGCACAGATTATTTGAAATATCGGTAAGTATCTATATTACAGCATGATCTGCCATCTCCTCGCTTACTGTATTATATACATATACCTATTATTATGATAGTACAATATATTATGTTATCTTGAAAACTAGTACAAGGCGATATACCATGCGTGGACATTCGCAATGTCATGATCATATCGTATTCAACGGAATTCAAATATAGTCATTACATTTGTATTGTGAATTCAATCGATCGGCCTGAATACATAATGGAAACATTTGATTTCAATTTATTTGACGCCACGGGATCTAAACAATGTGAACCTTATCGAATTGTTTATATTTTGAACTTTATATTGAAGGTTAATCTACTTTATAAATAATCGTAAGCGTTTGAAATACCCTTAGTTTTACCACTCTGCCGACCCTTACTTTGCAAAAAAAAAACTTCGGATGCCTTCCGAAGTCAAAGTGGCCCGCGAACTGTTGAACAAAACTACCCTTTTCAATCCTTTGCCATCGACAGCTTTGAGACGAGGTCCAAGTCCCACAGAGTAACTATTGCAACAAAAAAACAGCAATTTTAAAACTACAAACTAAGCCTCTTGCGTCTCCTTTTGGACCTCGGCTCAGGGTAGTCACTGGAACTGGCGGGAAGATTGTGAAATTGCGACTTTTATATTTTTACAGAAGTTTTATGCGACTGTCGCTTTATTTTAGTAGATGCAAACCGCTTACAGTGCCGTGTGGTTTCCGGCTTAGAATAGACCACCCCATTTCTTCCCATGGGTGTCGTAAAAGGCGACTAAGGGACATATGGCTGATGGATAGGCAGCAGCATCTATTAGCTCAACGTTTCAATCTTGCTGCGATCACCAATCCGTCTGCCAAGCGTGGTGATTATGGCAATATCCCTCTACGATCCTGGCTTGCCAAGGTCTGTTAAGAGGAGGCCCATGTTCAGCAGTGGACGTAAATGGGCTGTTGATGATGATGATGATGAAACCGTTTTCAATCATTTGGACTGTACGTGCGCCCCTAAGTTCGAAGCCATTTTAATAGATTTTCTTACATTACTAGTAGGTAAATAAAAACTAATACAGTAAACCAAGTTGACGTGTGACAATAACTCATTATTGTATGTCCATCATATTCGAGTCATACAAATTGCATCAGATCCATTATTTTCATACAAATCATCTGACGACAGTGACGATAATCATACATCATTCACTCGTTCATCTATCATTCCTTTGTATTCGACAGTGTTATTGCAAATCATTGCAGAAATACATATGAAATTATACCTTAACACAATGGACATTAGAATCAAATCTAATGTTTGTAATAAGCCATTAATATTCTAATATCACAGTGAGTTACTGAAATATGTATTGTATTTTAAAACATTAGAGTTGGATTTACATTGTTGAGAGATTTGACAAATGATAGTTTTCTAGCATTTAAAGTGACGTTAGAAAATGGGTTTTATTTCTTACGTATTGGAGTCGAGATTTAGTATAAATTGTGTGAAGGTATTATGTTACAATTTGTTTTGAAATGTGTCATTAATTGGTGTGGACGTAATTACTACCTGAGATTGGTTCAATGAAACAGTGGCGGAGGATCGAATGATAAACTATGATATCGATAGTGTATTATTTATATTGACAAATATTATTACCTACTCTCAATTTATCTATTTTGATACGATTAGTTACAAATTTGTGAATATTATCATCATCAGCCCGTATAACTTCCACAAGGGGGAATTCCTGATTTTACTATGTTTCATCAAGTCGGAAAACTCACCAGATGCGACACAACAAATGAATATGATAGCTAGAAGTATAGAAGTTATTATTGACGATATATGGTTTAACAGATATATATATATATACCTATCCCACAAAACTTTCATGTTCTTCATATTTATGGACATAAACGCGATCAAAATATCTTGAGCGCTGTATGTATACAAAGAAAGAGTTCTTGTAGCAATAATTGAATGTTGAAATATACTTTAAACGGGTTTTTTTGTAATCATAAACGGGTTTGGCGACCGCAGAATTCAGAGTTTTCTGGAGAAATTATGTGAGGCTGATAGGTCTCTAACTATTAGTATTACAATCAAACATAACGTTAGATTCTCTTAAAAGACAACATGTCATTAAAAAAAAAACCAAAAAAAGTTTTACTCAAGAAGACGGCAATTGTACATCCCAAAATGAGCTCTAGTGCCTTGCAATATAAGATGATATAGGACTTACGTACTTGTTCACAAACTTCTTTTTTATTTTCGGTATAAATATTTTTTATTTCTTGTTAATGTTCCTGAACATTTCTCATCTCATCTACATATAATGTATTTACAAAATAACCAAAACATCGGTGTTCTTTATTAAACGTTGAATAAAGTGCTTCAAAGAACCTATATGCCATCCTATTAGTAGTAAATGGTATCATGTGAAGTAAGTACGTTAGTGAAGGAAATTTTGAGAAATAATATTTTTTAATTAAAATAAACTTATATTTAAATACATAATACATACAAGTGCGAGGTGAGGCTTCTTTCACTCCACTCTAACATCAAGAAGTTCAGCCAGGACAGCTAGCTAGCTATTAGAAGATCAAACTATTTATTTTAAACAAAAGATTGTTATATACATATGGTCACAATAAGATTTTGTAAGATTAGCTAATTACGTAATAGCTTAAGACAGAAGGTCCCTTAGCGTCCGGTGGTAGCATTAAAGCGCGTCCGTCGTTATATTATGCTCATGGTCCACCCAAATAATGACAATTGTTTTGGCATAACATAGCCAGAACAAGCATTTTGCGTCTCTTGCGACAATATACATTAATTATAATACCTAATTAATTTCATTATAAATAAGTAATTTTAATAGGTTTTTAAATAAACAACAAATGTAATTTAAGATAAATAATAATTTATTTTCAAATAATGTTTGACGATTTATAAGTGCATGTAATTGGATTACGTTAAATAAAAAAGATTTTTTAAGTATTGACTGAATAATAAAACCGACTTAATAACATGGATCTCACAACTTTTTACGGTAAAAGAATTGAGTATCGAGACTTGGTAGTTTTTATAAGGAATGTTTTTGATAGCATTACTTTATTCAAAACAAAATTGTTTACTATAATCAGTTTGAGTATAAAAAAATAAATATATTTTTGTCAGTAAATCACTTTACTAATGTTATCAGTACAAGTGATCTCTTGTTAAAAGGATGGCGTATATTTTGGAAGCCCCCTATATCATTTAGTTTTTTCACAGTACACTAACTAGATTTTGATAAACAGGCACAAGATCGATAACACTTAAATACTAGCCGAGCACGAGTGTGTCTGACATTTCGCTTTTACTGAATATTATCTACCTCATTTGAATTCGATTATGTCGGACGTTGGTGCAACTCCTTCGAAAACGAAGCTGTTTTTAAAGCATTTATCAGATACTACTCATTGCAGTGTCTACATTAATAATAATATGCATTATTTAATGTGGTGACATATTAATCCTATTATTTAAAACATATATTGTTTTAAATAATAGCGGGAAACTAAAATAAGAGGATATATGTAATTATTTCAAAATGTATTTAAATTACAACAAAAATAAATTGGTTTTAATCTCCGCCATATTTTAGAGTTGAAAACTCATTTTGAGATATGGGTCGGGAATTTTAATAGAAAAAAAAACAAGCAGGTAATAACGAATTACTTTTATTCTAGATAAGGAATTAGGGGTTTTACTAATATAATAAAATTCAACCAAAGCCACAATATGTTTTGACTATTTTTTGATCTAGGTTTACGTGAATAAAAACTTTATTTATTATTTAAAGTCATAATATAAATCCAAGAATGAACTAGTTGAACATTACATTTAGACATCGGTAGGCGATCATTCTCCGACTCTTAAAGCTTATTTTTATCCGGCACTTTTAATAATAGTACTTAGCAATCTGTGCAGCGCAAATATAATGATACGTCTCTAATGCGAGGGCGGAGTCGAACCCGGGACTATTTCATTACACGACTACCCAACGACTTAATCTTAAAGCTATTAATATCGACTGTTACGAAGGGTTCAATTGAAATTAATAAGTTTAAATGTTTTTATTTGAACATAACTACGTGTTATGCTAAGGTCAAGGCTAAGGGTCGGTCCTAGAGTAACAACTCCTCTTGTAAAAACAAGTTAATTTGTCGTACTTGCTTCGAAGATCCTGGCTGGATACTAATATTGTAAAGGCGAAGAGTTTGATATCTCAGGAACTACTGGTCTGATGTATGTCGTATAACTGCAATACCCACAATAATCATATTACAGATACGATTCTGAAGATGATTCACGAAAAATATACGCCATAGCAATGTCTAAATAAAATTTAACGATGTAGTAATTCGTTTAATAAATATTTTGAATATGTATTATAATTACTCAAGAAGAATATGTGTAGAACATTACAATAAGTGTTTACCCGTATTATTACACATGATATCAAGAACCATCAAAGAAGAAAATAAAGAATAGCAACAAAATGGCTGATCAAATTATGTGTTTGTTTGTCACAATGTTGTTAGACAATGGCTTGTCATGTTTCAAGGCTATATGCTCACTTACATACATACATAAGCTCACTTGCTAACTGAAATATATCTATACCTAGTTTTGCAAATCGTTTTCAAATATTGCTTTTTATTTTTATGTAACAAGCTTCCCACGCGCGGTCTCCCCCGCATAATTATCTCCCGTTCCCGTAGGAATTTCATAATTGAATATAGCCTTCCACGACAAATGGGCTAAATAGTTAAAACAAACGTACTTTTCCGCTTTATATATTAGTACAGATAAATGTCGTTTGTAAAATTATACACAACGTTGCTGAAGCCCTTAAGAAGGAGGGGAAGAAAAGTGCTGTTCCTCCGAACTCCCGTTGATGTCTAATGCACTATCGTAAGTGTTGCTCAGCGCTCTAAAAGACCTTACAAGAGAACCCCAAGCTACGTTGCACATTAGACTTTCTACGTGCGCTTGTATATTTGCGGTTTTGATAGTAGCCTTAATGTTATATTTTTCTTCTAGCTTCCCGCGCGTGGTTTCACCCGCGTATCTCCCGTTTCCGTGGGAACTTCATAATTAAGACACTCTAATAAGACACATTCGAAACAATTTGTAATGACTCTGTAAATAGTACATCAGAATAGCACTGATATATTTTTGTCTCTTGTCGCAGACTTATAAACATTTACATAAAACTTTTATTTCCATACAAACTTACATCTCCTATTCCTCTTTGTTATTTTTCCCCCTTAAATGTATTTTTTTTACAAAATTTTATATCATAGCTAATCAACAGCTTATAAGCTTGTCTCTAAGTGACGATACTTCCTTACTCTTAACCTCTCCCCCCATTTCAACTCCTTAAAACCATTATTTCGCTATAATAAGTTCATGATTCTACAGAACATACACATATATCTAGAACAATACAAAATACTTGCTTAATATATCGGGACAGTTTTAGATGCTATGAATACGGAGTCACCATAAAATAAAATCTTTCAATTGACTATCTAGATTCAAATAGAAAATAAGCTTGTTCTTTTGCAACCGTGAAGACAGGTATGAATGTAAGTTTTTGTGGAATTTCCTTATTATGTAGAAAGATATTATAAAGCTCGCGATTAGCGCTCATTTGTATGTTAATATGTTGGTGTAAGGTTTCATAGATACCTAGCAGTTTGGTAAATTTGTGAGATGGTTTTAACCATAGCCATATATGCTGACCAGCTGCCTTCATGCTAAAGCATTTATGACTGGCTAGGTAATAGGTCGATAGGGTTATCGACATATCATCCAGTCAGTGGACTTCCAAAGAGTTCAGTAAAAATAACTGCAGGACGAAAGTAGTTCCGAGGCCAACAAGATTCTTGTTCACATCTAACAATGATTAGAGATTTCAAATTATTTTGAAGATTAAGATCAATATTTAGAAGGATTCCTCTGAGTTTCTTGCCAGTTTTTGTCAGAGTTGCCACGTGGTACCACTGGTGGTAGGAAAAAGATGAGGACGTATCATAAGAATATTATTTAAAAAAAATCTTTAAATGTGTCTTTGTGAATAAATATTTATGATTTTGTATTGATTCATTGATATGTAGCTTAACTTAAATTGTTTTTGTAAGTTTATTTATATTGTTCATAGAAAATTTTTATTCTTTTCCATTAAGAGAATTAATATTTTCCAGTGTAGTTAGTTACCATCATGTTTATATGCTTCATAGGTTCTATGTAGATAAACTATGTACCTTGTGACGGAACAAACGGTCAGGTTCAAGGCACCACGAGCTTCAACAAGATGTGTCGATATTTGTGTATCTCACCGCGAGGCATCGTGGTGTCAGAGGCCGTGTTATTCAAGTTTTCGCAACAATATTATCTTCCAATATGAAAATAATTCTAAGCGCATTATAATAATAAAGTGAGGAGAGTCCAGGGGTCCAAGTCTACTCTCGCTGCTCCGTGGAACCGTAACTGATTTCTCGACGGTTGGTTTTTGACGCATTTGGTAATCTCTACACAATTAAACGTTTAAATTTTTTTAACAATTTCGCTGAGCCATAATCGATCGAGATTCTTCTTTTCGAGCATCATAGCAGCACGAGATTATACTGATGTCTTTGTAAACTTGATTGACTACACACTTTTAGCATAATGATAGCGCCCCGACCCGGCTTTGCACAGATATGGTGTAGACCTTCTTCCAAGATCTATAAATCTATCTATTGGTAAAAACCGATTGAAAATCTGTGCAGTTGGTTTTGAGTTTATCGTTTTATAGACAAACAGATGCTTTGTTTTTTAATATGTAGTGATATCATCGGTATAACGGCTGTGCCGCAGTTAGGCCCCTCGCCCTCGGCGACTTTTTGCAGCGATGCAGTCGCGCGTTTTGTAAACGCGCAACAGCATCGTGACTGAATCGTGGTTTTGTGGGCGATAGCACACAGCTAATGACCGCATCGAGACTGTATCGATGCAAACGCGCGACATCATCGCTGCAAAAAGTCGCCGTGGGCAAGGGGCCTTAGTGTTATGAGTGCAAATCTAATCCGAATTGGAAAGTTTTCACATCACCATAAAAGTACATTTCATAATCAATGAATACAGAAGTAGTTCATCAAACCTATTCAATCAATTTCGATCGTTATGAAGTTTTAATCACTATAAAATAATAATAATATGTTAAAGACTGTTGTTTATGGCGTGTAGCCCGAGGGTCTAATCAATACTTAATATATTTGATTCATAGTTATTGCCTTCAACGACATGCAGTATGTCGGGAATTCTAAACACATATTTGTATTGGAATATTTTTAATTAGTAATGGAGATTCATCGATAGTTCACATATTTGAGGAGAAAATTTCTTGTAAAAGTGTTGGGGTAATGACCTGGACGGTTGTGGGATACTTGCTTTTACCCGCAGCTTTGCTCGCATTGAAGCCAATGTTCCTATGTTACTTGTAATACCTCCAAGCATAAGTGTACTAAGTTTCATGATGATTGGTTAAGTAGTTTTCGCGTGAAAGCGTAACAAACAAACTTACATTATCTAACATTTATCTATTATAATAGAAAGTAAAGTCACTTTTGACAAACTTATTCCTTAATTCGCTCTAAGTGTGCTCAGCTTGTGATAAAATGACTCTCCCTACCTCGAAGAGTACTTTTATCTTGGTCACACTTTGGAACACCATACTAGAAAATAGGCCTTTTCTGACCGATTTCCGACGAGATTAGCTCTGTGCAGGACATTATTATAGTACAGAAGTGTGAAGACACAGGTGTGCACTCTTTAATCCTTTACACTTATTATTTGGTGGGACTTTTCTACCGACACGACCGGTAAGTGATCAGGCACAAGATCGATAGGTTGTCGACGCAAGGATGAATAACCATCAACTTCCAGACTTACATAGAGCTGGTACTTAGATTCTACTATACTTCACCCATGTAACGTGCTTTCCGAGGCACGGAGGGTAGTCCATCAACCAACCAGACCCGGAAGCAAATCTTAGAATTTACACAAAGTTTTCTTACGGCGTGGGGATCGAACCCACGACTTCCGAGATTTAAAGCGAGCCAAATACCGCTACGCTACGGAGGTTGTTATCGATAAACATCAGCTCTGTATAATATTAGCTCTGCGCTATCAATCAAATTGTTTATTAGAAGCAAACTAACACTTATCTCCAGTATTAGAAGATAAATAAACTCTATTGAGCTTAAAGAAAAAAGCAGCTAATTTAGTTAGTGGATAAGAATACAAACTCCAATGTAAGTGGACAAGCTCAATGCGTTCCGACAGAGCGCGGCTCGGAGCGGGTTAAGGTCAAGTTTACTATTTAGGATCTATAGCTGATAGATTTAAAAAATATGTATAGGTACGTCACCGGAAAATAATAAGAACCGTAATCAACTTCCGTGGCACTCATATTGTTAATGTTTTTCATTGAACGTGCATATTTATTAAATTATTTCATCATCATCACCATCAGCCCGTATAACGTCCACAGCTGAACATGGGCCTCCTCCCGAGGGAGGGTATTTGCCATAGTCACCACGCTTGGCAGGCGGTTTGGTGACCGCAGTATTATGTTGTACCACACAAGTAAACGCTGCTGCCCGTTCCTTGATATACGATTATTATAGATTATGTTATAACAATCGGGACCAACGGCTTAACGTGCTTTCCGAGGCACGGAGGGTAGTCCCTAAGACAAAGATTTCATGTCCGGTGTGGGGATCGAACCCACGACCTCCGAGATTCAAGGCGAGCCAAATACCGCTACGCTTCGGAGGTTGTAAATTATTTACTTAATTATAATGCCACTTGACCTCTTTTTTTTACGAGGTGGATATCTTTTAAAAACTCCTCAATGTCTTGGGGAAAGACGGTGGGGGCATGTAGGACTCCTACAGCTCTATGTAGCGAGTGAGCCGGGGCATCCGGTACCCACTAAAACCACCACGGTAGCCAGCCTCGGACACATCTGACGGTTGCCCCGGCCACTCAAATTGATCGACAACCAGGACCACCGCCCTGCATCACGCCGCGTAACTTTAGTTTTATATTAGTTAAGTTTAGTTTCTTTTCCGTTTTTGCATTTTTAAATAACCTGTTACTCCTTATTACATCAGCTATCTGCCTGTGAAAGACCCGTCAAATTCAGTCCAGCTGACAAAAATTGTTGATAACATTCCTATGTATGTAGTAAAAAGCGGTTATTTTACAATAACAAACAGACACTCTTGTTATATTTATTTGTATGGATATATATATTTATAAGTTATATACAGTCTTACAACATCGTAAAACCTCCGAGAAATATCTCCGTGGCCAATCCCATGGCTACCAACGACGCGGCCGTAATATTTCACACTCTTAACTATCGCAGCCTACTTTAACTGAATCAGGATTCGAACCCGGAGCGGCCGGTCCGCATTCCCTCTGTCAATCTTATAGTTATTGATCTCACAGCACAATATAATCAGTCGTAAGTGCTCGTAACTACAGATCTGGGTACAGTCACACAACATATTATGTGCATATGTTATTGAAACACATTTTGTATCTTATCGCGAACAGACAGACAGACGCAGCTAAGGACTTTATTTAATACTATACTAGCGACCCGCCCCGGCTCCGCACGGGTGCAATGCTGATGTATTATACATATAAACCTTCCTCTCGACCTCTATCTATTAAAAAAAACCGCATCAAAATTTCGTTTTTAAGATTTAAGCATACATAGGGACATGGAGGGACAGAGAAAGTGACTTTGTTTTATACTATGTAGTGACTATACTAGCGACCCGCCCCGGCTTTGCACACATGCAATGCTGATGTATTGTACTTATAAATCATCTTAAATCGCTCTTTCTATTAAAAACCACCTCATCACAACCCGTTGCATAGTTTAAAAGATCTAAGCATACATAGGGACAGACAGACAGCGGGAAGCGACTTTGTTTTGTACTATGGAGTGTTAATTATGTCATATTTTTGCTATGAACCTAAATAAGAGTAATAATTAAGGTGGGAGCGTGAAGTTTCGTAGCTTATATGTTAATCCAGCGTATAACCTATACCAAAGATAAAGAGTAACAAACGTCCATCCATCCATCCATACTTAAACTTTCGCGTTAATAATATTAGTAGGATAACTAAATGGCTTTATAAATGAGACACATCGTTGTGGGCGAGTATACCCACACTGGTCTCATTACTGGAGGCGGCCGCTTTACGAGCGCGCTTGGAAAGTTAACTCCGAACGCACCGAGCATTCACGCTCAGGACTAACTATCTCACTAATGGAATTAACAACTAGCATTACTAATAAAATAGCCATGTTCTGTCGATCTTTTTTTGTGAGGAGATATCGGCGAACCGCTGGTGTTGTAGGAAAGGTCATTTTAGAAACAAAGAACCAAACTAACAAACATGTAATGAATATGAGTATTTTTAGAATCTGTGTATACTATGTAATATAATAAAGCTGCAGAGTTTGTTAGTTTGTTTTAACGCGCAAATCTCAGGAACTATTGGTCCGATTTCTAAAAATCTTTCAGTGTTGGATAGTCCATTTATCGAGGAAGGTTGTAGGCTATATTTTATTACGAAGTTCCCACGGCACGGGAGCTACGCGGGTGAAACCGCGCGCGGGACGCAGCAAAAAAATCATTCAGTGTTAGATAGCCGATTTATTGCGGAAGGCTATATTTTATTATGAAGTTCAAAAGGGTATAGGAGTTACTCGGATGAAACGGTAAATTATAATTTGCGTTTAAGAATGCATGAAATATTGTCAATTTTAAAAAACTAAATTGATATTATTCACCGTTATTGCACTCGCGTTAAACTGCTACCTACTTGGTTCTAATGAATTGTAGCGTGCCTTACTAGCTTCCCACAGCGCGTAGCTCCCGTTCCCGTGGGAACTTCATAATAAAATATAGTCTTCAGCCTGCCTCGTTTGATCGGCTATCTAACACTCAAAGAATTTTTCAAATCGGTCTATTACTTTCTGAGATTTGCGGGTTTAAAGAAACAAACAAACAAACTCTTTAGCTTTATATATTAGTATAGATAGACATATAAACGATGTCTGTGCACAATGTTAGCAATATCGGTCTCATAGTTTTTGCGTGAAAGTTTCATACATCTATGCGTACGAACTTTATAATATTAGTAGAATGATCACTTCCAATAGAACTCCTCCTTAACAATCAATCATCAAACACAAACAAACTCCACTCTATACTGACACGACCAAGTATTCCAACAATAATATTAGCCCACCTTAATATTAGCTCTTCACGTAGGTACATGACAGTTTTTTCTTATGCTGGTAGCATTGACGTTAACTTTAGAAAAGTCGCCTTAAGTAGTTAAAATCGGTGTCGCCAACTTGACTAATGAGAAGCAACACGGAAAAGTAAATATATGCTTTTATGGCTCATTTATTGTAAATCAGTGTTTTTAAGAAATGAGGCATAGATATGTAAAGTTAAGAATACTAATTTTAGTGGGAATTATATGATGGACCTATTATAATAATATGAAGATCGTTCTGAGTGGTAACATCATCAGCGCTTATACTGGGGGACTTTTTTTACCGTCTTGAAAATAATAGGACGTGATATGTTTATGAAATAGATGTCTAAGGCATAGTTATTTTATATTTTTTTTTATTGACATAGAGTGAAAATCGAAGCGATAAAAATACGTACCTAAGTAGGTAGTTACGCTATTTAGCTCACTCTTATTATTCATATCTGATTGTGACCTAGGCATTAAAGGCACCTATTTTACCTAACGTAACATAACTACTTATTTTTATCGTTACGATTATCACTTTGTCAGTAAAAAAAAAGAAAAATGACTATGCTACTATTATTTTCAAGACGGTAAAAAAAGTCACCCAGAATAATCCTTCAAACTGAGTCTTTCATTTACAGCGAACTGGAAGGAGATTGTGTAAGACATGTTATAGTGCACATGCCTGCACTATCTATTCTAAAAAATCGATGATGATCTTACCGGTCTTATTGGTAGAACCCGAGGGTAAGAGATCAGTTGTTGTATTTTTTTTTCGGATGGACTTACGTATTTAGCCACGAGGCTTTTGCTACTTCACCGGACATAAAGGTGAGCAGAGCTGCTGCCTTAATAAATGGTTTAAAAACTACAAACTAAGCAAATTGCGCAAGAGGGCGCCCCCCGTGGGGCTTGGACCACGGCTCAGGGCGGTCGATGGCGATGAGATTGAGGGATTATGACTTTTACTATTTTAGAGTAGTTTTGTGCAACTGTCGCTCTACTTTACAGTTTGCGGGCCTCTCGGACTTCGGGTCTACGAGGGCATCGGATGGTTCTTTGCAAACTAGGGGTCTGCAGGACGAGGGGGGAGATCAGGTGTTGAACCGACGACAGCTCAAAGTACTTTCTGAGACGGACACTTTGAACACGGTGGTAAACCAAGTCAACCGGTGTCATTGGAGTAACCGACTCTAATAATAATATAATTAGTTGAAAGAAAAGTATTGTACCTACAATACAATAAAATTGAATGGAACTGAACTGAATGGCAGACACTCGAGACAGCTTCAATACGAATAACACTCATAGATTTAAAATCATCGTGGATACAGCAAATTGAATAATTGTTCGGTTAACTAAATTGTGCGCAGACGCAGGCAATACAATTAGACGGGTTATTGATGCGGATCACAATGCGTAGTTATTTTTTTGTAAATTATATGGGGTCTGAGATCCCATATGATTTGTTTATACCCCGACATGTCCGGGGAGAGATGCGGGATCTCTCCTCGGTTCTTCCGACAAGTCCCGTTACAGGTCAGACGCAGGACCGATAACTTAACGTACTCCCCGAGGCACGGATGAAACACCAGCAATTTTGCAATTTAGATTTTTCTGAATACAACATTTCTAGAAACACGATTTTTCGATTAATCAGATTGAACCCGGGATCTCGCTAGTCACGGTCAAAAATGTTATCGCTATACCAACGCGATAGTTTAATACAAGTTTTAACCACAAAAAATAAACCTATATCATGAAATATTAAAATTCAATGCCTTCTTAGGGTTCCGTGAAAAACGGGACCCTATTACTAAGACTTCGCTGTCTGTCTGTCTGTCACCAGGCTGTATCTCAAGAACCGCTATAGCTAGACAGTTGAAATTTTCACAGATGATGTATTTCTATTGTCGCTATAGCAATAAGTACTAAAAATAAAATAAAATAAATAATGAATGGGCCAACATTTTTGCCTTTATTTGCTCGATATCAATAACAGCAACAGGTTGACGCTTGAAAATGGTACGGAACCCTTCGTGCTCGAGTCCGACTTGCACTTGACCAGTTTTTACTATTGTATTGTTATTGTTGTGTAAAAGATTTGGGTACACATATGTTTTCATTCAAAAAACAGGCAATAAGTAGTAACAACATAAATTAATTCTTACGCTGTTCATCGCATATTAATAGTAGGTAATATCACAAACTCGTAGGTGGTAGGACACATATGTGAAGCATGTCCGGTCACGTGAGCTGCCACATAATGTTTTATAGAAAAACCACACGTCCAGTGTTACCATAAACGTTCATTGAAAATTATTGTCAATATCAAGTTACGTGATAAATCACAGATCGGATCTCTGATTGATTCGAGACATTTACGAGACTGGCTACACTGGTAACGAGAGATGGCACTCCAAACTTGACAACTTTGCAAACTGTCCCTCTCACACTAGAGCATTATCCTTTTTTATCTCTCTCGCACTAGCTTAGTTTGCGCTAGCGTGGACCTTATATGGTTTAACGGGGGATCTGGATAAGTTTATTGTGAGCTGTTTTAAGTGCCTCTTGGCTGAAGCTATTATTTGATCTTGCGTAAATTAGACAATTCGCGTCAATACGGAGATTGATGGGTATAGAGTGTCATAGTTTTGTTTATAGATAGTTGGCAGAGCCAAACTGTGTGTTAAATTTGCTGTTATAAATTGTAATCTTATACATTTGCGGTCTTAATATTTAATGGTTTGTTTACGTCGTACAATAAATTCATTGTGAAGGTACAAACGATTTGTGTAGTATTATTCCGGCTTAGAATAGACCACCCCATGTCTTCCCATGGGTGTCGTAAAAGGCGACTTAGGGACATATGGCTGATGGATGGGCAGCAGCATCTATTAGCTCAAGGTTTACATCTTACTGCGAACACCAATCGGTCTGCCAAGCGTGGTGATTATGGCAATATCCCTCTACGATCCTGGCTTGACAAGGTCTGTTAAGAGGAGGCCCATGTTCTGCAGTGGACGTAAACGGGCTGTTGATGATGATGATGATGATTTCATAATAATCAAGAAATTATAGGCAAAGTATAATTGAACTACTGATTTTTATACAATTTCTACTACATTCGAGTACCTACAGATATCAAATTAATGTAGAACGTTTAAAATATACTAAAATTGAATACACAATTTTGACAACCTCCGTATCTCCGCCTTGGAGGTCATGGGTTCGATCGCCATGCCGGCAAGAAACCGATGTGCAAA
Organism: Nycteola revayana; assembly: GCA_947037095.2. NCBI lineage: Eukaryota > Metazoa > Arthropoda > Insecta > Lepidoptera > Nolidae > Nycteola > Nycteola revayana. The sequence continues at coordinate 167,467 of OX344855.2, forward strand.
TTATTTCCGGGCCTGTTTGGTTGAGGGACTACCCTACCTCAGACGGCACTTCAAGCCGTTAAAATCATCTATAACAAGCGAGTTCAGAGAACAGGCAGCATTTCCCCGTGTTTTACGACAAAACACTGTGGACACCAACCGGCTTGCCAACTTTGGTGACTATGGCAAAACCCACCCTCGGGAGGAGGCCCATATTCAGCAGTAGTGGTTATACGGGCTGACGATGATGATGATGACACAATTTTCTTTAATATATGACAGATGTTTCTGAATTAATGTATTTGCTACCCAGTCAAGCAAGAACTACTCAAATCTACTTTCTGCAAACCAATCGAAATATAACGTATGGTTGTTACTATCATATGAAATACAGTACCATGCCTTCAATAACAAATACATGACCGTAGAATCGATCAACCCGACACCGTCTGTTGACTGAATCAAATAGATTGCCTCTGAAGTGGCACACCAAGTGGGGGCGACTCCTCACTCCACAGGCTTTTACAGTAATTGACTGACATGACAGGAGTATTGAGGGTAACGGTTTGTTGGATGTTATAATTGTTTTTAGGTATTGAAGTCGAGTTAATTGAGATTAATATATTAAGACCACATCTCGGTCTGTCACTGTAGGTATGTCTCATAAGAAAACTGATAAACTCTTAGCGAGTAATGGAAAGAGCCCCCGGCATTTTTTTAAATGAAATCAGACATGCCGATTGCCACAAATCGATAGTTGCTGACATAGCTCAATGGATTAGCAAGCTGAAATGGCAATGGGCAGGACACAACAGACGGCCGATGGCGCAAAAAGTTCTCGAGTGCAGACCACGAACTGGTAAGCGCAGCGTGGGACGACCGCCTGCACGATGGACCGACGAGCTCACGAAGGTCACAGGAAGTCAGTGGACGCAGGCAATCGATCCCATATTCAATTGATGAGATCATTAATGATAATTTAAATAAGTTTGTAGTTAGAAGAAGATTTAGACTATTGGTTTCGTATTTTTAAATTAAAGATACTTAATTTATTAATGTACTAGAATTTCCGAGAAGATTTCCTTGCATATTTCTTGTCCCTTTATAAAATATAACTTAACATAGAATACCAAAAATGGCTTCCAAAAAGTATTTCTTTTCACGACAAAGTGAGCCAGTCCTGTCCTTTCCTAGGGTGTAATCCCTCTCTAACCATGTTTTATCTCTCTACTTAGTTTCCCCCAATCGGTTCAGTGGTTTAGTGTTGAAGGCGAGAAAACGTTACAGATATACTACTTTCGTATTTATAATATAAGTAGGAAAAAGAATTTTCTCCTTAAGAAAAATCAAAGCGTTAATCTAATCTAATCAGAAAGTTAATGGTATTCACTCGGAGCGCCCTTAAGCTGTCAGTGTTGCCCTTGATTTCTTACCGCGAGTGTCTGCATTTCATTCCACATTTTAAGCGCGCATTTGTGTTTTTATGTTACAATAAGACAAATGTGACTGTGAAACTGTACTCCTCCTAAGAAGGTGCACCCTGGACCTGGTGCACCTTCGTAGGAGTACAGTCAAGTAACGTTCCGTGGCGAAGCGGTATTTGGCTCGCTTTAAATCTCGGAGGTCGTGGGTTCGATCCCCACGCCAGGCAAGAATTTTTTGTATAAATTCTGAGATTTCTTTCCAAAGAACGAAAAGCCAACCAGACCCGGTTGGCTGATGGAAGCCGTTGGCCCCGATTGTTATAATATCATCTATATCAAACGAGCGGCAGTGTTTCCTTGTGTTTTGCAACATCTGCGGTCACTAAACCGCCTGCTAAGCGTGGTGACTATGGTGAAACCCTCTCTCGGGAGGAGGCCCATGTTCAACAGTGGACGTTACGGGCTGATGATAATGCTGAACGTTCTCGAACCTATCAGGTCTGAAGAGAACGAAAGCAGCTGATGTTCCACGCTTACAAGAAGTAGAACGAATGGAGAAAGTTGGAACAAGATGAGAATGATAGCTTTTTAGACTAGAAATGGGCATTTCTTGGGCTGAATGATATATCTTAGAAACCTGCTGTATTTCTTTTTGTTTATCAAGATTATTAGCTGAGTTTTGCAGTCTTCTAGTATTCTTGTTAACCCCTAGTGTTATGCTAAAATACTTGTGTTACGAGTAGGTTCGCGTCGGAAGTGCACTAGGTGAGGATCGAACCGGCAACCTCAAGATCACAAGTCCGACGCCCTAGCCATTGGGCTACGGCCGCTAATTAAAACAGTCTTAAAAATTTGGTCCCATTTTTTACCCTTAGTTTACGGAAACCTAAAAATGGACACACAAACAGCAACGTCTAAATTTAGTAGTAGGTATGAGTATTGTTAGTTGATGTGTTGTAGTCGCGCCGCTAAATATAGATCGACCGACGACATTTCCGTGTTTACTCCCATTGTGCGGTCTGTGTGTTTGTTTGTTCGTAAATTTACTTAAACACGTTTTAAATAATCTTTACTAAGTTTTGGTAATGGTTTGGCAATGAGTTGGCAATTTAAATGTGCTCAATAATTTGTAGTATTTTTTTTTTCATTATGGCTTCTCAACTAGAGTATGCAATCTCGATTTCGCTTATTTGATAAATACGTAAGTAAAAGTTTACTACTTAGAGAGGTTTATTAAAAAAATATAGACAGATACGTAAACAATGTCATAAAAATATATTGTAATAATTCCTGAAAATAAATGATTATCTTATAATGCTTATAATTTTTTTCATATTTATTCAAATATTGTGTTTATTTGCAAAAAAAACACACACAACACACACACTACCAATCTCGCAATTGGCGAGATCTCGCAGTATTGGTAACTACAATCTCGCGAGATTTGCATTCCCTGTTCTCAACGAGTAAGATAGGGAAAAAATGGAACAACTTTAGGATCACTCGTGCTTTTATCTGTTCGCTCTGAATCCACTAGACCAAATAAGGTGAAATTTGGTATTCTAAATTTAAAATAAAAGACATCTTTTGCCCTGATAACTATCCTTTACTTTACATATACACACGTTCACAAAGCTCACTCCGACTGATTTAGCTAGGACAGCAGGCCTCAAACGAAACTATATCCACTCAACCACCAGTGCATTCAATAATTCCAGTTACTATGAAATAAAACATGGTAAGTAAATCCGGAAATAAGAACTAGTGTCTTACAGTACTATATATAGCAACAATAATAAGACAAAATGTCTATATATTAAATAACGAGAGCTATCAATTGTGCTAAAAGTTGGCACAAAGAGATTAATCAATTAGACGGAATGTTTCAATTGTTATTGCTCCACATCGCTGTTGCTTCCGATGTATCATTGAGCTGCTGATATAGCGGAATTAATTTACTGTAGTAGAACTTTACACTTATCTATGCTACTGTATAAAGCTGAAGAGTATGTTTACTTGAACGTGCTAATCTTAGGAACTACTGATACAATTTGAAACATTCTTACATTGTTAGATAGCCCATTTATTGAGGGAAGCTAAAGGTAATATTTAATCATGTCTCTGTACTGGAACGGGAGATACGCGGGTTAAGCCGCGCGCGGGATGCTACTCTTCATTTATATGGTACTATCTTCCTGCGCACGGTTTTACCCACTTATGTCCTGTTCCCGTTAGAAATTCATAATTAAACCGACTGAAAAACTAGTTTTTCATGATGTTACTGTATTTAGAAGATGTACGATATACAATAATCTTAAAACCACATATCAAGACAAGCATTACAAAGAGCAAGAGCACGTGCTTTTCGAGGTATGTCCTCAACCAACAAGAATTTTCATTCCGCACATTTTATCTGGCATGGGAATCGTATGAAAACCTGCGTAACATATTATTACGTTATTACACATACATACATAAGCTCACGCCTGTTTCCCAGCGGGGTAGGCAGAGACAGTGGACTTCCACTTGCTATGATTCCTACACACATCTTTCACTTCATTCACTCTCATAACATTCTTCATACAAGCACGTCGGTTTAGGGTGGATCTTATTTGACCTTTTGCGAGGATGTCTCCGGTCAGAGAACGTTCGTCGAGGTCTTCCCCTTCCGATTGTGCCACTCATAATTGCCATGTATACCTGTTTTGACAATCTTTCTTCATCCATTCTTTCCACGTGACCATCTCAACATTTCCTTCTCTATCTTCGTAATCACGTCCTCTTTCACTCCACACCGTTCTCTTATCACGCTATTCCTATTTTGTTTGTTATGTTATTGTTATTACGTTTTTCCTGGCAGATATACCATGTCCAAATTTTGCTTCTTCTCCGGGCACTTAAAGAAAACAAATTAACAGAAAAAAAAACAACAAGTTAGCAACTTGCGCAAGAGAGTGGGACTCGGACCTCGTCTCAGGGCGGTCCTAGGCGATGTGATTGAGGGAATATGCTTTTTTTAGAGGAGTTTTGTACAACTGTCGCTCTTCTTTACATTATCACACAAACATGTAATCCATTCATTCGAATTGAAGCTATTTGCCAGCTGCTCCCGCACCGTACCACCGACTCCCAATATAAACTCCGTGTAACTCATTACTCCAATGTGCTCCAACTTCGCCGCCAGACTGCTAATATTGGAGTTAGTAACGTTTGTGAACGGACGGACGGACCGACTGTTTGTTTATTGAGTTGAGTTGTATTGTTTGTGAGGTTATTGGTGTAATTAAATAAAAATGGAAGCAGTACAAGATTACACGAATGTCTATATCATCATCATCAGCATTACAGCCGTAAGACGTCCTCAGCTGGATGGATATGGCATATGGAATACGGATATGGCTATATGAATACGGCATATGGAAAGGCATATGTTTTTATTGGTCTCTAGATATTGCGGATGGGATCGGCCTGCATCCAATCCAATCATCCGTCCGTCTATAATCTACATCAATGTTTATAATTAAATGTCAAAGTTTAATTGTGTAAAAGCGCATAGTTATTAACTATAAAAATTGATGAGAATTTTAATAATAATTTTGCTTGGAAATAAGTTGATAAGCCACAATACTGCTATATTAATAATAATTGTAAAACAAATAGATATGTATAAAGAAAAGAAACTGAGTTAGAGTTCCAGTTCTTCTTCGGGGTTCACGTTCAAACTGGTGGTGGTAGTAAAAGAATTTAATAATGATCTATAGAGGTATAATTATGTAAAAATGATTTCCCTTGGCCACGGCATGACGCATGCACGTTTTTTTTGTTGAGTTTGTTATTGTCAGAAGAAGGTTCTTATAAAATTGTGTGGAAAGTTAGAAAATTTAAAAATACTTAACGTACGTCTTTGACAATATAAACTTCTTTAATGGTACCTTATGGCGTTTGACATTCACAGAATGCGTGTTACACTACACATCGCGGTTCGTTGAGAGTTATCTCGTCTAATATTCAAAGTTCACTTTAATATAGACTTTTAGAGGCATGACAACGTTTGTCAGGTCATTTTTTATATAAATTTGAAAACCTTCCTCTTGAATCATCATCATCATCATCATCAACAGCCCATTTACGTCCACTGCTGAACATGGGCCTCCTCTTAACAGACCTTGGCAAGCCAGGATCGTTGAGGGATATTGCCATAAACACCACGAATAACTACCACCATTTATGTCCCTTATTCGCCTTTTACGACACCCATGGGAGGACATGGGGTGGTCTATTCTAAGCCGGAAACCACACAGCACAGCCGGAAACCACACGGCACACGGCCTCTTGAATCATTATATCTATTTAAGAAAACTGCATTAAAATCCATACATAGGTGGGAAGCGACTTTTTTTTATACTTTGTAGTGAAGAGCTTCATGCGCGCCGTCCCGTCCCCATGGGAACTTCATAATACTGGTATTTATGTAACACTGAAAGAATTTTACAAATCGGACAAATAGTTTCTGAGATTAGCGCGTTCAAACAAACACGATTTTCAATTGTGAGCAGAAAATATATTCATTATTATATTGACATCTGTTTCATTTCGTTGAGGACTATTGGGATGGAATTTGTTCAGTTTATTTCTCAAATAAGGATATTTAGATTATTTCGACGAAAATAAGTAACTCTAGGAAGGGGATGATAGTGTGTGGAGATTTTAATGTGAATCTACTAGAAGTCACACCTATAAGTGATAGGCTTTTAAATCTTTTTCAATCGTTTAATTTAAAACATATTTTTCAGGAACCGACTAGAATTACACTACACTCATCAACCTGCCTAGATAATATATTCTCTAATTGTGAAATTCAAAATTCTAAAGTAATAAATAATCTTACATCAGATCATTGTGGGCAGCTGGTAGTTTTTAAATGTAATAACCAAAAAAAAACTGGCAAGGTTACATGCCGACCTGTCACCAGTTGTCGGATACAAAGGTTCAAAGAAGGCATTTCTTCTAAACTAAGTCCCGCAATGTTGGTAAATAATAGCCCAAATAGTAATTATACATCAGTTTTTAACGTAGTTAACACAGAATATCAAAATACGTTCAAAACTAAAACTTTTAACTTTGACAATTGTAAATTTAATGAATGGGCTACTACTGGTATTTATAAAAGCCGTGCTATATTGTATGAGTTATACGGTATGAAAAAATTGAGAAAAGATCCGCAATTCCTCTTATATGTGAAAAATTATTCTAAAACTTTTAAAAATGTTTGTCACTTAGCCAAGGCAATTTTTTATAGTAATAAAATTAAAAAGGCTGAAAATAAAATTAAAGCCACTTGGAATTTAATTAATAAAGAAAGTGGTAAGTTTGTTTCACATGACAAACAAATAGAATTAAAATTAAATAATAAAATTATAAATAAAAATGCGGACATAGCTAAAGTTTTTAATGACTTTTTTTCTACCATAGCTGTGACTACCACTAGCTCGCTGAACTCCTCTGAAGTTGACGCTCAAGTGCTACTTAGTAACAGTGTACCAAGGTGCAAAGAATCTTTTTATTTTGAATATGTAACTGTATCTGATATAATTAATATAACTAAGTCCCTCGAATCCAAAAATACAGGTGATTTGTGGGGAATTTCAGTAAAAATTATGATTAATGTAATTGATGTTTTAGCTCCATATTTAATGATCATTTACAATGAATGTATTGATGCAGGTACTTTCCCAGATCTAATGAAATGTAGTAAGATTATACCCCTGTTTAAATCAGGCCTTAAAGACGATCCCACAAATTTTCGCCCTATTTCAATTTTACCTGCTTTTAGTAAAATATTCGAAAAACTCCTACTCAAGCAGCTTCTTAGGCATTTCAATAAAAACAACATCTTGCACAACAACCAGTTCGGTTTTACAAAAGGGCGTTCAACTACCGACGCTGGGGTTGCATTGATCAAATACATATTTGATGCGTGGGAGAGATCGCAGAACGCTATCGGAATATTCTGCGATCTGTCGAAGGCATTTGATTGCGTCCATCACGACACGCTCTTACTGAAACTTCAGCACTACGGTGTGGAGGGAGTGGCACTTGATATATTGACCTCTTATCTTTATCAGAGAGTTCAGTGTGTCGATGTAGGTGGAGTAAGATCTCAAGATATACCCGTTAAATTAGGCGTTCCGCAGGGATCTATTTTAGGTCCTTTTTTATTCTTAGTTTATATTAATGATTTGCCGTATTATTTGGAAAATATGTGCGATGTAGTACTTTTTGCAGATGACACTTCACTTATCTTCAAAGTGGATAGAAATAGACATGATTTTGACGAAGTAAATAGTGCTCTTACACGATTAACCGAATGGTTTACGGTAAATAATTTGGTCCTTAATACCAAGAAAACTAAGTGTGTTAAGTTTACGACGCCGAATATCAGGAATAAGGGACCCGAAATAATAATAAACAACGAGGTTTTAGAGACCGTCAAATCTACAGTCTTTCTGGGTATAACGCTAGACGAGAAATTACAATGGGGCTCCCATATATCGAGCTTAACTGGTAAATTAAGCTCCGCTGCATACGCTGTCAGAAAAGTAAGGCAGCTGACCAATGTGGAAACTGCTCGTCTAGTTTACTTCAGCTATTTCCACAGTGTCATGTCTTACGGAATCCTGCTCTGGGGTAGGGCGGCTGACTTTAAAAGTATATTTATTTTACAAAAACGAGCGATTCGATCAATTTATCAGTTAAGTGCGAGGTTTTCCCTTAGAGAATTGTTTAAAGATTTAGATATATTAACAGTCGCTGCCCAATACATATACTCTTGTATTCTTTATGTTAGACAAAACATAAACTCATTTAAAAAAAGAAGCGACGTGCATAATTTAAACACTAGAAATAATCATAAATTATGTGCCGAATATCATCGTTTACAAAGAGTGCATTCTTCTTTTGTGGGTCTGGCTATTCGCATTTACAATAAAATACCGAAAAACTTACAAGACCTTTCATTTGTTAAATTTAAATTGGAAATTAAGAAAATTTTAATGAGAAAGGCTTATTACGCTCTGAATGACTATTTAAATGATAATAACGCTTGGTCGCTTGGCTAACCAGGAAAACGTAAAAATGTATTGAAGTCTTTAAGAATAAACGCTTGTATGACATTTTAATGTACCTATCGTATTTTGTATGATTATATCTAATAAGATTTAATGAAATGATTCATTTTGTATTTGACATTGCATATTATTTTTTATATATTTTACTGAAACATTCTACACAATGGTCAATCCAGATGTTACATACTAGATTCTGATACTCAAAACTGTAAGATCGTCATGCTCACAATAAAAGTCATTTCTTGCGGCGGCGATGTGGGACGGGTCGCCTCCTTCCCTCTGATATGGCGAGGGAGCCGATGGCTGTGTCACACGTCATACTCGTGAACGGGTGCTGCTTGCGGTGGCTGGTCGGCTTGCAGTTGAGGGTATTTACTTGTTATAACTAATTAATAGTCTTGTTGTCACATTGATAGTGTCTGGGTTGACATTGTTTAGGTTTGTTTATTTTAACTGTAAATGTGGATGGGGTGCAACCGACGTTATTTTATTATTTTCCTAATGTGCAAGAGTTTTCATCCGCTTGAGTAGAACAATTATCTTTTTTGTTTATTATTCTATGAAATAACTGTAAGGGGCGTGCCCCAGCCCACATACTGTGCAAACTGTATTAAAATAATTATACATTTAAAAAAAAAAAAGATACAGAACAAAAGAAGACGGAAAAGAATAAACCGGAGTTTCTTTCTGAGTTTCTTCTCCGGGCCGTCCACTTAGGTAGCTAGAGAAACCTGCAGGTTAGCTAGGCTAGGATCCTCGCCGGACAGACCGAGGACCGCGTTGACCCTTGCCCCTGTCGTGTGATCCAGTGCCTGTAGTCCGTGCCAGTGATCACGTCCTCTATATTTCTCTTTACTTCTTGCTTGACCGGTCATTGCACTCTAAAATGTGTTATAATATTTTATATATGATATATATATTATATATTTTTTTTTTTTATTCATAAAATGTTTGAATAAAATAAATATAGTAAATAGATATTAACGTTAATATTAAGAGCTTGTTTACTAACACAAGACTGACAGACTTCTAGCACACCTGAAGTAAATTAAACATAATTTAATAGTAAATGTTACCTATTTATAATTAATTTTATATGCATTGTAAATTTTCTTGACAAGTACAAGTGTATGTAAATACCTAAGTGCTGAATAAAAATCGTTTATTTCGTTATTTCGTTTCTATACCCCACTAAACTAAATGCTAAAAATAACAATGTCCATGGTAATCTAGTGGATACCTCTTAGTTTTAAGCATATAATGTAGGTACATGCATGCAAACTCCGATGTTCTCTCCTGTATTAGGTTTATTATAGTAAATAAAGATTAAATATAGATTTTTTTTTTTTTGAACTATATCTATCTATTTTCATTTATTGTCATACTTGGAACATCATATTTTTCAGTTGAGGTTTTGAGGAGGTCAGTTAAAAAAGATGCCTTGCGTATTTTTACTTATTCTGCGCGTGCAAGCTTTGTTGTTTTTTGAGTAAGCACCGTTCGACACGACCAGTGATAATTGACAGGTTGACGTGCACTCCGAGACATGTATTAAACCTCCAACTTGGTGACTTCTTCGAAATGTTAGTGAGTTAGTTATGAAGATTGGGATTTCTTTCCTTTGTGCTTTTGGAGCTTAAATTTTCTATATCCAGCAGGATTCTATAGTCAGCCTCCGTAGCGTAGAGTCTCGAAGGTCGTGGGTTCGATCCCCACGCCAGACAAGAAATCATTGTGTAAATTCTAAAATTTCTTGCCGGGTCTGGTTGGTTGAAGGACTACCTACCGTGTCTCGGGAAGCAAGTTAAGCCGTTATTGCCGATTGTTATAACATCATCTACAACAATTTTATTCCAAAGAATTGGCAGCAGCGTTTCTCTGTGTATTACGACAAAATAATGCGATCATCAACCTGCCGGCCAAGCGTAGTGACTATGGCAAAAGCACACCTTCCCGGAGAAGCTATTCCTGATAATGCGAGAGGTTTTGTAGAAAGTAACCCTTCTTTTTAAAGTCCAGTAGTTATGGATTTGGCATATAGTCGATGACACTGCAGAACCGCGAAAGTGACAATTCCTCATAAGGTTGAAAATTAAATGAAGCAAATGGTTTTTTACCCTTTGAAACAAATATAACGAAAATATTTCTTGGCAAATGAAATTACACCTTATTAACAAGTGTCACTTACGATATGCGAATGTAAGCTAGTCGTTTATTATTGTAACACTGAATATTAGTATGTGTTAGTGTAGTAGGATAGAATGCCAAAGGCGTGTGTACAGTAGGATAATTGCAGTAGGATAATATTAGCTGTTGGATTCAAAGGAGCGCTGCTTTGATTATGCGGTCGAGTTCGTGGTAGTGGAGTGTGGTGTAAGTTATAAGATTTTGTACTATAAGGATTTTTTTGAAGTAAAAGTTAATAGAAATAAATAAATTATTGTACTCTTATCTTAAGAAACTATAAGTTTGTCTGGATTTAATTAATTGCACTAATATTATAAAGAGGTAAAGTTTGTGAATTGTTTGTGAGGGTGTAGGGGGGTAATCTCTGGATCTAATGAACCGATTTTGAAAATTCTTTTGGAAATATAAAGCAACATTATTTATGAGTGTCAAAAGATATATCGTAAGTCAAAGTTTCCGCGGAAACGGAAACCACGCAAGTAAAAACATGCGGGAACGTTAGTTAAAAAAACAATATAGGCTTACGTTTGACCATAATCTCGCTTGATGGAAGGCGAAGATAAGGTCTGCCTAGAAAGTGTCTGTTAACTTTAGTCTAAAAGATGACATAGTTATTAATATAACGTTGTACAATTCTATTAAAATCTTTATATCGGAGCCTTACCATGTAAGACTTATTTTATGAGATATTTGAAGTTTAGCTTTTGTAAGTAATTAATTAATAATAACCGAACGAAGAAAACAAGGATGTAATGAAGTTTATACTTAAATTATAGCAGGAATGATCGGGATATTAAAAACTCAATATAAATTATTTAATAATAGGTAATCGTTTTCTCTTCATTATTAAAATATTAAAAATGTGTTACTATAATAGGCATTTTACAGCCTCTCCACGCTATTGCTTATGACTTAAACCCACAAACAAATTAATTGAGTTCCTGTAATATCTGTTCTGAACATAAATCATACAAAAACTGACAGCGCGATGTGTTCCGCTAATCCTATCGAGAAGCTGTTTTTGTGGCCCCATTGTCTCGTCTGAATATCGTTATATGAAAATGAGAGGTTGGTGTCCAATATATTAGTTTGAAGTTTTGGCACTAATTTGTTCAAAATTTTATAAATTATGTGTTAAAAAATGTGGTTTGAAATTAAAGGAATGTGGTTTTTCATGAATGAAGGTTATTACTTTTTTTTTTGTCAGCCATGAGTCTTTTGCTACTTCGCCTTTATGCTTCCAGCCTTATTAAATGGTTTGTAAACTACAAAGTAAGCAACCTGCGCAAGAGGGCGTCCCCTGTCACACTTGGACCTTGGCTCAGGACGGTCGCTGGCGGAGAGATTGAGGGATTATGACTTTTAGTTTTGTGCAACTGTCGCTCTACCTTACACCTCGCGGGCCTCTGGGGCTCACGAGGGCATCGGAAGAAATTATTTATTCTCCTGCTATGTATAAGCTGGGAGTTGTACAAAATCTCCCTACAAATCAAAAAGTTATCATTCCGCAATCCTCCCGCCAGGGACCGCTGCCGCGAGCTGAGGTCCGAGTCCTAGATGGAGCACGCTCTTGCTCTTTCGCTTAGCTTATAGTTTTTATTTAATTGGGCTAGAGCCTTGCTCGCTTAATACCCGAAGTAGCAAATGTCTCCTGGCAGTCTTAATATGTCCGTCCGGAAAAAAAAACACAAGGGACAGAAACATAGATGTATTAATTAGCAACAATGCGCATTAAAAACTGTTAATATTTATTAGTTGTTACACTCTGGAATTGGATAACTGTAATGTCAATGGTCATTAAATAAATAAAATATTTTAAAACTTTTTCGTCAAAGTTATGTTGCAAGAAGTTACTTTTTTTCGTCAAAGAATTCCCTTCATAAACCGTGGGCACCTTGTTAAACTGCCAGAAGGGCATTATATCCTTACTAATATTATAAATGTGAAAGTAACTCTGTCTGTCTGTCTGTTACGCAATCACGTCTTAACTACTGAAGCGATTTAAATGGAATTTGGTACAGATATAGTCTAGAGCCTGAGAAAGAACATAGGCTATATTTTATTATGAATTTCCCACGGGAACGGGAGTTACGCGGGTGAAACCGCGCGCGGGAAGCTAGTAAGTTATATAAGTAATCACTATGTGTTATTTATATTAACATCATTTTTAATGTATACGCATACTTCATATGAAATTTATTATTTCCATCCATTTTCCTTGATCCACAGTATTATCAATACAATTGCAACTTGTTGTCCAATAAAGTTGTCATAAATAATAATAATAAAGTCCCCCGCTGGTTTAGTGGCCCCACCTGTTTGTACTTACTAATTGAGTGTAATATATTGTTCGGATCGGAACAAACGCTATTTAAATAATTGTGTTGTTTATTATTATAGAGTACAGAGCAAATAGCACTAGGTGATAAAGTACGTATAGTGGTTGGACGCGGGATATGTTTCCTTTTTTTCGTATTTAACCGCGAGACTTTTGCAGTTTAACCGGGCATAATGGCGAACAGATCTCCATCTTTAATAAATTGTAAAAAAATTACAAACTAATAAAATATAATTAAACTATGGTCGCTGGCGATGAGATTGAGGGATACTTTTAGTTTTTTTAGTGGCAGTTTTGTGCAACTGTCGCTCTACTTTACAGTCCCGCGTAGCTCCCGTTCCCATTGAAATTTAATTATTTAATTATAGTTACTTACTAATACATAAGCTGAAGAGTTTAACACTACTTTCTAATTTCGGGCTGGTACTGACCTTTCTTGAGAGAAAATGTATAGTAACATCATTTTTTTCCCGGGGTTTCCCTTGACACAGTCATAAATATGTACACTTTATTGCCACCAAAATAAAACTAGTAACATTTTTTGACATTTTTTTTTTCGTACGGACATTTGTAGTTACACAGGAGGCTTTTGCTAACATTGCTACAAACTAAGCAACCTGCGCAAGAGGGCGTCCCCTGTGGGGCTTGGACCTCGGCTCAGGGCGGTCGCTGACGGAGAGATTGAGGGATTATGGCTTTTAGTTTCTTTAGGGGAGTTTTGTGCAACTGTCGCTCTACTTTACAGTTCGCGGGCCTCTCGGACTTCGGGTCTACGAGGGCATCGGAAGGTTCTTAGCAAACTAAGGGTCGGGAGGGCGAGTGGGGAGGCGTCGCGTTCGTGGGCGCACTCTTCTCCGGCGGGTCGGATAGAGTGATCTCTGTGTAGTGGTGCTAGTTTCTTGCAGTCTCTGACATTTGATCTTCACCTAGGTTGGACATAACCCAAATTCGTCGCAGGAGATTATTATTAAGATTTTCACGTAAAAGTATTGATTTACTTTGCCTATACTATTCAGCAGAAATCAGATCTATTTGTGTAGTAAAATCCTCACAAAACGAATCTTACTTTTTAGTGTAACTTCGCTTTGACTGCGACCGCGCGCCGCGCCTTTTTGTGACCCTGATGGTTCCTACCTCGAAACCAGTCACTTTATTTAATGTTCATAAATAAACAATAAATAATAGTAATGTCCACAAGTAGTGTTAATGGCATTGTTCAATAATAATTTACATAATGATATTATTACATTGTAGCTGACACTTCTGAAGTGCGCCGGCGCAGTGGGTGACACATAAATACTACCTACTTTGTAAATTACGATTACAGATTAACATATAATATACAGTATTAAAATAAATATAAAGCTACAAATAGATAACCCATTTCACACCGATCTGTCTGTCCGTTTGTCTGAATGCTCTGAAGTACATAATATATTTTAATTCATTTTATTGCAATCTTTATTCAAACAGAAAACAACTGTATTAAGAAGGTATTGATGTAGTATATTAGACCTAGTTTATTTTTCTTTTAAAATGATTACTAGTTGAGTTTTCATGTTAATCCCTTGTACTAAGCTAAAAGGCTTGTGTTACGAGTGGCTTCACGTCGGTAGTGCAATGGGTGGATCGAACCGGCGACTACAAGATCACAAGTCCGACACCCTTATATGTATCTATGTAGCTTAATAGCTAGAAGCTACATAGATACATATAAGGATAGGCTTTTTAATAGAGTGACTTTATTTTTCAAAGTTTATACATAGAAATTGAAATAAATGCAGACGAAGTGGCGAGCCTATTTAAATGTCGACATTTAATAATTAAATACATTTGTACAAATTCTCAGCAACCACGTTGACATTCCACATATGGCGGAGTGGCGTGTACTCCATAATTACTTCTAAATGTTATTTGGTTTATGGACGAAATTAAGTTTTATTGCCGACAACCGACAGCTTACAAGTCGGCAATCAAATCTACTTTAAACTCATCTTAGTCGCAGCACAAAATGTCAGCGATGAATCTTTGTGAGCACAGATTCATTTGATTGCTATTTCAATATACTATCTATTGCCGAATCAATATTTATTGTGGATTTTGGGAAGTATCTTTAACTTATAAATAAAAGATATTTATAAAATAAATAAAATGCTAAATTTATGTTACAGCGTTCCAGTATACTGGCAGCATTGCCCCATGAAATGGCCATACGTATATGCTGTTCATTATTGTTTGTTTCCTGCAAAAATCAGGTTTGTGAGCACATTTCAGTGTGGCACAATAGGAATATTAATACAACGTTTGTTTACAATCATTAACCAAAACAAAATTTGCACCAATAGAACCACTATAAACCAATGACACTCGCCATCGTCTCCATTGCCAGATTACAGCAAAGGAGAAAAACGGTCACTCTGCCGCCGCATGCTAATATGCTAATGCACAACAACCATGACTAGAT
Organism: Nycteola revayana; assembly: GCA_947037095.2. Lineage (NCBI taxonomy): Eukaryota > Metazoa > Arthropoda > Insecta > Lepidoptera > Nolidae > Nycteola > Nycteola revayana. The sequence goes on from OX344855.2 coordinate 182,986, forward strand.
CTCATCTTAAACGTTATAACAACGCTTACTAACGTATAATTATCTTCGTCAATAAATGCTAATAAATAAGAAAAACGTGTTAAATAACTGTCATTACAAGACGTTAAAAATGTAACGAATGACCCATCGAATATATTTTTTCTCATCAACACCTCGTTGAACATGTCTTTACACTGGAAAGACTACTTTTTATATGAAAGAAAAAAACACAAAATAACTGAGAAGCTGAGAGTATTAACCAAACAATTTAGATGTTTTTGTAATGATGCGCAAATAGCTCCCGGTCTTATAGAGTTGTCTATTTATAACTAGATGTATTGCAACGAGGATATGAGAAAGCCACAGTTTGGGGAATATTGGTGGTGAAAATGGTATAAATTATAATAACGTTTCTACAAACTAAACAACCTGTGTAAGAAGTTTAACCTGGGGGTCTTGGACCTCAGCTATTTGTAGGGCGTCATTTTTTAGGGGAGTTTTGTTCAACTCTACTTTAGAGTTCGCGGATTTCTCAGACTTCGGAACTACGAAGGCGTTGGAAGAGTTGGGTAAGTATGCACTTACTAAAGCAGCTTAGTAAATTAAAACATTGTTACGATTATTGATTTTGTATCTGTGAGTTCTATAGAATGAATCTTGTTTTTACCGTGTAATCTGCGTTTTCAATTTTAAACTATTCATATCTCTTTTATTGTTCTTGTTGTATACTAATAATTGTAGGAATATCAAAAAATAGTAATAATTTAAGCATATCTTTCATAATTCCGCGTGCTGTTTCACCCACGTGACTCCCGTTCCCGTGGGATTTTCATAATTAAATATAGCCTCTGTTATCCGGGGAAGCTACACTTTCCAGCGATGAAATAATTTTTCAAATCGGTCAAGTGGTTTCGGAGCCTATCCAATACAAACAAACAATCAGATCTTTCCTCTTTATAATATGAGTATAGATAAGGAGTGGTACTTTGTTTAATAATATAATGGTTTTTTAATTAAATTAGCACAAGATATCTATTCCGAAATTTGTAACAAAGATGAACCGTTGTAGTCGGTTTATCACTTTAATATATTTAGTCTGTGGACAGATCAATGTAAAATGATACTAGTTTGGTTCGAGTTTTATGGCAGTTCATATGATTTATGTGAGAGTAGTTAAACGGATGGTAGTTGTAGCGGCTGTGGGATGTCGCTATGAAAATTGATATTATTAGTGAAGTGAGCTTAACGTCACAATACACTTGCGTATCGTTCAGTCAAGTGAACGTTATTTGTGATATCACATTGTTGGATTAACCACTGAAGTAATTGAACCGAAAAGAGTTACGATGATGTTTGATGTAACGAATGAGAGGACAAATTCTTTCTCTTTCCTAAATACTGCTAACGTTACCAAGTAGTGCCAGTGCCAGCGTTAGAAGGACTGAGACCGCGGACAAGAATATCATGGCGCCCAATTAAGGAAATCTAAATCGAGTGTTCATTTTTGCTAAAACATTGTGAACGTGAACAAAAAATCAGAAGAAACATCCAGAAGTGTGTTTGAATACAGAAAAATGGGAATAAAAGATTTGGGATATTTGTAGAGTGATATCGGAAAGTCAATAACACAAAGAATTCTGCCTTTTGTAGCAGTTGAAACATTGTAAACGGTCGTAGACGCGAGTAGACAGTTTTCTCGTTGCTTGATCGAGAGACGCTCGAGACGCAAGCCGCAAGACCAAGTACACAAATCGGCGACCTCGCGCCACGCTGGAAGGTTAAGCTATACCCACCATCCGACCTGCGTTCTTGGCGGCGGTAGCATCTTACCCCCACCAAGTGCCCCCTCAAATTTGGCGCCCTAGGCCGTCGCCCCATCGTTAACCTTAACGTCGGCACTAAGTTGTACCTATAGATTTAGAATAGTTAGTATTTTAGACTAATATTTTTAGAATTAGTTTAAATTTTAATGATATTTTTCGCGTATATTTTTTTACACTCAAATATACAATTGATTTAATAATATTTATAAAAAAGAACAAATTTTACAAACTAATATCTTGTGAACAAAGGTCTGTTACCCAGCCTGTCGCTAACAAGTTATAAGAGTTAGAATCATAGGTAAGTCTATGGAGTCAACGGGTATAAGCTTAGTTAAGTTTATTTAAAATAAATCCTTCATCGCACAGCAATAAATCACTTGTCTGAGACAAATGCGCGTTTCCTATAATTGGTCAGTTAGCAATAGCCATGTTCCGACGTCGCGCCTCCCACGATAACTTTTAACTTTGTTTCACTTTGTAATTCAGATATTGCCTTTATTTTAATAATATTGCATGACATTACTCTCCCGGGTCTGGTTGTTGATTTTTTCTGGTTTTTGACTAGTCTTGGATTTTTATTAGTCACTCTTGACCATACTATTGATATGACCACGACAACGACCACTCTGGTCGTGGTCATATCGATGGTACACTTGACGATGGGCTGGTCCATGACACTGCACTGGGATACTTATAATACACACGTGTGAGCTTGCGTGGCTACAATGCTATAATATACACTCATAAAAAACACATGATTAATTTATAGTAATACATAAAGCTGAAGAGTTAGTTTTCTTGAACACACTAATCTCAGGAACTACTTGACCGATTTGAAAAATTATTTTAGTGTTAGTTAGCCCTTTTATCAAGGTAGGTTATAGGCTAGGTAGGTTATATTAATTATGAAGTTCTTACGGGATAGTGATTTACGCAGGTGAAACCGCGCCCGGGCTTTTTCGATAAATGGGCTGATTTAAAATTAAATTCATTATTATTCTTTATTGCACACATAGAAACACAAAAGATACATACATAATGCAGAAATACAAATAGCAAAAAGGCGAGCTTAATTCATTTATGAATTTTCTTCCAGCAAACCCCGAGTATGAGAAAAAAATTGTGAACATAGGGCATTACCGTGTACAACCAACAAACAATTTATGTATACCTGAACGGTATATAAAATAAAATGAAAAAATCAATAAAAATAAGATAAACATACACCCTAATACTTACATACCATACTTAAATAAAATACCTACATATTTATAATAGACTACTTATATATTTATACATTACATTACAGAGATAGGAAATATTCCTTCGTTCTTCTTTTAAAAGCATTTATAGATGAGCTAGAACGAATAGCTTGTGGTAGGGAATTCCATAGCCGCACTGCACGAACAGAAAATGAGCCATCATATCGACTGGAAACATGGGGATGATTTTTAAGAAGAAGTGAAGTAGCAATACGACATGGCTTATCCCTAGGTACCAAATACTCAAAGCGTTCACTGAGGTAAGAGGGGGCATTAGAGTTGTGAAGAACAGAGAAGAGGAGAGATAATATATGACAATCTCGACGCCGCCGAACAGGCAGCCACCCTAACCGCAGCCGAAACTCCGACACATGGTCGTATTTCCGGAGGCCGAAGATAAAGCGGATGCATAAATTCTGCAGACGTTCGAGCTTGTCGAAGAGTTCTTCTGTTGCATCTAAGAAACAAACGTCAGCGTAGTCTAATAGAGGAAGAAGAAGCGATTGAGCAAGAGTGACTTTCGTCTGAAACGGTAAGAATTTCTGGAGACGTTTTAGCGATTGAAACGAACTGAACAATCTCCTGCTTACTTCGGCAATATGGTTTGTCCAAGAAAGATTGTTGTCTATAAAAACACCCAAGTTTTTGGCGCATCTGGCAAGTTCTATAGTCATGTTATCAAATATAATGGGAGGAACTGTACTCCATTGTATTGAATTATACATATATCTGCTACCAATAATGAGAGCTTGTGATTTAGAGGGGTTGACCAAGAGATTGGGGGTTTTGGGAAACGGTAGAACATGGGCTTTTTTCCAAGCAGATGGAAAGGAACCAGACTCGAGGGAGAAATTTATTAAATGGGTAATAATGGGAGTAAGTTCCTTCATTAATAAATTAATCATTTGGATATGAAGCCCATCATTACCTACCGCTTTGGTAGATATGGACTTGAGGGATTCAGTGATGTCTTTTTCAGTGATTGCTTTAAATGAAAATGAAGTACATAATGGCTTTGAAAGGTTCAGGAGATACTCTAGAGTAGAAGTTTTGGTATCAACATTTATACTGACCGGTGACTTTCCAAAGTGAGCGTTTAGGAGATTGATATCTACGTTAGTTTCACTTTCACCAGTGCTTTTGCCAATACCAAGAGATTTTAGAAACTGCCATACTTGTGCTGTGTTGAAGTTACTAATAGAATTGTGAATGTGGCGTCTTTTTGCATCTCTACACATTCGACTGCAGCGATTACGCAGTTTTTTGTAAATTCATAGTTTCATTCATAATTCATAATATTTAATTAGCGGCCGTAGCCCAATGGCTAGGGCGTCGGACTTGTGATCTCGTCGTCGCTGGTGCGATTCCCACCCATTGCACTACCAACGTGAACCCACTCGTAACTCAAGCATTTTTAGCTTAGCACGAGGGGTTAACAAGAATACCTAGTATAGAATGTTAAAATCTGCAAGTAATCTTTAAAAAAATAAGAAAATATGTTCCTACAGAGACGGGAGCGGGTGAAACCACACGCGGGAAGCTAGTCAATAATGTTTCCAAGATCAGTATTGATAGCAGCTATAGCTTCCCTAGTATCAGTGACTTTAAAGTGTCGATATATCTGCAAGTCGTCTGCATAGAGATGATAATGAGAAGATAATATATTAGTTATAGAGTTGATGAAAACAGAGAAAAGAAGAGGAGATAGGACGCCACCCTGAGGAACGCCCGCAGCTAGATCACACCACTGAGAAAAGGTCTCATTGGCATGGACACACTGTGAGCGACCTCTAAGATATGAATTGAACCAAGCAATCACTGGTTGTGAGACATTAAGAGAAGAAAGAATCCCAAGGAGAATGTCAAAGTCTACTGAATTGAAAGCACTGCTAAAATCCAGTAATACCAAAACGGTTAGCTGCTTCTGTTCCATGGCCATGCGAATGTCATCTGTAATTTTAACTAAAGCCGTTACGGTGCTATGGCCAGGTCGGAAGCCGGACTGAAAAGGACTCAAGAGGTTGTGAGAGGAGAGATAATTAGATAATTGTTTATGAACAACACTCTCTAGAACCTTAGATAGGATAGGGAGAATGGAAATAGGACGGTAATGGGTAATGGAAGAAGGATTGGGGGTTTTGGGAAACGGTAGAACATGGGCTTTTTTCCAAGCAGATGGAAAGGAACCAGACTCGAGGGAGAAATTTATTAAATGGGTAATAATGGGAGTAAGTTCCTTCATTAATAAATTAATCATTTGGATATGAAGCCCATCATTACCTACCGCTTTGGTAGATATGGACTTGAGGGATTCAGTGATGTCTTTTTCAGTGATTGCTTTAAATGAAAATGAAGTACATAATGGCTTTGAAAGGTTCAGGAGATACTCTAGAGTAGAAGTTTTGGTATCAACATTTATACTGACCGGTGACTTTCCAAAGTGAGCGTTTAGGAGATTGATATCTACGTTAGTTTCACTTTCACCAGTGCTTTTGCCAATACCAAGAGATTTTAGAAACTGCCATACTTGTGCTGTGTTGAAGTTACTAATAGAATTGTGAATGTGGCGTCTTTTTGCATCTCTACACATTCGACTGCAGCGATTACGCAGTTTTTTGTAAATTCATAGTTTCATTCATAATTCATAATATTTAATTAGCGGCCGTAGCCCAATGGCTAGGGCGTCGGACTTGTGATCTCGTCGTCGCTGGTGCGATTCCCACCCATTGCACTACCAACGTGAACCCACTCGTAACTCAAGCATTTTTAGCTTAGCACGAGGGGTTAACAAGAATACCTAGTATAGAATGTTAAAATCTGCAAGTAATCTTTAAAAAAATAAGAAAATATGTTCCTACAGAGACGGGAGCGGGTGAAACCACACGCGGGAAGCTAGTCAATAATATTTTGTTTGCAATCATATGACATTCCGTATTTTGAAGGCAGGCGTCCTTCCTTCGCCAGCTCATTGAATGTACAAGCTTACTGAGTCTGCCGAACTAGAAATTATCTAGGTTTACACCCTATTTCATACAATATAATGACGCGTTGAGCTTAAACACTGCACGATACGTTATTCTGTCAACAATAGTATTACAATATTAGTTTGTGTTCATTGTAATATTCGTCTGTTCTTCGTCACGGTTCACTAGCCACCGATTAAGGTCAGAGCCCACAGTGCCGCTCCCACACGCCAGAAAAATATTTCTACAGCTCTATATGATAACTTTTATGGTGAGTAAGATACCACAGTTATTTGTGGTGTGCCTCTCAATGTATGGTAGGAAATTTATTAATTGTACAAGCTGCGCCCCGCGGGTTTACCCGCATTACTCTGCTCCGATGGGTCGGAGCATGATTTTTTATAGCCTTAAACCATTTAGGGCCAAAAAAATACAAAAACTAACCACCTAAACGCAAACAAAAAAAAATATTCAAATCGGTCCAGCCGTTTACGATTCTATAAAGGACATACAGACAAACATTCATTTTTATATTAGAGCAATTTGCAAAGATAGCATTACTTAGCTTACTACTGCAGCAACTATGGACCAATTGGGTCAAGAAGTCGCATGCCCTTATCCGTGAGAGAAACCTTGCTTTTCACATCATGTTTTGTTTTGGTTGCTTAAGGATGAGCCATGTCTTTGTTTTCCAAGAATCTTGTCCGTGGGACGTCGGTGAGAATACCCTTCCTCTAGCTTGTCATTATTACGGGAGCGTCAACTCCAACTTTCTTCTCACTGAGGAACCAGACGCATTTTCGATGATTATCAACAGCTCGTTTACGTCAACTGCTGAATATGGGCCTCCTATTTAGAGAGCCCTTGAGTTACTTGAGGGATATTGCCATAATCACGCTTCACGCTTGGCTGGTTGGTGATCGCAGTAAGATGGTAAGAAACCTTGAGCTCGAATATGCTGCTACCCATCCATCAGGTGTATGTGCTTTAGTCAACATCGATGGGAAGACATGGGGTGGTCTTTTCTAAGCCGGACACCACATGACAACCATCGAAGATGCTGCTCTTCTATTTATCCAGCACTAAATCATAATCACCAGCCCGAATAACATCCTCTGCTAAATATGGGCCTCCTTTCGAGGGAGGGTTTTTTCCATAGTCATCACGCTTGACAGGCGGGTTGGTGACCGCAGTAGTATGTTGTAACACACAAGTAAATGCTGCAGCCTGTTCCCTGGTATACGATTATTATAGATGATGTTATAACAATCGGGACCAACGGCTTAACGTGCTTTCCGAAGCACGACCAGAACTAAATAAAGGAGCGGTATCATATAAGTGAGCTACGACCTTTAGCACAATGTTGCGCCACGTGCTCGGATGCTAATCGTGTCGTGGGGCGATCGTTAACACAACGATTAGCAAATAAGAGTTACTGAGCGATCTCTGACGAGCAAACATTCCGACTGTTATATATTGCACATTGCATTTGATGCACTGGATGCACTTGAAGTTGTCTTAGAAATTAAGATAATATTGTAAAATTTATTTTGACCGATAAATTTTTTCATGATTTCTATTTTTTTCGGCTCTTTAGTCAACTGATCCTAGTCCAAACTTTCCCCCGGCATAATTAGCTTTATTATTTCTGCTTGGTCAATCTCTGTGTGAATCACAAATACTTGTTTTGAATCTGGGTCTGCTTTTTGTCCGTGAAATGAATGTTTGTAAATAAATGGGATCAGTTCCAGTTCCAGTTCCAGTCTTAATCAAAAAGGTCATTAGGTCAACTGATCATGTGAGTCAAGAGCCTTTTTTATATATTTTTAAGTTATCAAAACAGGTAAGTAAAATACAAAAGGTTCGATTTCTCGTATGTCACCTGAAAGTTATACTGAGTACCTAGTGTCTCAGAATCAAATTATTCAAAGTCAGTCAAAACATGTGCCCTTTCGGCTTAGTGTTGTACAGACTATGTTAGTGACTTAAGTTCTCTGTTGGACATCTTTCAAAGAACTCCAAATTTACATAGTTTGTTTTGTGATTTCAATTTATGAAACAATGTTGCTGTAAGTGTCCATTTATCAGCACTGTAGCTCATGCAAAATGCACTGACTTTGGTCTTCATTGCATAAGTTTATTGTAAACAGACGTAAATGGATAGATGTAATGAGTAAAACACTCAGTGCTAAAGTAAACAACTACCGCGATGCACATATCTGCATATTTCGAAATAGTTTACGACAATATTAAACAACAATAAAACATGCCTCGCACATTTAGGGCTGTCTCAACATTACTAATGCTATTAATAGATTGAGTATTAGTAGCAAAAACAAGTTAAGATGTGAATCGTGTGTTACATTTTATAATGCTTTTTCAATGAGAGAATTTATTTCGAATATACATTCAATTTGCAGCTGATATCGCGCGAAACGTATACGATAGTATAATCAGTTAGCCTCTCCTTTGCCAATTGAATATTATGAAAATTAACTTAAAATGAGATGAATATATATCATGATAATTTGCCGTGTGGTTTCCGGCTTAAAATCGACCACCCCATGTCCTCCCATGGGTTTCGTAAAAGGCGACTAAGGGGCATATGGCTGATACTGGCAATATGCGTGGTGATTATGGCAATATCCCTCAACGATCCTGGCTTGCCAAGGTCTGTTAAGAGGAGGCCCATGTTCAGCAGGGGACGTAAACGGGCTGTTGATGATGATGATGATGATGAGATGAGATGAATAACTGCACAGGACTTACGCGCAATCAGCAAATGGATTCTATTATCTGCATTTTTGTTTTATTTCCATATCTCAAAATTATGAGAAAAAATTAAATATCGAATATTTTATTCTATATCTAAGACTATAAATGTCAATAGTGAAACTAAGTAAGTAGTATAAGTTGATTTGTTATTCCGTGTGCACATAAATAAGAAATAAGGTAAATAATCTATAGTTTCATTATATAGACAATAATCTATTTTCTCGCTACGGACAACCCTACCGCTGCTATTATTTGGGCAAGTTCCGCGTACTGATTCACTGGTCAGAATTACCAGCGGCGCGTGTGTTATGTTTGTGCACCGCCCGAGCGCTCCTCCCCAGTGGACCGTGACTTTAGCGAATCAATGGCTAACGTTGTAATGTTACGACACGTGACGTGTGTTTAGTGAGAGAAGTCGTTTCGTAGGTGGCTATTTTACTTCGGATGTCATGAATTTGCCCCCAGCACTGGCATTCGGAGACGCATCCGGGGGTTTTAGTGGGTAGAATAGCCTTTATTATGTTATATGATGCATGCCATTACTCTCCCCCATGATGAGGCTATCTGTCCCCTAAGTTTAATAAGATTTTTTTTTATCATTAAAAATAAATTCAATTTCTTGACGTACGATAACAGTACCTATATGTTTAATTGAAAATATCATTTATTCATAAAAATCATTAAAAACAAGCTTAGAGCTTTACGTTATGACAAATATAGAATAGGATTTAAATATTTGATGATATGACAACATAATTATAAAGCAGACTTGGCGTACAAGCCATTGGCGGTTATGGCGTGGCTTGCAATAGCTTCGTTTTATGATCAAAGCAATGCATAAACCAACCCGCCTGCCAAGCGTGGTGACTATGGCAAATCCCTCCGTTGGGAGGGGATACGGGCAAATGATGATGATGGTGAAAGCATAAAGAGCTTTCCGCATCATGGAGGGTAGTCCTTCTACCAATCAGATCGGAATAAAACTCCTTGATGTTATACAGCGTTTACAAGGCGCACGTTACTGCCGTTAAGCGACATATTTTATGGTTTTGAATACATTTTAGTATTTAAAAAAATCACGATTCAAAATTGACGTCAACTAGTGTTATCCTTGCAAAGGTCATTGACATCGCACAGTGTAGGTATTCTCGTACGTCAGTGGTGGAGTAGGCTTCAATACAGTAACGGTATACATTCGCACGAAGGTCAAGCTCATTCAATTCTGGTATTCAACTGTATTTGATAAAAAATATAATGGTGTAAAGTACTTCTTTATTTAAGATACTCACTTTTTCAGTTGAGGCATGCCATTAAAAGCATTTATTTGGCGGACATGGAGGCTTAATCAAACTAAACAACCTTTATGGCGTAGCGATATAAGTCTTGCTTTAAGTTTCGGAGGTCATGGGTTCGATACCCACACTGGATTAAAAAAATCTTAGTGTAAATTCATAGTTTTTTTCCGCGTCTGGCTAGTTCAGGGATACCGTTCGTGGCTCGGAATGCACGTTAAGGCGTTGGTCTCGGAACGGTTGGAACGGGTAGCAGCGTTTCCCTGTGTGTTACAACATAATACTGCGGTCACCAACCCACCTGCCAAGCGTGGTGACTATGGCAAAAATCGTCCCTCGGGAAGAGGCCAATGTTCAGCAGTGGATGTTATATGGGCTGACGATTAAGCAAGGATGCCAAAGTTCATCTCTTAGCGGCATCGAATTTTGGAAATTCCTTTCTACACTTTCTAAGCGTTTGTTTGGAGAGATCAACATTTAATTTCTTTAAAAAGTAAAAAAGTGATATATCATTTTTTTATAAAGATTAATAGCAATCTACTAGTATTCTTGTTAACCCCTCGTGCTAAGCTTAAATGCTTGTGTTACGATTGGTTGCACGTCAATAAGGCAATGCGTGGAGATCGAATCGGCAACTACAGGATCATGCCCTCGACATCGGGCTTATTAAATCTGTCTTGTTGTTACGAAGCAAATATAGTAATCCTGTTTTATATGGCCCTCAGTAGCACCCGCCACTCACATCCAACATTTCATTACCAATCGTATTAGAAGATAAATGATTGTGACATTGACTGCAAGGAAAGCGCACACCTCCTGCAGTTATCAGAGATGAGTAACGTCACTACTGAAGGTTTTATTGTCACGTGAGTGCCACTAATGTCTGAATGAATTACGTTTGTTTAACGACAGTATTCGTGTAACCTTTGTAAGTCCTGGGTTCATTTCTCAGGTGGGATCGGATTGTAGTTAATCTTTGCAGCTATTTGATAACTGCACCAAGCTCAGTGGTTCGATTCCCACATGGAACAAATATTTGTGTGAACCACGAATAATTGTTCTGAGTTTGGTTGTGCTTTTTGTCCGTGAATTATGTGATTGTAAAGTCCCCCGCGACAAAGGAAACTATTAAAATAGTGCGGGAGTTGTCTTAAAAAAAGTCCTGTTTTTTGAGAGCACGTAAGGTGCCATGCCACGTCACGAGAGAAGATTTTAAGTAAGTCGAAGTTCCACCAGCTCGAAGTTAAGAAGTTAGTGGTGTATGAAGAAAGAAGACAAAAACATTTATTAAACACACGAAGCAAATACAAAGCAATAATAAACATCAAAGTGAACAATAAATCAATAAGTAAGGATATTTATAGTATATTGTATTTTATATTACTTGATGCACGGAAGCCATATGTACAAAACACAAACATGGATGGATGGATTGGGATGGATATTCCCCCGCTTCAGTTTCCTGTGCAGATGGCTGATCTCTTTAGAGATTGGGCGCCGCGGTAGAAATCGGTAGGACTGTAATTATTCATGGTGAGATTTCTATAAAACAATAACCGGCTCAACTATATAAAATTTATTATTATACCTTTTAAGGATTTCGAACCTCGAAAGCTAAATCCAAATTCGCTTTTACTGTTGGTTTCAGCTGACACAATGTTACATATCTCACCTCAGAAGCATAAAAATGTATGTACTATTCTACGTCAGCAGCATTTGGTCATAAGTGCCAGTTTACGATAAAGGCACATTCGACCTTATACTCCTCCTATAGGTTCAGCAAATCAAAACCTTTAGGATATGTCACAAAGATTGAGAATTATAGAATTACTCACTAAGTTTATGTTCCGAACTCTCGACATTCGAGTCCCACACGCACTTTACTTTTAGACATAACATTAACAATTTGATAGCGTGTTAGAAACCACTAACTTTACTACTGGAGGTATCAATAAAGTTGTCCAAACTTGATATATATTCAGTGAATAGCAAATAGAAGCGTATAATCATAGACAATGAACAAAAAACATAATCTTATAACTATATCTATGAGATGATCGGCGTAAGTATGTGTTGTAATCATATTTATTTGAGGCTTCAGAATTTAGAGGTCGGTAAGGCGGTTTCACACCAAATGCTTTAATAAATGCTTACTAGCTTTTATCCGATCCAGCCCCGTTGGAATAACGTCTTAATATAGTCTACGAGATTTACAAATAATGTGGCATTTTTTTTGATAAAACATTTTCAAAATCGGTTCAATATCTCATACACTTTACTTCTTAATAATACTACTAGCTGCCCGCGCGCGGTATCACCCGCGTTACTCCCGTTGGAACTTAATAATTATATATAGCCTATGTCACTCAGGGTGAATGTAGCTTTCCAATGGTGAAAGAATTTTTTAAATGTCATGATTTTATTCATTACAAACCTACTCACACACAAAAATACAAATCTTTCCTTTTTATAATATTGGTATAAATTGGCTTCCCGCGCGAGTTTTCACTCGCGTAGACCCCGTTCTTCTCGTGGGAACTTCATAATAAAAAAGCCTATAGGCTTTCTTGATAAATGAGCTATCTAACACTGAAACAATGTTTCGTGTTTAAGCAAACAAACAAACTCTTCAGCTTTATATATTTTAGTATAGATAGATATGTACTATTAAGAACCCCCCTTATTAATTTCATTCTGTTTTTATTATTGTTATTTAGCTATAACAGAAATACATCGTATTTGAAAGATACAGCTTGGTGACAGACAGAAAGTGGAGTAATAGTAAGTACCTAAGGAACCCTAAAATACTGCAAAAATTAAAACTATAGCAACTATTATTAACTGTGTAAGTGCTTCAAATCAAATGTACTTACCTTTAATATAATGCCAAATATATACATTTCAATGTACCTACTAGCTAAACCACTTCCGTAGCTTAGCAGTATTTGGCTCGCTTTGGATCTCGGTCTCTGTCGTGGGTTCGATTCCCACGCCAGACAAGAAATCTTTTTGTAAATACTAAGGTATTTACACAAAGATTTCACGATGTACCCAGTGTGAAGGTGACTTTACAACATCGAACCCTCGAACTAACGAGATATCATAAAAACTAATAAATATTATTTATGATCGAAGCTCAACTGTTTATGATGGTTCATGTAGTTTTGTCGGAGAACGTGTTATGACTGTTATTATTAATGTGAACTACACATAATATAAATTCACTGTTAAGGTAGTTCGGATGGATTTTTATTTAATATGTCTAAAATAAACCCTATTAATCTATTTAAGTATTCTCAATATAATTACTAAGCCCAGTTATTATCAGTCTTCATATCCAGCCGTACTATTGCGGCACACAATATCGCGTGGGATCACATCGCATCGCATAACATCGCGGCGGATAACATCGCATCGAGTGGCGTCGCATAATATCGCGTGTTACACTATCGCGACATCACAAGGCGCTCCATTACCCGCTGCAGGCCATTTCTGTAAGTACCGTTTGATCTTGGCCAACGATACAGCTTGCATCAAGATATGTTAAATATTAATATTAAATGGGGCTTTGTATGTGCCTCGCTTATGGATACTATATCCTTTGTGGTTGTTACTTATTTTACAGTTATGAGCATGCTGAGTGAGGCGTAATATTTACAAAGTATATTGTTTTAATTCAGCGTCAGGAATCCTATATCGCGCAATAGAAGTTCGCACGCCAGTTTAGGCTGTTCTGAACAGTAATAAAATGCCCATAGGGGCTTGACCTCGCTAGCCGCGCGCTCCCACCACTGGACAAGACCACGTGGGCCCTCGAGCCCCTGCCCAATGACCCATCTGTTGTCACAAGTAGCGTTTGACACCACCGAAGAGGCCGCTGGGCTGAACAGTTACCCCGGGGTTCACTAGTCTCCGTGGAAGACCTCACGACAAAAGGCCCTGACTTGACACGAGCGCTGCTAGCACGCTGGTTGCCCCTACGGAGTCTCTGTAAGCGACTTCGCTGTCTATCACGCTCAACACCAGCGAAAGCCACGTAGGCCCTCGGGCCACACCCAACGATACATCTGTCGTAACAGGTGGCGATGGACCGCCACTGAAGACGCCTCCGGCCTGAACAGTCACCCCGGGACTCACTAGAGCCTCCGCGGAAAGGCCGCTGGGCTTACCACCGCGTCCGGCAAAGATCTTCATTATAATTATAGAATTATAATGAAGAGATAATTAATTATTACAATTATCAGCGATCAGCAATACAAACCGCAATACTCGACAAATTATCCCTTCCGACCCTTAGTTTATAAAGTACCTTTCGATGCCCTCGTAGACCCGAAGTCCGAGAGGCCCGCGGACTGTAACGTAGTGCGACAGATGCACAAAATTCCTCTAAAAATCTAACGTCATACCTTAATACCCTCGCCAGCGACTGCCCTGAGCCGAGATCGAACTCCCAAACTGGACACAGCGCAGGTTGCTTAGTTGTTTTTAAGCCATTTATAAAGGCTGGATCTCTACTCGCCTTTATGCTCGGCGAAGTAGTAAAAGCCTCGTGGCTAACTATAATTTCCAAGGAAAAATAAATCTTATACGAATATATAACGCTGAAGAGTTTGTTTGGACGCGCTAATCTCAGGAAGTACTGTTCCGATTTAAAAAATTCTTGCAGATTGTATAGATTACATTTAATAATGAAGTTCTTACGGAAATGGAAGTAACGCGGTTGAAACAGCGCGCGGGAATCTAGTAATAATAGAATACTGTATTAATGAGTAGCTTCCCGCGCGCGGTTTCACCCGCGTAACTCCCGTTCCCGTGGGAACTTCATAATTAAATATAGCCTATGTCATTCGGGGATAGTGTAGCTTACCAACGGTGAAAGAACTTTTCAAATCGCTCCAGTAATTTCGGAGCCTAGTCAATAAAAACAAACAAATCTTTTCTCTTTATACTATTAGTATAGATATAATGATATTATTGAATAGAAACAAGTGTCAGTCATGATATTCCTAGTGTCACGTTTCGCCAGCTGCGTCGTGTCCTACGTTATAGGGGGCGAGACTATTATCACACAGAACTAATCCGTACTTCGAGATGTTACTTTGTAACAAAGATAATTCAATATAATAGCATTTTAACTATCCTGGAAATCGAACTCGAATACCGCAGCTGTAAGTAATACTACTGCGGTAGACTAATTATTATAATAATAATAATAAAACCTTGAATGTAGGTTTATTGCCAAAAGAATCATGGTCAAATTTCTATAGGAGCTGGACTTGACTATTATTTTTCATGTCCCAAAGCAAACTATAGTTAGATTGGTTTGTTTTTATGTTGTAAACACCATTCCGTTTGAAAATCATATCTAAATAGCCACGATTTTTTATAATAACGTCAACAATACTTTTGAGGTTAGAATCAACAACTAACTTTTACCCGACTGCGACATAGCCTAAAAGTGCAGTTAGCGATAGGCGAGGAGGGTAATCAGCGATCTCGTTTCCATTTATTTCGATTTCTCTCAGATATATATAATTGCTTTATCTCAAGAACCGCTATAGCTAGACAGTTGAAATTTTCACTGACGATGTTTTTCTATTGCCGCTATAATAACAAATACCTACTAAAAATCAAATAAAATAAATTTTGGAAGGGGGGCTTCCTTACAACAAACTTTTATTTTTGCTCCATGTCAATAACGTCAATAGATAGGCACTCGAAAATGGTACGGAACCCTTCGTGCACAAGTCCGGCTCGCACTTGGCCGGTTTTTTATTACAATAAATCTAAAATAAAAGTTTGTAGGCAAACATCACAAAAATGATGCCATGACTTCAGTAAAAATGTTTCTGTGAGTGTTCGTTCGTTGTAAACGTATAGTATAGTATTGTCTGACTTAATTAATATTCTATTTTAAACTGGCTCGTATCATTATGATAAATTCAGTGCGAAATATAAAAGGTAAATTTTGTCGCGTTAATACTCGATAAAAATAATCATATATTGTGATTATGGTGTGTCAAAGTTTAAATTCCATATCTTCTTAATAACATTTGTAGCAAATGGCACTATAAATCAATATTAAATACCAGCTGCGCCCCGCGGTTTTACCCCCGTCACTCTGTTCCAGTGGGTCGGAGCGTGATATTTTGTAGCCTATATGTTAATCCAGCTTATTAACTATCCCCTTGTAAACTTTCAACCAAATTCATTCAGTAGTTTTGGCGTGAAAGAGTAACAAACATCCATCCATCCATCCATACTTACAAACTTTCACGTTTATAAGGGAGAGGGAGGCCTTTGCCCTGCAGTGGGACAACACAGGCTAGTTACGATTAGATTAGATTAGGATAAAACTAGCAGAACGTCAGCTTTTATATGTCGTCTTTATAATCTTCTTATTTTTTATTTGATAAATGACTTCCTAACAAAATGGTTACTGACTTATGAAGATGTCGAAGATCTGAAGCTAAAATTGTGATAATACGAACTTCACAAAGCTCAGCATAAATCACTGCTTCACTTTAAAACATTCCTCCTTAATGTTAGACTCATCTATACTTATATTATAAAGAGGAAAAGACTGTATCACTTTCACAATCAGAATACTACGTTATCCAGGGTTACTCAGGAGTAACAAACCATCCGATGCCCTCGTAGATCCGAAGTCCGAGAGGCCCGCGAACTATAAAGAGGAGCGACAGTTGCACAAAACTCCCCTAAAATACCAAAAGTTATAATCCCTCAATCTCATCGCCAGCGACTGCCCTAAGCCGAGGTCCAGGGGGCGCCCTCTTGCACAGGTTGCTTAGTTTGTGGTTTTTAAACCATTTATTAAGGCTGGAGCTCTGTTCGCCTTTATCCCCGGCGAAGTAGCAAAAGCCTGGTGGCCTACGTAAGCCCATCCGAAAAAAAAGAAACCTGAGTAACATAGGCTATAAAAGTTAAATTATACAGCAATTAATCCACTTATACCGTGTAGCTTCTAATACTAACAGTTATTACCTATTAATGCTATCGACCCATATAATACCTGGTAAGTGCTCGCTATCTACTAGATAACACTAAGGCCAGGGTCACGGGACCTCACCATACCTTGCTGCTAAGTTATCGGGAATAGGAACTGATATTGAATATCACTGACTAATGGTGTCAGGTTTCCATACTTGAACTTACTTGGGTTGGAATTCATTTGTAAATCGCATCGTGTATAATGTTAACATAACAGAATATAACGGTGCATTCTAATATATTTTACTTCTTTTGTATTTGAGCTTATTTACTTACTTTTACTTAAGTTTAAAAGTCATCGCACTAGGGAAATAAATCCCTAAAACGGAAATAAAACATACAATTCACGGACACAAACATGATTTTTTCTCGAGTGAGAATCGAACCCATAGCATAATCTCAAAAGAAAATAACGTGACCACTGACCATCGCGCCACGGGCGCAGTCGTAAGATAAGGCTAAGTATAGTGTCGAAAGAAAACTTTTGAATAATTTTGCTACATTATGTATTTATATTTGCAACTGGTATTGAATTTTAGTGGTACGTATACTTATCCTATAAATATTAAACACACGAAAAATTATAATGATTTTAAAAATCTGTTTTACCAACTAATATAATAAAAGCAAATCTCTCTCTATATGTATGTTTGTTAAGTTTTCATGCCTTATCTATTGAATCGATTTGGTTGGCAATTGGTACAATCTAGTCTAGTCTAGTAGATCTAGTCTACTAGACATTAGAAGAGCCTAGTTTAGTACCTTTTACCCGTAAACCTTTGGGAAAGTGTAGGTACTTTCCCTAAGGCGACTTTTGAATTCCTTTTATCGTGATAAAATAAAAGGTAAATAAAATAAAATAAAAAAGTTTTTATTCACGTAAACCTATTACAGGTATTTGTAAATAGTAAAAACATATTTGGCTTATTTTTTATTTAATTAATTAATTTTATTTGTTTATTGCTACGTATAATTATAGTTTATATAACTTTAGCCTAAAAGCTGTCAGGTGTGAAAGTACAATATTATTTTATATCTATGATTAAATCTAAGTTCTGTCCTTTGAGTATGTTAGTATTTAGACGGACCATAAGTATCTCGACGAACGCGCTTAAGTGCTACCACCGGATCCAATACGCCCCAACTGAGAAGATCCGGCGAAACAAACTCAGTGGGGTTATTCTACTGCCGGTTTCAGCGCGGCCTCATCGAGACGATCCGGCGAAACATACTCAGATGGGCATGTCCAAGAAGTTTAGGTCCAGTTACTTTTATTATTTAGTTGGCATTCACAATTTACCAATCGGTTGTCTTTATACGAATTTTATTTACATTTTCTTTAAAAAACAGATTAAATAATTTATTTAAAGACAGAACTGAATATATATTTGGTAGGTGATAAGGTGATAAAATACAGTCTAAAGTATCTATATCACGCTAAAGTCACGGGTAGAAGTTAGTAATATAATAAATTATCACAATATGTTAATTTTTGTCAAATTACCAAATTTATGTTTAAAATGTGATTTCATTAATCATTGGCAGTGTCCACATAATCCCGTGTTTTGGCAATGAGCTCCGCTAATCCGACTGCGAACGAACTAATTATTTAGATTTCTCTGTAATCCGATTATATTTGATGTTAATGTATTTAGTTTTGTTGTAATCCTGATGTGTTGTATCCGTGTGCTGATTGATTTAGTGTAGCAATATTTAAAATACAAACATAAATAAATAATATTGACTAAGAATTAATGAATTATGTTGTAATAAACGATTTTATTTTAACAAAATTATAGCAGTAAAAAAATGTGTTTAGGGTTCCGTAGCCGAAGGGTAAAAACGGGACCCTATTACTAAGACTTCGCTGTCTGTCTGTCATCAGGCTGTATCTCAAGAACCGCGATAGCTAGCCAGATGAAATTTCACAGATGATGTATTTCTATTGCCACTATAACAACAAATACTAAAAATAAAATAAAATAAATATTTAAGGGGGACTCTCACATAACAAACATGTTATTTGTCCGGCTTGGGGATCGAACCCACGGCCTCTGAGATTTTAAGCGACCGAACGAGCGAACTTATACCGTTAGCCACAGAGGTTTGCTCTACATCACATATACTAGCTTTCCGCGCGCGGTTTCACCCGCGTAACTCCCGTTCCCATAAAAAAATTATAATAAAATATAGCCTCGATAAATGGGCTATCTAACATTGAAAGAATTTTTCAAATCGGACCAGTAGTTGCTGAGATTAGCGCGTTCAAGCAAACAAAACAGCTTTATCTATTACGGCAAATAACTCTTTATTAGGTACCAATTCCTTGCGTTTTTATACTCGTGATAATTTCTCAACGAAATGTCCGATTGGAATAAAACAAAAAGTATTTTACTTCTACATAAATACCTTTAATAACATTATGCTTAATTTGGATAAGGATTAATATAACGATATACATTTAACGTAGTTTCTTTCTTCAGACGATTTAATATTTTTTTATGAACATAAAAGCGGTTATTGTGACTAAACTATGATAGTTAGATATATGCTCTCGCGGACTTTTTTGTAGATCTTAATAAGACCTACAAACCCGTAGTACATCATTTTGTTCTATTGTCAATAGTTTTTGCAGCGCACGCATAAATAGGTTTTCGCTTTTACACCTTGGGTTACAAAAACGCAATTTTCTTACGGATCCCCAACTTTTTTGAAAATAAAATATAGCCTATTACCTTTTTCGATAAATGGACTATCCAACACTGAAATAATTTTTTAAATCGGACCAGTAGTCCCTGAGATTAGCGCGTTCAAACAAACAAACAAACAAACAAACAAACTCTGCAGCTTTATAATATTAGTATAGATTACAAAACTCGAAAAAGTCCATTCGTCCAGTTTGTATGGCGGTATTCCATAAACTGAAAAATTACCGAATATTAAGTGAACCGCGTCTCCGCAAGACTTTTAGAATTGAAGTGAACATTACCTTGCTCATTGACGCTAGAGTTGTAGATTTAAACTAGAGTTGGGAACATAAATAACGTCACAGTGAAAAAGTCACTGTGATCCGCTGACTCACAGTGATCACTTTATCACTGTGATCTTTCAAGAAGAATCTACGTTCCAATGTAACGTGTGTCGTTCCGTGTCACAGCAATTGCGCAGCAAGTCTCTCTCCCTCTTGTATCTTGTATTTAGACTTTTAAGACAATAGCAAATTCTAAACCATTGCCGAATGACAACCTCAAATTGAATCGTGTAGGTACCCAATCGTGATCGGAGTGACAATTGTGAAGATAACTATCTAAATGAGAGGAACTTGTAACTTCGAAAGCATGTATTTGTGATGAGTGACCTACGTGAAAAACGATTATTTTTAACGGTTACTTCCGAGTCACTGAAACAGCGGTCACGGTGACGGAAAAGTAACAACTTTGCGCACTTCTAATTGAAACAAAAACTAAACGAATTTACCATCTGTACGTATTTACACTGTGGCATGCGCGCGTATGTCGCAATTCGTATGTGCGCGGAATAAGAATCACTTTTCCTACGATACGAATCATTCTTGAAACCATCCGTCACTAAGATTGAAATCAGTTTTGAGATCATTATATTGTTTTATTAACGTAGTTTGTTTTATTTTAAGTTTAATATGTACAGTGACGTACAAATATGGAATTCAATAAGACCAAGTTCTTTTTAAAATTACTAGTAGAGTTTTTGTACACTACGAGTTGAACAAACCAATAATTAATGAATTATATATTTAAGTACCAGACCCGACAGACATTGTCCTGTCTTAACTTAAACTCTAATATTAGGCGTGATAGCTCTGAACTAACCTAAGCACAGCACGTATTCTGTCAATGTTATGTCAAACGCCATAAACATAACATTAAAAAACTTTATATCGTGAAAAGCGACAAAGTTACATAAGTAAATGTTATAAAGTATTCTTAAATTTTCTGATTTTCCTCTCTTTTCTTATTGTTTACTTTCATAAGAACCATCTCCTGATAATGAAAATGGAAACGTTTATTGATAATGTAGACGAATCGATCGTACTTATTATAAGTCAAATACAATGATAATGAAAACAAAAAACAATCTTAACTAATAAATTAGTTTACATTTCAACAATAATGTTATTAAATTTATTAATATTGTTATGGCATGTTCGTAATTAATCGCTTATTATAAAATATAATTAATATCAACCAGCGCGGGCTGGGATCGGGTCTGAAGCATAGAACGCGTCGCGAGCCTCGCCTTGCGAGGACGACCGGACCCTATCCTAGCTTCCTACGAGTCTTTCTCTATCTACCTACTAATAATAAACACAATCAAAAAAGAATTAGTGAAACCGGTCCAACCGTTCACGCGTGATACCGTGACCAAGGGAAATAGGGATTCATTTTGATATATGTATAAAGATTATGACAATAATAAAATAACAGAATAAATGATTCTAAAAACGCAACATACCTACCAAATAACAATAGCCTATAAACACTAACAAACAATAAAAACTACCAAAACTAAAAACTAACCCATAACCGACTTATAACTGTAGTAGTAATTAATGCGCACTTACCTAGTTCCAACACAGTGATAATCCCGCCTTCAGTATTTTCCTAGAAACAAAAATACAGAATTATATATTTTTCTTGTTATTAATCATTTTTTAAGACTCCCGCACTAGGAAAATAAATGCATGTGTATCCCCACATAATTCAAGGAAACAAAATACGTGCTTCTGCGAGATACGTGAATAATGCCTTGAGCACACCGGATGCGTATGCGTAGACGTAAGCGTAGACGTGCACGTACCACTGAGTTGTAATGTATGGAACCGTATGAGACAGGTCACACCGCTTGCGTAACGTAGACGTGCGCGTAGACGTAATGCGTAGCCCTACGCAATGCAGCTCCCAAGGCACAAACTGACTGCGTGACTTACGCCGTACCTGACGCAGAGCAGAACGGCAACGTTGCATGATGACGTTGTATTCAATGGCGCGCCTTATTAGACGTCACACCGAACAATATTGTACACGCACGTATCTTTGCTGTGCGTAGCCCTACGCACGTAACTTGCAGTCAGTTGTATATTTTTACAGATATACTGGCACGTAGTGATGTTTTGTATTGTTTTTGTAATAAATAGAGATAAGAAAGAAAAACTTATTGAAATTGTGCGTATTTATGAATGTATCTACAATCCAAAAAGTAAATTCTACAAAAATGCATCGTATAAATGTATATATTCCGCAGGATTATTCTGGCACAATAGTATTAATATTGCTTCTTCCTCGTCATTTCAGACATCGTGCACAACACAACCTTCGAAAACAGAATAAAATATGGCTGCCGCAGCCGGGTACGCAATAGGCCATGTGCGTTGCGTACTCGGCTCGGATGCGTAAGCGTATGCGTAGCCCGGTGTGACATCGGGTTACGCCGTAACTACGCGCGTGTCTACGGCGTGATTACGTCGTAGTCACGCATACGCATTTGGTGTGCTCGAGCCTTAAACCTACAAAGGTTACTGTACTATCTACCACAAAAAAGAAAAAAGTATAATTAGACATAAAACCTATACCTAGCGACATCTTCAGCAGCCGTATAAACTACAAGTAGACGAGCAGCGCCATCTAGCACGTAGCATCCGAACTAACCTGTATCGCGCAATACAAGTTTGCAAGCCAATATTATACCAGTTCTGAATATCAACAAGTGGCCGTCGGCCGTCGGGCATGCCACCTCGCCCGGCAAAGAAGATCTTCATTGTCTGTGGAGGAACACCAACGGTTTCACTACTTACAATCTATAATATTGAAGATTTTGTTTGCTAGAACGCATCAATCTCAGGACCTATGGGTCCGATATGTAAAAACTATTTCTGTGTTAGATAGCCCATTTATCAAGGAAGGCTATAGGTTATATACCTAACATTTTAAAGTGTTGATTCTGCTAAAAATGTGTCTATATGCTGTAATGCTATGTTTGCACTGCCCTCCCGCCCGCAAAAAATATGCATATGCAGGAAAGAAAAATAAAATGTGCAAAAATACAATCACCAGCCGAAGACCCGACAGATGTTTCGCTCATCCACGGAGCATCATCAGGGTGATGTTGACTATTCGAACGGTACTGCGCAGTAGCGTTCGAATAGTCACAAAGCATACAGATACATTTTTAGCGGAATTAACACTAGATATTTTGTCTTTTTAAATTAGATTAACATTTTAAAGTTCCTACGGGAACCGCGCGCGGGAAGCTGTAAAATATAAATGTAAATGACTAAAGCCTCATTACCTTAAGCCTATAAATTTTCCATTTACGAGAAAATTATAAATACTCCATCCAAATAATTATAATCAAATACGGCATATTATAGTAGGCACTATTTAAATTTGAATGTTATTAATATACAATTATAATTAATTAATTAAGCTATAACGTCACGGCTTGTCGTTTTTATAGCCGTGTGGGTAGACTATGGTAGCCGTCTTCTCTTGCTAGTTTTGGGACATTTTCCAAATAATTTGAATGATGCAGTAGCTCTGTGGCAACGATAGTCGCTATAGTAGAGCAGAGTGACAGTTGCATAAAACTCCCCTTAAAAAACTAAAAGTCATAATCCCTCAATCACGTCACCAGCGACCGCCCTGGGTTACTTAGTTTGTAGTTTTTTAAACCATTTAGTAAGGTTGGAGCTCAGCTCACCCAATCATCAGCCCGTACAACGTTCGCTAAACATGGGCCTATAGTCACCACGCTTGGCAGACGGGTTGGTGACCGCAGTATTATGTTGTACTACACAAGGAAACGCTGTTGCCCGTTCCTTGATATACGATTATTATAGATGATGTTATAATAATCGCGACCAACGGCTTAACGTGCTTTCCGAGGCACGGTGGGTAGTCCCTCAACCAACCAGACCCGGAAAAAATCTTAGAATTTACACAAGGATTTCCTGTCCGGCGTGGGGAACCCACAACCTCCGAGATTTAAAGCGAGACAAATACCGCTAAGATACGGAGGTTGTCATATTATTAACGAATAAAAAAAGGAAAAATATCAATTAGGTTAGTTTTTCTTGGAAAAAATTATATATAATTTACTCATGTTTTTTATGTGTGTCTTAATATTTTTCACAAGTATGGAATACCACACGCGTGGGTAATATATAAAATATGAGGCAGCCTCCATAAATCATCTGATAGTTTTTGGATCATTAGTTATGGAGAAGAAGGCGAGGCTAAGCCTACGCGCCAAGCGGGAAATACTATTGGACGGTTTTATTTACGCAAACGTATACATAATTATGTATAGATTAAAAAATATTTCTGTTCACTTTTTTTTAAGTTACCGGCGACAGTTCCCACGATTACCGCAGACCCAGTTACTGGGTTCTTCACAATTGGGGAGCACTTAAAAATGTATTAAAAATATCTATGGTTCAAGCCAAAGACAGCATATAAATAAAGCTAGTTTACGGTCTCAATCGTTACTAAATATACTAAACTTAATTATTTGCTTTTTTGTGTTAAAATGTTATTATAAAATACATATGTACGAGTACAACTAAAAGCACCTTATCTATATATATAAAAGAAAGTCGTGTTTGTTACAACACTTATAACTCGAGAACGGCTGGACCGATTGCCATGGTTTTTGATTTGTTGGATTTGTTTCCGTCCCGAATAGCAGAATACATTTTAAAAACAAAAGAAAGTCGTGTTAGTTACACTATTTATAACTCAAGAACGGCTGAACGTAGGGGTAGTGTAGGAGTAGGGTAGGGTTAGGGTAGGGGTAGGGTAGGGCAGGGGTAGGGTATAAAAGTCCACCCGTGCGAAGCCGGGGCGGGCCGCTAGTTTAAAATAAAACTAAAAACTCCCTTTGCAGTTTAATATAACACTAGCAAATCCGAGACCGTCATTATTAGCCAGTATTCATCCACAAATGACCGACATATGCTACAATCGGATTAGGGATTGTAAGCACGCCGTCTCTTGATTCGTATATGATCGTTATGGCTTAACGTGATTCGGAGGCATAGAGAATACTTCATCAAGCACCCAAAGTCATAAGTCTACTACTCTCCGCGCCTCGGAAAGGACTACCATCCGTGCCTCGGAAAGCACGTTAAGCCGTTGGGCCCGATTGTTATAACATTATCTATCTAATCGGATAACAAGAAACGGGCAGCAGCGTTTCCTTGTGTGTGTATGTATGCACATTATACTGCGGTCACCAACCCGCCTGCCAAACGTGGTGATTATGGCAAATAACCTCCCCGGGAGGAGGCCCATGTTCAGCAGTAATGATGATGATGATCTCAGTTCAATGCTAGACATAGGCTTCTACCAATTTGCGCCATAACACCCAGTAATTTGCACTCCGCATTCAGTGCACTCCGGCTACCCTTTTCAGATCATACGTCCATCTTTTTGTTGGGCATACATTACATTTCTCGCAACGCTGTCCAGTCTATGACGCGTCTGCTCCAACGGCGGTCAGTCTTTCAGCAGACATGGCCAGCCCATTACCGCTTCAATTTGCTCATTTTGAGGACTAAGTTGGTAGCTTTAGTTCTCTGTCGGATAATTTCACAGCGAAGTTAACTTTGAGAGAAACTTCAAGCATAGCTCGTTCCATAGCTCATTGAGCGAATTGAAATTTGTAAACTAGCGTAGAGTCTTTGTTTCAGCACCGTAGGCCATAACACTAAAAGAAATGCTATTTTTAGAGTTTACTTATATGTCAAACATCCGATCTTTTTTCTCTTTCCGATCAATTAAAAACTCTCACTTACAATTACACATTTAAAACATCGACTCCTACACTCTCATAAAAACATCAATATAACTTAATTAAATGGATAACTTCAACAATCAACCGTTAAAGCCACTAAAATTAACGAAACACACGAGATTTCATTAGATAGAGACACTGCAGCTCACATATTTGGTGGCTATTAAACGGCTGTGCCCAAATCGGTTATGTTTTATTGGCAATTAGATGTATGCAGACGTGTAGTTGTGCGTGTGACGTCACAGATATCTGACGTCATCATTATCAGTCAATGTCACCTCTCCCCGCCAGCGACCGCCCTGAGCCGTGGTCCAAATGCAAAATGTTGCGCAGTGTGAGACGACCGCTTGCACATTGGACCAACCACCTCGTAATGGTCGTAGGGAGTGGATGACGTTCCCGCTGGAATCTACGGTGGAAGCTAATGTTCAGCAGTGGACGTCCACAGGGTGCTATGATGATGATGATATAGAGAATCACTTAAGCAATTTAACTGTCATTTGTATTCCTGATTGTTGGGACAAATCTTATATGCATAAACATTTTGAAAATGTCTTTTTTGAGAGACATTGGTTTACACGAACATCTGTATTTTATAAGCCTATCACCATAGTAGCTCTTTTTTAGGGTTCCATAGGGTAAAACCGGGACCGTATTACAAAGACTTTGCTGTCTGTCTGTCTGTCATCAGGCTGTATCTCAAAAACCGCGATGGCTAGACAGTTGAAATTATCACAGATGATGTATTTCTATTGCCGCTATGACAACAAATAATAAAAATAAAATAAAATAAATATTTAAGGGAGGCTCCCATACAACTTTTATGATTTTTGCTCGTTATCAATAACGGTAACAGGTAGACTTCGTGCACAAGTCGGACTCGCACTTGACCAGTTTTTTATTTATAAAGATAGCAGAGTTTATGCACACTACGTAGGTATTGTTGTTAACCCCTCGTGCTAAGCCAAAATGCTTGTGTTACGATTGGGTTCACGTCGGTAGTGCAATGGTAGGTCTCATTAGCTTCCGTTAGATCATTAGTTAATTAACAACAATAAATAAGCATCATCACAATCAGTAAGGTACAACGCCCACTACGCACAACGGGCGGTGATACTACAAGATGTTCTGAATTTTGTTTGCTTATAATCAATTTGATGGTTGTAAAGTTTGGTTTCCGCTTCGAATAGAAATCTTTTATTGCACTTGTAAATATAGGTTAACAAGTGTAATGTTGTAAAGGCAGAATGTTTTTTCACCACCAGGTCTCGGAAGCAACTCCTAAAGCCGCTGAGCTACCGGTGTAGTTTTACCCAAATACATTTTTTTATAACTCGGCAACTAGAAAAAGCTTGCAGCTATGATTGTCTACTAAAGTCAAACATAAGAGGCCTACGTCGGAACTGAAAACTTCGTATAAAATTAAGGTGAAGGACTAACATGGCCCTTTTTTTTCTTGTCCGGGGGAAATACATTTACGCATTCACACCGCCTCTGCAGCGTTTTAGCGCTCGCGGCGGGGCATACATTACTCATACCACGAGGAGAGGACCCCACACCACTAAAACCCCCCGGACACTCCTTCGATCCGTCGTTGGCGGGGGCCGGATACGCACAAAGCAATCCGGCCCCCCGACGGCACCCGCGGCCAATATGGCACCGCGGGATTACCTGACTTACATGGCCCTGCCCCGAACAACAGATTAACTTGATGTTGATAATTTTATACCTGGAAATGGACAATGTTTAGATGATATTTCCTTAAGGAAAAATCTTTCGTGTGAGTAACATCCGGCAGCATACGTCATTCAGATGATGGTGAGTAAGTCAATCTATATCCGACCCGCTAGAGACGAGCACGTCCTTGCTCTTTACTTTGCAAAGAACCTTCTTGAAAAGTCATAATTGATCTCCCTGCCTCGCCCTCCCGATTATTAGTTTGCTAAGAACCTTCCAATGCTCTCGTAGACCCGAAGTCCAAGAGACCCGCGAACAACTCCCCTAAAAAAGCCATAACCCCTCAATCTCGCCGTCAGCGACCTCCCTGAGCCGAGGTCCAAGTCCCACAGGGGAAGCCCTCTTGCGCAGTTTGTTTAGTTTGTAGTGTTTAAAACATTTTTCTAGGCTGGAGCTCTGCTCGCCTTTATGCCCGGTGAAGTAACAAAAGCCTCGGGGCAAAATAAATAAGCCCGTCCGAAAAAAAAAACATAATTTCTCAATCCCCGCCAACGTTCGCCGTGAGCCAAAGTCCAGGTCCCACAGGAGGCGCCCTCTTGTTTTCTACTAATTGTTTAGTTTTAATTTTTTACACAATTTATGAAGGCGGGAGCTCTACGGGCCATTGTTTCTGATAATGTAGCGAAGGCATCGTGGTTAACTACATATCCGGAAAAAAGTGTAACTCTACTAATGATCATTGGACTCAGTTTGGAACATTTACATTAGGTCTATCAGTTCCAATGGATAAATAAGTGAAATTGATTTATTGAACCAAATACGACTAAGTAACTACTAAAAGTCGTAATCTCTCAATCTCATTGCCAGCGACTGCCCTGAGCCGAGGTCCAAGACCCACAGGGGGCGCCCT
The DNA here is from genome assembly GCA_947037095.2 of Nycteola revayana. Classification (NCBI taxonomy): domain Eukaryota; kingdom Metazoa; phylum Arthropoda; class Insecta; order Lepidoptera; family Nolidae; genus Nycteola; species Nycteola revayana. The sequence continues at coordinate 211,507 of OX344855.2, forward strand.
CTTGCGTAGGTTGCTTAGTTTTTAAACCATTTAATTAGGTTAGAGCTCCGCTCGCCTTTATGCCCGGTGAAGTGGCAAAAGCTTCGTGGCTAACTAATACTTACTTAGTCAGCCAGTTTACGTCCACAGCTGAACATGGTACTATTCTTAATAGACATTAGCAAGCCAGGGTAGTTGAGGGACGCCAACGGCGGATCGAAGGAGTGTCCGGGGGGTTTTAGTGGTGTAGGGTCCTCTCCTCTCTCCATAGCGTGGTATGCTAAACTCATACCACGCTATGGAGAGGGCGAGTCCCACATATCCCAGCGCGCGAATACGCTGCAGCGGCGGCGGTGGGAATGCATAAATGCATTTTCCCCGGGACAAAAAAAACAAAACAAAAAAAGGGTAGTTGAGGGATATTACTGTAAGTAATCACCACGATTATCCATGAGCTGATAGATGCTGCTCCTCATCCATCAACTGTATGTCCCGTAATCGCCTTTAAGAAGAAAAGAGACCAACCCATCTCTTCCGCCCAGGAAAGAGATGGGTTGGTCTATACCAAACCGGAATCAGTATTAAATTTTTTTTTGTTATTCTTTATTAATCCCAATTGCAAGAAAACGTTAATTAAATAAAATATATTAAAAGTTCCAGCCGTTACACCATTAACCACTGTCATCATTTACATATATTTTATGTAAATAATTCAATTTATATATTAAATATATAAATAATCAGCGGATCATTAACAAACGCAGCGGCGCTTTGACGGCGCAATAAATTACTTAGCGAATGATATGATAATTAATAATTATTATATAATTATGCTTAAACGCGGACTCGATCCGTTATGTATGGAGTTTTATTGTAAACTAGCTGCGCCCCGCGGTTTTACCCGCTTTACTCTGCTCCAGTGGGTCGGAGCGTATTTTGTAGCCTATATGTTAATCTAGCGTATAAACTATCCCGGTGCAAAATTTCAGCCAATTCCGTTCAGTAGTTTTGGCGTGAACGAGTAACAAACATCTATACTTACAAGGTTCCATTCCATTCATACTTACTAATAGTAGTAGGATGATGTGTAAGTAGCATCTCTGTCAGTGTGTCGGCCTTTTACGTTTAAACGATTTAACCGATTTAAATTAAATTTGGTACACAGATAGTGTAGAACCTGAGAAAGGACATGGGCTACTTTTTATAGCGAACAAGAGTTGTAGGGAGTTGAAAGGGGGGGGGGGTGAAGATTGTATGGAGGTATGGCAATTTTTTAAGCTAGTAGCTTGAAACTTATTTTAGACTGTTGATCGGATATAAATATCCTTACTAATATTAAATGTGCGATTTAGCCTAAACAATAAAAATGCTACTCAGCACAGCTAGTTTATAATAATCCTAAAATAAAAATCAACCTCCGCTCCGTAGCGTAGCGGTATTTGGCTTGCTTTAATTCTCGGAGGTCGTGGGTTCGATCCCCACTACAGGGAATCTTTGTGTAAATTCTAAGATTTCTTTCCGAATCTGGTTGGTTGAGGGACTACCTTCCGTGCCTCGGAAAGCACGATAAGCCGTTGGTCTATAACAATCGTATATATCAAGGAACAGGCAGCAGCGTTTTGCTTGTGTGGTAGAACATAATACTGCGGTGATCAACCCGCCTGCCAAGCGTGGTGACTATGGCAAATACCCATCCCCGGGAGGAGACCCATGTTCATCAGTGGATGTTATATGGGCTGATGACCGATACCTAAACACATGATTGTGCTCATGATAACAAACACCTTTTACTATTGCACCAAACCTGAAATCGCGAAAAAAATCAGCTGTTCCATACATTCATGTTCACATAACTCGTCAACATGGTAAGAAGCAGCTGATTATTTTTTCGTGATTTCAGGTTTGGTGCCATAGTAAAAGTTGTTTGTTATCATGAGCACAATCATGTGTTTAGGTATCGGTCACTAATTAGGTACCAGTCACCCTATATAAAGTACGTTTAATTACAAAGAAAATAACTGGCCAGAGTAACCATTCCTTCTATAATTGTTTACATGTAAGTTAATATTGAGTAACAAAACTGTTTTGCTAAATCCATTGGTCTGATCTGATAGTAATCTGGACTATTATACAAGACAAAGAAGAAGACAAAGCAACATTATTACCATCAAAGATACTTAGTACGAGTAGGTACCGCGTGTGTCAGTCGGTATGGTATCTGGCACAACCTCGTAAATCGATCGCCCCGATATCCTGGTCAGTGCTCACAGTAATCTCGTAGAATTGTACGTATAATGGATGCAGAGACGTATTTAGGACCAATATTATAAAGACATTCGGAAAGTACGTTAAGCCGTTGGTCCCGATTGTTATAAATTATCATCTATAACAATTGTATACCAGGGAACGGGCAGTAGCGATTCCTTGTAAGTTTAAACATAATACTGCGGTTACCAACCTGCCTGCCTAGTGTGGAGACTATAGCAAAAGCCCTCTCTCGGGAGGAGGCCCATGTTCAGCAGTGAATGCTATACGGGCTGATAATGATGATGATTATTAAGACAGAATTTTTTTGAGGTAGAACACAGATTAGGTACGCTCATTGAGCTGCTCGACTGGGGAGAACCTTTACTTTACAAAATATTACAGTCAATTATTGTTCTATTACTGTTGGTAACTGCCATTAGGGGAGGGGGAAAGGGTGGGACCGCAGTATAATGTTGTACCACACAAGCAAACGCTGCTGCCCGCTCCTCGATATACGATTATTACAGATGATGTTATAACAATAGGGACGAACGGCTAACCGTGCTTTCCGAGGCATGGAAGGTAGTCTCTCAACCAACCAGACCCGGAAAGAAATCTTAGAATTTACATAAAGGTTTCCAGGTGGGGATCGAACCCACGACCACCGAGATTTAAAGCGAGCCAAATACCGCTACGCTACGGAGGTGTCGTATTTCCTTTATACAATACAATACAATATTATACATTTAAATAGTAGGTAGTGGTAAGACCTTTGGGCTGGATTGCCCAGCGTACCCGGCGTTCACCAACGGCGGACGGAGGAGTGTCCGGGGGGTTTTAGTGGAGTAGGGTCCTCTCCTCGTGGTATGACTAGCTTACCATGCTATGTAGAAGGCAAGTCCCACATACCCCTTTGCCGGCGCGGGAACGCTGCAGAGACGGAGGGGGGCAAAAAAAAGAAAGGTACTGGTAAGACCTGGTATAATTTACTATATTAAAAGACTAGAGCTCTAAGTCCGGCCCCCACTGATAGTCATAGTAAGTATGAAACACACTGTATTTACTACACAATAACCGCACGGAGCCGAGACAAAGACATCGGACTACGATTCAATCGGAATATATCTGTTCTGCTACATTAGCTGAGCCACAGAACAGTCGGAGTAGAAAGATTATCCGTTATAATCTTATCTAAGTAATATTTTAAATGCAAGTCTTTGTTGGCAATACTAAAATAACAGTCTAAAAATAAACTGCAAATACATTGTATTATGTCATCGTCATCATCAGCCCGTATAATGTCCCCTGCGGAACATGGGAAACACTGCTGCCCGTCCCTTAATATACAATTATTATAGATGATGTTATAAAAATCGGGACCAACGGCCTCTTAAGTTATTTTGAATGTTTTTATAGACTTTTGGTGACTACGGCGAAACCCTTCTTCGAGGTCGATGTTCAGCTGTGGACGTTACGGGTTGTATACGGGCTGAAATAAAAAGTAGTGGTACTTAAGTAATTTTTATAGGGTTCCGTAGTCCACAAGGAACCCTTACAGTTTCGTCATGTCCGTCCATCTGTCCGTCCGAGCTCGTACTCCGCCGTTACTGCACCGATTGTCACGAAAATTGGTGGAGAGATGTATATTGAAAGTCCAAAACTAGATTTTTTAAATGATGGAAAAATATATTTTTTCAGCCCCGTTCCCATACAAGGAAAAGTCTAAACCTCTAAGTAAGCTGGTCGAGTTGTATAGTTATTTTTATACAACTCGACCAGCTTATGTAGTTAGTCGTCCTACCAAATGTATGGAGTCGACCGCAACATGAAATTTAACTTTATTAATTTAAAAATAGGCATTAATAGATATGCTACGGAACTCTTTCATGTGCGTGCCCGACACGCTCTAGGTCGGTTCTCTTTTGTTTTTCGGCGTGTGTTTCAGAATGCTTAGTATATAGACCACCTCATATCATCGTATGGGTGACTAAGGGACTAAGGGACAAACACCTAATGGATGGTAGCAGCATCTATGAGCTCAAAAATACTTCTGTCTTACTGCGATCACCAATCCTGCCAAGCGTTTTGATTGCAACAATATTCCTCAATGACCTTTTTTTTTTAATTTTTTTTATTGTCCGTGGGGAAATGCATTTATGCGTTCCCACCGCCGCTGCAGCGTATTCGCGCACTGGCGGGGTGATATGTGGGACTCGCCCTCTCCATAGCGTGGTATGTTAAACTCATACCACGAGGAGAGGACCCTACACCAGTAAACCCCCCAGACACTCCTTCTATCCGCCGTTGGCGGGGGCCGGGTAGGCATAAGCAATCCGGCTTCCTCAATGAGCCTTCTTTTTGATAGACTTGCCAAGGTCTATCAAAAAGAAGGCTCTCGTTCTCGTCATCAGTGGACGAAAACGGGCTGTAAAAGTATGTTATTTTGTTGTAGTTGTCCTACTGCTTTATTCACAGTGGTCTTTACTGCATCCGTCTATGCTCTGGTGGAAAATGCGTCTAATCTTAGTGATTACTCGCCTTGTTCACTATCTACGATCTTAAGGAGATCTCACACGGTGGTGCACCAACTGACGATCAAAATTGATTTTAAATATACTGCAATAGAATAGAATTTCGTTTGAACTGATGTTGGTAAATACGTTGAAATTGAAATGTAAGAGAATTACCTTATTACTTGACTTTGTGTGACAAATGCCTTAATTAGTTGAAAGTTATTTTAGTAATAAAATCAAAGTGTAATATGGTAATTTAGGCTTAACTAGCTATGTCCGTGGTTTCACCTGTTCAATGGGTGTTTTGGTGTGCGGAAACCTATTTTGGTAAAATAAGAGTAGTATATGTTACTACTTGTAACAAAGGCCTTTCAGTTTCTATTCTCAAAGGTTCTATTTTAAACAGTTCTCCTTTTTATTGATTTATGTAGACATATAGATTTTCATGTTTATATGTATATGATTATGTTCTTTTACATAACCATCTCTGAGGGTTAATTTAAATGAAAGTAATTATGTTTGCTTGTTCACAATGACAACCTCCATTGCGGCGGTATTTGGCTCGCTCACTCGCTTTAAATCGCGGAGGTCGTGGGTTCGATTCCTACGCCGGGCATTTTTTTTTATGTAAATTCTAATATTGTTTTCCGGGTTTGGTTGGTTGAGGAACTACCCTCCGTGCCTCGGAAAGTGCGTTAAGCCGTTGGTCCCGATTGTTATAACATCTTTAATAATCGTTTATCAAGGAACAGGCAGCAGCGTTACCTTGTTTAATACAACACAATACTGTGGTCACCAACCCGCCTGCTAAGCGTGGTGACTATGGCAAATACCCTCCCTCAAGAGGAGGCCCATGTTCAGCAGTGGACCTTATACGGGCTGATGATGATGATGATGTACCTACATGATCTTTAGCTGACGGTAAAAGGAAGTATAAAAGTAAAAATCTACTAAATTTATAGTTGAAAGGGGTTTTAAATCATATTTTCTTATTAACCAAACATTTCGACGTTGGTTATACCAGTCGTGGTCACGGATAGACTATCGAGTGTCAGTAAGGACGACCCTTTTATGAATTAAAGTGTACAAATCGCGAAAGTTTAATGTAGATTAATCATCCATAAGAGGGGCACGATGTTGTTCAACCTCCAACCCCCGACCGGTACAACGTATCACAATATTAACATAAATTATGATAATGGATACTTTTACTCGATAATGTATTTAAACCATGGTTTAATATTAATAGCTTACCTCTAATCTCTGTCCCTTGAGCATTTTATCATAAAACTTGTATCCGTGTTTCGCGTTCGTGAAGAGTATAAGTAGTTACTTTAGGCTAACCCCGATTTTGAAACATTCTTTATTGGTGCTCCGCTCATATTAGTCTTAGCGAGATGATATATAGGCTTTCCTCGTTAGACGAGCTGTCCAACAATGAAAAAAAATTTTGGCGTATGGAGGAGTACCCGGGTGGTTTAGTGGGTAAATCCTCACCCCGTGGTATGATTAGCATATCATGGCTATGGAGAGGGGAGACCTACATACCCTGCTGCTGCGGCGGTGGGGTAAAATTAATCTCTCTTCATAGTCGTACACTCTTGACAGAGTGGTCGTGGTCATATCAAAGTCACTGCTTGCGACACAGCAGCTCTTGCGACCCGTCGCCATGTGACACTGTTTCTGGTGGAGTGGGAAAAATCGTTGATCGTATTCCCTGTGACGGACTTAATGAGGTCTGTCCATCGTGTTGGGGCGCGGCCACGAGATCTTTTGCCCTCAACTTTCCCTTGCACCACCAAACGTTCCTTGGAGTGCTCGTTGCGAGTCATGTGCCCAATAAACAATAATAATGGTCTAAACATTACTCAAACCATAGTGTTGGATGAAACCTGATGGTTGGGGGTCGATGTCGTTGTCGTGACCAAGTCCCGAACAATTACTAAAAAGACTATCGTAGCCGCGGGATATTCGCGACATCTTGTTGTGTTCATTGTAACATCATATCAAAAATAAAGAAAATTTATTTACGTACGGTTGAGCTTTTGCTAAGGTACATCGATTACAACTATTTTCAACATAAAAGATGAATATATACTTTAAGAGACAATCTACAACAAACTAAAAAAAAAAAACGAAAAAAAAGCTTAGCCCTTAAAAAAAATGTAAATACAGCTTTGGTATAACTTTATTGAGCTTAATAAAACAGAGATGCACATCAAGCGGAGGACTGAATTCTTAACGCTTCCCAGAAGATGATCGATTATTTAAAATAGGATTCCTCTGAGTTTATTGCCAGTTCTTCTGTGAGTTGCCACGTCTTTGAACGGTAGGAAAAGAAATGGACGCATCATAAGAATATGATTTAATTTTTTTTTAATTGTGTCTGTATGAATAAATGCCGAACCACAATATTTTTTTATATCAGGCAGGTCCCGAAATATTCTTCAAGAGAATATTTCTAGTAACTCAATTTTTTTCGAACCTGAGACCTTGCTAATTAGGGTCGAACATATTGCCGCTAGGCCAACGGCAGTCAACCATACGCTTGTGTAACAACTGATGGTCAAGTGTCGGTCTCGAGTCGTGACCGAGTGCCGAAGTATTATTCGTAATACTATCTCATATCTGCGGCTATTCGCGACATCTTGTTGTGACCACATAGGAGGTTTATTAATTAACTATTACCAAGGCGGTGGTCACCATATTGTGAACTCTATGGGCTTGTAATAAACGGTCGTCCTGGCTAAGGGAAAAAAGTCCTAGAGAAGATCCCAGGACCTTCATAATTACGGTCCAAAATATCACCACACGAGACCAACAGACCACCGAGTCAATCAACCATACGCTTGTGTAATAACTGATGGTTGGGTGTCGGTCGCGAGTCGTGACCGAGTGCCGAAGAGTTACTATCGTATCTTCGGCTATTCGCGACATTGTGTTGTGACCACATAGGAGGTTTATTAATTAACTATTACCGAGGCGGTGGTCGCCATATTGTGAACTCTATGGGCTTGTAATAAAAGGTCTTCCTGGTTAATGGACAAAAGTCCTAGAGAAGAACCCAGGACCTTCATAATTACGGTCCAACATATCACCAACAGACCAACAGACCAACGAGTCAATCAACCATACGCTTGTGTAATAACTGATGGTTGGGTGTCGGTCGCGAGTCGTGACCGAGTGCCGAAGAGTTACTATCGTATCTACGGCTATTCGTGACATTGTGTTGTGTAAATTCTACGAGGGTATATCGTTAAAAAAACCCCCTGGAATGTGGATTCAAACCAGATGCTTTACTAGTTACGGATGAACGTTTTATCGCTAGATATTTGAGGCAGTCAACCATACTTTTCATTTTCGGACGGACATTTATAGTTTGTTACAAGGCTATTGCTACTTCGCCGTGTATAAAGGCAAGCAGAGCTCCGGAGCCTTAATAAACAGTTTAAAAACTACAAACTAAGCAATCTGCGCAAGAGGGCGCCCCCTGTTGAACTTGGACCTCGGCTGAGGGCAGCTGCCGGGGTATTTATATTCTAGAAAGAGATTTAGGAATGATGAGTTTAGATTTTTAGTGGAATTCGTGCAACTGTCGCTCTGCTTTATAGTTCGCGGGCCACTCGGACTTCGGGTCTACGAGGACATGGGAAGTCAACCATACTATTGTGTATCAACTGATGGTTGTGTGTTGCGTGTCGTGACCGAGGATTATTTGTATTACTATTGTATCAGCGGTCAATCGAGTCATCTTGCTGTGTGCAGTCTAGCTGGCCTTATTGTTTCAATGCAACCGGCTGACCCTCTGGAATGTAGTCAGTCATTCAGCAGTGAAGTTAAACATAGGTGCTAGGAGGTTACAGGTTCAATTCCTGCATCTTATTTTAAGACTTTTGCCACTTCTTCAGGCATTCCTAATACTAAGCAGGACTCCGACCGTCAATCTCATTCAATGGTTTTACAATATGCAGACTCTTGGTTCTTGGACCTCGGCTAAGGGCGGTCGCTAGTGCGGGGATTGTGGAATGATGACTGCTCACATTTTTAAGGGATTTAAAGGGCATTGTGCATCTGTCGGTGTATTTTACACTTCGCTAGGGCGTCGGAAGGTCCAATAGTAAAGGTTCATCAGAAATTCCTGAAGCATCTGTCTAATTTATCTATACAATCATTGTTAAAGCGGCCGTAGCCCAATGGCTAAAGGCGTCGGACTTGTGATCTCGAGGTCGCCGGTTCGAAGCCGACCCATTGCACTACCGACGTGAACCCACCCGTAACACAAGCATTTTAGCTAAGCACGAGGGGTTAACAACAATACTAGTAGGCAGCAAAACTTAGCAGAGTTAATCTTTTTTTTATCAGACTTTATTATTTAGCAGGTAAACATATAAAAAAAAGTTTTTGTTTTATAATTCATATCTTGCGAATTGTTGCAAATTACCCATTTTTTATGGGACAATTCCCACCCACACTCCCATTACTACAACTCCTGTAAGCCAGGATCAACAGTGGCTCACACTGGAAATGGCAACGAGCACCGAGGCTCACCAAGTCCCAGAAAATTACCCTATTACGAAAACTCTTAGAATGAGTTTTATAGTAACTTTGCCAACCATCTCTCTCCTAAAGAGTTGTTTTACGAGTACCTGTCTTAGTGAGCATATACGTCCTATATCGAACCCCCATACAAAATTTGAGACAGCTATTATGTACTCTGACATTTTGTGATCGTTTATAGATATTATAAATAGTTTCAAAATAGAAGCATATAAATTGTAACAAGTTTTAAAATAAGATATATTATATTTCTAAAATTGTAACCCGTTAGTCCGTATGTGCCGTATGCTAATCTCCTAACATGCTAAACATATAAAAATGCTGTTAATTAAATGTTTATAGATCATTTACTTGCTAATGACGTCTCGATTGCTACGGATTTTATACGCTATCTCATTTTATGTATATTTTAAGTTAAATGTTATGTTTACTTTAATTCATAGGTCACTTGTACAAACTCATATATCATTATTAAGATAAAGCAATAAAAAAAAATTGTGACGGTAGAAAATTTATTCGCTATCGTTTAGGTTCTACGAAAATTAAAAAAATAATAATTAAGGATAGATTTGAAATCAGACTTATACCGCTCCACTACACAGAGACCACACTATCCGACCCATCGAAGAAGAGTGCGCCCGCGAACGCGACGCGCCCCTCCTCGTCCTCCCGACCCTTAGTTTGCAAAGAACCATCCGATGCCCTCGTAGACCCGACGTCCGATAGGCCCGCCAACTGTAAAGTAGAGTGACAGTTGCACAAATGCTCGCCTTTATGCCCGCTGAAATATCAAAAGCCTTTTGGCTAATTACCCGAGTCCGAAGAATAAAACTTATATATATACTCCTTCGTCATAGCAGTACGTGGGCCCGGACTCCACCAAAGCAAAAACGAGACGAGCGGAGGAGATGTTTTTTTAACAGCCAATAGAATTTCGTTATTCAAACGAGATGTATAAATAACTAAATTCTATTGGTTGTGACAACCTCCGTAGTGTAACGGTATTTAGCTCGCTTAAAATCTCGGGGGTCGTGGGTTCGATCCCAACGCAGGACAAGAAATCTTTGTGTAAATTCCAAGATTTCTTTCCAGGTCTGCATGGTTGAGGAAGTACCCTCCATGCCTCGGAAAACACGTTAAGCCGTTGGTCCCGATTGTTATAACATCATCTATAAATAATCGTATATCAAGGAACGGGCAGCAGCGTTCCCTTTTAAAGTACAACATAATACTGCGGTCACCAACCCGCCTGCCAAGCGTGCTGACTATTGCTAATACCCTCCCCCGGGACGAGGCCCATGTTCAGCAGTGGACGTTATACAAGTTAATGATCGCTACACTACGGAGGTTGTCTATCGGTATGTAGTTATGTACCTAATGTTGTATAAATAATGGTACGGAACCCTTGTGTAGAAATCCAACTCGTGCTTGACCGGATTTTTATTTATATATTTATAATGTCCGTTTAATGAGACACAGAAGTATGCAAATCGTAGTCAATATAATAATTACCAATATCTGTTTTGTCAGACGAGGCTCATAATTAATTCTGTGTCTAGATCGTTCTAGTTACCTTGTGATTAATGATGAGTCTTCGGCGATAGCTTAGTTCTATGATGTATCGGTATTTCTAGATCATTCTGTAGAGAATTATCATTAAATGTAATACAGTTAATAAATAAAAAAAAATACACATACAAAAAAGAACTCAATTAATACACGAAAAATAAAACAATGCTAAAAAGGACGAAGCCAGACAAACAATATAAAATATAGCTGTGGCTGCGACTTCGTATTCTCCTTTCAACTCCCTACAACTCTTTTTTCGCTATAAAAAGTATCCTATGTCCCGCTCAGGTTCTACACTATCTGTGTACCAAATTTTATTTAAATTGGTCTAGTAGTTTTGACGTGAAAGGGTGACAGACAGACATACAGAGTTACTTTCGCATTTATAATATTAGTAAGAATTAATGATGACCGATGAATCTGTAGTGGCACAGCCCACTGCTGCCAAAGCAGTGGGCTGCGCCACCATAGATTCAAATTCAATTTTAAACGCAAAGTCTTTAAAGGGAAAAAAGTCTAGTGAACTTAGCCCTATACGTTGGTCTGACCAGATTCACACCGCTTTTAAATCTTCAGTTCACCCCGAGGCTTTTGCTACTTCACCGGAAATAAAGGCAAGCAGAGCTCTAGCCTATATAAATGATTTAAAAACTACAAACTAAGCAACCTGCGCAAGAGGGCGTCCCCTGTGGGACTTGGACCTCGGCTCAGGGCGGTCGCTGCAAGGGAGATTGAGAGATTATGGCTTTTAGTTTTTTTTTTGGGAGTTTTGTGCAACTTTCACTCTACTTTACGAGACAGAATCAGACGCAGGAAGAACATACGAGAGAATGTTATTAAAATTGCTGGTCACGACTCTCAGCATTGAGGAATACAACGCAAGGAGTGGGGGAGAGATGTGAATTTAATTTTCGCAACTTGTTAAAAAGAGAAGTGTTACTTTTTACGTAAATATGTTACCTGTCTATTAATAGTTAAGTCGCAATATTAACATATTATGTAGAATGAACTCCGTGGCGGTCCCATGCTGGTGAACAATACCTTTGGTATCTTTGTGTACCAAAAATCAAAGATTTTTTTTTCGGGTTTGTCCACCGTGCCTCAAAAAGCACGTTAAGCCGTTGATCCTGATAGTTTAGGAGCTAGAGTAGATAGTTAAAATAACGAACACAGTGCTCACTATATACAATAATATATTATTTACAATGATTACGGTGTTGCAACAATGACTATGTACATGATGTCTGAATGAAATTTTTTTACAATGACATATCTGAATTTTCTTTTTAAATAAATAAAGTGGCGTCCGTCTATGGTCACGAAGGAGGTCGCTACAACGGTTACAACATCATGTAAAGCAATTGTATACCAGGGAACGGCAGCAGCGATTCCTGTATTACATAAGACTGCGGTCACCAACCAACAGCAAGCGTTGCTACTATGGCAAAAAGCTTCAGAAGGAGGCCCATGTTCAGCAGTAAAACTGATGATATTAATCAAGAACTGCATCAAGGTAAGAAAGATTGGAATAGCTCAATATTTAAGTTCGTAACGACATCTACAGTACGCGCACTAAATACAAGAAGACGAGCAGCGCCATCTACCACCTTTTTTTTTTTTTTTTTGTTTTCCGGGGGGAAATGCGTTGACGCATTCCCACCGCCTCTGCAGCGTATTCGCGCGCTGGCGGCGGGCGTGGTATGCTTAACTCATACCACGAGGAGAGGACCCTACGCCACTAAAACCTCCCGGACACTCCTTCGATCCGCCGTTGGCGGGGGCCGGGTACGCATGAGCAATCCGGCCCCCCGACGGCACCCGCGGCCAATATGGTACCGCAGGATCTCCAGGGCCACACTTACAGTGGCCCATTTGCCCAATTATAGGGACGCCCGGAGTGTGGAGGCGTCCCTACTCCTCATGGGTCAGCCTCGAAGGGAGCGGGGCCCATGTTCCCCACTCCCCAAGGCCGAGCCTAGGGCGGTAGGCGGCGGGTTTCGGCCCGCCGCCGACGGCCAACACGCCGTCTGCGAAGCGGGTGGGCAGAGGGATCTACTTCCCTCTCTCGCTCCGCGGCCTCCTTCTGTGACATAACTTGTCTACAGAAGGAGGCAACTGCCTCCCACGACCTCTCGCTTTGGACCATCTTCGAAATGATGGTCGGCAGCGAGAGGTCGTCTCCCACCACGCCAACGAGCTCCTCCCGCTCGTTGGCCCACGCCGGACACTCCACCACCGTGTGCTGCGCCGTATCGTCGGCACAGTCACAGTGGTGACAGCGAGTGTCCGGCTCTCTCTGCGCCACGTTGCACAGGTAGTGGCCGAAGCAGCCATGGCCTGTTACTACCTGTGCAACGTGGTAGGTGACGTCGCCGTAACGGCGACCGGCCCACTTTTTTAGATGGGGCCGAATCGCCTCCACCGTACGCAATCCGCTCCGCGGCGCGGCCTCTAGCCGCTCCTGCCATTTCCGGAGGGTTTGGCGACGGATCTCAGTCCGCCACCGTGCAACACCCTCCGGGTAGGGGTCGCGGCCAGAACGCGGCCCCTCACACCTCCGCCGGTACGCGGCGGCAGCGCCATCTACCACCTAGCATCCCAACTAACCTGTATCGCGCAATAGAAGTTCACAAGCCAATTCGAACATATACAAGTTCTGAACAGTAACAAATGGCCGTCGGCCAAAGACGATCTTCATTTTCTGTGGAAAAACATCATCAACCGTTCCTCTACAAGTTTAAATGCAGTTTAACTTAATTACACCTAATTAATTAACCATTTTGTTATCTTCTAAACATAACGATATCTATATATATTTATGTGTGAACGACATTTTTTATCTCTAAATATCCGAAAAGTAGCGGATTAGTTGTTGAACCGTTTCGAGACCATTTAGTAAACCAGTTTATTATTTTTATATAAATACTTTTACCGTAGATTGTCGCCATACTAGTAACCAACTCGAATGTATGAAGCAAGAGTGCACACAGACAACCTGTGCGATTACATATCGATATTTTCATACACAGGTACACATTAGTTGGTTTGCTTTGAAGTATTCTTATATTCTTTAGCTATCCGCGCGCAGTTTCACCCGCGTAAATCCCGTTCCCGTGGGAACTTCATACTTAAATATAGTCTTTAGACTTCCTCGATAAATAGACTATCTAACACTGAAATAATTTTTCAAATCCGACCATTAGTTTCTAAGATTGGCGCATTCAAGCAAACAAAACAAACAAACTCATCAGCTTCAAATTTTAATACTAGTATCCGCACGCGGTTTCACCCGCAAAATCCCGTTCCCGTAAGAATTATATCCCGTAAGAAAAATAAACTATGTTTATTTTTCAAATCCGACCAGTAGTTTCTGATATTAGCGTCTTCAAGAAATCAAACAAACTTTTTTTATATTAGTATACAGAGAATAGATAAATAGTAAATAATTTATAATCAACATGAACCTAATCAGATGAATGCCGTTACTTTATTAATGAATATATACTGAGTCCTGTAGCTCGAGACTCGTTCGGAACATCTCACGTGATAAATAATTAAAGATAAGTAATTAATTATGTTACAACATGTCAAAACATGTCATAGCAATAAACACAGGCTGCTTCAATGATCCAACCTATTAAAAACTGGTAGTCTAAGTTATAAATAGTAACTAGGGTTGCCCCCCGTACTATATAGTATCGTACTATATTTCAGTCAAATGTACTTACTATAAATTATACAAAAATAATATAGTACAAAACGTAGTACCTACCTATATTTTTTTACTAAACTAAGCAAAACTAAACTAATCTAAGCTAAACTAAACTAAGCTAAACCAAGTTAAACTAAGCTAAACTAAGCTAAACTAAATGTTATAAAATGGAGTGAACCCCATTTAAAAATTTTGACCACACCCTCAGCGCGGCATATGAAAACAATGAGAAATGCTATTTCGCAATAGGTAGAGGCCTAAAAAAACCAAAAAACATGTTGAGCGGCACTGTTATAGACGTGGAAAAAAATATTAAAAATAAATGTGTGCTGTTGCTTTTCCTGAATTTCCCAAACGTACTTAGCAGCTTTTTGTAAAAGCTTTTGTAAAAGATATATTTAGCAGCTTTTTGTAAAAGTACTATATAAAAAAAAAAGGGGGAAACCCTAGTAAAAAAAACAACTCTAGATGATGCTCAATTCTATTCTATTCTAGAAGCTGATTTAATGTTTACTGAGAATGTGGCTTTTAAATTGTTTAACATAAAATCGAATAAATAAAAATATCTATGTAATATAATATCTATAAAACGGCTACTCGTGCTTTCTTAAGCAACTAGACCCGGAAAGAAAAGATAGAGAGGTAAGAGAAAGAAAGATAACTTGTCCGGTGTGAGGATCGAACCTACGGCCTCCGAAACTTAAAGCGAGATTATGAAGAAATACAATTTAGTTTTATATTATTTTGATTAGGGTACATAGAGTTGTGTTAAGTATCTTGTTAAACTCGCCATCAGCCCGAAGATATTTTATACTACTTACAAAAATAATAACACCTTTTGCAAATGTTCTCGTTTGTTAAACAAGAATTTATTTTAATGTGTTTTTCGCATAATTAAATAAACATAACCGTAACATTGATTATGTAAGCTGCAAGGTGTATGTGAGGCGTGATGTTTTAACATTTTATAGCTTCTGGTATTTATGAGCTTACGATCATTTTCGTCTCGTTCAAAACGAACATTATTGTTATTTTTTCGGATGGACTTACTTAGGTAGCCAAAAGGCTTTTGCTACTTCACTTGCTTGCTGGTTGCTTAGTTTTCATTTTTTGCTACTTCACTTGCTTGCTTGCTAGTTGCTTAGTTTTCATTTTTTGCTACTTCACTTGCTTGCTTGCTGGTTGCTTAGTTTTCATTTTTTGCTACTTCACTTGCTTGCTTGCTGGTTGCTTAGTTTTCATTTTTTGCTACTTCACTTGCTTGCTGGTTGCTTAGTTTTCATTTTTTGCTACTTCACTTGCTTGCTTGCTGGTTGCTTAGTTTTCATTTTTTGCTACTTCACTTGCTTGCTTGCTGGTTGCTTAGTTTTCATTTTTTGCTACTTTACTTGCTTGCTTGCTGGTTGCTTAGTTTTCATTTTTTGCTACTTCACTTGCTTGCTTGCTGGTTGCTTAGTTTTCATTTTTTGCTACTTCACTTGCTTGCTTGCTGGTTGCTTAGTTTTCATTTTTTGCTACTTCACTTGCTTGCTTGCTGGTTGCTTAGTTTTCATTTTTTGCTACTTCACTTGCTTGCTGGTTGCTTAGTTTTCATTTTTTGCTACTTCACTTGCTTGCTTGCTGGTTGCTTAGTTTTCATTTTTTGCTACTTCACTTGCTTGCTTGCTGGTTGCTTAGTTTTCATTTTTTGCTACTTTACTTGCTTGCTTGCTGGTTGCTTAGTTTTCATTTTTTGCTACTTCACTTGCTTGCTTGCTGGTTGCTTAGTTTTCATTTTTTGCTACTTCACTTGCTTGCTTGCTGGTTGCTTAGTTTTCATTTTTTGCTACTTCACTTGCTTGCTTGCTGGTTGCTTAGTTTTCATTTTTTGCTACTTCACTTGCTTGCTTGCTGGTTGCTTAGTTTTCATTTTTTGCTACTTCACTTGCTTGCTTGCTGGTTGCTTAGTTTTCATTTTTTGCTACTTCACTTGCTTGCTTGCTGGTTGCTTAGTTTTCATTTTTTGCTACTTCACTTGCTTGCTGGTTGCTTAGTTTTCATTTTTTGCTACTTCACTTGCTTGCTGGTTGCTTAGTTTTCATTTTTTGCTACTTCACTTGCTTGCTTGCTGGTTGCTTAGTTTTCATTTTTTGCTACTTCACTTGCTTGCTTGCTGGTTGCTTAGTTTTCATTTTTTGCTACTTCACTTGCTTGCTTGCTGGTTGCTTAGTTTTCATTTTTTGCTACTTCACTTGCTTGCTGGTTGCTTAGTTTTCATTTTTTGCTACTTCACTTGCTTGCTGGTTGCTTAGTTTTCATTTTTTGCTACTTCACTTGCTTGCTTGCTGGTTGCTTAGTTTTCATTTTTTGCTACTTCACTTGCTTGCTTGCTGGTTGCTTAGTTTTCATTTTTTGCTACTTCACTTGCTTGCTTGCTGGTTGCTTAGTTTTCATTTTTGCTACTTCACTTGCTTGCTTGCTGGTTGCTTAGTTTTCATTTTTTGCTACTTCACTTGCTTGCTTGCTGGTTGCTTAGTTTTCATTTTTTAAAGAATTTATTTAGACTGGAGCTCTCGCCTTTATGCCCGGTGAAGTAATAAAAGCCTCTTGGCTAATTACATTATGTCTGTCCGAAATAAAACTGTCGGGTTGTCGACTTTAGTGATATTTTGGAAAGGTTATATTTCTGATGATGACTTCTCCTCGGAATTTAGTCGCCGCGCAAGTATATTATAGAATCTCATAGTTAGAACCAAGTAAACGTTTCTTTTTACGCCTCTAGTATTTTAATTATATAAACAATAACTCAATTAAGTAAGTCAATATTGTAAGTGATGATTAACAAGGAAATTACATTAAGACGCGTGTCGGAGCGACACGTCGAGTGGTTCGCCGGTTCCTACTCCGCGTCGGTCAATAAACACATTATTTGCACCTTAATGCTTTTGCACTTATAGGTAAATGTTGATATCGACACTTAATTTTATATACATAATCTATATTAATACCTATATAAAGCTGAATAATTTGTTTGTTTGCTAATATCTCAGTAACTACTAGACCGATTTAGGAAATTCTTTCAGTGTTGGATAGCCCATTTATCACGGAAGGCTATATTTAATTATGAAGTTCTTTGGGAAACAGGAGTTACGCGGGTGAAACCACGCGCGGGAAGCTAGTATAACATAAATGCTCTTTAATATACAGAGGAATAGTAAGTATCAAGATTCATAAAATCTATATTACATAAAAGTGAAAGGTCATTCATTCACTCACTCACTCATCACGAAATCTCAGAAACTACAAGTGCTTGGAGTCTCAAATCTACAAGTGCTTGGAGTCTCAAATCTACAAGTGCTTGGAGTCTCAAATCTACAAGTGCTTGGAGTCTCAAATTTTTAATTGGGATTCCTTTTAGAACATAAGTGCTCAATAAGACGGAATTTTGCAAAATTCAACCTTCAAGGGGGTGGAAAGGTGTGGCAATGTTCGTATGAAATTTCAAAAGTTTTAATAGTAGTAAAAGTTTTTAAATGACTTTAAAATACTTTTTATTTCAATAAATTAAAATGAAGGTTATTATTAACTTTTACAAAGGGGTGAAATAAGGGGTGTAAGTTTGTATGGAAAATCCTTTCTTTTTAAAGCTCTAATAAAAAAGAATTAGTGAGGGATTATTTTTAATATTTAGTAACAACCTTCGGGAACGGAAGTTACACCTGTGAAACCACGCGCTAGTATATTTATATAGGTATGTGGCATCGGGAGTCAGTCGAGGACTTTACAGCAGTTGGTATTCTGACAGTGAAACCATTCGTATCTTAACCCTTACTTGGCAGTACGTTTGTATTTCTTTACAACTATGCCCAATCAGGTCCAAACCCAAATAAAGTTACAAACAAAAAACAATCAAATCTTCCATCTTTATAATATTAGTATAGATAATATGGTTGAACAATACACCTTATTAATAATTATATCTTATTGGTTAGTTTCAAAATCAATTCACTACTGTTTCTTCTCTATACAGTGGCGGATTTACCAGCAGGCTCAGTAGGCTGGAGCCTAAGGCGGCAGATTTTAGGGGGCGGCGAATTTGGCCTACATTTTTTTCCTTACTGGTAAAGAAAATGTATACGTCTAAAATTTTATAGATTTAAACATTTGAGGACATTACATTATTGTAGTATTTTTAGTACTAAGTAAATTGGCTATATAATATTGAACAGAATACTCCAACGTCTGAAGAGTGCATCTGTCTCAACGTGAATCTTACCCGCTGGTCAGCTTTTGGAATAAATCACCGCGGGCAGCGCCCCTTCTTTATACCAAATACTTTCAAAAATAAAATTTGGTATGGGTAACTATAGGTAACTAGTTTAAGGTCTGTAGGGGGCGGCAAAAATAGCCTACTGGCGGCAAATGTGTAAGTCCCCCACTGTCTCTATAAGAGAGTCACAAGCTAGTAATTTAAGCATAAATTAAAAATAAGCATATATTATTAATTAATTTGTTTTTGGATAGAGTTTATCTTAACATCGAAATATATTAAGAATAAGTAAGTTGATCAACTTTTTAGTTAGTTCATACACTAACGAGGGTTCGGGTGGTTAAAAAACACCTAAACCTAAACAAATAGAGTTCAACAGAAATGATTGGTCATGAGTCATAATAATTAAGTAAATAATATAATAATTATGCGCGTTCACTGAAACTGGCAACTAAATTGAACAATATGAAGCACGAAAGTTGATCAACTTATGATTCGTATTATTTTCCGATGACATAATATATACTATATAACATAGCATAATACATAATTATGTATTAGTTTAAGTATATAAGAGTTGAAGAAAAAAGTATTGCAGCACAAAAACGAAAAATAATTTATTTGAAAAAGAATTATATAACACCGATACAACGCCATGAATTTAACATAACATTTACAATAAACGATATTATTTACAGTCCCTAGATAAAGTGAGAAGAAAGTGCGATCGTATAAGGCATGTAAGATTACACCATTGCTATAACGTTCCCTACTCGGCGCAGGCGCACATTTTCATAATAATCGCATTTAGCACACATGTATGCAAAAACAAACATTTGAAGCTCATAATTGATTTGAAAGCACTCAGTCAATGTTGATAGGATTAACATTTAAGTACATTAAGCTTGTACATGTACAGTCGGAGACGAATGTCGCTTTACATCATCGTTTCATCAAACATCATTTCAATTTTATTATATTTTAAAAAGAACTTTGCAATTCACTTACGAACACACAATTAATTTACGTTTATACAAAAAGCATACGATGGTGGGTATTTGAATAGTGTTTACTTTCACTTTTTTAAGAACGAAAAGCAAACCCCATTACCATGAAAGATAATTTGATAAGAGTTTACCGCAATCTCTGGCAATACCAGCCAGTGTAATGTCTACAGCTGAACGTAGGTCTACCTCAAATGGAGTTTTGACAGAGTCACCATGCTTAGGAGATGGGTTGGCGATCGTATTATCATATTGAAAGGCCCTGTGCATTTATATGATTGCCAAAGAAAAGGTTAGGAAAAATATTTATTACATCTCTGATTTGTGGCGTGATGATCAATGCCGATGTGCTAATCGAGGTCTTCAAGTATCTGCGTACAATGTTTCTTTAACTTTGTAATCCTACTAATATTATAAACGCGAAAGTTTGTAAGTATCGCTGGATGGATGGACGGATGTTTGTTACTGTTTCACGTCAAAACTCCTGAACGGAATTTGCTGAAATTTTGCACCGGGATAGGTTATATGCTGGATTACCATATAGGCTACAAAAAAATACGCTCCGACCCATTGGAGCAGAGTAACGCTGGTAAACCCGCGGGGCGCAGCTAGTATTAGTATAAATAGTGCGATTTGCAATGTGTAAAGTTCTATATTACTTCAACTGTACCTACAAGCTTATGTAAATACACATATATTTTAATGTGTTAACTTTTTGTGATAAATTAGGTTGTACCATTTATATAATCTCATGATAGTAATTTGTATATTTTTTCTCCGATAGTATTTTTTCGCTGAGTGAAGCAAGTTAGTTTGACCTTAATCTTTATTAATAATCATGCGGAGATTATGTTATAATGATAGTGGCAGTATTATTATATCATTCTCTACACTAGGCGCTTTTTTTCATTACGTGTCTTTATTTTCGGATATGGATATCCTAGAGAAGACAAAAGAAAAACAGGTAGATCACAGAAAAGATAGGATGATTATATGAGGCAGGCTGCAGGCCAGAATCGCCCAAGAAAAATCTGAATAAAAAAGGTAAAAGGAGGTTTTTGCCGATTGGCAAGCGGATCTTCGGAAGATTAACACACACAAACAAATAGGATAGATTTAAAAAAAATAGGAGATAATATTCTTTCTAGATTTTAGTTAGATCTGAATAAATTGCTTATTATTTCATGGGCCCAGGAGACGTTAGACTTTCACTAACGAGGACCCGGGTTCGAAAATGTTATGTACCTACTACAAATAAATATCTCCAGAGCAATTTAAGTACCAGCCCGAAGTCCAGAAGTTGGTGGTTTGTCACTCGTGCCTCGCAGAGCACGTTATATTGTCGGTCCTGCGCGTGATCTCTGACTGGTCGCTTTTTTTTCGGACGGACATTGTGTAGTTAGCCAGGATGCTTTTGCTACTTCAACTAGTACCGGTCGCGACGGTATAACCGTTTTACCTGATTTTAAGAGTGAAAGAATAGAAAATGCACATGTGTTTGCAAAAATACATGTATATTATTACAATATGTTCTGCGCAATTTCCCAATCTCGTTAGAGTTTGGTCGATGAGGCCAAAATCGGTCAAGTGGACTTTTCTTTTATTATTACTAGCGGCCCGCCCCGGCTTCGCACGGGTGGACTTTTATACCCTACCCCTGCCCTACCCTACCCCTACCCTACCCTACCCCTACCCCTACCCTACCCTACCCCTACCCTACCACTACCATACCCCTACCCTACCCCTACACTACCCTACCCCTACCCTACCCTACCTTACCCTACCCTACCCTACCCCTACCCAAAAGTATCCTATGTCCTTCGCCCAGTTCTTAGCTACCTCCCTACCAATTTTCAGCCAAATCAGTTCAGCCGTTCTTGAGTTATAAATAGTGTAACTAACACGACTTTCTTTTGTTTTTAAAATGTATTCTGCTATTCGGGACGGAAACAAATCCAACATATCAAAAACCATGGCAATCGGTCCAGCCGTTCTCGAGTTATAAGTGTTGTAACAAACACGACTTTCTTTTATATATATAGATTTGTTTCCGTAACCACGTATACTAACTTTCCGCGCGTGGTATCACCCCGTTGCCGTGGGAACTATATAATAAAATAAAAATATAGCCTATAGTCTTTCCTAATAATTGAGCTATCTAACACTGAAAGATTTTTTAATCGGACCTGTAGTTCCTGAGATTAGCGCGTTCATGCAAATAAACAAACTCTGCAGCTTACATATTAGTATTAAAGTATAGATAAGGCAATAGACTGCAGAAGGTCTGATAGTTGTTGGAGCAATGCGTCCCTGAAGCCCCCCAGCACAATGGACCGATATGACTTGAGACATGTATTGTAACCGGTGTGATCTGCATGCGTAAATTAGGTGAGTTCTACGTCCACGAGTGGACTGAGACTGATGGATCAGTTCGTTATAGATATAATGTCCCCTTGCTGTGTATTCCATGTAAAGTTAAACCTTAATATGATGTTGCGATAAACATAATCAAAGTAGTTACATGTTATTTTTTACTTTGTACTTAATAAAATATGTCCATCTGCAAAATCAGGTCTTTGGAAAAGTCGAATTATAGTTCAATGCGAAAAAACCTAGAATTAGAATCTAATGTATTTTAAGGACAACGCATCAGCATTGCCCTCCAGCGTGGCAATGCTGCCAGTCTTCTGGGGACGTTCCCCGCAGCGGACTCGGATGTGGAGGAATTCTTTGACGCCTAAGCCCTTAGGTAGAGTAGTAGTTGTCGTTTTTGTAGGTATAGCTTATTTTAATTTTTTATCCCATAGTTTTTATTTTCTTTTCTTAGTTATTAGTTTTTATTTTTAGTTTAATTTAAGATTTTAAAATTCGCTTTTTATTTATTGTTTAAATTTAGATTTTAGAATTAAGCATTTTCTTTTTGTTATTTAAGTTATTATATGTTAATAAAATCATGTATTTTTAAAGATTTAATTTTGGAAATTTAATTTTCTCAAGTGAAGAACATGCGTAGTGAAACAGTGTACAATAATGTTACAAAATTTGTTATTTTATTTGTAGTAACTTGAAATATTAGTAAAAGATCACTCGTGGAACCACATATTATTATGTATGTTTTATATCATTAACAGATTAATTACACGTATTAAATCCATTACGATTTAAATTAAAAAGACAAAATGTTTTCATCAACAGCCCGTTCACGTCCACTGCTGAACATGGGCCTCCTCTTAACAGACCTTGGCAAGCCAGGATCGTAGAGGGATATTGCCATAATCACTGCGCTTGGCAGACGGATTGGTGATCGCAGTAAGATGTAAACCTTGAGCTAATAGATGCTGCTGCCCATCCATCAGCCATTTGTCCCTTAGTCGCCTATTACGACACTAACTCTACTGTACTAATGACTCTATATGCTGTAATACTAATTTTGCACCGCCCTCCCGCCAGCAAAATATATGCCCATAATGCAGGAGAGATAGTAGCAACATGCAAAATTAAAATCACCAGCCGAAGACCAGACACGTGTGTCGCTCCTCCACGGAGCATCATCAGGGTGGTGTTGACTACTCGAACACTACTGCGCAAAAATGTTGTAACCTTGATTTGCGCATTAGCATTCGAGTTGTCAACTTTTTTTAGACCTTACTCGATAAATGGGCTATGAGGGACTGAAAGATTTGTTCATATCGGACCAGAAGTTCTTGAGATTATCACGTCCAAGCAAACAATCAAACTCTTTAGTTGTTTCATTTAATTTAATTTAAGAATTGAAACTTATCGTAGGTATATCACTTTTTCGTTATCATAGAGAGGTATGTGGCTTGGTTGGTTTTTAAAATAGCAATTTACTAATTTAATATTAATTTAAACACAAAAATGCATTTAAAAAGTAATAAAACAGGTAAACCTACCTAAATTAATTAAAGACGCAAGAAAAATAAGCGACACAAAAAGAAATATATAACGTATGAATATTGATAATATTAACATTTCATTGAATCAAAGTAGGTTTTTATTTTATGCAACTAACACAATCGTATAAAATGATCATTAAATTGTTATAAAAAATAATAAAAACATGAAATTGCTCTTACTTGTTCAAGATGCGATGAATTAATACACCAACAATTATTTTTCACATAAATTTCTTTAACTTTGTATCTTGAACTTTAGTTTTAAATTGTTTAATTATAACAGTTAATCACTTTACACTACACACGCGTTGCGATGTTATCTGACCGAGAGGAGCGCACGTCCGTCCCCTACAAGATCCCAGCATCCACTGACTAGCTGACTATGGACCGATACTGACCGCTACACTAGCCAACAGAAAACTGTACTATAACATCCATTACCAATTTTTAACCGAAGCCTAACTATCACACTGAACAAAGCCGGCTATGGATGCGTAGTAAGAGATGTTATCGTTATTTTTTTTCATAGCTGGTCATTACCTGTTGAAAAGGACTCGGAAATAAAAGTGAATACAGGTTGGTTCTGTTTTTTTATGTAGTCAGGGTCGTACCTAGCTTTTGATTCAGGGGGGGCAAAATATAGTATAGGGTCACACAGAGAAAAACCATCATTTTTCAGGGGGGAAACAGAAGCGAAAAATATTTCAAGCCGGGTCTGCTGGTATACTAAGCAAGATAGGAAAAAATACTAAATTAACTCAATTTAATTTATTGCATTCCATAATGTAAACGCAGCTGGTAATTTAGGTACAATATTGAATAATTATGGACCTTCTTTGAGGGAAATGCATTCCCACCGCCGCTGCAGCGTATCCGCGCGCTGGCGGCGGTGGGACTCGCCCTCTCCATAGCGGTGGTATGCTTACTCATACCACGAGGAGAGGACCCTACAGATAATTGTGGACCCTGCCGGGCACAGCAATTAAGGAGAAAAAAAGATATTCATTCTTAATATTATTAATTGTTAACATACCTATGCTATAAATTATTTACAGAATTATCATTGAAGTATTTATCTTTACTTTAACTTAGCGTTTGTGTATTAATTTTTTTATGAAAATATTTAATTTTAATCATTTTTTCATGATGTCAGGTAGGTAATTGTTTTATAATCTTAATATCAGAGGTTTGCAACTAGTATTCTTGTAAGCCCCTCGTGCTAAGCTAAAATGCTTGTGTTACGAGTGGGTTAACGTCGGTAGTGCAATGAGTGAGGTTCGAACCGTAGACCTCAAGATCACATGTCCAACGACCAAGCTATTGGGCTACGGCCACTTTAAAATTGGATTGGATTGGAAATTAGTTTAGTTTTAAAGTCCTCTAAGGGGTCCTTTTAATGACGCCCATGTAAGTAGTGGACAGATGTGGACGGAAACTGTGTTTGTATGAATGTATGTATGAAGCGTGAGTCAGAATGCCAGACATTTTAACGAAGAGGTTGTCGCAAAAACTTAAGAATTTAATACGTAATGTCGACTGTTCTTACTCGAGTTATTACTTCTAGTAACATATTAAGAAATTGCCTTGTTTCATATGTTACTAACATTTCTGTCTTAGCTGCTTCACCAATCCGCCTGCCAAGCGTGGTGACTATGGCAAATACCCTCCCTCAGGAGCAGGCCCATGTTCAGCAGTGGACGTTATACGGGCTGATGATGATGATGATGATGATGATTACACGCTCGTTTACGTCCACTGCTGAACATGGGATGAGCGATGGATGCAGGCCGCTTGCAATCATTCCCGCTGGAAATCGATGGGGGAGTCCTATGTCCAGCTGTGGGCGACAACAGGCTAATATGACTTACCTACTCATCATCTTAGAATTAACAATAGCTCTAGCTTAACACTTAAATATACATTTATAAATAAAATAATTATACAAATGCTTTTGCATATATTTAACATAATTATCTCATAAATTGATGGAAACATTTTATTGAAAGTTGCACTCTCAGAGGTTAATAATAAATATATTAAAAGCAAAATACAATAACAACCTCTGTGGCGTAGTGGTGTTAGTCTCGCTTTAAGCCTCGGGGGTCGTGGGTTCAATCTCCCCGCCGGACAAGAAATCTTAATATAATAAATAAAACCGGCCAAGTGCAAGTCGGACTCTCGCACGAAGGGTTCCGTACTAGTTCTTATAGTTTCGGAAAAAGTGGCTGTGACATACGGACGGACAGACAGACAGACAGACAGACATGACGAATCTATAAGGGTTCCATTTTTTGCCATCTGGCTGCGGAACCCTAAAAATGTATTCTGGGTTTCTTTGCTTGAAGGGTTCCTTCCGTGCCTCGGAAAGCACGTTTAGCTGATGTTGGTCACGATTGTAATGACATCACACATAACTAGCGTATACCAGAGAAATGACAGCGTAATCCTGTGTGTTACGACATAATACTGCGGTCACCAATCCGCCTACCAAGCGCGGTGACTATGACAAAACCCTCTCTCGGGAGGAGGCCCATGTTCATCAGCGGACGTTATACGAGCTGATGATGATGATGATGATGATTACTATAAATAGAGCATTGTGTTACTTGTGCATTAAAGTGTCATAATTGTTTGTTTGTGTCACATCCAACTTCTTTCTTCTTCACTTCAACAGTTTATTTACGTCCACTTCTGAATATGGGCCTCCACACAAACCTTGGCTTGGCAGCACCCTAGCTAGCCAAGGTTCAGTAATATTGCCATTATTGCTCCGCTTCAGAGGTGCATTGATGATCGCAGTTGTGCCCGGTGAAGTAGCAAAAGCCTTGTGGCTATACATATGTCCATCCGAAAACAAAAGGTGATTACAGTAAGATGTTAGGTATCTTTGTGCTGACAGATGTTGTTGCCCATTCATCAGCATTCTTTTTTCTTTTTTTGAAAAAGATTACTAGCACAGTTTTTGCAGTCTACTAGTATTCTTGTTAACCCCCAGTGCTAAGCTAAAATGCTTGTGTTACGAGTAGGTTTACGTCAGTAGTGCAATAGGTTCGAACCGGCGGCCTCAAGATCACAAGTCCGACGCCCTAGCCTACGACAGCTGGATGTCGTTTAGTTGCTTACGACACCACTGTCTTTTCAAGCCGGACACCACACAGCTGCGACAAAACTAACGTTTGCACCTAATTACCCAATGCTCTATATCATCATCATCAGCCCGTACAACATCCACAGCTGAACAAGGGCCTCCTCCCGAGGTGGAGGCCATAGTCACCACGCTTGGCAGACGGATGGTGACTGCAGTATTATATTTTACCACACGAAACGCTTCTGCCCGCTTCTTGTTATACTATTATTATAGATGATGTTATAATAATCGGTATCGGGCTTAACGTGCTTTCCGAGGCACGGAGGGTAGTCCCTCAACCAACCAGACCCGGAAAGAAATCTTAGAATTAGATGTAAATCTTTGTGTAAATTCCGGAGTGGGGATCGAACCCACGACCTCCGAGATTTAAATCCAGCCAGATACCGCTACGCTGTGGAGGTTGTCTATATAGATAGAGTATAAAGCTAAGAGGCAACGAAGGGCCCGTTAACTCCATGTAGCGACTTGATCAGCTGATATTGATTTAGCACGTAGATAACATTATAACGCAGGTTTAGAAATCTCGGAAAGATATCAACTTACTTGAAATGGAAATGTTTATTGATAACAGCTTCCGGCGCGCGGTTTCACCCGCGTTTCTGTGCTCCAGTAGGTCACAGCGTGATTTTAGTAGCCATATAGGCTGATTAACTATACCTGTGTAAAGTTTCAGCCAAATCCATTCAGTAGTTTTTTTCGTGAAAGAGTAACAAACACCCAAAGTATGTAAGTATGGATGGGTGGATGGATATCCAATTATCCATCCACCCATACTTACAAACTATCGCGTTAATATTAGTATAGCATATTAGTAAAACCAATGTTACTTCTGGTTAACGTAACATTAGAAATATATTTGTATTTTTATTTATTTGTATATAACTTGTTTACTTAGAGGGCATGTGAGATATCCGGCAATAGAATAACCCACTGAGTTTGTTTCGCCGATTCTTCTCAGTTGGGGCGTATTGGATCCGGTGGTAGCATTAAAGCGCGTCCGTCGTTATATACTCATGGTCCACCTTAATAATGACAATTGTTCTAACCTACTATAGACAGAACAAGCTATTTGACACAATATAGTTAAATAATAAAGTTA
Source organism: Nycteola revayana (assembly GCA_947037095.2). Lineage (NCBI taxonomy): Eukaryota > Metazoa > Arthropoda > Insecta > Lepidoptera > Nolidae > Nycteola > Nycteola revayana. The sequence continues at coordinate 239,501 of OX344855.2, forward strand.
AGACTAAAATATTAAAAGCAAAAACTAAAATACCTGCTTAATATGCTCATTTAAAAATGTTAAAATTATACATAGATTAATAATAAATTATTGTTTTGACTATTTGCAAGTGCCTGTAATAGGTTTACGTAAATAAAAATGATTTTTATTTATTTTATTTATTTATTTATCGTCGTTTAATTTTGTACACCACGTAAGTATTTTTTTGATTGTTTAGACATTTTGATGCCATTTACTGAAGCATTGGAATACACATTGTTTCAGCCGATTAGAAAAACACATTTTCCAATAGAAACGCGTTAAATGAAGCTGGGTAACATGAGTACTGTGTTGGTTTCTTTTAACTTTTTTGTAGTAATTAAATAAAGCACGATAATAACGACGATGATCACCTTACACTTTTCATTCATCATCATCATTATCATCAGCCCGCATAGCGTCCACTGCTGAACATGGGCCTCCTCCCGAGAGAGGGTATTTTCCATAGTAACCACGCTTGGCAGGCGGGTTGGTGACCGCAGTATTATGTTGTTGTTGATGATCGGGACCAACGGCTTAACGTGCTTTCCGAGGCACGGAGGGTAGTCCCTCAACCAACCAGACCCGGAGAGAAATCTTAGAATTTACACACAGTGTGGGGAACGAACCTACGACCTCCGAGATTTAAAGCGAGCCAAATACCGCTTCGCTACGGAGGGAGTAGGTAAACAAGTCGGTTATATACAAATAACTACTAAAAACGAATTGTAACATAATTCATACAAGCCGACAGTTACAACTTGTAGCTAATTACGTTAATTACTATTATTATTTATTAAGTCGCCACATTAGTTATTTAATACTCAATGTAAGATAATACCTAGTAGATTAAACTTTATGAATATTACTTGTGTAAGGTTAAACTAGATATATTCATAAATCATCTACATTTATTGCTCAAATGGACAACCTCCATAGCGTAGCGGTATTTGGCTCGCTTTAAATCTCGGAGGTAGTGGGTTCGATTTCCGGGTCTTGTTAGTTCTCGTGCCTCGGAAAGCACGTTAAGCCGTTGGTCCCGATTGTTATAACGCCATCTATAACAAGCGTATACCAAGGAATGGGCAGCAGCGTTTCCTTGTGTATTACAACATAATACTGCGGTCACCAATCCGTCTGCCAAGCGTGGTGACTATGGCAAAAACCCTCCTTCGGGGGGAGGCCCATGTTCAGCAGTGGACGTTGTACGGGCAGATGATGATTGCTCAAATGGATCATAGCGTTATATTTTATATCCTATAGATCCTTTTCTATACTAATATTATAAAGAGGAAAGATTTGTATTTTTGTGTGTATGTTTGTAATGAATAAACTTAAAAACTACTGTACCTATTTCAAAAATTCTTTCACCATTGGAAAGCTACATCCACCCTGAGTGACATAGGCTATATTTAATCATGAAGTTCCCACGGAAACTGCCGTGTGGTTTCCGGCTTAGAATAGACTACCCCATGTCCTCCCATGGGTGTCGTAAAAGGCGACTAAGGGATATATGGCAGCAGCGTGTATTAGCTCAAGGTTTACATCTTACTGCGATCACCAATCCGTCTGCCAAGCGTGGTGATTATAGCAATATCCCTCAACGATCCTTGCTTGCCAAGGTCTGTTAAGAGGAGGCCCATGTTCAGCAGTGGACGTAAACGGTCTGTTCATGATGATTGATGATGTATGTATGATAACATGGTTAGTGCATATTACATAATTATGTTACAGAGTTTGTTTGTATCAACATGTTTTACCAGAACTGGTGTACAAAAATAGAAAAATAAAATAAAATAAGAATTTAAAAAAATAAAATTGAAATAAGTCAGTACCACTATAAAATTCAATGTTCTAGTTTATATAAAACAATTGGAGATAATACAATCAATCAAATTTATACATGTCAAATTATAAAAATATCAATTAAATTGTTACTTATAAGTTTATAATATGGTGGCCTTATAATATGATGCCAAATTCCATTTCAATCTGTTTTCGTTAGATTTCATTCGCGTATAGCCGTTCATAATTAAATATAGCCTACAGCCTTCCCCGATAAATGGGCTATATAACACTGTAAGATTTTTTTAAATCGGCCCCGTTGTTCCTGAGTTTAGCGCTTTCAAACAAACAATCAAAGAAATAAGCTCTTCAGCTGTATAATTCCAGAGCTCAGAAGTATAAGGTCGGATGTGCCATCATAAGTCAGAAACATTCGTCGTGTGTTTGTGCCTTTATCGTAAACTGGCACTTACGACCAAATGAAGATAATAGTATATCAGCCCTTATAAATGACTAGCAGCGCCCCGCGGTTTTACCCGCGTTACTCGGCTCCAGTGGGTTGGAGCGTGATGCTTTGCAGTCTATATGTTAATCTAGCGTATAACCTATCCCGGTGCAAAATTGCAGCCAATTCCGTTCCGTAGTTTTGGCGTGAAAGATAAACAAACATCCATCCATCCATCCATACTTACAAACTTTCGCGTTTATAATATTAGTAGGATTTTCTTTGTTCTTCCTTACACTTGTGAGGTCAAGAATTATTTATTAGTAATTTAGTATACATCGTGACTCGATACAAAAGACATCAACGAGCGCACATTTTTACAAAACTTTAATTTTAGATAAAATCTAACAAGCTCTTAAATATTTCCAAGCTTTTACTCGCAGCTTCGCATTGAAGCCCATGTCCCTACGTTACTTCTAATACCCCCAAGAATATTATGTACAAAGTAAAGATTTTGTAAACAAGTTTGATAAAAAAAAAAAATGGAAGATACTAAAACACAATAAAAGATGACTGAAAAGAACAACCCCGGAGTTTCTTTCTTCCTTTCTTCTCCGGGTCGTCCACTTAGGTAGCTAGTGAAAGGTTGCAGGTTAGCTAGGGTAGGATTCTCGCCGGCGAGGACCGCGTTGCGCCCCTACCCCCGCCCTGTAATTGAGCGCCTGTAGTCGGTGCCTGTGATCATATTATCCTCTTTATATCTACCTTTTTTTTACTTCACTGGCACCCTGGGTCGTGGTCCTAAACCCCATAAGGGTGCCCTCAGGTGTGTGCCACTTAGATATAATGTGACCACTTGCAATTTGGATGCGGTTTTAATTTCTTCTTATAATAATAATGATTGGTTAATTGCAAAAAATGGACATGGTTATAGGTTTGTTTTTTTTTTAAATTAATTTATCTTCTAACATTGTAATTCTGACAAGTGCAAGTGTATGTAAATACCTAAGTGCTGAATAAAATTCATTATTTCATTATTTTCCTTGTGTGTTAGGACATAATACTGCAGCCGGATTGCTCATGCGTACCCGGCCCCCGGATCGAAGGAGTGTCCGGGAGGTTTTAGTGGTGTAGGGTGCTCTCCTCGTGGTATGAGTTTAGCATACCACGCTATGGAGAGGGCGAGTCCCACATATTCCGCCGCCAGTGTGCGAATACGCTGCAGCGGCGGTGGGAATGCGTTAAAGGATATCCACGAGAAAAAAAAAAACGACATAATACAGCGGTTACCAACCCGCCTGCCAAGCATGGTGACTATGTCAAATACCCTCCCTCGGGAGGATGTGCAGTGGACGTTGTACGGGCTGATGATGATCTAATAGGATCCTTAAAATAGCATATTATTATATCTACTACAGTAACAATAATTACAATTTATTTCACAACATTAACAATTTTATTTGTTTAAGTACGGTCAGCAAAAGAGATAGGTTTACACCCTGAAAAACGCATTTTAAATTTATATGTTCACGTTTATGAGAATACTAAACTATTATGTATATTTGGGGAAGACCTCGACGAACGTTCTCTGTCAAATCGGAGTCATCCTCGCACAAGTTCAAAAAAGATCCACCCTAAACCGACGTGCTTGTATGAAGAATGTTATGAGAGTGAATGAAGCGAAAGATGTATGTAGGGATCGTTGCAAATGGAGGTCCATTGTCTCTGCCTACCCCGCTGGGAACCAGGCGTGAGCTTATGTATGTATATTTGAACACAGCTAGCAGCGACTCTTTGCGCATAAATAATTAACGGCTGTTGTACTGACAAAAACATATTTATTAACATTATTAGATATTGACGGTGTAAACCTATCCCTTTTGTTGACGGTACCTACCGTACTTTAACTTAACGAACTGACAGTTACACGACTCCGGCGTCACGTCGCAGCGACTACAATATTAAATAACGTAAAGTATTGTTATTTCGATGTTAATATCATTACATTTGTTTCATTGATAATTACATTCGCATTTATAATGGAACTGCATTAATGATATCGTAATGTTAAAGGACCTTGTTCACTTAGCCTTTTATTTTAGTTCGCGTTATTAGGTTTTAGTTCTAAATAGACTATTATAATTATAAAAGAATAAAAATGATTTATTACATATTGAAGCGGCTGTAACTAGGGTGTTGGACTTGCAATCACGTGGTCGCCGGTTCGATCCCCACCCATTACATTACCAACGTGAACCCACTCGTAACATAAATCACATAAATAAGCTGTTCCATAACACTACAAACTAAGCAAACTGCGCAAGAGAGCGTCCCCTGTGGGACTTGGACCTCGGCTCAGGGCGGTCGCTGACGGGGAGAATGAGGGATTATGGCTTTTAGTTTAGGGGAGTTTTGTGCAACTGGCGCTCTACTTTACAGTTCACGGGCCTCTCGGACTTCGGGTCTACGAGGGCATCGGATGGTTCTTTGCAAACTAAGGGTCAGGAGGACGAGGGGGGACGCGTCGCGTTCGCGGGCGCACTCTTCTCTGATGGGTCGGATAGATTGGTCTCTGTGTAGTGGTGCTAGTTTCTAGCAGTCTTTGAGATTGCCCATTGCACTACCAACCGTACCGTTGTTGATTTTTTCGTGATATCTGGGTTGGTCCCATAGTAAAAGTTACTTATAATCATCAGTACTTTCACTCCCTGAAAGGTTGTTAATGCTTTAAAAATAAAAAATAAGATGAGATGCTGACTGGTCCCACCTCGCCTTAGTTTGCTAAGAACCTTCCGACGTCCTCGTAGACCCGAAGTCCGAGAGGCCCGGGAACTGTAAAGTGGAGCGACAGTTGCAAAAAACTCCCCTTAACTAAAGGCCATAATCCCTTAATCTCCCCGTCAGAGACCCCCGTCAGTGAGCCGAGCTCCAAGTCCCACCATAGGGTACGCCCTCTTGGGCCGGATTGCTCATGCCTACCCGGCCCCCGCCAACGGCGGATCGAAGGAGTGTCCGGGAGGTCGTTTTAGTGGTTGGAAGGGTCCTCTCCTCGTGGTATGAGTTTAGCATACCACGCTATGGAGAGGGCGAGTCCCACATATCCTACCGCCAGCGCGCGAATACGCTGCAGCGGCGGTGGGAATGCGTAAATGCACTTCCCCCGGACAACAAAAAAAAAAAAAAGGGTACCCCCTCTTGCGTGGGTTGCTTAATTTGTAGTGTTAAAACCATTTATCTAGGCTGGAGCTCTGCTCGCCTTTATGCCCGATGAAGTAGCAAAAGCCTCAGGGCTAACTAAATATGTCCGAAAAAAAAGAGCTAGTTGCCTGTGATAATCCCCCTTTCGAGGAAGGCTCATGTTCAGCAGTGGACGTTAAACGGGCTAGTGAATATGATTATGAATTTTACTATTTAAATATCGTCTAATGAAAACGTATCTTTAGTTTAAACTATTAAAGTGAATATTTATTTTTATTGACTATAAAATAGTTTAAATATATTTATATAGTCGCTATGAAATAGTATGGTGATTGTTTTTAACGCGTCATTAGGGAATAGAGGGACTGGTAAATGATTTGATCCAGATTTTTAATGAGAATGATGTATATTTGACAACCTCCGTAGGTAGCGGTATTTGGCTCGCTTTAAATCTCGGAGGTCGTGAGTTCAAATCCCACTCCGGAGAGGAAATCTTTGTGTAAATTCTAAGATTTCTTTCTGGGTCTGGTTGAGGGACTACCCTCCGTGCCTCGGAAAGCACGTTAAGCCGTTGGTCCCGATTGTTATAACATCATCTATAATAATTGTATATTAAGGATCAGGCAGCAGCGTTTCCTTGTGTGGCACAACATAATACTGCGGTCACCAACCCGCCTGCCAACCGTGGTGACTATGGCAAATACCTTCCCTTGAGAGGAGGCCCATGTTCAGCAGTGGACGTTGTACGGGCTTACTTTCACATTTATAATATTAGTAAGGATTAGTACAGACAGGTATCGAAGTATACCACGTTATTATATATCGAAGTAAATAATATATGTTAGCTTACATTAAAAGAACTAGATTGAACCTGTGTGGTCCAACATGCCATGTTTTGCGTGGTTGCAGTCTAGCCAGTTAGCTAATAGCTAGTTAATTCTCAGAATTCTTTTATAATGATCTGAAGGAATTTAGAATCTGGAAACACGGCAGTGCCTCCGCCAAGTTGGGCAAAACAGCCGCTTCCTTTACTCGACCATTTTCAACCGCCCTTAAATTTTGTCATTAAGGCTGGAGCTCTGCTCGCGTTTATGCCCAGTGAAGTAGCCACGTAGATAACTAAGTAAGTCCGTCCGAAAAAAAAAATATAACTTCGTTGTGAAGAATCCTGTAATACATATTTATTCAAAACACAAGAACTTACCTATTTGAATTTTGATATGATCTGGGTATAAGATTATTTTAGGTGAACTAATTACGCTAGTTTAAGACGGATGTCTCTCAAATAGGGACTGAATAAATTAACCGACTTGGTATTACATAGATCCCACAACTTTTTACGATAAGAGAACTGAGTTGCGCGACTTGGTTTTTTTTACAAGTTGTGTTTTTGATAACATATTTCTATTATTTTTAGATTCGGCAGTTTCTGTCTCACGCGGAAAGTATTCGGAGTATTTGGGTGGTAGACTTAATTGGCATAGACGTGGTTAATTAAGATTTATTTGCTATGTTATTACTTTAATTTAAATAGTGTTGTTTGAGATTTTTTTAAATGTTTTAATTAGAATTAGAAGTATGTGTTTGTATTTAAATTTTGCAAACATAATAGGTACCGAGTAGTCAATGCCATATTTACGTGAATACTGAGTTAGTATGGTAAGTGATGTATCATTTGGTCAAAAAGAATGAAATGGCAAACTTATGGCATTTTTTTTGGCATAACATAGACATACAAGCATAATTATAATAAACTAGTTTCCCGCGCGCGGTTTCACCCGCGTAGCTCCCGTGCCTGTAAACTTCGTAATATAATATAGCCTATAACCTTCCTCGATAAATGGACTATCCAAAACTGACAGATTTTTTGAAATCGGGCCAGTAGTCCCTGAGATTAGCGCGTTCAAACAAACTCTGCAGCTTTATAATATTAGTATAGATAAATAAATGAATTTTCCAATTAATGTTTGACTATTGTGTGTTACAAGTGTCTGTTATTGGTTTAATTAAATTAAAAGCTATATTTTATTATTAATTATTATACATTAGCTTTAATTATTAATACCAAGTTTATGAAAGGATGAATATCGTCATAATTAATAATACTCTATAATATAAAATGACCAGTCTCCTTAGAGTGGCAGCCGAGATCGAAACAGTTTGAGAGAACTCATCATCATCATCATCATCAACAGCCCGTTTATGGGCCTCCTCTTGACAGACCTTGGCAAGCCAGGATCGTAGAGGGATATTGCCATAATCACCACGCTTGGCAGACGGATTGGTGATCGCAGTAAGATGTAAACCTTCAGCTAATAGATGCTGCTGCCCATCCATCAGCCATGTGTCCCTTAGTCGCCTTTTACGACACCCATGGGAAGACATGGGGTGGTCTATTCTAAGCCGGAAACCACACGAAATTGGCAGAACTATATGGAATGAAATGCGTATACATAAGTGTTTACTGTACATAATACTGTGGTCAATAACCCGTGGTGACAAGCGTGGTGATATGGTGAAAGCTCCCCTCAGAAGGAAGCCCATGTTCAGCAGTTGACGTTGTATAAATATTAAAAAAAAAAAAAAAAACTAGCGGCCCGCCCCTGCTTCGCATGGGTAAAAATATAGCCTTTGTTACTCAGGTATAATGTAGCATTTGGGCCGGATTGCTCATGCGTACCCGACCCCCGCCAACGGCGGATCGAAGGAGTGTCCGCGAGGTTTTAGTGGTGTAGGGTCCTCTCCTCGTGGTATGAGTTAGCATACCACGCTATGGAGAGGGCGAGTCCCACATATCCCACCGCCAGCGCGCGAATACGCTGCAGCGGTGGTGGGAATGCGTGAATGCATATCCTCCCGGACAACAAAAAAAAAAAGGTATAATGTAGCTTTCTATTAGTGAAAGAATTATTGAAATCCGTAGAGTAATTTTTGAGTTTATTCGAAACAAACAAACAAAAATACAAACTTTTCCTCTTTATAATATAAGTGTAGATATACTCTATATACCTACTTCACCAAATTGCATTTTCCTAAAACGGGTGGCAGGACACCCACATGTAGTAGCCACACCACTTTACTAACAAGAATACAATTCTCTGTTATATAACTATAATTAAATACAGCGTTTACTAACAATTGTTGTAAATTAAATAATAATTACTTTATTGACTGAAATTAACAATTTAATTTGAATATAAAAGAGCCATTTTTCTTAAAGTTTAATGCGAACTTACACTAATGCGACAAGCGGACAGTGTCGCTGTCATCAGTGATTATAATAATCTTATTATATTATACGTTATTGACATTTCGATACTATCGGGTTGACAGCGGAGGCTAACATATGTATTTATAATCGATTAATTATACGTATTTACTTTTATAAGGAAATAAATAAAGTGAGACGTCATTTTTCGTCATAAATGTGTATTGACTACAGATTTAGCTGAATTTTAGCACTTACACCGTAGACGAGTAGCCTGCCTATCGGTTTTTTATCGGTTACATTTCGGGGAGTGTGCGGAGGTTCTACATAACCTGATACCCCCTTCACCCTTCCATCACCGGACGACCAGGCGCGGCGAGCGGTTTCACCCTTATGTTGTAGACATTCCTTCAATACGCACGCTTCTTCTTACATAATGCGGACGGCTAAGGAGTGGAATTCTCTGCCGGGGTCAGATTTTCCGGAACGCTATAATCTGGACATCTTTAAGGCTAAAGTGAACAGACACTTTCTAGGCACGCGTTTATCATCTTAGGCATTATCTTCGCCTTCCATCAAGCGAGATTATGGTCAAACGCTTTAACGCTGATTTAGGATTTAAATATATTTAAATGCTAAATCAGCTCAAAGTTACCATCTAACTGCAATCACCAATCCACCTGCCGAGCGTGGTGATTAGGGCAATATTCCACATCGACCGTGGCTTGCCAACGTCTGTTATGAGGAGACCCATGTTCAGCAGAAGATGTTAACGGGCAGATCAAATAAGAAATGAAACGGCAATGTGCAAGTCGGACTTGTTCAGGAAGGATTCCGTACCATTTTTAAGTACCTGCCTGCTACCGTTATAGATAACGAGCAAAAAAAAGGTTGGTGTATGGGAGCCCCCCTTACAGCCCCCGTGGGACAGACAGACAATCGCTGGTATACGATTGTCAAACATTTATTTGTGTATTTTTTTGTACATAATACTGTGGTCACCAACCTGCTGGTCAAGCGTGGTGGCTAAGGCAATTCCATTCGAGCCGACTGCCATGTTCAACAGTGGGTGGGTTCTGATGATGAGGAGATATTTTGACGTATGCACTCCATCTGTGATAAACATTTGTCTAAATTAATTAGAGGTGTTATCTGATCATCATCAGCCCGTATAACGTCTACTGCTGAACATGGGCCTCCTCCCGAGGGAGGGCATTGCCATAGTCACCACGCTTGGCAGGCGGGTTGGTGACTGCAGTATTATGTTGTAACACACAAGGTAACGCTGCTGCCCGTTCCTTGATATACGATTATTCTATATGATGTTATAACAATCGGGACCAACGGCTTAACGTGCTTTCCGAGGCACGGACGGTAGTCCCTCAACCAACCAGACCCGGAAAGAAATCTAAGAATTTACACAAAGATTTCTTGTCCGGTGTGGGAATCGAACGCACGACCTCCGAGATTTAAAGCGAGCCAATTACCGCTACGCTACGGAGGTTGTCGAGGTCTCATCTCATAAATTGACACAATTTTGCTTCAAAAACACTTAATTAATTTGAAGAAATTTCGACATAAGGTTGCTGTAAAGTACGTGTACTTAATACGGAACGGAAATATGTTTACATGTTTCCAACAAAAATGTATCCTGTACCCCAATCCGACTGTATCTCAATGGCTAAGGCGTCGGACTTGTGATCTTGTGGTCGCCGGTTCGATTCCCACGCATTGCACTACCGACGTGAATTCACTCGTAACACAAGCACTTCAGCTAAGCAAGAATACTAGTAGACGGCAAAACTCTTCTAGTAATAAGTTAACTCTTCTATCTTTAAAAAAAACCTTAGGAATATTTTTATTCATCGTCATTATGATTATATCAGACTACTGCTGAACATAGGCCTCCCCCATCGATTTCCAGCGGGAACGGCCTTCATCCACTGACTCCCTGCAACCTTCATTAGGTCTTTGTTTTACTGCAGCATTATCAATCATTTTGGTAGGTAATTTTATAGTGCCATCTGAAATTAAATGTCGTTTAAGTAATATTTAGTACCTATATAATACTAAATACAATATTTATGGCTGAGGTCGGATACAGAGCGCATACATGTAAGTGCACTTACTCAGTAAGTTGGGGTAAAACTCTTAAGCAGCAATAAATATGGATAATCGAGCAATTTAACTATTGCCAGTCAAGTAGCAAGAGCCTTCTGGCTAACTACATAATGTCCGTCCAAAAAAAGAGCAATTTATAAACCTGGTTAAACGAAGCTCACAAAAAATATCTAGTGAATAAAATGGGTCTTTATGCAATAATGCAATTTTTGCAACGCCCGCCCAACGCCGCATGCAAAAATTATGCAGGAGATAGTAACAACATGCAAAAATACGATCACCAGCCAAAGAATCGACACGTGCTTCGCGCCTCCGCGGGGCATCCCATCACCCTGATGATGCTATACTTTTGTGTTTTTAATTAAGATTAATATGGATTTCTGCGTAGTAACGCCTGATTCTATTAATTATACAGTCTGGTGATATATATGATCTGATGATAGGTGGCATAGGGCTCAAATAGAAAGACAGATATTGCTAGTACAAAAGATATGTACAGCACTGGTCTCCCTTATCCTGTCAGCCCTTTCTCCTTCCCCTCGTGAGCTCTAGAGACCTTACTCACGCGCAGAAACACAACATTAATTATTAATGTTATTTGGTTGGGTTATTCTTACCCAGTCGAGCAACTCATTGAGCGTACTAACGGTATACTGCACCTGAAGTATTAGCTAGTATTAGAGGACGACTTTATTTTAAACAGTTTTATTTTATGTATCTTATACTTATACTAATATATGAAGCTGTAGAGTTTAGTTGCTTGCTTGAACGCGGTAATCTTAGAAAGGACTGTACCGCGCGCAGATGCTAGTAAAAAAATAAAATATATTATTTCACAATAAAACTTCCCGTCCTATAAAACTTACTTTTTTTACTAATCACATTAGTTATTAACTTTCCAATCAAAAATATTGGTACCTATTTTGGAAGCGCCTTATTTTCGTAATAAAAACAAAGTTTTTAATTTAAACATTTTTATTTTATGTTATTTGTCACACTTCATTGTTTTAAGCAACTTGCTGCAACTTACCTATCGCAGTGTTTAGCTTGCGGTACCGTTAGCAATAGAGGTTCTATATCAACCGCAGACCACAGCTTTCCCTAATATATGAGTACCGACACCAAAATAAACTAGACGAACATGGATTGGCTTGTTGACCTCTCGCTGGACTAATTTATTGTGAATATTAAATAAATATCGTGTAACAGATATACAGGCGATTATGTCGTAAACATAAATATATTCAAACATAAATTGACTTAGGATTCAAACTGCTTACTAAGAGATTTTGCGTTTTCAGGATGAATATTTTATTTACTTACGGTTTGCAGGAATATTAACAGACACTTTCTAGGCAAGCGTGTATCATGTTAGGCCATATCTTCGCCTTCCATCAAGCGAGATTATAGTCAAACGTAAGCCTACATTTAATAAAAAAAAAGAAAAAAAGAGGTTTTGTGACTTATTTGCCATGTGCTACGTCTGTCTGTGCATACCGACGGACTTATAGTAGAATGTTATATAGCTTCCCAAGAGTGGTTTCACCCGCGTAGCTCCCGTTGCCGTGGGAACTTCTTAAGTTAATATCGTCTTTGTTACTCCTTAAGAATTTTTGAAATCGGGCCAGTAGCTCCAGAAACTATTCAATGCAAACGAACACACAATCAAATCTTTCCTCTCTTTAATATTAGTATAGATTTGTGTCTACTTAGACATATTTACTTAGTCTGTTAGTGTTTTATAGTCTTCGTTTGTTAATAGATAAGCTTTTAAGTTCATATATTTATTTATGAACAAACACACAACAAAATAAATACAAAATTAAACTTATGTTTAAGGAAATTAATTGTACAAAGGTACTGCTTATTTCAAAAGAAATCTCTTCCAGCAGACCCGCAAGAGAAAATATGAAGGAAAGGAAAGGCGATAGTGTGCCTTGGTCTCATACATACATTTATATTATTTATCAAATCTGGCTGACTATTCGGAGCATTCAAGCATATTATATTGGTATTTATGATATGAAATGTTCAATATCATTCTAAACATTAATTACATATAATAAAAGTCAAACATATTTCTTCAGAACCTAGTTCGTTTTGCGGACGGTACCTACATGTGAACTAATACGCTGGTAACAGAACACGCTGCTGTCGCTACTACACACTAACTAAGGTTGACAATCAATATTAACTATTTATAACATCATTAACTGGAAGAATATTTACTGTCAAGTCAATGAACATGACGTAATACTGTAACTTCAAAATTATTTAAACAAAAAAAAAACACTTTTCTTATGGATACAGTTCTAGAAACTATATTCTACTATCTATCTCAGAAACATTCGTCGTATGTGTCTTTACCGGAAACTGGCACTTACGACCAAATGCTTCTGAGGTCTAGAGTTAGTGAGCACCTACCTACAGCCAGGTGCGGACTAGAGCATGCAATCTCTTTCTCGTGAGATCTCCCGGTATTCATAAACTCGCGAGATCGCGCATGAGCCCCAATCTCGTGATATTGCATTTCCTAGAGCGAACCGAGCTCTTTCTGCCGATCGTAGTCTCTTTCAAAATCCTTTGTATGGTTCCTTCCTCGGTTGCCTGGAAGAGATCACATTTTGTGATAAGGCCGCCAATTGTACCTATCTAATTTTAAGTTTACTTTTAAGTCCATTTCTGTATTTTTCTCTTTGTGAAAGTGTACAATAAAGAGTTTATCTATCTATCTATCAGTAGTTCTTAAAAATGTCTGAAACCAATCCAGGAGGAAAAGGGTCGTGCTCCGTGCGGCACTACAAAACTTGCTAAAAGGAGTTAAAGTAAATAGCATAGGAAGCTTGGTCGCAGGCACCGCCATGTTGCACATGATGTCATGCAATTGCACTTGGTTCTTCCATTACAGGCATTTTAAGGAGTCGGTAGACACTCATCTCATGGTATGACTAGCAAATCTTCATTGTTAAGAAGGGGGTTCTACATTTTTCGCTATTTTATAAAGAAAAGGAATAAATTTTAGAAAATATTTTGTAACGGATAAACGTGCATCTCGACTGTCACCGCTTCATCGACACCTCTCATAGTATTCGGCGAGAAACACAATCGTCTTTCACAATCTTTTATGATTTTATTATCAAAGCCCTGCAAACTATTCGCTGCTTAAAATACACAAGCGTGTTAACAATTGCCGCAAGTTTTATTAAAATAATCAATGTCCCATAACACCCGCCGCTGACAAATATTTGTCATAGAGTTGATATAGAGTTGTGCTAGAGAAACCTGCAGGTTATCTAGGCTAGGGTCCTCGCCGGACAGACCGAGGACCGAGTTGGTCCCCTGTCCCAATCCGATGACCCAGTGCCTGTAGTCCGTGCCAGTGATCACTCCCTTTTTTATATAACTATTGTTAGAGTAATATTTCTCATAGAATTAGCGATGTCCTGAGCCGTGGTCCTAGCCCACGCCTGGGTGCCCTCAGGCGTGTGTCACTTATACGTAAAAATATTGTTTAATAACGTGCCTCTTTTTAAAGAGCTAAATTATATTAAGATTTTGATAATAGAAATAATTTATTGTTATTACTATACATATGACGGGATACTAGACTGACTAGTATGTAAATACCTAAGTGCTGAATAAATATCGCTTAATTCGTTACAATACCAACAGATTTTAGGCAGATGTCCATAGACTAAAAATGTTTCGGTTAAAAGATTTTTTGCTATTTCATGGGAAAGGTAAAATTATAATTATAACCGAAAAAAAGGCTACGCAATATTTTAACATTCGTCCAAGCGAAATATCTACACGACTAAGTGTTATGATCTCGTTCACACGCACTCCGTGTCCTGAGGCGTCGTAATTATATACAAACATACAGCTGCTCCCACTTAATATTTGGAGGCACGCGATGTAACGCTTCGGTTCACGGAAATATGAAGGGAGATATTACAGAAAATAGCAGATAATTTGTTTTTAGTTCTTCACAAGAATCATAAGGGATTTTGTCACATACTTGTCATCATCATCATCAGCCCGTATGATGCTATAACAGCCAAACCAGATGATGTTATAACAATCGGGACCAACGGCTTAATGTGTTTTCCGAGGCACGGAGGGTAGTCCCTCAACCAACCAGCCCCGAAATAAAATTCTTCAGCTTGTCTTGCTTTAGTCGAGTAAAATTACTTTTACAGCGGTTAACGCATGGCGCTTAGTCCCTCTACCAACCAGACCCGGGAATATACCCTTTACACAAAGAATTTGTATCTTTATACATATAACTAAGATCCAAAGGTAAAATGTTGACGGTCACCGTAGACTAGTTGGTAGTGCTCCTGCCTACGAAGCTGGTGGTCCTGGGTTCGAATCCCGGTAAGTGCAAATATTTGTAATATTTGTTTCTGAGTCATGGATGTTTTCTATGTATTTAAGTATTTATCTATCTATATAAGTATGTTTATCGTCGCCTGGTACCCATAGTACAAGCTTTGCTTAGTTTGGGGCTAGGATGATCTGTGTGACATTGTCCCTAGATATGTTAGATATTATGTAGGTGCCTATTTTTGGTAAAATCAACTATGTAGGTAGGACATCACATCATTTATTATAGCATAGATTGCTCGATCAAGCCAACAATTGAGTCGCTTTCATTCCCAGTGTGAAGTAAAAATGTTTATCTAATGAAATAAAAAAGTTTTTAATCAATATTGATGTTGATGTTGGTAGCCCTAAATGTTATCCTTTCACTATTATTCAGAAGTCAAATGACAAATGTAGACAAATATGTGGAGCGAGTAAGATGTATGGCGCGGCGCACATTGTCTTTGTGCAGTTATTGTTTAGTTGCACTTCCGGCTCGAAGGACCAATTCCACGTGAATGCTTTTGTTTGTGTTTGTTTGAAAATAAGGTGTACGTTAGTCATTAATTATTTTATATTTTTTTAAATATGCTTTGGTGATATGTTAATATAAAATAAGAGTCACAGGTAGGATAAAAACAGACTATAAATTTGTTTAGGTACTTCTTATTCCGAATACAAAATTGTTAGTTTGTCTAATTTGATTAAAAACTATACAAGTGTTTATATTGAGGATCTAAGGAAATGTATATCTGTAAGCATAGAAAAATATGTTTTTAAGCAATTTCGAGGTTATGAGGTACGTAGGTGAGTACGTTCGCGGTAGCCTCGGCATTCGTGACAAGGCCAATAAGCTGCAAGAGAGTAGGCTAAGACGGTATGGCCATGTCAAAAAAAGACTTCCTGACTACACTCCAGCTGTGGCGATGAATCTTAACATCCTTGGGTCTAGAAACGAGGAAGACCGAAAATGAGATGCAACGTACACAAACTGCAACGTCTCTGAAAAAGATGCGTCAAATAGAGCAAAGTGGAAGCAGAATAATTAATGCTGTGGAGAGAGAGAGAGAGAGAGGTTATGAGGTTACAACATTTTTAAATGATTCTTGTTCCGGACGCACCCAAAAAGAAGCCACACATTACTACATGACGCCAAACGAAAATATCTTCTATTGTCAATATAATCATTATTTATTAAGTACCTCATGTAACCCATATTTAAATATGTAACTTGTATTATTGTACCTCAAGTTTATCTATTACATTTAATATACTATAACAATTCTGGTTTCTACTTTGCACAGCAGGTAAGCATTGCCATTCAACGGAGTAATGCTGCCAGCATTCTGGGAACCTTGCCAAGTAGAATAGATTTAGAATAGTAGTATTTTATAAGTAATTTCATTTTTAATTAGCTACTTTAAGTTGCATATTATGTTTTTTCTTAAGGTAAGACAGTCCTTAAGAATCTGAAAAAAAACAGATTAACAATTAAAATTAAATAAAGAACTTTAAACGCTTTTAAGCTGTATCAATTAATAATAAGAAGTCATTATTCCATTTGAAAGTACATACAATAAATAAATAATTGTACCTTTTTAGCATATAACCTGAATGCTAAGTAATCACCACTCAATAATAGTTATGACCGCTTATAATTAAATTATTATATATCAAGCGTATTTAAATAAAACTGTCGTGTAACTCAGGACTTTAGGCAAGAATATAAATAACCAAGAAATATTATATTATTAACTACAAAATGGTATAAACTATCAGTAAATATTAATGTTTATGTAATACGTCAATTTAGGATTTTACATTTATAATTTAAACTAGCTCGTGCTTTGTCCGTGTAGAAACAATCTTCATTGGTGCTCTGCTTTTATTGGTATTAGTGTGATGATATACATAATAATATGTATAACCTATTCCCTTCCGCGAGAAATAGGCTATATGACACTGACATAGACTTTCGAATCAATGTATCTTTAATCTTTGTTAATAATCATCAGTACTTTCACCGCATGAAACGTTGTTGGTGTTTGAAAAATAATCTTGTATAATCATTTCTTTTTTGTCCGGTGACAAGTGCATTTACACATCCCGTCCGCCGCTGTAGCGTTCCCCGCGCCAGGGATATGTGGGACTCGCCCTCGTCATAGCGTGGTATGCTAGTCATACCATGAGGAGAGGACCCCCCGGACACTCCTCCGGCCGCCGTTGGTGAGGGCCGGGTTCGCTGGGCAATCCTGTTCAACCTACAGTATTTTATTTATTTTATTTTACAATCATTAAACTATTACGATGTAATTTATTTTAATATTATTAAGCTGGTATATAAAATATTCTAGTGACTCTAAGTAATTTATTACAAGACAGAACATATTCGTCTGTCTTAATTTATTTTTGTTTATCTGAATAAATTAAAAATATATAAATATCTATATATTTTAAAATTTAAAATAATATAAAATACTGCATTAATTCTATTAGACAACAGTAATTTGATAATAATTTATGAGACAGTCTTTTGAAATTTAATAAATAATTTATTATTAAATTACCGTTTTAAATTTTTTAATGAAAATTTCGTTTTCACAGGCGTTCTTTAAGTTCTCGTGGGGACTTGATGCTTGGATAGAAGTTCTTTACTGGGTATCGAACCCACGATCTTCTAGATTTAAAGTGAGACTTGTACCACTACACCAAGGAGTATTGTACGTAATTATTATTTTATGTTGTACATGAAAAATGATCATATTATAAGTTAAGTCTTAATTAAACAACTCCGCCCTTATCTTGTAGATATTAATTATATTAGTTGTACATAGTAATTACGAGTCCAGTTATGTCAGGAGTATTATTGATAGCGAATTAATATTGAGGTTTAACTGGTACTTACTAATTATATTCAAAGTAGGTAAATAAATAAATTCCAATCAGTATTACTCTATTTAACCAACTATATTCAACCTCCGCAACGAAGCGGTATTTAGCTCGCTTTATATCTCGGAGGTCGTGGGTTCGATCCCCACGCCGGACAAGAAATCTTTGTGTAAATTATAAGATTTCTTTTCGGATCTGGATGGTTGAGGGACTACCCTCCGTGCCTCGGAAAGAACGTTAAGCCGTTGGTCCCAAATATTATAACATCATCTATAACAATCGATTACTAGGGAATGGGCAGCAGCTTTTCCTTGTGTGTTACAACAAAATATTGCGGTCACCAACCCGCCTGCCAAGCGAGGTGCCTATGGCAAAAACCCTCCGTTCAGTAGAATCATATAAGTCGTAGAATCGTATATTTGTCATATACCGAAGGACAGAAGGACGGACGAATTATAAAATCTGTTACATCAAATTATGTGAGCAAAGTTTTTAGCTACTTAAGTAATACTTTTGTTAGATTTAGTCTTACACATTATTATTCTGACAAGTTGGTACAAGTGTATAATAACCCCTTTTTCTTTTCTTGTCCGTGGCGAAGGATGCATTTACGCATTCCCAGCGCCGCTGCAGCGTATTCGCGCGCTGGCGGTGGGATGGGTTATGTGCGACTCGCCCACTCCATAGCGTGGTATGCTAACTCACACCACGAGGAGAGGACCCTACACTACTAATCCGACCCCCCGACGGCACCCGCGGCCAATGTGGCACCGCGGGGTCTCCTGGGAAGTGTATAATCTAGGTGCTGAATAAATGTCATTTCATTAAGCTGTAAACGACACGGAGAAGTTGGAACGAAAGTTCAATTTAATATCGAGGGGTGAAAGGCTATTTGTTTGAAGCGACATTTTGGACGATATGGAGTTATATACATATTCGGATTCAGCGAATTTTTCTGCGTCGTCTGAGCCGGGTTTCGTACAATTCTGAGCACTTTTATGGCGCTTAAAACAATGCCATTTTAGTGCATAATTCTCAAACATGATGTATGATCAGACTTCAAATTTGCCATATTTTTTTAGTATATCATTTAAGCTGTATACAAAAACAGAGAATCGGATCATAAGCCGTTATTCCCTTCCTAAAATTTTAGTTCGATGGCAGATAAATCGTTTTTCGATGTAGCTATCTTTAGATGAAAAGTCCCTTCAAACATTTTGCTTACGACTACTTACTCTGTGCAAGGTCGCTTCAACCAATTTGCCGTCAGCCAAATTCATTAAGACATGTCGTCGGTTCAACCCTTTCGCTACAACTGTTTTTTACTCTGTTTAGAACAACCAAGTTATATAACTCCTTTCAAAATCTGAGACATCAAACAACTCTTTAAGAATGTTCATTGTTGCTTAAGCCAACTCTCCTGAACCGTTAACAAAACCCAAAACCCAAACCCAAATTGGCAGTAAAACAAAATAGCCTATTCCCATTATTATTGAGTAACGTCGATTCAATCATTTTGCTTTCTCCTGCATAAGTACTGTAAAGTCACTTCAACCATTTTGCCTGCTGCTGATTAGTGACAATGTTGGAAGTTGAATCATTTTTCTTTACTCTAAAAATAAGGCGATACAGATCATTTTGTATTAAGCGACAATTTATCTTATACTGATAACTGTTTTTTAATTGAAAATTATACCAAAACATTCAGGGATTTTTTTTCAATAAAAATTTGCGATCCCCATTATAGAAAGAGCACTAGTTTTTTCATAACGATTTTTTTTCCAAATTTTGAATCTTTAAATGGCTCTCCTGTAAAGTTCGTAAAATGTCGCTTCAAACAAATAGCCTTTCACCCCTCGATATATAGTTTTAGTTAAGACACCCCAACATCTGTCGGTTCAGCTAGTTTAGAATAAAATACAAACAATGCATGCTTTATTTTTAATTGTTAATTAATTTTCTACAGAACTTTTATTTACAACATCGTAGGCGTTGGGCCTAGCGGGCTATAAACCTGCCGTACCAATTTTGATGAAATAGTAAATTAATTTAGTACATCTATAAAACAATCCCACTCGCTCACTCGTCGGTCTAACGAGGAGCTATTGACATGCTTACATAAATAAACCGAACAAAAAATAATAATGGACCTATTCTGGAAGAATAACCTTCATGACGTACCAGTAAAAGACTCGCTTACGAAGGTCGCGGGTTCAATACCCGCCCAGGTTACGAATTTTTTATGTTTTTTTTTTCGGTTTGACTTAGTAAGGTAGCCATGAGGCTTTTGCTACTTTTACTTCATAAAGGCGAGCAGAGCTCCAGCCTTAAATAATGGTTCAAAAACTACAAACTAAGCAACCTGCGCAAGAGGGCGCCCCCTGTGGGACTCGGACCTCGGCTCAGGGCGGTCGCTGGCGATGAGATTTAGGGGTTATGACTTCTAGTATTTTAGGGGAGTGTTGTGCAACTGTCGCTCTACTTTACAGTTCGCGGGCCTCTTGGACTTCGGGTCTGCGAGGGCATCGGAATTCGGATGGTTCTTTGCAAACTAAGGGTCAGGAGGACGAGGGGGGACGCGTCGCGTTCGCGGACGCACCCTTATCCGGCGGGTCGGATAGAGTGGTCTCTGTGTAGTGGTCCTAGTTTCTTGCAGTCTTCTTACTGCTAGTTGGTAAGTTGTTATCTCGTCGTCCGGGTCATCTAGGACGCCCCGAGGTGTTTACGACGCTTTGTGGGCAAAGGCCTATAGTCGGATGCTGCAACAACCAACGGGTTTGGGTGTTGCGCCGCGGTTTCGAAGAAGCGTTCCAACGCCTCTTTCATCCACTGCTTGATGGAAGGCAGTTGGAGATCAGAATGTAAATTGCGATTACGAATGAACTACGGTGCCCCGGTGGCCCGTCGAGTGAATCTACTTTGAACAGTTTGTAAGCGGTACAAACTGCTAGACGCGGTATTAGCAAACACTGTGCTTGCGTCCGTCATAACAGGTATTTTTTTTTTAATGCAACATCTAAATTTCTTTTAGTTTTGTGGGTCTATTGTATGTGCCTCGAAAAGCGATCATGTATAACTATCGCATACGAGGGAACAGGGAGCAGCTTTTACCTGCGGCTTCGCTCGCGTGAAAGCCAATGCCCCTATGTTACTTAAAATACATTTAAGAATAATATGTGTACAAAGTTTCATGATGATCGGTTAAGTAGATTTCGAGTGAAAGCGTAACTTTCATTCGCATTTATAATATTAGTAGGGATTACGACGGACGTCCGTTTTTATTTTTTATTTTATGATTACTAGCTTTTCAGTATGCTAGGAGTCTTGTTCACCCCCAGTGCTAAGCTTGTGTTACGAGTGGGTTCACGTCGGTAAAGCAATGGGTGGGGATCGAACCGGCAACCACAAGATCACAAGTCCGACCCTTCTAGCCAAAATCTATAAACATCAAATATACATTGATCTTTTTAGGTTTCCGTACCCGAAGGGTTAAAACGGGACCGGAGTTTAAAATTATACTTTTTTTAAATGCGATTTTAGCTACTTAAGCTATCATTTTATTGTTTCTTTCAGTATTTATTTTATTTCACGCGCTAGATACAGTACTAAAATCTGAAATTATGTATTTTTCTAAGGATCTATAAAAACAAACACATTTCTAGCTCAAATTTAATAAATGGTTAGAACCTATGAATGTAACACCACAGAATAGTCCGCGATGCTTCACTATAAGTACATCCCGCGGCGTTGCCCGGAGCGCCTCATTACCAAGCCATTACAGTGTCATTGTGTCCGTCTGTCTGTCCGCAACGCACAATAATTATACTAAATTATACCACATATTTGTTAGCTTACATCGTTTCCTTTGACACAACTAACTATTTTAAACAAGTTTTAGATTTAACTCAAATGTTATACTCATAGAGTTCAATTTCAATCGCTTCTATCGGCTTGAGGTTGTTTATAAAATATTATGTGTTGTGTTTTAGTGAATAATTAGTTTGGGTCATTACATAGTACTCAGGTGACTTATAATATAATATATTTGACTGATGACGTAACTAGCTCTCTGCGCTCAGTTTTATCCGCGTAACTCACGTTCCCGTGGGGACTTCATAATTCCATATAGCCTGTAGCCATCCTCGATAAATAGGCTATATAACACTGAAAGAATTTATCAAATCGGTCCAGTAACTAACCAACTCTCCAGCTTTACATATTAGTATAAGATTTGTACTTACAATAGATTTGGCGCCCCAGTACTCAATAACCACTGGTTTTTTTTTCGGACGGACATATTTATTTAGCCTGGATTCTTTTGCTACTTCACCGGGCATAAAGGCGAGCAGAGCTCTCAGCCTAGATAAATGGTTTAAACACTACAAACTAAGCAACCTGAGCAAGAGGGTGTCCTCTGTGGGAGCCGAGGTCCAAGGACCTTGGCTCAGGGCGGTCGCTGACGGGGAGATTGAGGGATTATGGCTTTTAGTTTCTTTAGGGGAGTTTTGTGCAACTGTCGCTCTTTACAGTTCGCGGGCCTCTCGGACTTCAGGTCTACGACGGCATCGGAAGGTAATAACCACTGGTGACTGGTTTGATAACCCAACAAATGGGTTTGTTTAATTCTCAGCTACAACAATAGGTCCTAGGTGGCCGAAGCGAAAACTACCCTTAAAAAACTAAAAGTCATGATTCCTCAATGCCTCTGCGACCGCATTGAACCGAGGTCCAAGACCCATATACGACGCGCTCTTATTTTGTAGTTTTTTAACTATTTTAGAACATAATACTGCGGTCACCAACCCGCCTGCCAAGCGTGGTGACTATGGCAAATACCCTCCCTCGGGAGGAGGCTCATGTGCAGCAGTCGGCGTTGTACGGGCTGATGTTGATGAATACAGCTGGAGCCCTGTTCGCCTATATGACCGGTGAAGTAGTAAAAACCTCGTGGCTACACATGTCTGTCCGATTAAAAATAACCATACATCTCTGCTTACCTCTTGTACTCCGTGAAAACATAACCCTATTTCTGGCGCAGTCGGGTAAAAATACGCCCGAATTCTTTGTCGAGTTTTTTTTTGTTAAATATTGGCTTACGTTTGACCATAATCTCGCTTGATGGAAGGCGAAGATAATGACTAAGATGATAAACGCGTGCCTAAAAAGTGTCTGTTCACATTAGCTTTAAAGATGTCCAGATTATAGCGTTCAGGAAAAACTGACCCCGGCAGAGAATTCCACTTCTTAGCCGTCCGCATTATGAAAAAAGAAGCAAATCGCTACGTGTGTATTAAAGGTATGTCTACAACATAAGGGTGAAACCGTTTGCCGCGCCTGGTCGTCCGGTGATGGAAGGGTGAAGGGGGTATCAGGTTATGTAGAACCTCCGCACACTCCCCGAAATGTAACCGATAAAAAACTGATAGGCAGGCTACTCGTCTACGGTGTTCGAGGCTCTGAAGACTTGCCTCCACAAGTGAGTTATTGCCTATGATTCTCTTCGCTCGGCGCTCCAATGCATCCAGCTGATATCTAGCAGACCCATCCCATCGAGTACTACAGACGAGCAAGACCGGCACATGCCATTGCTTCAACATATCTTCTACAAAAACAGGATTTTATTTAAGTACCAAATTATCCAAAAACAAAAGTGAACTTTACAACTAACAAGAAGTCAAAAAAAGTCGATCCTTTATTTTATGTTAATTTAATAGTTTCTTCGAAAGAAAGAGTCAAAGAGATGTACAAAAAAGGTGTGAGTCAGTTGTTTCTGGACAAAAGCGTTATCTTTGATCGAAATCAAATGCTCCAATTAATTCGTTAACAGATTACTAAACAATGGAACTAACAAAAAGTAACAAGTGACAAATATCTTTACTCAGGGCTGTGTTACGATGTAAATGTTGCTAATGTTTTTTGGGAGTCTAGAAGAATTTTCTCAACAAGATCGCAAGTACGTTTAGCTTAGCACGAGGTGTTAAGGGTGCAAAAACTCAGCAAGTAACCTTTTAAAAATAAAACGTCCACTGATGAACATGGGCTCCCTCCCGAGAGACCGCAGTATTATATCGTAACACAAGGCAACAATGCTTCCTGTTTCTTTTATTTTCAGACGGATATATATTTACTTAGTCAGGAAGGAGGCTTTTGCTACTTCACCGGGCATAAAAGCGAGCAGAACTCCTGCCTTAATAAATGGTTTAAAAACTACAAAATCAAGCAACCTGCTGTTGCCTCGGCTGTTTTTTTTTCGGAAGGACTTACGAAGTTAGCCACGAGGCTTTTGCTGCGGCGGTCACGGCGGTCGCTGGCGATGAGATTGAGGGATTATGACGTTTAGTGTCCTGTGCCCTGGCATATTATTATGCTTGCTATGAACGATATTATAACTGGGAACAATGGCTGACGAATCAATGTACAGCTCAACTAATAGTAGATACCTGAAATTGAAATCTTAACCGTAGAAGTTGCGGGAAACATCTAGTCTATATTTCTATACTAAAATTATAAATAGGAAATATTTCTCTTTTCCCAGCTCCCGCACTAGGGAAATAAATCCCTGCGTATTACAAACACACAATTCATGGACATAAAGCACACTATTCGTGGTTCACACAAATAATTGTCCCGGGTGGAAATCGAACTTAAAACTCCAGGTCTCAGAAGCCATTGTCGTAACTACTGAGCCACCGGTGTAGTCATTAGAAAGCTATGTTATCCAGGGGTAACAGGCTATATTTAATGATAAAATTTCCAAGGGCATGGGAGATGCGTGGGTAAAGCCGCGAGCGGGAACTGCGGTAGTTATAAAACAGTACACTACGACCCACGGAAGCAGTTCTACAGTCCAACATGGGTAAACCGCAGGTCTGGGATAATTACGAAACATACGAATTGGGATTGTGACACGATATTATTAATGTTATGAAGTATTGTATGAATTATAGCAGCGAGCCACAGATAAGGAAACTCACAATGATGTAGTCGCCGCTACTTATTGCACAAATGTGATTTACTGAGTCCTACTGGCGCAGTTTGTGCTAAATCTCATTGTATTTCGGAGAATTCATACTATGTTATTTGGTTATTATAGTTTTTCTTTAAGGCTTCATTATTAAGGCGTAAGGAGTCGCGCGGCCCGCGCAGTATTCAGACATATGACGTGGTATGAGTGTGTTTACGGAGAAACGATTTTATTTTTATTAAGGACGAGCTGCGCCCCGCGTTTCTCTGCTCCAGTGGGTCGGAGCGTGATTTTTTGTAGCCTATATGTTACTCCAGCTTATTAATTATCCCCGTGCAAAGTTTCAACAAAATCCATTCTGTAGTGTTTACGTGAAAGAGTAACAAACATCCATCCATACTTAAAAACTTTTGCGTTTATAATATTAGTAGGATTCAGATGCGGGAAGCGCTACACAACGGATTTCGAGGCTTACGTATACCACCTTAGTAGCCAAACGACTTAGTTACAAAGCTACTAAGTAAGTTTACTACCAGTAGTCAAAGTCAAATATCATCTAGAACACAACTGATGTTATTTGACTTTGGTTAGCAGTGATGTCCGTACTCTAGAATCTAGAGTACGGACAGCACTGTTAACCAAACCATGTGATTACCATGGCATAAATAAATTTCATAAAAAAATTTATTAAATTTAGATTACCAACAATGTTCGAACCCGCATCTTAGGTATGCCTAGAACATTCTACGTGGACCCCAACTGGTCGTCGAAATTTATCGATCTCTTAATATTTTGTTCCTCTTCTTGAGGCATTAAAGAATATATACCGTATTTGCAATTAGAAGCACAGATTTCAAGTCGATCGGATTCTGGTGTAAGATTGTAAGAAATGATTTTTTTAATGTTATTAGCTTGTTGAGTGACTAGCTTGCTTTCCGAAGCTAGTCACTCAACCACCCAGAAGCGGTATTCGATTTTACTCAAAGACCTCTTGTCCTGCGCGGGGACGAACATGCGTCCTTTAAGATTAATTTATACCCATACATACATAATATAGAATAGACCACCCCATATTGTCTTCCCATGGGTGTCGTAAAAGGCGACTAAGGGACATACGGCTGATGGATGGGCAGCAGCATCTATCAGTGACTGGTATCAACATCTTACTGCGATCACCAATCCGTCTGCCAAGCGTGGTGATTATGGCAATATCCCTCACCGATCCTGGCTTGCCAAGGTCTGTTAAGAGGAGGCCACCCATACACCGCGGAGGTTATTGTATTTTATTTTAAATATATTTTGGTGTAAAGCTATTCAAAAACAGTTTCACACCATAGTCTTATGCTTCAGATCATCATCATCATCAGCCCGTACAACGTCCAAGGCTGAACATGGGCCTCCTCTCGAGGGAGGGTTTTTGCCATAGTCACCACGCTTGACAGGCGGATTGGTGACCGCAGTATTATGTTGTAATACACAGGGAAAGATAACTTTGAATTTACAAAAAGATTTCTTGTCCGGTGTGGGGATCGAACCCGAGACTTAAAGCGAGCCAAATACCGCTACGCTACGGACGGTATCGATAGGAATGCTTGCTATGCTTCTGATAGGAACAACTTTTTTACTATTTTTTATGACACAGCCCTAAAGATTAAGTGTACGGCGGCGCGGGCGCCGTCCAACGCCTCTCCGGTAGCGATCCGTCAGTCACTTTACGACCTGCGATCTGTTAACCGACGTATTTATAGCTTTCGACGCGACGATCGAACTAATTCGCTTTAAAAAAATAAACCGGAGCGTTTTTTGTTGTGTTGAAAAAGTTGCCCTTTGTAACTGTAGACCCGATGAAAAAAAAGAAGCTTCATTTCTCGAAATTCGAGCATTTGTATTTGATTGTTGGAATGTTATTAGAAGGCTTTTTTATCCTACTAATATTATAAACGCGAAAGTTTGTAAGTATGGATGGATGGATGGATGTTTGTTACTCTTTCACGTAAAAACTTCTGAACGGAATTGGCTGAAATTTTGCACCGGGATAGGTTATACGCTGGATTAACATATAGGCTACAGAACATTACGCTCCGACCCACTGAGAGTAACGCGGGCAAAACCGTGGGGCGCAACTAGTCTATAATCCTTACTAATCTGTCTGTTACGCAATCACGCGTTAACTACTGAAGCGATTTAAATGAAATTTGGTACAGATATAGTCTCCCTCAACCAACCAGACCTGGAAAAAAATGTTAGAATTTACACAAAGATTTCTTGTCCGGCGTAGGGTCGAATCCGAGTGTAACGAATCGAACCTATTTGGAACATATTGTCTATTCTAAATGTTAGTGTACTTGTCATATTTTATACCTTTTATTGTTTTGGATTTTTCTTGTCAAAATTTGAAGACATTACCAAGACCAGCGCCTTTTATTTCTATTACAATAAAATTAAACATATTAGTGCGTAACACCGAGATTTAAAGCGAGCCAAATACCGCTACGCTACACAGAGACCACTCTATCCGACCCGCCGGAGAAGAGTGCGCCCGCGAACGCGACGCGTCCCCCCTCGCCCTGCCGACCCTTAGTTTGCTAAGAACCTTCCGATGCCCTCGTAGACCCGAAGTCCGAGAGGCCCGCGAACTGTAAAGCAGAGCGACAGCTGCACAAAACTCCCCTAAAGAAACTAAAAGCCATAATCCCTCATCTCCCCGTCAGCGACCGCTCTGAGCCGAGGTCCAAGTCCCACAGGGGACGCCCTCTTGCGCAGGTTGCTTAGTTTGTAGTGTTTAAACCATTTATCTAGGCTGGAGCTCTGCTCGCCTTTATGCCCGGTGAAGTAGCAAAAGCATCAGGGCCAAGTACATATGTCCGTCCAAAAAAAAAAAAAACCGCTACGCCACGGAGGTTGTCAACCTATTCTAAGCAAACATACTATCAAAGCTTTCCTCTTTAATATTTAAGTTTATACTAGCGACCCGCCCCGGCTTCGCACGGGTGCAATGCTGATGTATCTTACATATAAACCATCCTCTTGAATCACTCAAAATCCTTTGCCTAGTTTAAAAGACCTAAGCATACATAGGGACGGACAGACAGCGGGAAGCGACTTTATTTTATACTATGTAGTGATTTAGCTATCTCCAGAGATAATCAATGACTAAAACATCATACCTTTACTGATATTAATAGCACTACAAGCTTTTATATATCAAGTAGCCTGTAGTAAATTATTATTGTTTGTTATGGACAATGACCCATCTATTGTTATGATGAACGACTCAAGTAAAGAGAAGTTAATCGTTATGTTTGAAGGGCATTTAACGTTGATGATCGATCGAATGTATTGTATTCAGATTAATGACGAAGTTCGATACAGTTGGCAGATTTTTACTTAGAAAATGGTAGATATTTATGATAAAGCCCATTTGTTATAGTTAACTACGAGTGAAAAGGGCTCCAGCCCTATTAAATGGTTCAAAATCTACGCAAGAGGGCGTCCTCTGTGGGCGGTCGCTAGCTAGCTAGCGGCTGAGCAATTGAGGTATTATGACTTCTTTAAGGGAAGTATTGTGCAACTGTAGATCTACCTTATAGTTCGCGAGTCTCTAGGAATTCGGAATGACCAGGGCATCGGAAGGTTTCACGAGCCACGAGACTTTTGCTACTTCACCGGGCGTAAAGGCGAGCAGAGCTCCAGCCTAGTTTAATAGTTTAAAAACTACAAACTAAGCAACCTGCGCAAGAGGGTATCCCCTGTGGGACTTAGACCTCGGCTTAGGGCGGTCACTGGCTTTTTTTAGGGGAGTTTTGTGCAACTGTCGCTGTACTTTACAGTTCGAGGGCCTCTCGGACTTCGGATCTATGAGGGTAGCGAAAGGTTCTTTACAAACTAAGGCTCGCGAGGGGTGTCGGGAGGGCGATAGGGGATTGTTATTAGAAGTCTTGAACCATTTTATATAAAAGCAGGCTTATTATGTCACAATAGGGCTAGAAGCGGCAATAGCAAGACGTGGGCACCGCCCGTCTAGTGTATCTGACACCCAGAGGATTTAATTTTGTAATTATAGCCTTGTTGTATAAGTAGCATAAATGGGGAGAAGCAGAGAATGCTTTGAGAAAAGGCAATCTATCTGAAAGCTAGTGCTTGTAAAATTATCTCTCTGAAAACCTAACATTATTAAGTTACGAGCTAATAAATCCGGTTGAAGAGACGGATTTATCTATATTCGTGTTAATCGTGAATTCTTACTTTTAATTGATTAATTAATATTCAGCCTCATTAATTAAGTAAATATTTATTAAGATGTTATCGAATGAGGACTGTAAAATATACGTTAATTTATTAATTAAGAGCACGTGATGAAATGTTTTATTATGATGAAACTTTTTGGGCTTAGCAATAATAACAGCCTCCCTAGCGTAGCGGTATTTGTGTCGCTTTAAGGTTCGATTCCCAGGACGGACAGAAAATCTTTGTGTAAATTCTAAGATTTCTTTCCGGGTCTGGTGGGTTGAGGGACCCTCCGTGCCTCGGAAAGCATGTTAAGCCGTTGGTCCCGATTGTTATAATATCATCTATAATAATCGTATACCAAGGAACGGGCAGCAGCGTTTCCTTGTGTGGTAGAACATAATACTCATTATGTATGTATGTTTCATTCAGTATTGCTATGTAGAACATATAACTGGATTTAAGTGTTTACGCGAATTAAAAAACAATATTCACTTTCGAAACTAAAAATAGTATAATTATATCATTTAATCTTAAGTAAATGTCAAACGAATATGCACATACTAGATATTGGAGTGCTTTAGTGGTCGCGAGGTCGCGGTGTGCGATTTGTATGATAATTTATAGCATTTTATACTGAAGAATGTTTTTATTTATTTAACTAAAGATTAGCGCACACTGTCGTGCCTGTATTCACTCACGCATTGTACAATATAACATGATTTTTATATAAGACTTGACAAAAAAAAGGAACATAGCAAATGAACGAAAAATATATCTCGCAGTTTCTTTCTGCCTTTCTTCTCTGGGTTGTCAACTTTCGTTTGTCGGTTCGATCGTGTACTTTCAGGTTAGATAGGATCCGACGGAATGACTGAGGACCGCGTTGCTGACATATTATTATAAAAATGGTAACATTGTTTTTAGTTACTTAAGGTGATACTTTTGTCCGATATAGTCTTAGTAAGCGGCCGTAGCCCAATGGCTAGGGCGTCGGACTTGTGATCTTGAGGTCGCTGGTTCGATCCCCACCCATTGCACTACCGACGGGAACCTACTCGTAACACAAGCAGTTTAGCTTAGCACGATGGGTTAACAAGAATACTAGTAGACTACAAAACTCTGCTAGAAAAAAATAAAAAAAACTTACACATTGTAATTCTGACAAGTACAAGTGTATGTAAATTACCTAAGTGCTGAATAAGTTGCATTATTTCATTACGCTATTTACCCTTCCTCGGAATTGACTACGTCCGTAAAGCAGACGCGTCCACCGTCGCTCTCCCAACACTACCAGCAATGAACCGTCCACCGAGAAGCTCGCTAAAGAAAAGTCATCATCCCGCAATCTCATCGCCAACGATCGGCTCGTTGAAGTTAAGCCCACAAGTGGCGCCCTCATGAGTAGGATGCTATACTCGAAAACAATTAAAACAGGCGCTGTAAGAAGGCGTTTGCGGTTACAGAACACCATTTCAAATACAAACAATGTAACTGTGATTCTTACAACAACCTCCATAGCGTAGCGGTATTTGGCTCGCTTTACACCTCGGAGGTCGTGGGTTCGATCCCCACTCCGGACAAGAAATCTTTGTTTAGATTCTAAGATTTCTTTCCGGGTCTGGTTGGCTGAGGGACTACTCTCCGTGCCTCGGAAAGCACGTTAAGCTGTTGGTCCCGATTGTTATAACATCATCTAAAACAATTGTATACCAGGAAATGGGCAGCGTTGCCTTGTGTGTTACAACATAATACTGCGGTCACCAACCCGCCTGTCAAGCGTGGTGACTATGGCAAATACCCTCGCTTGGGATGAGGCCCATGTTCAGCAGTGGACGTTGTACGGCTGATGATGAACTACAATTCTTACATAGTTTGTTAACTGAATTGGTATTTACAAAAAAATCTTACCCATAAAGTGGTAAATCGCAAATGTTGCAACTTTGATTACTTACAATAAAATGACTGCACTGGCTCAGTGGTTACTGCAGTTACTTCTGAAATCTGATGTTCTGGGTTCGATTCTCACCCGAGACAATTTCTGGGAACCACAGATAGGTTCCGAGTGTGGGTGGACTTTGTGTCCATGAATCAAGTGTTTGTAAAGTCCTCTACGACACAAGGACTTATTTTCCTAATGAGGCAGTTGTCTTTAACATCAATATTCTAATTATAAAGCTAAAGAGTTTGTTTGCTTGAACGCGCTAAACTTAGGAACTGCTGGTTCGGTTTGAAAAGTTCTTTCAGTGTTAGATAGTCCATTTATCGAGGAAGGCTATATGTTTTATTTTATTTTAAATTTCGTACGGGGCCGGAAGCTACGCAGTTGAAACCGCGCGCGGGGGAAGCTAGTATATATATGTCAGCGGCAAAAAGTCGTAATGAGCGCCGAGCTTTATGTCACGTAATATTTATGAAGTGATAATGTGATAGTTTAAAATTCCATGATTTGAGGTTAATAATATTTTACGACTGTTTCAAAGATCGCGATTATTTGATTAGACCGCCATTTTATTATTATAAGTTGGATTGATGCCATTTTAATATTCATATAACATATGTGTTAGAGAAAAATATACTAAGATTTATAGGATGCATGCATGTTTTATACTTTTTCGCACTTTTTATACGGAATGGATTTTGGTAAAATTGACACACACACGCTCAGCAATAATGAATAACCTTTTGTTTTAATCCCTATGTGGTAATGTAATGTAGGTACTCATTCCATCCATTAATCTTGTGCCTGCTCGGTCATTTTCAAGATCGCTCCGTTCTAGTTCATTTCGGACAGTGAACTAGTTCATTCTATAAGCTCTAACAGCTCTATTCGGTCTTTGCGCTTGGTCAGCATTTCCTTAAAGGACAGCGCGGACCACAGAGCAAATACGTTCTCTAGGAACATTGTTAAGTACTTAGAACGTATTTGCGGACCACAGAGCAGCCACCAAATCACCACGGTGACCAAATTATGGTTACTATTGTATTAATTTAACATATTTGATTTTCCTTCAGGCTTAGGACTATGAATTCTTATGACGTACTTGTCAAAAACAATCAGTCAGGGCTATTTCATTTTTCGTTCTCGTTCGTACTTATACGATCTCGCGGTTTACAATGTACGAAGTACGAAAAGAGCTATTAGACCTATTAGACCGATTACAAATCAGCGTTCGGAAACGTTTCTTCTAGTACAGTGCGAAGATACGGCTCCTATTCGTTCATCGTTCACGAACTACACAAGACTACCATCCATCGTCGTCATTCATTATCATCGTATCATATCGTGTAAGGTATCGTTGGAAAGTTCTCTTAAAATGCAACAAAAGCTGCCTCAGAACTATGTATATTAGATCAAGCCCCTCAGTCTCGAGATAACCTAACACAAAGTTAAATATAGAGCGTCCGGGGGGGACCCTGAACTTTTGAAATATTACTAAAATAATTCTGTAAGTACCTCTAGGTAAGTAGTTTCAACTAAAACTTTAGCGGACTTATACAATTCGACCATCTTATATAGTTACAGTTTCGACAACTGTAACTATATAAGATGGTCAGGTCAGGTATGTATGAAGTCGACCGCAAAATGAAATTTAACTTAATTTAAAAATAGGCATTTTAGATATGCATGGCTACGGAACTCTTTCATGTGCGTGCCCGACACGCTCTTGGCCGGGTTTTTCCTTTCAGGCCAAATGTCTCTGTCGTTGAATATTTTAAGTTTGCCCATAAGTTAGTGGTTTTAATTTATAATGCTCTTTTTTTTCTATTTAAATGAATGAATGTTACATTTGGACAAGAATACACACACGACGGACAGCATTTTCAATTATTAGTTATTATAACAATAACCTCAATACGAAGAATATAATCGACAGTGTAAGTACAAACGAAAGCGAAAGTGAGTCGAGTTTCACTGAGCACTGTCGACTCATAAATAAGATTTACAATGGTAATTTACAACAGTACACCTGCTGAAAGCAAGCGGAGCTGAGAGTCGGCGCCTTGTATGTCGTTTATATTATTTATTGTTTATTGGTACAATTGGAGTAGCTTGCACCTCGTTTATTGTGATTGGCAATATAACGCCATTTTCAACATAAGAGAGAGGCGGAGATAGTGTATATGTTCCAGTCAAAACTCTTAACCAGACAAAAGTACTTTTAACTAGCAAAATCAGTCAAACAAATGCCTTACGCATCCCCTCGCTGGCAAAGGGTATGTGGGACTCTCCCTCTATCCAACGCGGTGCGCAGTCGCACCGCAGAGAGGACATACCCACTAAAAAGCCCCCGGGTTTGGTGTGAGGAACCCAAGTACCGGTATCGGCCTTCGGTTATCCTCCCGGCAAAGTCAAAACTAACCTAACCTAACCTAAAACTACTTTTGACTGATTATGCTAGTTAAAAGTACTTTTGACTGGTTAAGAATATTGACTGCAACATATATAAATACTAGCTCACTCCACGACTTTATCTGTGTCGATAAGAATAGTCTATGTCTTCCTCATAATCGGTTCAGTGATTTAGAAGTCTTTACTAACATAGATTTATATGCTATCGCTTATCATGTGTAGTAATTAGCTTAGGAATTTCTGCGAAATTATAATATAATATCCGTTCCAGTATCCGCAAATATCCGTTAGTGCAATACTCTTTCCCTACCGGTCAAGATGTTCGGCGAACCAATCTCTTGGGAACGGCAAGCCAAGTACTTAGGTGTAATTCTTGACCGAAAACTAAACTTTAAAGCGCATGTAGAAACCGTTCGTGCACGCGCTTTACTTACGGTCAGTCGACTACACTGTCTTCTTAATGCACGCAGTAAATTATCACTTGATAATAAGGTTAGGATTTACACCACGTGTATACGACCGATTATGACGTACGCGAGCACCGTATTTGTTAATACCGCGTCTAGCAGTTTGTACCGCTTACAAACTGTCAAGAAAAAAGCTCTTTTCCTTTTCAAAAAAAGATTGAAAGAACACTATTTGTCCTCTTTGGAATAATATTAATATTTGTGTATGTATTATAACTATTTTAGAATTAAAACTTGCACTGATCAATCGGGCGCTTAGTATATGTGACCCTCAGTTCATAGACACGGAGCTGAAGCACCTAAGACGAGCACTGGGAAGTAACGGCTATAAATGGCGACAATGCACCCGAGTGGCGAATGCTTCGACTCGAATGAAACCGAACAGTGTGGAACGGACCCCTGCATTTCTACCATACATTCGGGGAGTCACGGACAAGATTGGACACCTGTTACGACGACGTTACAGTATCAGGACAATTTTCCGGCCACCCACACAAATTCGACAACTCCTGCGTTCGCCTAAGGATAAAACTCCGCTGGGTTATCCGGGGGTTTACAAAATTCCGTGCAACTGTGGGCTCAGTTACATAGGGGAAACCCGCCGAAACGTTGAGACAAGATTGAAGGAACACGTGCGATGTCTGAAAAACCATGACAGCAACCAATCAGCAATGGCCGAACATGGGTGCTCCACGTCAGCGGAACATTACATACGGTTCGATAAAACCTCCGTACTAGCGAGAGAAAAGTATTTCGTTCCGCGAAAAGTGCGTGAGGCTATTGAAATAAACCGCCATCCAAATTTTAACCGAGACAGTGGATGGACACTTCCGCAGGCCTGGAAGCCCATTTTAAAAAACAAAACCCACAGACACGCCACGGATCTGGAGGTAGACACGGTCAGCACGGCGTGTATTATTCCAACCTCAAGCGGGGACACCCTACCAGCACAACCGGACGCGTTATCCATCGCGAACATTTCTTCTATGCGAGCCGAAGATGGACCCCCCGACACAACAGTGACACTGCGGGCCGAAGATGCACCTCCCCTGCAAATTGCCAACTACCCTCCGAATAACATCTCGGATCGTGCCCGCAACGACATGCAGCGCGGTTGGCGGCGCGCGCGGCGCGCGACCTCAGTCGCTCGGCGCCGCGCCGTCGAGTCGACTACTCCTTGAGAATGGACCTCGGGATGGTCTCGAACTAGTCGGACATATCCGATGATTTAAAACCGTGAGTACAACCGGTTGTATAATATAAGTATTATAACTATTTATCATTGTATGTATGTATTTAAGTATATGTGTAGTTATTGTATGTATGTATATCTACCTACTTACACACTATTATTTCTTTTTTTATTTTCATCTCTTCTTTCGCAGGTCTACTGGAAGAGATTTCGTTAGAAATAAGTAGTACCTTTGTACATAGCCTTTTGTTTGTATTTGTTTTTTCTTGTCTTTATTTCTCGTGTGTATGTACATAATTAAATAAATAAAATTGAATAAATAATTTTTAATATTAACTTTTTTGGTAATATTGAAATAAATAGGTAATAAAAGTGCGAGGCCAGAACCGTCATAAGTCATATTCTGATGAATAAAATTGAATTGTCTGTTTTTAATGGAAACTAGCAAAAGCCGCGTGGCTAACTAGTATATGAATGAGTGTCCTGAAAAAAAACCTGAGCTTGAAAAATAACAGGAAAATTATTTTTTAGTAAGAGTGTTTACAGTAGGTATCAAATTAACTTTTTATATATTCTTTGTTATTAGTTCATGGTTCTTATGAAATATATTAAAGTCTGTCTGTTGCGAAAAGTTGACGTGTTTTATTAGAATTTATATAGGGTACTTTTAAAATTTATTTTAACAGTAAAAAAATAATCCTGTAGTTCTTTTTATTTATTTATTAAAAGGCTTACCAACTAAAATACATACATGACGTTCATAAACACACTTTAAACTAAAGATAATGTATGCTTTTAACTTACAGGTAGGCACAACATTTACTTTTGACACTGTTCAAGCCTAATTTTAACAACTAAAATAAACTTAAACTTAAGTGTTTTATAATTCTTATCGATCAAATAACAATTTTTGTGGTTAGTACTGATAATACCTTTTTATACCTAACTTTATTTTCTCATAAATATGCGTTAAACAGTACTGAATACATTTAATTTCATATCCACAGGTTCTTGCACAATAATTCAAAACTTATGCCATTGTAATATAAACGTAAACATGACTAAATTATGACATAGGCAGCCCTACTGCCTTCTCCACCCAATCAAGATGTGTTGAGCTTCAACTTCACATCGGTGTCCGAAGCTAATCAAAACTCAGAGTTAATACGTTTCACACTAAGTCGACACCCGGGGTTTTTTGCTCCCCATTCTTCCCGAGATGGTAATGACAGATATCCTATCGTCCAACGCACATCTACATAACAACAATTGATCTGCAAACGATTTCATAGCTTATGCGTATAATGTAAGGTTTAATTTTGTTTGAGCAATGAATGGTTGTATGTCGTTTAGTTGTTGGAATGTTGGAAGGTTGTCACAATATTGCATCACTAACTTTTTAATGAGATTTGAGTTAAAAGCCTGGTTTTTGTTTTTATCTTATTTGTGCGATGTCTGCTGCGATGCTCGGCATAATAAAAAGGTGGGATTTTTGGACAAATTAAAAAGTATTTCTGTTGAAATGAAGAGAGAAATTAATAAAAATAACCCAACTGAGAAGATCCGGCGAAACAAACTCAGTGGGTTATTCTACTGCCGGTTTCAACACGACCCACATGAGACGGTCCGGCGAAACATACTCAAATGGGCAGAGTGTAGGTTTTGGTCCAGTTACTTTTATTATTTATTTGGCATACACATTATTTTCCCGAACGGTTGTCTTAATAATATTTAGGTCATCATTCCCCCGCCAGCAACCGCCAAGTCCCGCAGGTGCCGCTTCCCTCTTGCGCAGGTTGCTTGGTTTGTAGTTTTTAAATGATTTTCTTAATGTGCTTTTCGATGCACAGAGGGAAGTCCCTCAACCAACTGAACTCTGAAAGAATTCTTAGTATTCACGCAAAGATTTTTTGTCCTAAGTAAAGATCGAACGCACGACCTCCGAGACTCAAAGTGAGACTCATGCCTTATCATCATCAGCATCATCATTAGCCCGTATAACGTTGACTGCTAAACATGGGCCTCCTCCCGTGGGAGGGTATTTGCCATAGTCACCACGCTTAGTGGCGGGTTGCTGACCGTAGCATTATGTTGTACCACACAAGGAAACGCTGCTGTCCATTCCTTGATATACGATTATTATAGATGATGTTATCGAGACCCGGAAAGAAATCTTAGAATTTACACAAATATTTTTTTGTGGACTCAAAGTGAGTCTTATTCTTTATAAGTTTATACTGGTGATGAACCATAATATCCCAATCTTTGGGTATAGCAGGTTCTTTTATTGATCCCGCCGCCTACCGCCCTAGGCTCGGCCTCGGGGAGTGGGGGACATGGACTCCGCTCCCTTCGAGGCTGACCCATGAGGAGTAGGGACGCCTCTACACTCCGGTCATCCCTATAATTAGGCAAATGGGCCACTGTAAGTGTGGCCCTGGAGATCCCGCGGTACCATATTGGCCACGGTTGCCGTCGGGGGGCCGGATTGCTCATGCGTACCCGGCCCCCGCCAACGGCGGATCGAAGGAGTGTCCGGGAGGTTTTAGTGGTAGTAGGGTCCTCTCCTCGTGGTATGAGTTTAGCATACCACGCTATGGAGAGGGCGAGTCCCACATATCCCACCGCCAGCGCGCGAATACGCTGCAGCGGCGGTGAAAAAGGGTACCTAAATGCATGTCAGCCCGGAAAAAAAAATCTTTTATTGATAACCTCCGTTATTTATAGTTAATGTAACTTTCTCATGATAAAATCAATGCAGTAGTTTTATACGTACTTCATAAATAACAAACTAACATATTTCCTCTTTACAATATTTGTATAGCAGTATACTTTACACTAAGCACTCGAGTTACAAGTAGTTTAGTCCTAAGTTATTAGACATTGACAAACTATGAGTGATAGTTCTCGTGTCCAGCCGTTCTTGAGATTGTAGTGACGCAACGAACCGACATGCTTAGCAAACAAACCACAATAAATCGAATAAAATTATACAAAGCTACAAAATAATCACAATAACACCCTATATATCAGAGGGTTTGTATCCACTGTCTGAGGGCGTTATGTTTGAGAAATCAATAACTTGTACTGAATAAAAAATAGATATTAAATTGCCATAGTGTATCGATGGCTCAAAAAAAGTGATATATTTTTAAGTCAAAGTCAAAAATTCTTTATTCATATAGACACATTTAAAATATTTTAAATCATGTTCTTATGATGCGTCCCTTTCTTTTACTACCACCAGTTCTGGACGTGGCAACTCTGAGAAGAACTGGCACAAAACTCATAGGAATCCTTTTATAAATAAATTTGATGTTACAATTGTTAATAAAGCAGTATTGTTTCAGAGCAACTCACTCCCAAGCTGTTTTGTTGTCATTGACATAATCGGAAATTTTATAATAAGCTTTTTTATATAATGTATGTTTGACATATCGTTTAAACTTGTTTGTAGAAAGATCTCTAACATTATTAAGAAGTTTTTTGTAGAAGCGTATACATTGCCCCATAAAAGGATTGATAATTTTGTGGAGACGTGTAGCATGTGAAACGAGATTATGCTTAGTTCTAGTATTAAAATTATGGGTGACGCTTTTTTTCTTAAAACTATCAAACATATAAAAAAGGTAACTCCCGCACTAATGATATTAATCCCTTTGTTGGTGGGGACTTTACAAACACTCATTTCACAGACATTATACGTGAAATCTGGAATCGAACCCACAATGCCAAGCGTCAGAAGCAACTATCGTCGCCACTAATCCACCGGTGCAGTGAACAATTTTTACGAATACATCTATATTATTATCTATACTAATATTATAAAGAGTAAAAGTTTTTATTTATGTATATTTATTTCGAATTAACTTAACAACTACTGGACGGATTTCGATAATTCTTTCATCATTAAAATGCTACTTTATCCCTGATGAGTAACAAAGGTTATATTTTTGATAGATGTGCACCACCGCTAGTAATAAATAAAATATGTCATACATTTAAAACTATAAAAAATACTTAATTGTTTCAGTGACATAAAGCTAGATAACTAGATAATATTTTCCCAGCTTAATTTATTTTGAACTAGAGAATTATGCTCTAGGAAATAGTAAGCTAAAATAGTAGATTATGTAAATGTACTCGTACAATAATTTACTATGACAAATGTAGTAGTTAATGAGTGAGATGTCTTGAACAAGATATTGTTCTGTCAATCCTACATATGTAGGTGTTATTACCAATCCAGCTACCAAGCTTGTAACTCCGTAAGGGTACTATGCACTAGCATCTGTAAAAAAAAACAATGTATATGCTACCGAAATTAGGGAAGAGGGAAAATGAGATTTGTCCCCCATCGAGAAATTACGATGACATATAAATTGATTGAAACTATTTAGTATTGTGTAAGTTAGTTTTAATTTAAATTAAGCTACATTTAGTTGTATATACTAAGATATGTATTTTATTCATTCATGCATATAAATAAAAAATAATTGTCTGATTTAGATAGACAGAAACTAAAATCGATTAAATAAAACATTAAGTTAAATTCAATGACACAGATACATGAGGCGTCAAGGAATCGTCCAGACGTCCAAAAAATTGGTTAACTGTGTAAAAGAAGACCACTAGAGGTGTGTAACTCTTTACTGAACCGACTCACTGTTCCGAAACATCTTAGTGTTTCGAAAGATTCGAACGTCAGTAATGTTTTAAATGCATCATTTGGAACACTGAATCTGGAACACTGCTTTGCGAACCGACCGGACCGTGAACGACGCGACGTCGCTTGCGAGTTGCGACTTGCGAGTGAGAGATTTAAGTGAGACACAAAATGCTGAGCGGTGAGCGGGATACATATACGCTCGCTCGCTAGCTCTCGGACAGCGGCTCTTGATTCAATGCACGTAATAATAACCATTATGGTGCTTACATATCAAATACTATTAGGTTGTTTCTTGTATGAAATAGAAGACTAGATATCATTTTACTTTGACAAAGCTTTTCGAATTATTTATGTTTGAGCAAGTTTAAACAAACACGATCAGTTGTTTGCTGATATTGTTTGAATTGCATGTTCATTCAATTGCATCTTTTGAGCCGGTGCCGGTGTTCCAAATGTTCCTAATGAAACATATCAGTGTTCCGGAACAGTTTAGTGATTCAGATGCAAATGTTCCAATCGCAAAAATGATACACTTTGCGCGGGCCTAAAGACCACTCTAAGTAATATCCAATGAATACACTTATAAATAGACAAATGTTGGATTGGTTTGACATTTGGCACAAGCATAATCTTAAACAAAATACTTGAGTAGAGTTATCCACCACATATTGTAACAGATAAAATTGGGGTAGATAAAATAATAAAAAAAAAATTAAAAGTGAAAACAAATTTTCATTGACTAAAATTTATTTATGTTCAAGATAATTAATTGACCACTATCAACACTAAAAAAAAGGGGACGGCTGGCTCGTTTGGCCTAACTTTAGGATACAAATTTCAAAAAAACTTAACATTAATTAAAGATAAGTCTTCAAGAATCTTAGATACGGGAACATTCACCCGGATGGTATGTTTTGAAGTTATTTATTCTCCGGAACCATTCACCCGGACAGTACACCCGGACGGTACACCCAGACGGTACACCCGGACGGTACACCCGGACGGTACACCCCCGCGGTAGCCAGCGCTTGAAGCGTGGACTCATAGATCGCCGCCGGGGCAGATTGCGGGGGCGCACCTCATGCCCGGTAGAGGAGGTAACGGTTCCAAGTTACAGAATGAAGCAACACGCTGCACACGTGTTGTAAATATTTGCTAACAGCCCCAAAGGTAGGCCGGTACGTTAATAATAGAAGGCCATTCGTAGCGTACTTCAGACGCTTCCAAACAGCAACGGACACCTCAAGACATCAACAGCAACAGACACCTCAGACCACTCCAGACTACAGCATCTTGGCTTGTGGCTTGTGGCCGCGGCTTGTGGCCGCGGGACGCGACCGGCGTCCCGGCGCCTCCCACGGACCACCCAAGAAGAAAAAACTTCTACGCGTCCCCATAGACTAGGCTCTCTCTCTACACAGTTCCAATCCACGCAAAATGCACTCACACCATAAACCCCAACAGTTCGAATTTATAAACAAAGTATCCGTACAACCAAACTGTCATCACTAACAATTCTAGAGACACTTAGTACAAATTTTCCTTGTATTTTACCTACTGAATTAATCAAATTAAAAAATACTTTTTATCAATTAATATAACAAAAACTTAAAACGGAATACAACACACGAAACAATGACAAAGCTTAACGAAATCCATTTCTTCTAAAGGTTCGCCATCTCTGATCACTAGTCTTTCGAGCCATAAATACATTGCGTTTACAGTTAATTTTAATTTACATAAAAACATTTAATTATTAAGTAACGTGAATTTAAAATAAGGAATATTGAATTAAATGAATTTAATTTATATAAAAAAACGAAATACCATAGATAAAAGAAAACAAGGCGATCAGAAACAATCGGAACTGTCAAACTTCATTCACGAGTCGATGTCAACAAATAAACGTCAAATATCGTAATTGTTTTGTTCGCAATTAGCGAATAAATACAAACAAAACTTAATTTAAGGTAATTACAGCTATTGTGTGAACCGTGTTAAAGTTAGGAAAACGAAAAGCTATGGGAACGATCACCCTCCAACCGAATGACAACAATTTCTTACAGAAACAACATCAAATACCAAGGTTGTATCGGATGCCGGTAAGAATCTTAAAACCACGAAAAAAACGGTGTTACAATATGTAACGTTGATAAAGTAAATCAAACAATATTCATATCAAACTCATTAGTAGTAACGTAAACCTCCACTAAACTTATATCTATTAATCATTTTTTATTTTATTAAAATATTTATTTTTACATTTCAAAACTGGAAACTGGAATTTGTAAATTTCTATCGATAAAATTTTCAAGTCCATAATGCATGTCGTGGCTGTCTGTAACTGTACTTAAATTAATGTTTGTTTTCTCGAGTTTAATGTCTTTATTAGTATAAGTTTATGTTGACTGCCCTATAAAATAAATAAATAAATAAAATATGGTCTTGACCTAGCACCTAACTTAGTAAGGCTTAGTTTTATTCATTTGATAAGACAACTCCTATGCACTAGGGAAATAATTCCCTGTGTCGCGTGGGACATTGCGAACACTTCATTCTCGGATTAAAACTATCCCGACAAATCCGGTAGCCGTTTGAAAGTGGACACGCGCCTACACTAATGCTAATATAAGGAAAACGAAACTGAAAACATAAATTATTGTCTCACAGCACTATAAAACGCGCTATGCAAGCATTATGCGGCATTACAGTCGCCATTTATCAAGAATTATCACCGATTTAAATAATATTAGTGCCAGTATTGAATCAATTATGCGCATGAAATTCGCGTAGTGTGGTACCGTGGTTATTGATTTGGGCTTTAAGTGCTGGCGGTTTTTTGCGCAGGAGTCGTTTAAGGTGCAATACATACGGGGTCATTTTTATTAAAAATAGCATTGTGCAAAATAGCTTTTTGTGGAATGATTTTAAATGTATTTCTTCACATCTTAATGTATATCGAGTTGCAATACACAACGTGTTCAATATCAATAACGTTTTTTTAATTAAAATTTTATTTGTACTCGCGAATTTTAAACTTAATATTTTGATTCTTTTTACGACTCTGTCTATCTTAAAAACTGATTCATTTCTGAAATATTTTTGGATACTATCATTTTTAAATGGTCACAGACTATTAGAGAGCTATATAATACAAATGTTTGCCCTTTATGAAGAAATTACTAAAGGAATGTGAGCTACGCGGTTCATCGAGGTAGTTCTCAGTTTAGCTCTAGTCTGTGGACATCAGGACACAAATAAAGAAGGAGAGGTTCCCCACGACTCTACCTATTCCTCTTGCGGAGCACCTTCCACTTGGTCATGAACTTCCTTGGCGGACTTGAATGCCCTTAAATAGACTGCGGACTCAAGTCGGACGCAGCCAGGAGAACATGAACAAGTGGGGGTAAAGCTCAGAGGCTGCGTGTCCGTGTGGTATCTCCCCCAGACAATGGCGCACCTCCTATTCTGCCCTGCTTGCCCCAACACCTGTACATGCGAGGACGTGTGCAACGCCACGGATAATGCTGTGTCAGTGGCCGAATACTAATCTTCTCAAATTTAAACGTCAGGTCGACACGAAAAGAAGAAGAAGGACACAAATACCATTACGATATGAATATAGTATCGATTATGTGTATGTTATGTTTTAATTATGAAATCCTTATTTTACGCACACGAAGTCGCGGACGCAGCTAGACATTAATAAAGGAAGATGACTTTACTTTTCAAGTGGAAAATGTAATACAGATAAACGCATTGTTAACAGATTACATTTCAAATAGGAATGAGTAATCCGTCCGGCGATAGCTGAACCAAGGATTTGTAAGATTTACATAGAAATGAGTATGCTTGTAGTCTTGTAGCTTAGCGTAGATGAGCGGGTCGGAGCTGAGCTAAGTAGAGCTGTGAAATGTAGAATAGAATCAAACAATAATAATAATTATCGCTCACGCAATTTTTTGTTGTTCTAAGTCTGATTGTGATGTGTCCTCTAAATTTGTGTTGGTAAGGTATCGCGACACTGGGTTTTAACTACGTCTTCAAAAATATAGCTTGCACCAGTTTATTCTGTTAAATCCTTCTATATTCCGTATTTTTTTTATTTTTGATATGAATAGTTAGCGGCTAACAACTTATGTCTGAAAAAATCTGTATAATTAATTTACTTTTTAAAATAGGCATAAAAAATAAAAAAAATATAATTAGTTAGTTAGATTATCAAACTACATTGGACACGTATATTTTTTTTCGTTCCTCTAACAAATTATGACAAAGATACAGCGCGTTGAAATATCGTGTGACGTCACTTCTAGGCACAATTTTACCTAATAGTGACGTCACAATCCCACTCTCCTGAGCTTCATATTATTATAATAGTTTGTTGTTGCTCTGTATCTTTGTAATTTTTTATCATCATCATCATCATCAACAGCCCGTTTACGTCCACTGCTGAACATGGGCCTCCTCTTAACAGACCCCGGCAAGGCAGGATCGCAGAGGGATATTGCCATAATCATCACGGTTGGCAGACGGAT
Source organism: Nycteola revayana (assembly GCA_947037095.2). NCBI lineage: Eukaryota > Metazoa > Arthropoda > Insecta > Lepidoptera > Nolidae > Nycteola > Nycteola revayana. The sequence continues at coordinate 283,941 of OX344855.2, forward strand.
TGGTGATCGCAGTAAGATGTAAACCTTGAGCTAATAGATGCTGCTGCCCATCTATCAACCATATGTCCCTCAGTCGCCTTTTACGATACCCATGGGAAGACATGGGGTGGTCTATTCTAAGTCGGAAACCACACGGCATTTTATAAAGATTTAATAAATAAAAAAATGCGTGTCCAATATGTTTTAGTAATCTAACTGACGGACTAATTTTATTTTTTAGTCTTCGTACCTATTATAGCAATATCGCAAAACCCTAGCCAACACTTTTCAGAAACAAGCCTTTTAAAATACTCTCTTCAGCTGTTAAAAAGTCGTAAATAAAACCGATAACCTTTTAATATCTAAATGTCCGTAAGCTGTCGTAAAGAGCAGTCATAAATTGTGCTCTATGTTAATTGAATAGATAAATTACAGATCCGATAAATGTGCGGAATAGTTTGTGAATTCTTATCGATAATCTATTAGTTTAATATATTGTTATTGATAACGATTTATCTATAAGAAGTAAGGGTGATTTGACCATAAAATCGGAATGAGTGTTTTTTGAGCTTTCACACCTTTTTTTAGGGAGACGATGCAGTAAGCATAAATACTAAAAAAACTATTTAGTTCGTCAGTTAGATTATAAAAAAATATTGAACACGCTTTTTTTTGAGTCCTCATATAAAAAATTACGAAGATACAGCGCATTGAAATTTTCATTTCTGGGTACAATTTTACCTAGCGATGTCACAAACAAGGGACGCAAATCAAACAAGATGACGTCACAAACGTCCTCTCCTGAACTTTATAGTATGTAGTTGCTCTATATCTTCGTTTATTTTTATTGATTTGATAAATAAAAAGTACGTGTCCAATATTTTTTATATAATCTAACTGTCGGACTAAATTTTTTTTTATAGTATTCTTGCCTATTAGGCAACCCTACCGTCACAATAGGCGAGATTTTTTATACTACGTGGAGAGGGTCTATTTACTGAAACCCCTCGGGTGCTTCTCCGAATGCCAGTAATGAGGGCATCTGCAGGTGCATGATATCTGATGCCCCAAGCAGTGCTCGTTACGCGGGTTTATATGAGTCATTTACTTTAGAAGGTTTCATGGTGTAGCAGTATAAATCTCGCTTTAGGCTTCGAAGGTCGTGGGCTCAATGCCTACACCGGGCAAAAAATCTTTGCCTGAAATGAAATATTTCTTTCCAGGTTTGGTTGGTTGAGGGACTACGTTAAGCCATTAGTCCAGAATGTTATAACATCATCTACCTACTTATAGCAATTGCTAGAAACGGCTCTTCTTTATTTATAACCTTAATCAGTCTGCTTAAACATATATTTTATACTTACGAACAGGTTCTGCTTTCTATCTTCTGCGATAAGGCGGCCTTATCGCAGAAGAAAGAAAGCAGAACCTGTTTCGCATTTCTGGCACTGGAAGATGTTAGTTTATTTCTTGCGCAATTTATTAATGAAAACTAAATGCGAAATTAATTAATATAATAAGTATTAGCAGTTTCTTCTCCGAAAATCTATTTCTGTGCACCAAGATATCGAGGATCAGTGGTTTCTATGAATAAAGAATACGGCGAGAAGTGCTATCTACGGACAGAGAGTTCTGTCCAAGCACTCTCTGCTAGTAATATTTTTTTTTAAAGATTACTAGCAGAGTTTTGCAGTCTACTAGTATTCTTGTTAACCCCCCGTGCTAAGCTTAAATGCTAATGTTACGAGTGGGTTCACGTCGGTAGTGCAATGGGTGGGGATCGATCCGGCGACCTCAAGATCACAAGTCCGACGCCTTAGCCATTGGGCTACGGCCGCTTCAATTATTTATTTATTTACAATAATATAGGAATTATGTAATATACTAAACATATTATAAGTAATAAAATTGTATTGTAACTGAAACTTATTCCAAAGAATAATGGTCGGCCTAATTGGATTAACTTTACCTTATCCAGTTGATATATTTATAAATATTATGAGATAAAATCTAAACGTCTCCATTAAGTTAATCTGTTAAAGATAAAGTTTTATAGGTATATTTAATTACGTTGGAAATAATAATTAATTTGAAGCCACTTCGTTAACAGATATGGAATACGACACCTCTTTGATTGGACATAATTTATAGGGTTAATAAAAATTATTAAGTACTTTTCATCATCATCATCAGCCCGGACAACGTCCACTGCTGAACATGGATGTCCTCCCGGGGGAGGGTATTTGCCATAGTTATCACGCTTGGCAGGCGGGTTGGTGACCGTAGTATTATGTTGTAACACACAAGGAAACGCTGCTGCCCGTTCCTTGATATACCATTATTATAGATGTTGTTCTAATAATCGGGACCAAGGGCTTAACGTGCTTTCCGAGGCACGGAGGGTAATCCCTCAGCCAACCAGACCCGGAAAGAAATTTTTGAATCTACACAAAGATATCTTGTCCGGAGTGGGGATCGAACCCACGACCTTCGAGATTCTTTGTGTAAATTCTGAGTTTTTTCCGGGTCTTGTTGATTGAGGGCTACCCTCCGTGTCTCAAAAAGCACGTTAGCCGTTGATCCTGATGTTATAGAATCATCTATGATAATAATTATATACTAGGGATCAGGCAGCAGAGTTTCTTTGTGTTACAAAATAATACAAAACAAAACAAAGTTCTCGTTGAAAAACGATTTATGGATATCCAAAATGATAGGTACTGGAACAGGGTTGCAATGACAGCAACTAGTTTAAGTTGCTTCAACTGCTACCCCGCTCAACTATTCAAGCCTACCTTTTCTATTGCGGTGTCTAAAATGTTACATATCTATAAATCTCAACTTATAGACGCAATACTATAAAATATTGCATTCTAAAGATTACTATAAAGATTATACAAATTAAAATGATTTATTGTCATTTTTTGTTTCTTACACAGTTAAGTTAACGACTATTTGATAGCGAGACCGAGGGTTGATGTATGACATCATAATTAACGAACACAAAGGGATGAATGCTTTATAGGGTAGTTTAGTAGACAAGGAATTACTTTTTTGTCACGATTAGATTTTTTTAAATTTGTTAGTGACAGATTTATTTTTAATAACTTAGAATTAGTCGGTATTGTTAAAGAAAGGGTTTCTTATAAAGATTATTGGGGTGATCAGAATATTTTTTACCTCTTAAATTCACAATAATCCTACTAATATACACTTGAGAGCAATAAAATCGCACACCCCTTGTAATTTGGTTTATTACTGATTGTTTTCTAAAATCTAAAGATATTGAGTAAAAATCATTAGACAAAATTAAAGCATACAAGCTTAGCTTTACAAAAACATAAAATTAAAATCATTGACCTTTACGTAACTTACAAAAACCGACCGTACACCGAATTCCCCAAATTCACGCGTTTGCGTTGTCACTACTTGCACCCTTAGCCGCAGGTATAAAAAGGTCGGTTTATTGGAATTTTTAATCAGTTGCATACCGAAGGTCAACGTGATAACATCTCTACTGGAAGCATACGGATTTACTGGAAAAATATGGATACCACGCCCGCAGAAGCCGCTCAAGTTATTGCCTTGCTCGAAGCAGGCCATAACCAAAGTGAAGTTGCTCGACGGCTAAATTTGAGCCGCTACTCTGTTCGTCGTGTATACCAGAGGTTCCAAGAGACCGGTGGCTACATTCGGCGACCAGGATCTGGCCGGCGACGCACAACATCAGAGCGTGATGACCGCTTTCTTGTGACAAGGTCTTTGAGAAATCGGCAACTGAACGCGGTTCAACTGGGACAACAGCTTCGAGAAGTTCGCAATGTCAGTATAAGTCGGTGGACAGTTCGAAGAAGACTAGGTGAAGCAGGAATGACTTCACATCGCCCAGCAAATGGTCCCAAATTGACCACAGCTCACCGACAAGCCCGGCTACAATTTGCTAGGGAACATTTAAATTGGACGTATGACCAATGGCGGGCTTTTATGTTCTCTGATGAGTGCAGAATGACTTTACATGGTCATGATGGACGCTCTAGGGTCTACAAAAGGTCATCAGAGCGATTTTCACAATGCTGCATAAGCGAACGTGTGGCTTTTGGAGGTGGATCGTGTATGTTTTGGGGTGGCATAATGTTGGACACTAAAACTGACATTGTATTCATCACTACGGCGAATACCGGCCCGAGATCGAGAAGTTTGACGGCTGCACGATACGTCGAAGAAGTGCTCGAAGAACATGTGAGGCCGCTTGCGTGGCTTATGGGAGAAGATTTTCTCTTAATGCACGACAACGCCAGACCGCATGTCGCTAGAACAGTTTGCGACTACATGGAAGACGTTGGAATCACCGCGATGGAGTGGCCAGCTCGTAGTCCTGATCTCAATCCGATTGAGCATGTCTGGGATGAGCTAAAAAGAAGAGTTCGAGCAAGAAGCCCTGCTCCTACGCGCCTCCAAGAGCTTCAACTTGCCATTGAAGAGGAGTGGAACGCCATACCACAAGATTTCATGGTGAAATTAATACGGTCCATGAAAAACCGACTAAGAGCTGTAATCAAGGCTAGGGGAGGGAATACACCTTATTAAAAAACAATTTGATCAAGCATTTTGAGTTTTATTTTTATTCTTTCTTAAGCTAAATTGGGTAATTTTATCCGTATGTTGGGTTTTGTGCCCTAAAACTCCCTATGGGTACTTTTTTTACACTGTATTTGATATCATTAGAAAGGTACTGAAGTAAACATTCAAATAGTGTAAGTTTTATTTTAATATGTATTCACATTCATGAAAAAAACTGCTTTAACAACAAAAAGTCAACGTGTGCGATTTTATTGCTCTCAAGTGTAATAAATGCGAAAGTTTGTAAGCATGTTTGGATGTCTGTTTGTAATTCTTTTACGCAAAAACTACTAAACCAATTTGGCTGAAACTTTGCACGGGGATAGCTTATAGCTGGATTAATATATAGGGTACAAAACATCACGCTCCGACTCACTGGAGCATAGTAACGCGGGTAAAACCACCGGGCGTAGCTAGTATAACTTAACGTACAATTTGACATACTTTGGGTGCAACACATTACAACTGTGTGTTTTTGGAATTAGTGAGCCTCAGCGGTCATTGCTATTTCCAGTGTGTGCCTCTTTTGATAGCAGTGGTAGGAGTGTAGGTGGGAGTACTCCCATAAAACAAGGACTACAAGGACCGTTTGACAATTAATTTTATTTTATTTTATTGAATTAATATTTTTGTAATAATAATATTATATTTTTAAATGTTTTTGAATATTTTACGGAAAAGTTTACCATATACTAGGTTTTAAAATTGAGATTAATAAAATAAATAAAATAAAAAGTTGACCGGTTGGGTTCCACCGTAGCCTTATTTATTAAGGCATTAGGGGCTTAACCTAAGATGCGGGTTCGAGTCCCGCCGGGGTGGTCGAATTTTATTCATCTCAATTTTGAAACATAATATTATATGTTTACAATAGTATTGTTGTTATTTTTTATGTTCAAACCAAATTGAAAGCTGACTCAGATAATCTGATCTAAAAATAGTTTTTAAATCCAGAAGCAGCTATAGAGACACTTACCTTCTTGGAAACGTAACTTACTAACGGCGTTAGAATTTTTGAAATCGGTCTATGAGTTCTGGCCTATTCAATACAAACAAACACACAATCAAATCTTTCCTCTTTGTAATGTCAGTAAGTATACTTAAAGATAAAAGGAGACATGATTTTTGAATCGCAGCATGTGAAATCAAAATCAAATTATTGTGTCTGACATTTTAAATGCTTATCATTTCCCTTTGTTATTACTTTTCAAATAATATACATTTTAAGTAATAATAAAGTGTTCAGTAAATTTGAAAGTATAATACTAATAAAATGTCATAAAACCCAAATGGCTCATAATTTTATATACAACGCGGTACCGTAATGACCTCTGACTTCAATAAAAATATACAAAACTTTATCGAAATACAGGATTATTATGCATGTACATCCTTGACGACGTAATCGATATGAATATGACTCGAATAAAACCCATTCGATTGTCAATATCGATAAATGTTGTTCGATTAAGATGTCAATAACAGTAGTGGTTATGCCAAGCCTAAGAATACGTTGACTGTATTTGAGACCTTTGTTAGAATAGACCAAAAAGATAAAAAGGTGTTTTTATCGGATAAATATATAACAAACGTACATTGTTTGCTGATGATATTTCAATGATAGCAATATGTAAGAACAAACGAGACGGAACAAAAATGTTATATCAATAAATATTATGACATTGACAGCCTCCGTAGCGTAGCAGTATTTTGCTCGCTTTAAATTTGGAGATCGTGGGTTCGCTCCCCACGCCGGACTGGAATCTTTGTGTAAATTCTAAGATTTCTTTCGGGGCCTGGATGGTTGAGGGACAGCCCTCCGTGCCTCGGAAAGCACGCTAAGCCGTTGGTCCCGATTGTTATAACGTCTTCTATAATAATTGTATATCAAGGAACGGGCAGCAGCGTTTCCTTGTGTCGTACAATATAATACAGCGGTCACCAACCCGCCTGCCAAGCATGGTGACTATGGCAAATACCCTCTCCCGGGAGAAGGCCCATGTTCAGCAGTGGACGTTATATGTGCTGATGATAAATAATTTTTTCCAAAATGAACATTTATTGACCTGTAATAATAGAGCAGAAAGTAGTTTTAACGTGTTATTTAATAATAAAATCTAGAGCTCAGAAGCAAAAGCTCAGCTTCATATAAATATTGTTGATAATGATATCAATATTTTAGTGGTGGAATATGGAAAATATTTTATGTAAAACAATAGTTTGATTTATTGAGTAACACCGTATTTAAATATTAATAAAAATAAATTTTGTGATAATTTATTTTATATTGACATTTGAATGTTAATTTCGTCTATAAATTGAATGTTGTGATTTGTGATTTTTAAGTTGTTGCTAATAAATGGCAATCATTATTTTAATTTTATTATTATTATTTATTCCCGGGCGTGAGTGAAATCGCGCCCAGGAATTAATAAAAGTTATTAATTAAATAAATAATAAGAGTTCCAGTTTCCGTGGGAACATCATAATAAAATAAAACTTCCTCGATAAATGGGCTATATAACACTGAATGAATTTTTCAAATCGGATCAGTAGTTCCTGAGCTTAGCTAATTAAAGCAAACAAACTGTGTTGCTGTACATATTAGTATAGATATAGTAGGCTTCTCGCGATTCGTTTCATCCGCGAACGTATCGTTCTCGAACCTACAGGAATCTTACCATAAAGCACCCCCTCGTGGCTAACAACATACCTAAGTTCGCCCGATAAAAAACATCTTATAACGTAAGTGTGAACACAATCAGCCCCGTTATTAAGCAGTCTGCATAGTGGAAACAACACAATAAAAATCATGAATGAGAATATCAAAGTTGAGTTCGAACTAAACTCATATAAAAATATGTCGGCAGCCGCACTCCAGGAATCTTGAATTACAATTGAATCACGTGTGCAAGAAAGCATCTCACATTAGTGTAACTTTTTAATTGTATAACGCGTAACTCTGCTCATTTGGGTTGGAGCAAGATAGTTTGTGGCCTATATGTTAATCTAGCTTATAAACTAATCGCGTGCAAACTTTCAGCCATATCCATTCAGTAGTTTTTGCATTAAAGAGTAACAATACATACATCCACACATACTAACTTTCGCTTTTTTAATATTAGTAGGATACAACAGACCCACGATATATTTCATTCCACCAACACATTCCACGCCCTGAACTCAATTCCTCCTGTCGCCGTATCAGTGCGGCCTCGGCTTAATAACCAACCATTATTTTTTCAATCGATAATAAAAATCGATACATCGATATCAAATCGAGTTGAAATACGGCGTTACAAAAAGTGTGTCCTTTTTACAAAGCTGTGTCTTACGTGCATAATATATGTGTGTTTGTGTCACATAAACATGTCATCGGCGTCGCACGGCGCGGGAGGGTTAAGCTATTATACGAACGTATTGTACGGTGACAGGTCAGATTGTCATAGGAAATTCGATCTTATTTTCTTTTATTAAAAATGAAAAGTTTATTAATAATGTAGCCGTTATATCGTTCTAATGGTATAATTAATTATTGCCGGACATGCGTAATTAGCCACAAGGCTACTTATACGGGAAGGCTCCATCCTCATTTAAAGGTTTAAAAACTACAAACTAAATAAGCTGCCCAAGAGGTTTCCCCGTGTGAGGCACAAGGATAATCCTCGTGCACATTTTTTTTTTCGGACGGGCATATGTAGTTTGCCCCGAGTCTTTTGCTACTGCACCGGTCATAAAGGCGAGCAGAGCTCCAGCCTATATAAATGGTTTAAACACTACCAACTAAGCAACCTGCGAAAGAGGGCGTCGTGTGGGACTTGGACCTCGGCTCAGGGCGATCGCTGACGGGGAGATTGAGGGATTATGGCTTTTAGTTTTGTTAAGGGGAGTTTTGTGCAACTGTCGCTTTAGACTTCGGGTCTACGAGGCCATCGGAAGGTTCTCCTCTTGCACATCTTGAGCCTCGGCATAGGGTGGTAGGTACAGGCGGGAAGGTTGATCTATGAAGATTTTTAGATTTATAATGGAGTTTGCGTGCCTCTCAGACGTCAGGTCTATGAAGGCATTAAAAGGTGTAAATTCGAATAGTTAATTTTTTCCATTATCTATTTTTTAATGAATTATTAACTAATAAACTTAGGTTCTATTCTTATATACTTTTAACAATATTTTTATAGTCGGTTAGTTTTGTAATAAATCTAAGATGAACGAACGCGGACTGTCAAATCAATCACATTTAAAGCATATAACGCGTCGCGAAACTCGCCTTGCGAAGACGACCGAGCCATATCCTATCCCTTAAGGTTCATGATCTATGCGAGGTATCCTTTATTCTATTATTTTTTAAGTGAACCGTATTACCATTACATAAAGTACAATATTCTATGACAATCACTCCTGTCACAATTCCTATATGAAATGGATTGTATTTATTTTTGATTTATGACACACTTTTGTTTGTTAAAGGGTTAACTTAAGTTTTTGAATAAAAGTTTTTTTATTATTATTGGTTTTCGGACATTTCTTTAACGTCGTTTTTGTTGCTCGTAAAATATTTTAAATGTCAATTTAAAATGTGTTGGTTTTATTATGCGGCGCTGTGGCTTTGTGTATTGTCATTCATTTATTGGTTTTTATTTACATATATATTTTTTTTAATAAGGAAGGGTTGGCTCGTATGTCTTACAAGTACGTTATGTTGATGCGTTAGTAATGAGTATAAAAGACATAATCTACCTTTTATCTATAATACCTGTACAAAGTAACTATTCCGCGCAGATAGCATCATCAGCTCGCATAGCGAGGGTTATGTTAGGCAGGCGAGTTGGTGACCGCAGTATTATGTACATACAAGGAAGAGGTGCTCAACGTGCTTTCTGGTAGTCCTTCAATAAACCAAACCAAAGATTTCTTGCCCAAAATCAAGGATATTTAAAAATGTTAAAAGCCTTTTCACAAAAAAACCGCGGAAGTAGAAGAATTTAATTTTGAGCGTCGCGCGCGCATATTTTCTTAATCTATGATGAAGTTGAACACTTTATCGTTGGTAAAACTAAGGATTTTATAACTTTGCTTGTAAAACTATAAAATCTACCATAGATTCTAGCAACAAAGATAATTCCTAAGGTCACTTATAGGCCCTATTCCCATAGTTTAGCATGATTACGGCACATTAGCCTGTCGTCCCCACGTTATGGCGTTTAACGACGCTTTATGTGGGAACTGCCCACGGCTATGTACGCTGAAGTTATATGACTATTATATGACTATTTTACGATTTTGTAGGACTAATGACAGTTTTAGACACTGCACTATACTGTACTGTATTAGCCTGTTGAATATGGGCCTCCGCTTAACATAAATTGGCAAGCCGGTCGTTGAGGGATGGCAGTGAGGCTTGGCAGGTGGATTGGTGATCGCAGTAAGATGGTGAATAACCTTGAGCTAATATATGCAATTGTCCATCGATCTAGAATCATCCATCAATCGAAGATATTGGGTGGTATATTATTAGCCGGCCACCACACAGGTAAAAGAAACTCGTCAGTCAAAGTACGCCTTATTAATAGGTAGGTTTTGAGTCGATAAAATTACAGTTGCACAAAACTCCCCTCACAATATAACAGTCATAGTTCACAATTTTCCCGCTACCGACCGCTCCCCCCTCGCCCTCCCGACCCTTAGTTTGCTAAGAATCTTGCGATACACTCGTAGACCCGAAGTCCGAGAGGCCCGCGAACTGTAAAGAAGAGCGACAGTTGCACAAAACTCCCCTAAACTAAAAGCCATAATCCCTCAATCTCCCCGTCAGCGACCGCCCTGGGCCGAAGTCCAAGTCCCACAGGGGAAGCCCTCTTGCGCAGGTTGCTTAGCTTGTTGTGTTTATACCATTTATTTAGGCTGGAGCTCTGCTCGCCTTTATGCCCGGTATAGCAGCAAAAGCCTCGGGGCTAAATACAACTGTCCGTCAGAAAAAAAAAAAAACTACCGACCGGGCTCAGCCGAGGTCTAAGTCCCACGTAGGGCGCAGCGCAGGTTGCTTAGTTAGCTTACTCCTAGTTAATAACCAATTTAATAAGGTTGAGAAACTGCTCGCCTTTACTTTCAACTAGTTACTTGCGCGTGGTTTTACCCACGTAACTCCCAATCCGTAGGAACTTCATAATCAAATATAGCTTATAGTTTTTCTCAATAAATGGGCTATCTAACACTGAAATATTTTTTTAAACATACAAACAATCAAAGAAACATACTCTTGAGCTTTATATATTAGTCAGTATAGATGAATTATCATAGCCTAGTGGCAATGATAGCCGTCCACTACAACCCACGGCTATTATACTACATCCGTAATTTGTAGTGTGATGAGTCGTTCGAGACCTCGTAGTTCTACTTCTTTATACTGCTTCCGTAGTAGTAGTAGTAGTGGTGGTGTGAGGAGTCGTTCGAGATCTTGTTGTTCTACTTCTTCTTGTGGTGGTAGTAGTCGTTGTCCTTCGACGCCCTGGAACAGTCATCATTATCATCAGCCCCACATAATATCCACCGCTGAACATGGGCCTCCTCCCGAGGCCCATGTTCAGCAGTGGACAAGTTGGTGACCGCAGTATTATGTTGTACAACACAATGAAACGCTGCTGCCCGTTCCTTGATATACGATTATTATAGATGATGTTATAACAATCGGGACCAACGGCTTAACGTGCTTTCCGAGGCACGGACGGTAGTCCCTCTACCGACCAGACCCGGAAAGAAATCTTAGAATTTACACAATGGGATTGAACCCACTACCTCCGAGATCTAAAGCTAGCCAGATACCGCTACGCTACGGAGGTTGTCCAGATTTTGAAACAGTGAGATATGTCAATTTTATCATCGTTAGATTCCCCTTAAGTCATCCGAAAGATAAAAAAAAAACGGCAAAAAATTAAGTATTGGCAAAGAGGAGGCCCATGTTCAGCAATAAACATCAAGGGGCTCATAAAGTAAAAGGAAAATAGTTAAATATTACATTTGTTTAGTTATTGCTTATTGATGTAATAGCGGCAACAGAAATACATCATTTATTCAAATGATGATGATGATGGGTACGCAACCCTTAAAAAGAAAACGAGTTGACTACTCACTGGTAGGGCTGGTAGGTGCTGGAGGAGGTGGATACGATGTGGTGCTCCATAAGTCGTAGTTCGGCACCCATAGCGTCTTGTCCAGAGGCTCGAATCTGGTAATAAGTAAACAAAACATTACCGACGATTACCTCCTACAACCTTCTCTGTCTACCTCTCACGGTAGGCAGCGACTTGGCAGGCTGTGTAAGTAAACCCCTGGCACTGCTTAAGTCGAGCAGCAGTATTACTTACCGACTAGATTTCCACTATCATGTCAAGACGACATATCCTTTTTTATATCGCGGGACATTGATTGCTCATCCCTTCCTGCGGAGTGGTATCCTTTGTCGATCGCATGCTCTTCATACAACGGTGAGAGGGTTTACTCTCTAAAACTCCCGAGTGCTCCTCCGAGTACACCGATTTTATGAGGGCTCCAGTTACCTTGCGGCTTCTGGGAACCCTTTGGCGACGCCTGTGTGTAGTTCCCCAGCAATGGTGAAGGAGACGCGCAAAGTATTGTCAGTTGGAAAAATAAAATTGTGAGGCTTTTGCGGCCCAGCGCCTTTATTAAAAGCATCGATGTTTTGCAACATACCCAAAATCAGTCTGATACATAGGTCCCCTGTACTCGACACGTTGCATGGTGAAGTCCTCGTAGTAGGTGCCCTCCTCCCACTTCCACTCCTGGATGTCGATGAGCTTCATGGACTTGGAGAATCCCCACGCGAACATCTCGAAAATACAAGTGGTGGAGAACATTAGGTACACTGATATGTCGAAACGGGAACCTGGAAAGAGATAAAACATCCACATTAAGTACACATGAAGAACCCTCAAAACCCTGAGGGGTTTTGAGATGGGGTGTAAATTAACAGTACAGTAACTTTTATTAAGAAATTAATTGATTACAAATATCATTATCAATCTGTTGTGTGACAACCTCCGTAGCATAGGGCCTCCTCCCGGAGGAGGGTATTTGCCATAGTCACCACGCTTGGCAGGCGTTTGGTGGCCGCAGTATAATGTTGTACCAACCAAGGAAAAGCTGCTGCCCGTTCCTTGATATACGATTATTATAGATGATATTATAACAATCTGGACCAACAACTTAACGTACTTTCCGAGGCACGGAGAATAGTCCCTCAACCATCAAGACCCGAAAAGAAATCTTAGAAATTACACAAAGATTTTCTGTCCGGCGTGGGAATCGAACCCACGACCTCCAAGATTTAAAGCGAGCCAAATACCACTACGCTACGGAGGCTGACTTTTTTTAGAATATAAAATGCATTATTTCACTTAATTTCTTCACTTACGTTATCACATGACTATCTTTTGTAAAAGTGATTGGATATATTTTGAAAGCGCCTCGTGGTTACTCAAAGGTGAAGGCAGGCATTTAGCAGGCTGATGATGATGAACAAAGACATCAGTCTTCATTTAGCTAAATAAATATTGAAAAGTGTTTCTGACCTCTGTACCGATAGCATGGCGGTCCCTTGCTGTCTCGAGGACAGGTGTGGGTGACCCTCATCTCGGAGACAGCTGACGCGTTCACCAGCTCTAAGGTCAGGCAGGTGTACTCTATGTTGCCGTAGACCGTCATCTAGAAATACAGACATTAAAATTTCAAGCGACCGTAGCCCAATGTGATCTTGTGGTGGTCGCCGGTTCGATCCTCACACTTTGCACTACCGAGGTGAACCCTCTAGTGGTATCACATGCGTTTAAGCTTAGCACGAGGGGTTAACAAGAATACTAGAAGACAGCAAAACTCAGCTAGTAATCTTTTTAATTAAAAAAGTAAAAGTAAAAACTTATTATTATACAGGGTTACTGGAAATGTGACTTAATCCATATAATGTTGTACCCTAAAGTAAATAGTTTCTGAGTTATCTATACTAATATTATAAAGAGGAAAGATTTGTACTTTTGTGTGTGTGTTTGTTTGTAATAAATATACTCAAAAACTACAATGCCGATTTCAAACATTCTTTCACCATTGGAAAGCTACATTCACCCTGAGTGACGTAGGCTATATTTAATTATGAAGTTCCCACGGGAACGGGAGTAACGCGGGAGAAACGGCGGGTGGGAAGCTATTTTGAGATATAAAATTGTAAAAATAAAGAATCACTACCCGAAAAAGTGCTGTAGTTTCTGGCGACATTTATTATTTCATTTTAATTGTTTACATTATTTACAAATAGCTGGAAATATCATGGTATTTTACAAACGGACGTCCCTAAGAAAGCTTCTGTAATTGAGAATGATAGTGAGAAATTATAGGTACCTACACAATATACATAGATAGATTATACTACAAAAAATAGAAGTGTTGTCGTTGCTATTAGTAAGCGAAAAGATTTATTGATTTCGATAGGTATTCGCAACGACTTCTATCACGGCACATAAAATGTGTATTATGAATTAAAAAATATATCTGACTACCCACATTATAAGTCAGGAACTGGTACTGGTTGTTGTCCGTCCTCAAAGATATAGTCTCTCGGTACGCCAGCTCCAGTTCTTCCTCTGTATCACAGTTGCCATACCTTTGGTATGCGTCGCCACCTGGGTAAGTACATAATAATGAATATGCAATACTACATAATTAATGTAAAAGATTCAATTTGAACGGATTGTGGAACATGTGGATCAACATAAAGGTTGTGGAACATTAAACTAAACTATACTAAAATTAAAAGGCTGAAGAATTTGTTTGTTTTCTTGAACGCGCAAATATCGGGAATATCGGGAACTTGAAATATTTGATCTGGTCCTTTCTCTCAGCTCGGTGCAAAAGTCTTATGAGTAACAACAAATATAATGAACTAGCTGCATGAAATTGTATTTATTGCATAGAAATTGTAGCTGGTTTTTAAATATTTCTCATTGAAACTTATAACTCCTATTTTGCACCCTTAGGGGGTAAATTCCAATAAACCATGAAACACAAACTTCCAAGCTTATTTTTGTTTTTTTTAATCATTTATTCTTAGTGTGCGTCCGCATTTTGTATTAAAACAACTGTCCCAATTTCATGTTTCTAACATTAGCGGTTGCGGCTGCGCGTGCGTCTAAATTTCATTGGGAACTTCTCCTTTTATGTAGGTGTTCGAAAAAACAATCGATTTAATTTAAAAAAATGAGAACTTACTACGCAACACATATTTCTGCTTATGTATCTTGGATATGGTCAGCATCTGGAACTGCGACAGTGCGTACTCGACCCAGGGGTAGTAGCTCATCATATCCAGGTAGCGTGACGGCGCCCCACAACCTGGACCCCGCACTGATAGACCTACCTGGGAATTAGAGTATTTTTTGGAGTTGAGTGGCAGTAAATCACACACGCAAATATTTTATACTTTAGTTTAATGTAATAAATATAATAGGTAATAAATATTTTTCGCAATTAATAATTGCCCGTGCATTATAATATAAGAAGGCGGAGGAGAGAGGACCTCAGGAGATCCCGCGGTGACATATAGGCCGCGGGTGCCGTCGGGGGGCCGGATTGCTTCGTGCGTACCCGGCCCCCGCCAACGGCGTATCGAAGGAGTGCCCGGGGGGTTTAAGTGGTGTAGGGTCCTCTCCTCATGGTATGAGTTAGCATGCCACGCTATGGAGAGGGCGAGTCCCACATATGCCATCAACAGCGCGCGAATACGCTGCAGCGGCGCGGTGGGAATGCGTAAATGGATTTACGCCGGACAACAGAAAAAAAGGGAAAAAAATGATTATAATTAAGATTATATCTAACTATGTTGCTGGGTTAATAATTGGTACCACTTTAATGTTAAGACACCTGTAAACACATTGTGAAACGCAATAAAGTATTGCGTACTATAAAAAATATCTAACTAAAATATTTTCCATACAAACATTGACCTGACCAGCACAGATCAAAATTTTTATTACGTGTCCAAAACACGTATATATTTGGAAATAAGCTTGTTAGAAATGTTTAGTTAACAATGTTGTAGGACAGTTTGTTGGAACCTTCAATAACTCACAAACTTATCTTATAAACAATTTATTATGAATTACAAAAATATTACAGAGCGAATGTTATGCGTAGCGCGGTCGGTCCGCAAGTGGCGTCAACGTAGGCGGGGGGCGCGGTGCATATGTGTGCGTGTAACATTTTCGCTGTGTGCGTTAACAAGCTCATATTATACTTACAAGCTGCCACCGTCCCCAAACATCCCTCACCAGGAGGGGGGAGCCAGCGTTCCAGACACATACTTCTTTGGTGTTGAGAGCCACAGCGCATGCCACGTGGGGAGGCCGCATCATTTTGCTGTACAGCTGAGACGGATGGAGATAATATTACAAAGGATGTTCAGGTATTATTCAACGACTGATTTAAGTAAGAATCAGTATATTTATTGGATTATTGTCTGACGGTTTTAGTGTCTACGTACCAGTGCAGGATTTACCCTTAAGCTCGTGTGGCCAGAGCCCAGGGCGATATGGGGGTGGCTAGCTAGGGCTAACTTCATGCGCGCTATTTTACCAGCGTAGCTACTGTTACCGTAGGAACTAAATTGTTAAATATAGCCCAAAACCTTCCTCAATAAATGGGCTATCTCACACTCATATCGGACCAGTAGTTCCTAAGGTTAGCGCGTTCAAGCAAACAAACAAACGCTATGCTTTATGTATTAGTATAGATTTTTTAATGAATTTATGGAATATATTATCATTGATATTTTTATTTGGTTAATCAATTTTTTTTAATTAAAATTTTTGACGACCGTGTTTATCAAATTTATTAACTCTTGTCTGAATATGTTCTCGTATATAGACAAAACTTTGAAGGCATATTTATATCATCAGTCTGTTCGGCTTTTATACCTCGAGTTGCAAAAGCTTTGTGGCTAAAATCCCGTATGGTAAACATCATGATACTATGGTGGATAATCACTATAAAACACTTACTTTAGCAGCTACGTAAAAGTCCTTACACATTTTGCCAGGAACGTGCGTTACTCTGACCACCTCTTTTTGAAGGACCACTGAATTTTCGTAATCTGGAAATCATTACAGAGTTTTTTATTTAATTTAAGCTGTTTCAAGGACACTTTTTTGGCAATATAGTTGTTTATGCCGAAGCATATAACTGTAAGACGACCGAAAATATGTAGGTTCAGAACTATTCTGAGGTCTACTTCAAGATAGGAAATACGACTGCAGTCGGTCGAAGGAAGCCGATGCAGTGATAGACTAGATTCTCAGTTTCACGGTTCACCCACGCAGCTCCCGTCTTCATGAAAACTAGTTAACTTTTTTTTTGTTTTTATTTATTTAATTTACACACATAACATTAAAAATTAATTTATAGAAATAAAAGAAAGGTAGCACAAAGGTACTGCTGGTTTCTAAAGAAATTTCTTCCAGCAGACCCGCGATGGGACAAAGCAAAAAGGGAACAAATATAGTGTGCAGGTTTAGGAAATTAAGATGGAGAAACACGAAGTAATAAATGCTATGAATAAAAAAAATAAACATATACATATACTCATTATGATATATATAGACTATATGACTTTATAGTCTATGATACTCTCAATCAGAGTATCAGTCAGAGTACCATAGACTTACGAAACTCTCGAATAACGTAGCATTTTAATTGTGAAAGAATTTTACTAAGCGGTCCTATAGTTTCGGAGCCTAATAATAACAAACAATGAAATCCTTTCTCTTTATAAAATTGGTATAGAAAAGAAATGCAAATACCAAAGTTAGTTGATGACGCTACAGAATACGACACAAATGCAAGATTGGTCATTTCTTTAATTCTGTTTTTTTATCTTTATTCCTGGTCAGTTGAAGTTATTTATTCTTTATTTTTTTAATCTATATATATAAAACAAAGACGGGTTTGTTACAACACTTATAACTCGAGATCGGCTGGATCAATTTTCATGGTTTTTGTTTCGTTGGATTTGTCTCCGCCCTGAATAGCAGAATACATTTTAAAAACAAAAGAAAGTCGTGTTAGTTACACTATTTATAACTCAAGTACGGCTGAACCGATTTGGCTGAAAATTGGTAGGGAGGTAGCTGAACTGGGAGAAGGACAAAGGATACTTTTGGGTAGGGGTAGGGTAGGGTAGGGTAGGGCAGGGTAGGGTAGGGGTAGGGTAGGGGAAGGGTAGGGGTAGGGTAGGGTAGGGTAGGGGTAGAGTAGGGGTAGGGTAGGGGTAGGGGTAGGGTAGGGGTAGGGTAGGGGTAGGGTAGGGGTAGGGGTAGGGGTAGGGTAGGGGTAGGGTAGGGGTAGGGTAGGGGTAGGGTAGGGGTAGGGTAGGGGTAGGGTAGAGGTAGGGTAGGGTTAGGGTAGGGGTAGGGTAGGGCAGGGGTAGGGTATAACAGTCCACCCGTGCGAAGCCGGGGCGGGCCGCTAGTATTACATATTTTTTTAAACAATAGTAATAATCACCATCTTTCATTTTGATGACGTAAAAATAAGGATTCTTGATGAAATTCGGCGGCGGGCACACTGGACGAATTTTAGCTGTAAAATAAATAAGTATAATAAAATAGAACAGTAAAACAGTTACATATAATTGTTTGAGTCCGTGATCCAACTAAGTTTAAGGACACCAGGTCACATACTTGTATTTAATCGGTAGTGGGTCAACAACTAGAATTATAGACCTATTCATAATCTTAAACCGACAATTAATCCATGTCCTCATTGATATCATCACCATCAGCACATATTACGTCTAAATATGGGCCTTCTCCTGAAGGTGAGTTTTGCCATAGTCACCATGCTTCACAGGCGGGTTGGTGACGGCAGTATTATGTCGCAACACACAGGGTACAGCTGCTGCCTGTTC
The DNA here is from genome assembly GCA_947037095.2 of Nycteola revayana. Lineage (NCBI taxonomy): Eukaryota > Metazoa > Arthropoda > Insecta > Lepidoptera > Nolidae > Nycteola > Nycteola revayana. Next base: position 302,503 of record OX344855.2, read on the forward strand.
CCTGGTACTCGATTGTTACAGATGATGTTATAACAATCGGCACCAACAGCTTTACGTGCTTTTCGAGGCACGGTGAGTAGTTCCTCAACCAACTAGACCCGGAAACAATGAAGAATACATATAATTATAGGTCTCGCTTTTAAATTCAGAGGAATGCCAGACAAAAAATCTTTGTGTAAATTCTAATTGTTTCCGGATAACGCCACAGAGGCTCCGTCATTATTGACAAGAAGCACCATTTTTGAGTTGCTAGGTACTTACGATCTCGTACAGGGTTGACAAGTTGTACCAGCGCTACTGTATTGTAAGTTTCCCCGTACTCCGGGTGTAACACATAGTTCCGAACCCTTCGAGGAACTGCATTCCATTGCTCGCCCAGCAGCACTCGAGATCTTTGCCTGCAGACGGTGACTTTACTTGTATATTGAAATTAGACCACATGATTTTGAAGTCGTATTTATAAGTATGGTCCTTAATACCAAAGCGGTTGTAGCCCAACGGAGTTGTACTTGCAATCATGTGGTCGCAAGTTCGATTCCCACCCATTGCACTACCGACGTGAACACACTTGAACACAAGAATTAGTTGGAAAGAAAAAAAAAATAACTTGGAAAGGCCACGTGTCAATTAGATAGCTTTGATTTATAACAATTGATACATGAAACAAAAATGATAATTTAGTGTTACCAACTGTGTAAAAGATTGTTATAATTTTATATATCAAACCTACCACAATAGGGTCAATATGATGACTGTAAATAAAATACTGTTTCATAAGTTCCTAACTAACCTGAACATTTTATCAGACATGGGCCCGATGTCGGCTGCAGCGCCGATCACAAACTCCTTCTGAATTAGCACGACAGTTGTGACCAGGCGCTCGTCGGACTCGCTGCCAACTGAAATCATTACCAAAGATAAAAGATTTGATAGACAATACATTGAACGATGGAGTAAAATAAGACAGGCCTGAGGCAAAGCTATTTATGTGCTTAGCTTAGCGACCTGGTAGATCTCGAGAAAAGTCCTAAGACCTTACTAATTATTTTTGAACACATTATAGCTAGATCAACAAGGCAGCTACTTCTATGTCTTGTACGCATGTGAAATGTGTTTACCCGTTCCTTAGTTTTACCAACTTAATTTGATTTAGACCCTAAAGCACATAAACAAATTGTTACTAAACAGTTTTTGTAGTACAGCATTCTGACCAAAGTGTTTGGAAACGATTTGATGCGATGTATGCACACGCATTACAGTCAGTACACGGGATTACAGTCCCGCCAATCCGGCTCGAAGGACCAATGTTTGGGATGTGTTTGAGGTGTAGAGAAAAGAATAAGAGGATAACTGTATTTAGGTCATCATCAGCCCGTACAACGTCCACTGCTGAACATAGGCCTCCTCCCGAGGGAGGGTTTTGCCATAGTCACCACGCTTTGCAGGCAGAATGGTGACCGCAGTATGATGTTGTTATACACAGGGAAAATCTGCTGCCCGTTCCCTGCTGATATACGCTTGATGATGAACCAACGGCTTAACGTGCTTTCCGAAGACGGTGGGTAGTCCCTCAGCAAGCCAGACCCGGAAAGAATTAATCTTAGAATTAACACAAAGATTTCTTGTCCGGTGTGGAGATCGAACCCGCGACCGCCGAGATTTACGGCTAGCCAAATACCGCTACGTTACGGAGTACTACTGTATTTAGGTAAAACACCTAATTAATTAAATGATACAGCTGGGATTTATGGAAGGATCATGAGTTGTGCGCAGATTAACCTCTAGCTACATACTAGTGTACTGTATACATTCAATCATAGGCACCAGGACTAAAATATGTGACCCCATGACCTATGGTCTTAGTTGTGGGAAGACAACATGAATCCGAAAGCATAACAACAAAAAGTAAATGGGTACTCAACAGTATTTGTAGTAAAGCACCCCGACAAAGGGGTACTCGTTGAGTCTAACGTCGCCTTCGACTACGTCCAAAGCGTGGTCCACTCCGCACTCTATGAGATCCAGCTTCACTGACTTGATGGTGTGTACTGTAAGCGACATAATACTAATTATAGCTAATTCGTATCAAGAAGGTATTTTGGGCAAATTTCATGTTCAATTTGGAGGCTAGAATTGGCGATTGTTTTTCACTGTGACTAAAAGATCCGAATTGCTGTATTTCTTTTAAGCACTTGCGCATTACAAGTTGAATCTACTGAATAATCGAATGAGATATCATCTTACTGATCGCAATATTTTATTAAATGGCAAGAGAGAAGTGAAGCAATATTCGTCAGGAAACTTGAGATGTAAGGGCTTTTTTTACCATGATTACGATACCTGGCAGCCGCATTTATAAATAAAAACATATTAAGTATAGTTCAGAAAAGTTTAAGAGAGAAACCAAGTAAAAACAATAAATAACACAAACGTATAAAATACTAAATATTCTATGTTAATTTTGCAACGTTCCCGGAATGCTAAGCACGTAAAGAGCACTCGGAGAACGTGCCGCATTAATTTGGCTTCTGATCCCCACTGCCCCAATATTACCAGATAGCATCAACACATAACCATCATAAACATTTCAATCATTTGTTATTGTATTTGCGCCGTTTTACCTTATGCGCGACGACGTCCTGCCGGAATGACTCTAATTCCCGGAAAGATGAGACGGCGGCGCCAGGGTGTTGAAGGACGTAGCGTCCCACACCAAAGGCCGCCCCAACCTCCAGGGAACCAGAGTTATTCCGTTGTCACGCATAAGGCTATTAGACTCTAAAAAGGCTTGAAAATTTGCTGAGCTGAAGACCCGATGGATAACAAAATTAATAGTGGCAAGGCCCAGCACTTTTTATACAATACTAGCTTCCGCGCGCGGTTTCACCCGCGTAACGCCCGTTCCCGTAGAAACTTTATAATAAAATATAGCTTATAGCCTTCCTCGATAAATGGGCTATCTAACACTGAGAGATTTTTTTTAATCGGACCAATAGTTGCTGAGATTAGCGCGTTCAAGCAAACAAACTCTTCAACTTTCCCTATTATGGCAAACAACTCATTAGTAGGTACCAATTCTTTGCGTTTTTATACTCGTGATAATTTCTCAATGAAATGTCCGATTGGAATAAAACAAAAAGTTTTTTACATCTACATAAATACCCTTGATAACATAATGCTTAATTTGGATAAGGATTAATATACACATTTAACGTAGTTTCTTTCTTCAGACGATTTATTATTTTTTATGAACATAAAAGCGGTTATTGTGGCTAAACTACGATAGTTAGATGTATGCTCTCGCGGACTTTTTTGTAGATCTTAATAAGACCTACAAACCCGTAGTACTTCATTTTGTTCTATTGTCAATAGTTTTTGCAGCGTACGCATAAGTAGGTTTTCAATTTTACACCTTGGGTTACAAAATCGTAATTTTCGTACGGATCCCTAATTTTTTTGAAAATAAAATGTATCCTATAACCTTCCTCGATAAATGGAATATCCAACACTGAAATAATTTTTGAAATCGGACCAGTACTTCCTGAGATTAGCGCGTTCAAACAAACAAACAAACATACAAACAAACAAACTCTGAAGCTTTATAATATTATAGTATAGATTATAGTATAGATAAGCCATGGTGATCGAATTGGGTAACATTAGCGCCACACTCACCGCGACGGGGAGCACAGCACGGTGCACCCAGATGTAACGATAGTAACAATACTGCAACACGGAAAAGTAAATAGAACTAAATTATCAATGAACATTCTTTAAATTTGTACAAGAATTACTTACTTGACGTCATGCTAACAATAAGTAACAAATATATTTCACTTGCTAACATATTGTTGTACTTTAATTATTTATTACAAAATATAAATTTTAATATGCTAACGTTTTTACTCCACAAGTTTTTCAGCAAAATGGAACAATTCCGTAAATAACTGAAGGATGATGTATAACGTTATTGTTTATTTAATCGTGCAATTAGTAAACAAATGTTTGTTTGCTGAATCTACAGTTACAAATAACAGACGACAATATGTATAAATATTGTAACGCGTATGTAAAACCAGTTTTTTTTTCGGACGTACTTTATACATATAGTTAGCGAAGAGACTTACCTCACCGGGCATAAAGGCGAGTAGAGCTCCAGTCTAAAGAAATTGATTAAAACTAAGTAGACTGTCACTGTGAGACTTGGAGTTCGGGGGATTGAAGAATTATTACTTTAGATATTTTGGGAAATTTTGTGCAAGTGTCGGTCTGTTCTTACTTATATTATAAATGCGAGAGTAACTCAGTATGTCTGTCTGTCGGCCTTTTAGGCTAAAACTAGAGAACCGATTTAAATAAAATTTCGTAAAAATATAGGTTTAGGATCTGAGAAAGGACTTAGGCTACTTTTTATAGGGTTGTAAGGGGGATGCAGATTGTATGGAAGTATTATCATTTTTTAGCCTAAATAAATAAAACTGATACTTACATTATCACCATTCCACAATCCACAAATTCCAAGAATGTATATTTTGACAAACGAACCCCATTAGACACCATCTATAGCGACTTCAGCAAAGCTTTCGACAAAGTGGATCACGTTCTCGTAATAGAAAAATTATGCCAACTTGGCGTAGATGGAACTTTGATTAGATGGTTTACTTCATATTTACACAACAGAACATCGAAAGTTGTCGTCAACGGCTATGTTTCCGACACCGACGTCAAACGTTTGGAGAGCGTACAAAGAAGATTCCTTTATCATCTCTCCTATGGAGACAACATAGCTAATAGTAGAAGATCCGACCCTACATCGACCTTCACCGAGCTGATAATAGAATGAAACATGTTTTATAATAAATTAAGTATATTATTATTAGAAAATATATTAAAAATGGGTTGGCTAAAGTAATCCTGGACAGACTTTTTTTTAATGATTTGAATTAAATATTTGCAACAATTAATTTAATATCATTAAAAAAAAGATAAGATAATAAGTAAATTTTATTATGACTAATATTATTAAACGTATAGAACGTTCAGCTGTTAGGTTAGACCTGGACGAACTACTGGGTTACTAGGTACAAAAAGGTGTGTAGATGACAGTTACTTTCACTTGATTGGATAATTACAAAATTATAATAACAAACAAGCGCTGATTTTGCGTTAATTTAATTTAAACTTTTTAAAATTTCATTAAAATATTTTTTTAAATAATAATTAAAAATAGTCTGCCCAGGATTTTTTTAGCCAACCCATTTTCAATATATTTTCTAATATACTTAATTTATTATAAAACATGTTTCATTCTATTATCAGCTCGGTGAAGGTCGATGTAGGTTCGGATCTTAGACTATAAGCAGGTTAAGAGCTACTCAAATAGGCTGAAACGCTACCAGTTAAGGAGTCTTGAATTCCTTCAAAATAAATATCCCTACTTGAATTCCATGAACATCTTCATACAAGCTCTTTAATATTCCACTATCTACAACGAATCTTAGTCATTGCGCCGCTATGTCCAGGCTCTGTAGGCAATATAACACATGATCTAAAGGGCATGAACTGAACATTTGTGTTCCACTTCCAAATTATAAAAAAAGCTTACAAGATCTTATATAAATCTACTCTTATTTATTGCTCACCTACCATTTTCTATTCATAATTTATATACTAACTAGCGACCTGCCCCGGCTTCGCACGGGTGCCATGCTGATGTTTCATACATATAAACCATCCCCTTCAATCACTCTATCTATTAAAAAAACCGCATCAAAATCTGTTGTGTTGTTTCAAAGATCTAAGCATACATAGGGACGGACAGACAGCGGTAAGCAACTTTGTTTTATATAAATCAATCAAATTATCCAGAGCTTTATGTTATACACACTTTTTACCCTATATAATTGATTACTTCATTAATAATTATTTTAAACAATCAGCTTTAAGATAGTACTAAGCTATAAATATTGTGCATGGTGTGATCCTGTAATTGAGGGAACTAACACACATATTGTAAAATGCTAGTTATTAAGTAATATGTAATGTAACCTTGTTGGAGGCCCGTAATAAATAAATAAATGTAGTTCCTCAACCAGAACCAGAATCGAAAAGAAATTTTACACAAATATTCTCTCCCCGGGAATTAAATCCATGACTTGTTAGATTTAACCCGAACCGTATACCGCTACGCCACGGCGTGTGAGGTTGTAAATAAATATCCCTTTATATTTATTTATTATCTACGTCCTAAAAATAAAAAAATACCAATTACTTTGATTTTGCACTTTATTGAACTGAATGCTTAACTGCAACAAATAGCTTCTATTTATCTTTTCAATGTAAATATGTAAATTCATTATTAAAATAACTAATAGTTATTGAGTTCATGAGCTAGGATCCAAATACTTAACGTTATCATCATAGTACCGGCGCATGTCCACAGAATCATACATCTCATTCTCCTGGGCTACCGTGGACTTGATCCAGGGCAGATAGTACTGTATGTCCAGGAAACGAGCCGGTGCCCCACACCCTGGTCCTCTGATGCCGAAACCTATCTGAAGAACTTAATTTAATAAGTATTTAAAAAAAATCTATCCAGTCCATGATCCAATTCCATTCCCTGCTAGACATATAAGCCTCCCTTAAGTTTCGCCATAAGTAGCACTCGGTCCTCTGCCCTCCGCATAGATTCTACAATCAAATGAAAGCAGTATTGTTTTTCATTTTTTATCTATATGAATAAAACACTTCGTCCCGAATTATTAACTGACTTGCAAATCAAGCAAAATCAAGATCACATCCTAGACTGCTGATCGTGTAGAGAACTGAAACTTGAAAGCTCGTGACGCAGGTATCAAATAAGAAAGGATTCAAGAAAAAATCCCTATGAGAATGAAAAGGCGTAAAAAATGTACCGAGAAATGGAATTCTACGCGAGCAACTGCAACAGCTAATATAAATAATAATAATTCATATAAATATTTAGCTATCATATCGGCCTGTTGTCGTCCACTGTTAAACATAGACCTCACCTATTGGTTTCCAGCGGGAACGACCTTTATGAGGTCGTCGGTCCATCGTGCATGCGGTCGTCCCACACTACACTTGCCAGTGCGTGGTCTCCATATTCTGAATTAAGAAGATTGTAAGATCGCACGGAACCAGATGTCGACTTACCAAGTTAAACCGACCAGTAGCATTGGAGACGAGGAGCATACCATTCTCCCAAACGCACTGAGTCTTGTTGTATGACGCGAAGCCGCAGAGGTAGTGGGTGGGGGCTTGGAACCCATCTGATAGCTGGGAAAAATAAATTAACTCTTTAACGGTTAATGGGTATGTTTCAAAATCATTGGTACTTTATTACAATGCAACAGAGTTCCAAATATGAGGGGATAAAGGTTTAACTATATAAGTTTCTGAGTTTGTAGATACTTGGTTATCATCTGCTTCTATAACCTCCTGAGCTTTCTACAAGGCCAGAGCTTCCCAGAGCTGTTTAGCTCATGTAGGTATAATATTATTTTCTGCGTTTGAATGGTTGAGAACCAAAACTTCATTGCATCAGACTGTGATCATGTGGTCTCCGGTGCGATCCCCACTCATTGCACTACCGACGTGAACCCACTCGTAACCCAATCATTTTAGCTGAACAAGAATACAAGTAGAGTAAAAACTGCTAGTAATCTTAAAAAAAAATAGCAAAACCAGCCGCTTTTGCTATATTTCAATGGCAACAGCTGGAGTTATAAATTTCCTCTCGGCTGGAGATGAAATATATAACTTTAACTGTTGTCATTATACAAACTGATGATAATGACAATACTATGATACATATTCCCGCCATTATACGTAACAGTTTGGCGGGAAGATGATATTATGTACCATCGTATTTTTTTTAACTTTATTTCAATATTACAAAAATATACAGGAGTATAATTCAAAATTAACGCTATTAACTGTTTGAGTAAATCAAATAATTTAGATAGAAATATGTACATACACACCTCCGGTTTTATTAACCATAATGAAAGAGCCAGTTCCTACACCAATTTCTTTCAGACACGAGAAATGGTAGTGTGTCAAGACTCATCATCACATCAATCATAATCAAGTTTTAAGTTTTTAACTCACTCCAGCCCGTTGGTAGAACTGTTCACAGTCAGGTCGCGTGAGGTATTGGATCCTATATATCACCTTCTCTAGTAACCGTTTCTCTGAAATTATGCAATACTATTTTATTTAATCTATATTATTAATTATTAAATAAAAAGAAAGAAAGAAAATAGATTTAATTAATCCTTACTATCCTACTAATATTATAAACGCGAAAGTTTGTAAGTATGGATAGATGGATGGATGGATGGATGTTTGCTACTCTTTCACGCCAAAACTTCTAAGTGGAATTGGCTGTAATTTTGCACAGTTTTACGCTAGATGTATCGGAGCGTCATCACGCATCATCACGCTCCGACCCACTGGAGCGCGTTACTCTACGCGGGTAAAACCGCGGGGCGCAGCTAGTTGCTAATAATAGCTGGATCGTTTAGCCAAAAGCATTACTATCAGAATGTAAGATAAAAAATTTAAAGGGACATTATGGCTGCGTAAAAACAAATGAGCTAAAAAAATAAACCTTTTTAATTTAAAAATGATGCTGAATTGATACGATTTTGTTCATTTGTTTGTGGTTTTATTTTTGTTGTTTTATAAGCAGAGAAAAATATTGCCCTCATGGAGACGGCAATGATAGATGTTCATGGCAAGATGAACACTTGTGTTGTAAGAACCGGTTACCCGTTAGGGGTAACCTAACACAAGTTCGAAGTCATTTTAATCTGTAATGTTTAATGTAAATGAAGAAGATTGTACATAAATCAAAGAATGTACATAGTAATGCCAATGAATATTTTTGCCAAGTATTACAAAAAAAAAAGATAAATTTTTTCTAAGTGTACCGTCCGTAAATCCAACAGCAAACAGCTTGCTGGCTGTGTTGTAACTGTGAGCTGGGAGGCAGACTGGTGTCAAAGGATCTGCGAAAAAAACTCTTTATTGCATTTTGCTGTACTGAAAATCCAAGTTGATTGTACCGAAGTAGGCTTTCAAGACCAGAGAAATCAGAGAAATCGGTACCTACTCGGTTTCACTATAAAACTATTATTGAAAACGTGCGGAAACCGCCCGTCATTTACAATGTCACCAAAAGATTCTTTATCTCGTGTAAAATTATTGCAGCATGTTAAATAGAGTGTTTTCAAATAAATAATGGTAATGACGCTTGTAATGACGATTTGTATGAATTGATACATATACAGTTAATTCATACTATTAAAATAATATAACTTTGAACAGAATCTAGATCCTCTCCGCGGTGTCCAAGTAAAACCACTTGTTTTGACTTGATGAGAGTACAATGGTATACCGAACACACAAAATAACAATGTACGTAAAGCTTAAGTACTCCTGTGTGAACGAAACGTTTGCGAGTTTTAGAGATATGGATCACTGCCATCTATTATCAAACTCTTGAACTATATAAACAAGTCGCAATCGTTCCGGCACATGACAGACAAACCTTTTTTTTTTTTTTTTTTGTTAACCGGTGGGAAATGCATTTACGCATTCGACCACCGCCGTTGTGAAAACAACGGCGGTGGGATATGTGGGGACTCGCCCTCTCCAGTGCGTGGTATGCTGCTCATACCACGAGGAGAGGACCCTACCGCCACTAAAACCCCCCGGGTACTCCTTCTTCCGCCATGAGTGTGAGGGCCACCGGGTATCGCTGAGAAGCGCTTGCATTTCCGGTGAACCCCCACGGCGGCCGTCCGCAGTTTGGATGGTGCCGCGGACTCTCCGGGGTCACTTTGTATGTGGCCCGTATAACCATTAACGGGACGCCCGGAGTACTCAGGCGTCCCTCCTCCGCACGGGTCAGCCTCTATAGGGAGCAGGGCCCATGTTCCCTACTCCCCGAGGCCGAGCCTAAGGCGGCATGCGACGGGTCTCAGCCCGCCGCCTGCGGCCAACACGCCGCCTGCGAAGCGGGTGTGCTCCGGGATCTTCCTCCCTTGCCCGCTCCGCAACCTCCTTCTGCGACATGACACGTCCACAGAAGGAGGCAACCGCCGCCCACGACCCCTCACTTTCGACCATCTTAGAGATGATGGTCGGCAGCGAGAGGTCGGAACCCACAACTCCGATGAGCTCAGTACGCTCATCGGACCACCCCGGACACACCTCGACGGTGTGTTGCGCCGTATCGTCGGTGCCCCCGCAGTGGTGGCACCGAGTGTCCGGCTCCCTCTGATGACAGACAAACCTTAACAAACTTAATGCATCTACTAATATGTACTATGTAGTGTATATTATCTATTATTTTTATATTTTTACCATAATAAATTGGATTCTTAATCTAGAAAACAAACTTACAAGAATCAACCCCATCAAGATCCAGCTCGACTACAGCTATGGTGTTGAAGGTAGAGTACTCGTACTCCGGGTGGGTGTAGTACTCCTGAGTCTTGCAGAACCAGGGCGAGTTGGAATGAGGGATGAACATCGCCTTGCTTGATTCCCTGAAAGAAAATTCCAAAGGCCAGTTTTACTTGTACACCAGAGATTTTGGCCTTGTCAATTTATATCAATTGATCATTGTCATCAGCCCGTATAACGTCCACATGGTGAACATGGGCCTCCTCCCGATGGAGGGTATTTGCCATATTCACCACGCTTGGCAGACGGGTTGGTCACCGCAGTATTGTTGTGCCACACAAGGAAACGCTACTGCCCATTCCTTGATATACGATTATTATAGATAATAAACCGGACCAACGGCTTAGCGTGCTTTCCGAGGCACGGAGGGTAGTCCCTCAACCAACCAGACCCGGAAAGAAATCTTTGAATTTACACAAAGATTTCCTGTCCGGAGTGGGGATCGAACCCACGACCTCTGAGGTTTAAAGCAAGCCTAATACAGCTACGCTACGGAGGTTGTCAATCAATTGATCAATAAAAGATTTTTAAAATATCAGTGTAAAGGCAGATTTTTTGAAAATTAATTTAATTGCTGATATTTTTATCTTTAGAAAAAAATATCAGGACAATAAATTTTAATTTTGGCACATGTATTCCTCTTCAAATCAATTTTAATAGATTGTTTGAAAATTGTGTCAAAATTGAAAATGAAAATGAAAACGTTTATCGATAATGTAGACGAATCGATCGTACTTATTATAAGTCAAATACAATGATAATGAAAACAAAAACAATCTTAACTAATAAATTAGTTTACATTTCAACTATAATGTTATTAAATTTATTAATATTGTTATGGCATGTTCGTAATTAATCGCTTAATTAGAAATTTAATTAAAAATGATTCTTCTGATAATTGTTATACGACGAGCATAAAATATTGATATTCTTTGGGTTATAATTTTAAATGTAAGTAACCTGTTATGATTAGCCTAAAAATTGTTCTGATGCAACATTTTTTTTACTCTTATAACTTATTACAAACCCCTGATCACTGGGGTCGGTCCAACGATGCAATGACGAATATGTTTATTCTACGGAGGAGTTATACATTGAATTAACTTAAGGTTAGACTAAAAGATAGAATAGGCGTAGAATACTTAAAAACTTTCTTCGGTATCCGGGCAACGTCATCAGCATTTGCTAAAGTGAACTTATCCGTGATCAACACGAGCCCAGTCACTGCTATCTGTTCATTGTTTCTATCATCTGAAATAACAACAAGAGCATTTGTGAGAAACAAATAACATAATCTATACTAATATATAAAGCTGAAGAGTTTGTTTGAACGCGCTAAACTCAGAAACTACTGGTCCTATGTGAAAAATTATTTTAGTGTTAGATAGGCCATTTATTAAAGGATTATCATATTTAATACTAGCTTTCCGCGCTCGGTTTTACCCGCGTAACGCCGGTTCCCATGGGAACTTCATAATTAAAAATAGCCTATCTCATCCGGGGATAGTGTAGCTTTCCAACGGTGAAAGTATTTTTCAAATCGGTCCAGTAGTTTCGGAGCCTATTCAATACAAACAAACAATCAAATCTTTCCTCTTTTTTTCATATGAGTATAGATTGAAATTCCCATTTTGGAAATTGCATACCTACTTTACTACTTACAGGAAACTTTACGTTCGGAAAATATTTAAACTATCGATATCGATTGTAATGGATGCGGTAAAAGGTCCCATTCATTGCGAAATCTTAATATGTGATGTCAATCTTTTATTTAAACAGAAATAATATTATCAGTTCAGTTCGTCAGGCAACCTCCATAGCGTAGCGGTATTTGACTCGATCCCCACACCGAGGAGGAAATCTTTGTGTAAATACTAAGATTTCTTTTCGGGTCTGGTTGGTTGTAGGACTACCCTCCGTGCCTCGGAAAGCACGTTAAGCCGTTGGTCCTGATTATTATAACATCATCTATAATAATCGTATATCAAGGAACGGGCAGCAGCGTTTCCTTGTGTGGTACAACATCATTCTGCGGTCACCAACCCGCCTGCCAAGCGTGGTGACTATGGCAAATACCTTCCCTCGGGAGGAGGCCCATGTTCAGCAGTGGACGTTATACGGGCTGATGATGATGATGATAAGTTCATCAGCCCGTTCACGTCTACTGCTGAACATGGGCCTCCTCTTAAAAGATGTTGGCAAGCCAGGGTCATTGAGGGAATGGCAGGCGGATTGGAGATCGCAGAAATATGGTATGAATTTGATCTGACAGATGCTGCTGCCCATGCATCAGCTGTATATCCCTGAGTCCCTCTTACGAGCTCCATAGGAAGACATTGGGAAGTCTATTTTAAGCTGGGAACCATCAGATGGATGTATCATGGATCAGGGTGACAACATAACTTACGTAGATTAACTCTTAGAACTCCGACCCAATTAAACACGTCTGACTGTCCGAAATTCCCTTCTGGAACTATTGATGTCTTGGATCTGTCACAGCGTTGCCAATCCGCTCGTCCATTGTGTATCGCGATGCCTACATAGAAGGAATATAGGTACCATTTAATATTTAACTAGTACCCCGCGCGCGGTTTGAACCCACGTACATACTCTCAATAAATAGACTATCTCACACTGAAATAAGTTTTCAAATCACACCAGTAGTCAACACAAAGTCTTCAAAGTCAAAAGTCAAAAATTCTTTTTTCATATACACATTTAAAATATTTTAAATCATGTTCTTATGATGCGTCCCTTTCTTTTACTACCACCAGTTCTGGACGTGGCAACTCTGAGAAGAACTAGCAAGAAACTCAGAGGAATCCTTTTCTTTTTCAGCTTTGTACATTATGATATGATGATGATGATATCTGTTTATGTATTATTGTGAAAACATTTTATTGCAATTACAATATTTTTCCTCTTTTTTTCGGCGGGACATACTTAGTTAGCCAGGAGGCTTTTGCTTCTTCACCGGGAATAAAGGCGAGCAGAACACCAGGCTTAATGAATGGTTTAAAACTACAAAGTAAGTAACCTGCGCAAGGTGACGCTCCCTGTGGGGCTTGGACCTCGGCTCAGGTCGGTCGCTGACCATGAGCTTGAGGGATTATGACTTTTAGTATTTATATTTTAGGGAAGTTTTGTGCACCTGTAGCTCTTTATTATTTATAGCTGACCTTTATTTTACTACTGAGCAGTAACTAGCAAATTAATTATACTTTAGCAATTAAGTAAATAGCTTTAGGTTATTGATATTTATGATTGGTCATAAATTACATACCTATTATTTATTAATCATATGTCGGTATGATGAGATTGATTGCGCGCTCAAACAAGCACTTGTCTAAGACAAATAACATATTATAGTTATCCTATAGTACTAAGACTGACCACAAATTGGGGAAGCGTTCTTCAAACGTGTCACATGCGGACGACGTGACGGCGGGAATAGCGGGTAACGGGGGGTGACCTCGGCTATAGCGTCGTTCGCATCGCTTGAGGGTCGCGCATGTTCAATGTAGGGTCTGCCTCAGGTTTTCGTTTGGCATCATCATCACACACATCTCGGGTAAAGCGTTTTTGACATAGTTCCCATGGTTGCTTGATGAAATAGTATGGTAATTTACCATCTGATGCCCTCGTAGACCCTAAGTCCGAGAGGCCTGCGAACTGTTTATATTTAGTATTAATGTGTGACAAGCTATGCCAAGCTTATTCTCGCAAGGGATAACCGTAAAGTAGCGCGACAGTTGCACAATATTCCCCTAATATAGGGTTGTTATATCTTAAATTTGGCAACCCGAAGAAGACGCTTGAAAATCCCGGATTTTAGAGCCCAAAACCCGGACATGACACCTGGTTTTTTAAGCATAGTCAATGTAATAAAAAACAGCTAGAAATGTCAAAGACTTTCAATTTTTGCCCGAGTCTTTAAATTTTAAACCTGGACTGCAAATGAAGTCCGGCCCGGACTCAACCCGGACACTCTCTAAACTAGATCCGGGGAAACCCGGACGGATGGCAACCTACTCTAAGAGTTTAAAGTCATAATTGCTCAATGCCCAAGCCAGCGACCGCAATGAGCCCAGATCCAAATCCTCTCTCTCTTGCGCAGGTTGCTTAGTTTGTAGTTTTGAAACCATTTATTAAGGCAGGAGCCTTTATGCCCGGTGAAGTAGCTAAAGCCCTCTGGCTAACTACATGCTCTAATAAAAAACCAGAGACCACCGAGCCGAGGTCCAAGTTCCACGGGCACTCTCTTGCGCAGGTTGCAGTTTTTAAACCATTTAATAATGGTGAAATAATTTCTGCTCGCCTATATAGCCCCGTGAAGTAGCAAAAGCCTCGTGGCTAACATAAAACTATTGACCTATGACACGCTTTGTACACATTTGTGCAGTGCCTCAATGTATCTGCTATTATTTTCGTAGTGAAATAATAATTCAAAACAAAAATACTTACAAATACAAACAATTACGGCTGTGAAACTACTGACACACATTCTACAAGCCACATTTATGAGCAATTACTTCTTTAACTGCTTCCATAATGGTCATTTAATTAAAAGTTTATATGAAATGAAATCAAGCATATCGCAGATTAAATGAAACAAACTAATATACAACATAAGATATTGCTTTTTTTTCTTCTTTTTCATAAATGAAACTTCCAAGTCGTATATTGATGCGTGCAAAATATTTTTTTTCATAAACTTAAGCCTAGATATATATACAAAATTAGTCATACAATTGGTGAAATGTTAACGCCGTATTACTATTACTAAGACTCCGCTGTCCAACCATTTATTAAGGCTGGAGCTCTGCCTTTATGCCCGTAGAAATAGCAAAAGCCACGTGGCTAACTACGTATGTCCGACATAAAAAAATAGAAAAAAACCCCGCTGTCCGTCGGCCTGCCACCAGGCTGTATCTTATCAACTGCCAAGCTAGTTGAAATTTTAATAGGTGATGTATTTTATATTCCCTAAAACAACAAAGACTGAGGAGAATAAATTAAATACGATTTAGATGATTCACAAAGCATGGATAGTAGTCTCTCAATCAACCATACCCAGAAAGAAATCTTAGATTTTACACAAATGCTTATTGTGTTCAGTTTCAGAATCGAACCCACAATTTATACAACTCAAATCTAGACTGGGTATGCCGCTAGGGTACGGAGATTGACTTTGTTTACTTCTCATTAATTGTAAATATCGAATCACTGACTATCCACAGGAAATTGCAAGATTTTGATCAGTAGATAACTCCTTACTGATTCTATACTGCAAACATATATATAAACGTTGATATTATTGCAGTTAATATTAAATAAGGAGATAAATGTCGTCGCGTAGCATTGTAACTCGCGCTTTAAGTCTCGGAGGTCAGGGATTCCAACCCCACGCTGGACAAGTAATATTTCTGTAAAGTCTAAAATTTATATCCAGTATATATGATTGGTTCGTTGAGGGACTACATTCCGTGCCCCGGAAAGCAAGTTAAGCCGTTGGCCCCAATTATACAGGGTTATTTTTAAAACATTAACAACCTTTCAGGGGGTGAAAGAACTGATGATTATGAACAACTTTTACTATGGGACCAACCCTGAAATCGCGAAAAACAATGGGCAGTTTCTTTGTGTGTTACAACATAATACTAATCTAATTTGATTATTATTATTATCTATTCAATATTTTATTTTAATTTTAATTGTAAGACAATTTTATCGAACATAGTTAAATATAATAGTATTTAAATGTAATAATAATTGTTTTTGCTTATATTATAGTGCATGCAGTGCTCTTCTGTAAGTAGTGAGACACAGAAGAGCGGTTTCGCACTACGTCCGATCCGAATCCGATCCTTAGAACTATTTCTATAGTAATTTACGCACTAGATCCGATGTCCGTCATCTGATTTCTTTCCAAATTTCTAGACAAATATTTTCACGGGTTCGGATCGGATTCGGATTGGACGTAGTGCGAAACCGCTCTTAGACTTAAGTTCACATTGTAATTGCTTTTTTTAACGTAACGTGTAGGTACTCATTGTTGAAGAGCCAAATAAATACTGCGATCACAAACCCAAAATTCCCTTTCATCGTTCTTATTGAAAGTAACCATCGAACTTCAAAGCAAACCATAAACCACGCAGTCAATTACTAAGCTAACATGTTGAACACAACTCGGTGGCCTGAGATCAGACCACGTTTAGACTAAAAAGCCCTGGAATAACCTCGTGGGCCAGTTTATAGGGACAGAGTTCTTGTTGAATATTAATAGATGCGCTACAACTTGCAGCGTTTGTTCTTCGCACTAGAACTCGTTGGTTTGTTCTTATTACGTCTTTCAATGATCCCATTAAAATTTCATTATAATCAGCCCGTATATTCCCTGCTGAATTAGACTCAAAGGGGGTAGGAAAAAGTAGAAAGCAATCTATGATGTTACCCAAAGGTTTTTTGTCCGGGATTCTAACAACGTTTACATGGTTAAAGTCACAGTCAATAACAGCAATTTTATAAAGAAACATTTCAAAGTTTACTTCTATTATAACAAGAAAAGCGTCTTAATGCTGATCTGAAACTGCAAAGGCAGTATACATCGGGATTTTGTTGTCATTGTTAATAATTGGCTAGAAGATTTACCATCAGTATTACCAAAAAAACTGAACAAGAAAAAAAGTTGCCCTCAAGGAAATAATTATACAATAAATTATACATGGCAAAATAAGTTTTAATACTTAATAATAATAAGGTTTAATATGATGTTGGATGGATATGTTGGAAGCCAAAAGCCAAAAGCCAAAAAAAAAGATGGATGGCCTTTGTGAATAATGACATGTGTGAGAAAGCTGTTAGAAAGGAAAATACGTCTAATAGAAAAAATGGAAGAGGATGACATATTGCGACGACCCCAAATCATGAAAGCAGGACAGATAGATGATGATAATGACATAATAATAATGGAGTAAATATATAATAAACTAGCTGACCCGGCAGACTTTGTACTGCCTCAATCGATAAATAAAAGACCTAAACATTTGTATAAAATATACTGGCCCGGAGAGACTTCGTTTATGCGGTGTCCTACATCTACCCTACTCCTACCCTACCCCTACCCTACCCTACCATATCGAAGAAGGCGTTCGTTGGTTCAACCTACATTTGGTTGAACGAATAAGCATCTAACACAGGTTTTAAGTTATTTAATCAGTGATATTTTAATTTTAGAAAGGATATAGGTACATAGATCGATTGTACTACCAAAAATATATATTTTTGGTGAGTATTAACAAGGACTATAACTCGCGGCATCTGTAAGTACAAAGTGGAGCCAAGTAGTCCGCAGTAATATATAGCCCGACACCCAACACCACCAAACTGGGCCTTTAACTTCTACTCACAGAAACACGAATACGCATTTTGTTGTTTATAAAGGTTTGCTTTGTAAACGATAACAAAATCTCCACAAATTTACAAATGCATTTAAACTTAAACTACTGAACGGATTTGATAAATAAAGTATTAAAAAATATCGTAGTAATTGGTAAACATTTTCCGTAAAGTATTCAAAAATTTAAAATTTAAATACGGGCGGTGTCATCGTTTAAATATTTAATTCAAAATGCAACTTTGAAGAAATTTGTCAAATTAATGTGAGACACATTACCGATAGATGGCGCTAACGTCTTCCTTAGAGAAGATTGATAAATTTCGACGACCGGTTTGGGTTTCACCGTGGCCGAATGATTAAGGCATTAGAAGCTAAACCTAAGATGCAAGTTCGAATCCTGCCTGTGGTCTAAATTTATTAATCTCAATTTTTTAATTTAGTAATTGGTAAAAATTAAAAAAAATAAGTTTGCGTTGAAGTGAGATACGAAGGCTACCTTTCATAGGGAAAATCATTAGTCCAGTTAGGTATACTAATATTTAGTCCTTGTCATGCTAAGGTTGTTGCGGGGTTTTGCCATTATCACCATACTTGGCAAGCGGATTGGTGATCGCAGTTCTATCCGACCCGCCGGAGAAGAGTGCGCCCGCGAACGCGACGCGTCCCCCCTCGTCCTCCTGACTCTAAGTTTGCAAAGAACCATCCGATGCCCCCGTAGACCCGAAGTCCGAGAGGACCATGAACTGTAAAGTAGAGCGACAGTTGCACAAAACTCCCCTAAAATACTTTTTTTATTATTTATAATTCACCTGCCACTATAAATATTGTGGCAACATTGATAGCTTGTATTTTCCAATTAATTACATTATTATGCTTAAACATTTGAACAATAAGTAAATAAAATAACACATTACAATATCATTCATCAAACTAAACGAGGACATAACATTAAATAAAAACAAACAATTATTATTAATTTAGGTACGGCCCAAACAAACAAATACACACCCCTAAAATACTATCATAATCCCTCAATCTCATCGCCAGCGACCGCCCTGAGCCGAGGTCCAAGCCCCACAGGGGGTGCCCCCTGTGCGGCCTCGAGGCTAACTAAGTATGTCCGAAAAAAAAAGTGATCGCAGTATGATGGTACCCAATCTTGATCTGATAGATGCTAATGCTCAACCACCAGGTATCTGTGTCTTACTCGTCTATAACGACACCCATGGGAAGGACATGAGGTGGTTTATTCCAAGCCGCGGAAACAACGTGGCAGTACCATCTATCTATACTAAAATACAGTAAGCTGTAGAATTTATTTTAATGTTCTTTGTTCTTTATTAAAAGACAACTCCCGCACTAGGGAAATAAATCCCTGTGTCGCGGGGGATTTTACAAACATTCATTTCACGGACACAAAGAACACCCAGACTCAGAACAACTATTTGTGGTTCACACAAATAATTGTCCCGGGTGGGAATCGAACCCAGAACACCAGGACTCAGAGGCAACTATCATAACCACTGAGCCACCGGTGTGTTAATGTGTTAATCTCAGGAACTACTGGTCCAATTTAAGAAAAAAGAACGATCTCGGAGTTTCTTATAGTCTTTCTTCTCCGGGTGTCACAACGTAGGTAGATAGAGAAAGACTCGTAGGAAGCTAGGATAGGGTCCGGTCGTCCTCGCAAGGCGAGGCTCGCGACGCGTTCTATGCTTCGACCTAATCCCAGCCCGCGCTGGTTGATTCTAATTATATTTATAGTACGCGACTATCACATGCCACATTGGTAGATTTAAATTCTATTTAATAACATTACTGTGGAAATGTATACTAATTAATAAGTCAATATTGTTTTTTTCTTTGTATATTTTTATCATTGTATTTGACTTATAATAAGTACGATCGATTCGTCTACATTATCAATAAACGTTGTCATTTCATTTCATTTTCATTTCATTTCATTTTCATCTCATTTCATTTCATTTTCATTCCATTTCATTAGAAAAATTATTTCAGTGTTACTTAGCTCATTTATTGAGAAAGGCTATAGGTTATATATTATTATGAATTTCCAGCTTGAACGGGAGGTACGCGGGTGCACGTTATTGAATCTGTGATTGTTATAAGGCTACATGGCTGACCCACAGTCAGTCTTTTAAACATCCCACAGCTGTCCTTAGAATCTGTTTCCATATTTAACAAAAACCACTCCTGCGCATAATGAACAAGACCTTGTACCCCCATACTGAGCCCGGAGTAATTAACTGCACAAAAATGATGTGCCGAGACAGACGGCGGTAAATCAACGGAACCAATTTGCATTCACACTTGTTACGGTTTTTTATACTTTGTTTGTTGTGGGTTTTGCTATAAAATTTACATATACTGGGTGAATTTTTATACCGTCTTAAAAATAATAGGGCGTGTATATGAAATAGATGTCTAAGGCATAGTTATTTTATCTTATTTTTTATTGACAATCTATGGAATATTCCATAGCTTATACTAGTAGCATGGTACCTATTTTTGGGTAGATATTTAAGGCAAGCTGAAAACTTGTCACATACTCCTCCTATTATACCCCAACACGGAACGGAACTGCAGACCTGGCTGGTGAGTAGCGAGGCTAAGACCCCTATTCTTTTAATGTTTAAAAATATTATTGAGGCAATATGACATTCTTATATGTTGTAGTTTAATGTTTCAAGAATATAAAAAATTATAATCCAGACGATTGAGTCAGGATTTTAACATCGCCAGACGCATGCAATCATTGCAAAAATACTAATATAAAAATGTATTTGAGGCAATTTGAAATTTTAAAAGAGTATAGTTTATAACTCAAAATAAGCTTCTGAAAAAGAAAATGGCTATGCCCCATATATATTTTGAATAAAAAAATGTTAGGGGTAGGTAGAGTTAGCCCGGCTACCCACCAGTCAGGTCTGCAGTTCCGTGTGGGGGTATAGTAGGAGAGATAAGTGTCAAGTTTTCAGCTTGCCTGAAATACCTACCCGAAAATTGGTGACAGCTCTCGGACTATAATCTCCGTCAGCGACCACTATAGGTGCCCTGAGCCGATGTCTAAGTCCCACTCGCGCGCTCTTGCGCAGTTTGCTTAGTTGTATTTTATAAAATCATTTAATAAGGGAGCGTTCAAGTATTACTTAACGCAATTTTTGAAGATTGTTGACCCCCCCTCCCCCCCTTGTAACGCACCGTAACGTGTTTCTGAACCCCCCCCATTCCCCCTCTCTAAACGTTACGTAACACTCAAGTGATCATTTTGACCCTAAAGTCGTAAAAAGTTATGTAGTTTTTACACTTGGTATAGTTTTAATCTACTGAATAAAACTAGAGAATTTTAATTCGCAACAACTGCATATTTTGTTTATTTTTTTAAAATTTTTGGCTTTTAATTTTTGTTGGTTTTGGTTTGGGAGTTTAAATTCCCTATTTTTTTTAAACAATGTTACGTAACGTGTTGTAAGAAAGACCCCCTTTCGCCCCTGTAACGCATCGTAACGTTTTACGAGACCCCCTCCCCCCCCAAATTACGTTACGTAATACTTGAACGCTCCCTAAGGCTGGAACTCTGCTCCCCTTTAAAGTAAAGTATAAAATACATTTATGTAAAAAAACAAAATTCCAATTAACACAACACGTTACCAAAAAATATACGATCTTATTTTACTAATCAGTGTTAGGATAAGCTTATCTTTTATCAGATTATCATTCTATATCGCAATGCTGAGTGCAGACAACTGATAATAGACTTTATTTCTGAAGGCTATCAGTTGGATTTAGATTGTAGTTGGTATAGAAAGATGAAAGCTAGTCAATCAAATAGTTGAGCGGTTTTCCAACTACATAATGCACAGTGTATCACTGTGTAGGAATATATAACAGTAGGAAGCATTAATAAAATTGCTGAGGCTATTTTTATGTAATATGCTTGAGACTAGCTCTATATATTTTTATTCTACTGTAAAATATAACAGCACCACCCATTGTCTTCCCATGGGTGTCGTAAGTGATTAGGAGAGATATAGTTGATCGATGGGCAGCAGTATCTATTTTGCTCAGGGTTACTAACTATCTTACTGCGCCCACCAATTCGCTTGCCAAGTGTGGCGATTATGGCAATAGCCCTCAACGACACTGGGTTTCTAAGGTCTTAAAAAGGGAGGCCCATGCAGTCGCAGTTGACAACTGTTACAGAAAATAATGATGTCGCTGTTGTCCGTAAAATTATGTAAGTGAAAGAGTTATATATTATTATTATTATTTATTTATTAGGTATTATTATTATTTATTACGTCTTTATTATATTTAATACGTTTTATATACATGACGAGGAAGGACGAGCATCGTTGTTTTTAATAAGGTGTGACGTCATCATTGCTGACGTCACATTCATCAGGATGGTTCTCTATCGAGGGTTGTTGATCCATAGTAACAGCAAAACTCCATAATATGGTTTTCAAGTTCTATTCCAGTAAATTGAGGAGCTCCGTACAGTCCGGCAGCTCGAGCGAGACTGAATTGCAATCGGTCCGCCGGCCGTATTTATACTAAACGAGCGGCTCACAAACAGTAAACAATTTAGTTTGATAATTTTCAAACTATGTGAACAGATAATTATTTCTACAAATATTTCAACGATTTACAAATCATAATTTGATCCTGAATACTTATTTATTAGTCTAGTATTTTATGAACATATTTGTGTTTCTATCAAATCATGCATTGATTCACAATTTATTTATTTTGATGAGACGAGTAATTGTATTTATGTGTTTATCATTAATGAAGTGTTGTTGCTATGCTTATTTTATGTGGTTGCGCCGATACGGCCATTCTGACAGGCGGTGCGCGCTCTGCACCAGCCTCGTTGATTCTCGTCGCGTAATTGTACAATTTTATTTATTTTATTTTATTATTTTGCATCTATGATTAAATCTAAGTTCTGTCCTTTGAGTATGTTATTATTTAGACGGACCATAAGTATCTCAACGAACGCGCTTTAGTGCTACCACCGGATCCAATACGCCCCAACTGAGAAGATCCGGCGAAACAAACTCAGTGGAGTTATTCTACTGCCGGTTTCAACGCGGCCTCATCGAGACGATCCGGCGAAACATACTCAGATAGGCATGTCCAAGAAGTTTTGGTCCAGTTACTTTTATTATTTAGTTGTTATTCACAATTTACCAATCGGTTGTCTTTATACGAATTTTATTTACGTTTTCATTAAAAAACAGATTAAATAATTTATTTAAAGACAGAACTGAATAAATATTTGGGAGTATTATTTTTATTATTACAGATAGTAATTTCTGTGTAAGTCTAGGAATATCAATGCTAATAAGGTGTTGGAAGTTCTCGACGAGTTCTCGGAGGTTCTCGTAGAGTTCTCGGAGGTTCTCGTAGGGTTCTCGGAGGTTCTCGTAGGGTTCTTCGCGAAATCTGCAATACTAGAAAAAACTTTCTCTGAGTTGGGTATCTGTGAGCAACTTGTTGTTGTTATGCAAAAACATGCATTTCTATGTTAGTCTAGGAATATCAATGCTAATAAGGTGTGTAAGGTGTTGGAAGTTCTCGAAGAGTTCTCGGAGGTTCTCGTAGAGTTCTCGGAGGTTCTCGTAGGGTTCTCGTAGGGTTCTCGGAGGTTCTCGTAGGGTTCTCGGAGGTTCTCGTAGGGTTCTCGGAGATTCTCGTAGGGGATGGAATGATGCTGTGCTCTGGGCGGTCCTGTTCGCCGTGGTACACAGAGGCTCTACTGGGAGTATGGAACTAGGTTGAAGGTGTTTATACACAGGTTCTAAAAGAGTTAAATTCAAGGTAATATTTTGTAAATATGTTCAACTCACAGTTTATTGTGGCAATGAATCTTCTTCACTTTGATCTCGTAGTTTTTGCTGAGGCAACCCGTCACTTGATGTGCTTGGTACGGGGCTCTATTTCTATTTCAGGTGATGGTAGTGGCTCATCTTCTGCCGATACGGTTACCTGATCACCAGGTTGTGATGCACGACGAAGTTTAAATTTAGGCTTACCTCCAGAACATAGCGCTCCGGAAAAACTGACCCCGGCAGGAGAACTCCACTCCTCAGCCGTCCGCACCACGAAAGAGGAAGCAAATCGCCTCGTGCGTATCGAAGGAATGTCAACAACAAAAGGGTGAAACCGCTCGCCGCACCCAGTCGTCCGGTGATGGAAGGGTGAAGGGGGCATCAGGTTATGAAGAACCTCCGCACACTCCCTGAAATGTAACCGATAAAAAACCGATAGGCAGGCCACTCGAGGCTCCGAAGACTTGCCTCCACAAGTGAGCCATTGCCTATGACTCTTCGCTCGACGCCCCAATGCATCCAGAGCATCCAGCTTATATCTGAAGATAGATAGAAAGATGTACCGCCCCACCCTGGAGAGGAATGCCGTCAGGACCACCAGCCTTATTCACATCCAGAGTGCAAAGAATGTTTAAGTACCACTTTTTGCCGAATGTAGAAGTCCAATGGGTGGACTTTTACCAGCAGCATCTAGTTGTGAATTCTTAGTAAATAGAGATGCAAATAAGTCTGCTTTCTCCTTGGCGGTGTGAGCTAATGAACCGTTCGGCTCCTGCAGTGGCGGAAAAGAGGACCGACAGAAATAGGCTTCGACCGATTTGGCAAGAAACCAAAAAGCTTTACTCCCAGATGGGTAAGATGCTAGTGTGGCTCCAATGCGTCCAATATGGTCAAAGCGGGCCCTGCGTAGCGCACGTTTGCAAGACTTGGCAGCTTATGTGCTTCAGTACTATCACACTCAGCGCCGAACCATGAACGGGCCTTGTCTCGGAGTGAGACATCAGAAAATGGAACGAAATATTCCATAGTCTGGCATATCACCCCAGAAACAGCCTCCGCGCAGCAAGTTGGGTCGTCTGAAGAGAAGCATAAGCGCAGCCAAGGGTAAGACGCGAAGAAATACCGCATCCCATCCCAATCTGCTGACTTGTATCGCCATACTCGCCTAGCCCCCTTGAGATCGGGATCGGGTGGCGAGCAGACAGACACAGATTTCACCAGACAGTGGTCGGAGCCACCCAACGGCGAGGAAACCGCGACTTGACATGGGTCTGGATCAGTTGTCAGCAGAAGGTCCAAGCAACCGGCCGCATGGCCATCAATGTCGGGCACCCGTGTCAGTCCAGTCACCAGTTGGGAGGGACCAAGCGTCAGTGCGAATGCACACGCCAATCCCCCAGCATGGCCGGTGCTCCGGCATGGGCACAGCCACTCCTGGTGGTGGGCATTGAAGTCCCCCAGAACAACCAGCTGCGCCGATGGGCACCTGAGCTGAGCCAGTTCAGCCGAGTCCGAAAGATAGTGAAACAACCTGGTTGTCCCCATGTTGTCGGTGTGCGACCGATAGACACCAGCATAGAGTATCTGCTCCAAGCGAGAAACTGGAATCCTCAATGTTACGGAGACACCGACAGCAGATGTCATCGCGAGCACACACGCAGGCGCCAGCGCGTGGCTTAAAACTGTGCTCCAGGGTGTACCCCGGGCGGCGCAAGCATGCTGCGTCAGCCGGACATCTGATTTGCGTCTCCATGAGGAACAGCAGATGTGGTTTTTCGGTCTCATGGTGGTGATGGACCGGTATGAGATCGGAGTGCAGACCTCGGATGTTAGAGAGGTGCATTTTTTTTTTTGATCATGAGCGACTTTTCGTGTTCGCCCTCTTCCCACAACTCTTGCATAAACGCTCGAACATTTGCTGATTCATTTGCATCATGTGCATGAAGAATTAAGGTGGCACCCCACCCATGGACGTATTCGGCATAGGTACATTGATCATCGGCTGTTGCCCCTGTTGCGTAGACCCCATTGCTTGAAGCCAAGGTTGAGTCGCAACAGGTCGTGATGAAGCAGTTCCAAGGATCACTTCGAGTCCCACTTCTGATGACGAGGAAGGACGAGCATCGTTGTTTTTAATAAGGTGTGACGTCATCATTGCTGACGTCACATTCATCAGGATGGTTCTCTATCGAGGGTTGTTGATCCATAGTAACAGCAAAACTCCATAATATGGTTTTCAAGTTTTATTCCAGTAAATTGAGGAGCTCCGTACAGTCCGGCAGCTCGAGCGAGACTGAATTGCAATCAATCGTGGCCAATCGTGCTATTCGCACGCGCCCGAAGGGCGCGGGTGAATGGCTTCAGGGTCAGAGCCCTATGGCCATGATGTGCAACGCTACCTGTAAAGACAGATAGGTCATTGGAGTGTTAACTTACCGTTAATGTGGCGAACTCGGTGTTGTTGCGTCAGCTGATCCGGCAAGGCGGATCGCTGACCTCGTACTGTGTCTTCACTGGTTGGTGTCAGCTGATCCGGGTGGATCACTGACCTCGAAGTACTCCCGATGATGATGGTGAGCGCGCTTGGGGGCCCAGGCTTCCGGTGGGCGGCTGTGGAGTGGCGCTATGCCTTTGGCAAGCGGGTGACTCGTTCTGTCGGCCCGATCGAACATACTTGTCGCGAGACGTCGGACAAAGTCGTCGAGTCCCTCGTGCTTCAGTCCGTCGGAGATGGTCTTGTTACGTACGTAGTACGGAGCGCCTACGATGGTACGTAACGTCAGGTTCTCCTGTGCCTGCAGTCGTGCACGGTTGCCGTTCGATGTGAACGGCATCCATGCTGGAGCTGCGTAGGTAAGCCTGGACCTAATATAAGTTTTATACAAACCTAGTTTGGTGCGTATGGGCAGCTTCGAGCGAAACAAGGCGCCGAGCTTGCCTCGGGCGCACCTTGTCTTGGAGATCGTGTCCTGGACGTGAGCGTTCATCCTCACTCGGCGGTCGATGGTGACTCCCAGGTACTTGACTGTGGTCAGCCAAGGTACTGCTTGTCCCTGTATCTGGATGGGAGAGGGTAGATGCGACGATCCAAATAGGATAGCCTGCGTCTTGTTCACGTTCATCCGCATCCTCCATCTGTCGAGCCATGGTGGTATGTCTTCGAGTGCGGACTGTAGCAGCCGCGCCGCTCTCGACTTGTCTCGAGAGGTGGTGTAGATCGCGGCGTCGTCGGCGAAAAGTGCCAACTGCGCCGGAGCCGACACCGGGATGTCGTTGGTGTACACGTTGTAACACGCAGGGGAAAGGCAACTACCTTGTGGTACTCCCGATTTGATGGGGCGGTCGCTCGATGTGCAGTCTTCGACCGCAACGTGGAACGACCTCCCGTTCAGGAAGGAAGCGAGCACCCGGGCTAACCTCACAGGTAGTGGGGAGGGGGAGGTGATGAACTTATAAATAAGACCATCATGCCATACCTTATCGAAGGCCTTCTCCATGTCCAGGAAGGCGGCTGCTGTGTACTCTCGGCGGTTGAGCGTGGTTGTCACGTGGTGTAACACTCGCGTCAGCTGCAGGGTGGTCGAGAGGTCACGGCGGAACCCGAACTGTTCGGGTCTCGGGGTGAAACACTCGTTGAGGTGCTGCAGGAAGAGGCGCTCGAACACTTTCGAGATAGTGTTGAGCAGGGTGATGGGCCTGTAACTCTCGGGCTTCCGTAAGTCCTTGCCGGACTTGGGAAGCATGATGACCCGGCCGTTACGCCAGGCGGTCGGGAAGTGTCCGGTCCGCGTGATACCGTTGAACAGCCGCGTGACGGCGGCTACCTCCCGGGGCGGTAGTCGTCGTAACGCATTGTTCGGTATGCGGTCCGGACCCGGCGCTTTCCGCGGGTTGACGTATAGTAGTATACGTCTAACCTGCTTCGGTGAGAAGACGACTGGGTCATCCTCGGGAGTCACTGGGGTGGCTAAGTAGGCACTCACGTGCTGCTCCACTCTCGCCGTGTGTTCGGGGTCGCAGCTCGGAAACGGGCTGAACTGTTTCTCGAGTGATGCTGCGAATATCTCCGCGCGGTCCGCGGCCTCGTACCGAAGCAATCCGTCGGCGTTGAGGAGCGGGCGGACCGGGGGGCGCTTTCCTGTAAGCTGGCGGCACAACCTGTGGACTGAAGGGACGTGGTCACTTATCTCCACAATGTGTTGCTCCCAGGACTTCTCGGCGTGGTCGTTCAGTGCTAGTTTCACTTTCGCCACCGCTCTGTTGAGGGCTGTCTTCAGCCCGGGATCTCTTGTCAGCTGCCACCGCTTCCTTACCCGACGTTTGTATTCTATGAGAACACGAATTCGGGTCGGGAGCGGCTCGGGGTCGTGGGTCCTCGGCTCGATGCTCGTAGACTCCTGTAATGCAGACCTAAAACAATGGGAAATGTCAAGGGCTACCTTGTCAACATCATCGGGGGTCGACACGGGACCCGAAGCGATGGTGTTGTCGACTATCTCGATGAATTTGCCCCAGTTGACGTTTGTGTGCGTCGAGGGGCGGGCGACTCTGGTGGGCGGCTCGCTGATGGTCAGCAAGACTGGGCGGTGATCGGAGGGCAAGTCCATCAGTACCTCCTGGCCGATGGTCGTCCTCAAACCTTGGTGTAGTACTATATCGATGACCGTGCTACCGTGTACACCACCAGGTGTGGTCTGGTGATGATGGGTAGGTTCGTCGGGGCCATCGATATAGTAACCGTGGTTGTCGGAGTCTGCCAATAGCGCGACGCCCGCAGCGTTCGACTTATCGCAGTTCCAGACGGGGTGCTTAGCGTTAAGGTCGCCAGCGACCACCGTCGGGGTGTTCGTGCTGAAGATTTTGCGAATGTCGCCAGTGTCTAGAGTGTTTTGAGGCGGGCGGTATACCGCAAACAGCCTCATACTCTCACCGGCGACATTCACCAAAATACCCAGCACGTACATGGCGTTGAGCTCGAAGTGCGGGATGGCTTGATGCACGATGTTCCGTTTCACGAACACCGCCAGCCCTCTGTAAGCGCGGCCTTCACTGGATACTTCTTCCTTCCTGTAAGAAATATAATTAGGAATTCTAAAAGGTTCCCCGTCCTTGAGGTGAGTCTCACTTACCAGGAGAACATCCACATTCCTTTCCCTAAGGAAGTGGATGACAAGACGACGCTTCCCCCTGATGCCCTGGGCGTTCCAATGAACTACCCGGAGTGTGCTAGACATTCTGGCTAGACACTGCAACAATCGCGTTGAGGATCGCCTTGTGAGCAGCCGATCCCGGGGTGGTCAAAGCCAGGTTATCGACCAGTACCTTAAGGGCACTAGCGATATCACCCTTTTTAGGGGGTGCAGATACCTTTTCGGTACAGGCGGGCTTGGGGGCTGCGCTGGGTTGCGCGGCGGTCTTCTTAGGCCCCTTCTTCTTCTTCTTCAGCGGGGCTCCACGGGGCGTCGGGTTGTTTGCAGGGGCCATGAGTGACCCTTGCGCCGCTTCCGTAATGGTAGTGCGCTGCACCACTGCTGGTGCAGCCTTACCACCGGTGGTGGAGGCGGAGGGACCCGCTCTCCTGTTTCGTGCCTCCTTCTTGAAGAGGGGGCACGATGTGTGGCTAGCGGGGTGATCGCCTCCACAGTTGGCGCATGTGGCGCCTTGCTCACGAGGGCGTGTGCACTCGTGTGCTCTGTGTGAGCCTCCGCACTTCACACATGCCACTGGTCTGTGGCAGTTGTGTGAGGAGTGGCGGAAGCCCTGGCACCGGTGGCATTGCGCCGGTCCCTTGCGCCCCTTCCAGGCCTCCACGCGTAAACCGGACATGCACAACATCTCCGTGATGTTGTACACTGCCGGTACCACGCCTGGAGTCCTCTTGAGGAGGGCAAAGAACAGGCAGCCCGAGCGGCCTGCCTTGGGGCGGATGCGTCTCGTGGCTTCCACCTCGTAGCCGCGTCCGGAGAGTTCCTCTTTGATCGCCTCCGGCGTGGTGTTGCTGGGCAACCCGCGGATGGCGATCTTGACGCTGCGCTCCTGCGGCAGCGTGTATCCATGCCAAGACACGTTTTCTGTCTTGGCCAGGTCCGCGAGATACTTCTGTATCACGCGGTACTCGGTTGGATCTTGGGGGTTGAACTTTATGCCCTCCCCGAGGGGGCGGGCATTGGGGTTCTTCCCTAACAAGGCCTTGATGGCCTTGAAGTGCTTCTCCCAGTTTGGGAGGCGATCCACCACTATGGGTGCGCCTCGCTCCTTGGGAGTGGTGGGCTGCGGGCCATCAACCAGTTTGGGTTGCGGCCTCGGCGGCGTCGGCGAGCGGGGAGAGGGCTCTGGTGAGCGGTGAGGGGGCGTCGGTGAGCGGGGAGAGGACACAGGCTCAGCGGCGGCCACGGCTGCAAACGACGGGCGCGGAGGGCCCACCGGTGACCGCGATCGAGGCCGTTTGCCAAACGGTGGGGATGCGGACCGGGAACCCTTCCGTGCCCTCCAGTTGGTGCAGTCCCTGGAACGCTCAGGTACCTGGGACGGCTGAGGAAGAGGCAGAGATGGGAGCAATATCTCTGGAGGGTCTGGGTCGGCCACCACAGATGGGCGGGCATACCCCAGGGAGAGTGCAACCATGCGGTTGCATACGCTCGACGAGATGGTAGTGCCGGCTCTGGCTGCGTTCTTCAACGCCTCCAGCACTTTGAGCCATTCCTCCTGCTCCTTGGTGATTGGCTCGTACTTGCTCTTCAGCAAGCACTCTCTCTGCTCTGGGCTGAGAGAGGACTCCGAAGAGGCGGGCGATAGCGGCGACTCAATGTCCATGCCGTCGGCTGACGACATGTCTGGAAGAAAATCAAAATAAAATTAGTGGCACACGCTGTGGGCTGCGCTAGTATGCGCAGACAACGGCAGCGAGCCCGCGTTTCCCCGCAACTCGACCCGAGTACACCACAGGGTGACACGGGTGAGTCGCGGTACTCGAAACGGGGCTACGTCACTACTGTTGTCTACACTGCACACTAACACCGCACAACAAACATGGGAGTACACTAAAACAGTGTGAGCACTCGAGCGCGTGAGCGCGGGAGAGGGGGAACGCAGGTAGTCGGTCGGCGGGAGCGAGCGCGCAAAACACGTCCGCACTCAACGGCCGCTACGGGCGAACTGATATGTGTTGAATTGCAATCGGTCCGCCGGCCGTATTTATACTAAACGAGCGGCTCACAAACAGTAAACAATTTAGTTTGATAATTTTCAAACTATGTGAACAGATAATTATTTCTACAAATATTTCAACGATTTACAAATCATAATTTGATCCTGAATACTTATTTATTAGTCTAGTATTTTATGAACATATTTGTGTTTCTATCAAATCATGCATTGATTCACAATTTATTTATTTTGATGAGACGAGTAATTGTATTTATGTGTTTATCATTAATGAAGTGTTGTTGCTATGCTTATTTTATGTGGTTGCGCCGATATACACATTTATGTTTTTAAATAATGTTTCTAAGATGCAGTCTTTGTTTTTTTAATCCGCCAGTTTTGGACGTAAAAACTTGTAGGTATAGTTAACAAAAAATCGAATACGGGATAATTAAAATTTGTCATATTGTTTACACTGGGTTGGTTGATTGTTCTGCTACAAGATGACACAAATATACAGTGTTTAACGTCAACTTACACAAACATTCTTATCTGCATTAAGAAATCGACTTCTCAGTATAACTCGAACGATTTATCCGACGCGGCATAACGACATTAATTTATTAATACACGTAACAAATTAAGAGACATTCTCATTTAGCAGCATTGTAGTTAACTAAAAGATTTTGAAAATGTATATTAGTTTAAAAGAGGTTGTGTTTTTGATGTTTTTCGTGGTTGTGTTGTTTATATTGTTTGTATATTTGCTGGTGTGTGATTATTTTATACGGAAAATCGTTGTCAAAATTTTCGGTAAGTTTTTTATTATACCTATATATAGAACATGCTAAACCTATGTATAATTTATGCCATCAAAAACATACTTGTAAAAAAACCCAAGTCTCGTAACGCAGTTTTTTTACCGTAAAAAGTTGTGAGATCTATGTAATACCAAGTCGGTTAATTTATTCGGTCCCTACTTAAGGGACCTTCTGCCTTAAGCTATTACGTGGTTATCTCACCTAACAGAATCTTATAATGACCATATCAACATTAAAACTTTAAAGTTTTAAATAATCGATTAAATTGGCCATCGGATTAAATTAGAATGTATCTCACAAGTGTTTATTGGCCAAGTCAATCTAATATTCATAACATAAAAGTTTTAAATTTTGATAAATGTCATTATAAGATTCTGTTAGGTTAGGTTAGGTTGAATTCAGGCTCTTATCTTTATCCACAACGAAGTTATAGGGGGTCGAAAATGGCCTGAGTTGCTTCGAGAAAAGATAGGTACGGCCGTGCAACTTTTTTTTTTTTTTTATGGTCTCATAATTGAGATGATTAAAATTCGACCACCGGCAGGACTCGAACCTGCATCTTAGGATAAGCCCCTAATGCCTTAACCAATTAGGCTACGGTGGAACCCTACCGGTCATCGAAATTTATCCGATTAGTCCGAGAAGCCCGCAAACTGTAAAGTAGAGCGACAGTTGCACAAAACTCCACCAAAATACTAAAAGTCATAATCCCTCAATCTCATCGCCAGCGACCGCCCTGAGCCGAGGTCCAAGTCCCACAGGGGGCGCCCTCTTGCGCAGGTTGCTTAGTTTATAATTTTTAAACCATTTATTAAGGTTGGAGCTCTGCTTGCCTTTATGCCCGGTAGAGTAGCAAAAGCCTCGTGGCTACCTAGGTATGTCCATCCGAAAAAAACTGAAACTGAAACTAAATTTAACAAATTGAGTGGCACGAAAGTTGATCAACTTACGATTCGTATTATTTTCATAAAATCATGCTGTTTCATCCTCTACGTGTCAGATAGTAATAATTATAATATAATGTATCAATTTGCACAGATATCCTATCAACTGATAATATTAAACCTAAATGTTATAACATCAGTTTACTCCTGACCTCCACCATGGAGGTTTCTGTATTACTTCTACCGTTTTTAGTGTTAGTCATTATATATTCTGTGACATGTGTGTTGTTACATTGCTGTCATTGGTGCGGTGAGTTGTTTTGTTTTGTATTGGAAGCACGCAATGGATATCGTAAATTGTTGGTTGGTCGTTTTTTTAAGGTTAATTAGTGAAGAAGTTCATTTGTGGAACCGATGGATAAAAATATTTTGCATTTGGGAAAGATATATCTATCTCATACAGATCATCGTATACACGTCTATTGCTGAACATGGGCCTCCTCCCGAGATGTGTATTTGCCATAGTCAACTCGCTTGGAAGGTGGGTTCGTGACTCACACACATATCTAATTGCGTTATTTTTTTTATAAGTAAATACAATAACAATAATAAAGGAATTGTATAATAACAATCCTACAGTACTGAATACATTTTTACCTAGTTGAAACCCAAAATACAAATGACAGACATTTATCTTAAAATGCAAACTTTGTAACGTAGTAGTAACAATATAGCCGGTAATATGATTTATTTACCTTTTCGTTTTAAGACGAGGTTCCCACGGAAACTGTATGACACTCACGAATGATGTGGCTTTCTAGAACTTCGCCAACTTTACCTCATTAATATTTTTTATCAATTAATAAACAACTAACGACATCTTACATCAAATGGGATATTTAAAATGAACTTGTGTTTACTGCCATCTAGCGATGAGTAGTAGTAATCATTGTTGTACCAACTTTTTGACAAGATGGCGCTGCAAGAGATGTATTGCTAACAATTGTGTTCGATTTTTTATCGTCTTATCTTCTCAAAATATAAAGATGATTTATTAAAGTACTGTAAGAAATCATAAAATGTAATATGTTCCAGCTGCGTTAGATAAATTCATCAACAAGGAAAATTATTTATTTTTGTGTTTAGGTACAATCGATGTATACCTATAGATAGGCGTATAATTTCAATGGCGTTCAAATTTCGGATTAAAATACTTCGAACCTGTCTTAAGGATGCCTGTTCCATGTACCTACATTTATCATTACACTTAGGTATTATTGTTGTCTCCTTCGGAACATTTTTTTTGTGAGAAGAAACGTTACGATGTATTTTTTAAATTTGAATATTACCTTTTAATGGTACCTACGTAAGACTGATAAGTACTGATAACTAACCGCCCTTCCAAATATTTATCAACGATAACAAAATCTCGGTGTAGGTATATCTTTCTAATTAATGGTTACCTCAATTACTGTTAGATAATTTATTTCTTGTGCCGTGCGTGTGGTTTCCGGCTTAGAATAGACCACCCCATGTCCTCCCATGGGTGTCGTAAAAGGCGAGTAAGGGACATATGGCTGATGGATGGGCAGCAGCATCTATTAGATCAAGGTTTACATCTTACTGCGATCACCAATCCGTCTGCCAAGCGTGGTGATTAAGGCAATATCCCTCTACGATCCTGGCTTGCCAAGGTCTGTAAAGAGGAGGCCCATGTTCAGCAGTGGACGTAAACGGGCTGTTGATGATGAATTTATTTCTTGGTTAATTTATTCAGTCCCTACTTAAGGGACCTTCTGTCTTAATCTATTACGTAATCAGCTCATCAAACAGAATCTTATTGTCACCATAATTATTATCTAAATTAAAAACTTTTATGTTATGAATATATAATTCTATCATAGACAACCTCCGTAGCATAGCGGTATTTGGCTCGCTTTAAATCTCGGAGGTCGTGGGTTACATAATAATATAACGAATGAATGAATGGATGGCTCCGTGCCTCGGAAAGCACGTTAAGCCGTTGGTCCCGATTGTTATAACACAGCATCTATATCAATCGTATACAAGGAAACGGGCAGCAGCGTTTCCTTGTGTGTTATATCATAATACTGCGGTCACCAATCCACCTGCCAAGCGTGGTGACTGTGGCAGATAGTCTCCCTCGGGACGAGGCCTATGTTCAGCAGTGGACGTTACGATACGGGCTGATGATGATGATGATTGATCATATAATTCTATGTCCCACTGGAAGATAAGTAGGTAATATAGATAGCCGAATCTAATACATATAAGTGCAAGCGCCCTTACAGTTAGTCTCACAATATAAAAACCTTATCTTTTATCTATCAGACACAAACAAACAAACACAATCGTCCCTTCACCGACTTCACAAACCGAAGCAGGTTACTGCGATTACCTATAGGTACTAATATATAAAACTGTACAATTTGTTTGTTTGTTTGCTTGTACACGCATATCTCAGGAACTACTAAACCGATTTGATATTTCAGTTGTAGATAGTCCATTTAATGAGGAAGGTTATACGCTATTTTTAATTATGAAGTTCCCACGGGATGGAGAGTTACGGAAATACTATGCAGCATACTTACTTTATCAGCTTACATCCACTGCTGAACATATCTCCACTTTAACAGATCGTGGAAAGCCAGGGTCATAGAGGGATGGGCCGGACTGCTCATGCGTACCCGGCCCCCGCCAACGGCGGATCGAAGGAGTGTCCGGGGAGTTTTAGTGGTGTAGGGTCCTCTCCTCGTGGTGAGAGTTAGCATACCACGCTATGGAGAGGCGAGTCCCAGATGTCTCATCACCAGCGCGAGAATACGCAGTGGCGGTGGGAATGCGTAAAAGATTTTGACCCCGGACAACAAAAAAAAAAAAAGAAAAAAAAGGGTCCTTGAGGGATATTACCACCCATGGCAGACGGGTTAATGATCGTTGTAAGATGGGAGTACCTTCGAGCTGATAGATGCTACTGCCCATTCAGACCTTCCTTAGTCGGCACTTACGACACCCATAGGAAAGGGTGATCTATACTAAGCCTGAAACCACACGGGGAATTTTGCTTACGATTCTAGTAAATATGTTCTTATTTATAAAGCTGAAGAGTTTGTCTTTTTGTTTGAAGGCATTTTACTATGACAACCTCCGTAGCATACCGGTATTTAGCTTGCTTTAAATCTCGGAGATCGTGGGTTCGATCCCCACACTACTCAGGAAATCTTAGGGTAAATTCTAAGATTTCTTACCGGGTTTGGTTGGTTGAGGGACTAAAGTACATTAAGTAGTTAGTCCCAATTGTTATAACATTATCTTTAATAATGGTATTTCAAAGAACAGGCAGCAGCGTTTCTTCACATAACATAATACTGCGGTCACCAACCCGCCTGCAAAGCGTGGTGACTGGCAAATACCCTCCGCTAGGAAGAGGCCCATGTTCAGCAGTGGACGTTATTCAGGTTGATGATGATGATGATTCTTATGAAGTTACCACGGAAACAGGAGGGTACCTAGTTACCAGTAAGTCTAGCATGATCTATCACTTAGTAGTTAGTGGTAATGTTACACAAGCGTGCCGGATATATTAACAATAGTTTACATAACCGACGACACTTTGCTTAGGTAATCGTAGGATGTTATTCAATGTTTAACGAGAGATTAACTTTACTGCTAGTCGTTTAGATTAAGAGAATAGTGCCTTAGTAATGTTGTTCCAAGTATAGTTCAAAGTAAACATCATCATCATCAGCCCGTATAAAGTCCGTGCTGAACAAGGGCCTTCTTCCGAAGGTGGGTTTTTGCCGTAGTCACCACGCTTGGCAGGTGGGTTGGTGATCGCAGAAATATATTGTAATACACAACGAAACGCTTCTGCCCGTTCCTAGGTATACGATTGTTTAAGATGATGTTATAACAATCGGGAACAACGGCTTAACGTATTTTTCGAGGCACGGAAGGTAGTCCCTCAGCCAACCAGTTTGGTACCTTCCGTAACCTTCTGTAACCATTTTTACGGAATAAATGAATTTGAATCTTTATCATCATAATCAGCCCGTATAATGTCCACTCCTGAACATGGGCTTCATAAAAAATAATAAAAAGGTTTCATTATTTGTATTAAAATATTGTTATTAGTTGTAATGTTCGTTCATTTTGAAGGTTATTTATAAATATCTTTTTCATCCCACCATCTCGGAAAGAGTATTTTTAAACGGTTTTATTTAGCTCACCCCGTTTGTTTTATTTTTAATCTTCAATATCTGAGTGGAAAAGCCGTTTTTATTCTCTAGAGGATAAAGTAAATTGAATTTAGAACATCGTGTGCACTAAGTTTGAATTAAAAAAAACATTAAACCTATTTACTGCTACCTCTATGGTGCCGAATATATCATACAACTTTTTTTTAATTTGTTAAAAACTCAGACTCGGAACCTTCTTGGTGTTCTTTTTTCAATTTGCTTTGTACGCGGTTCTTTACGCGGCATTTTTTCACGTCATTGTTAAACCTTTTATTAAAAACAAGAAACTTGAAAACAAGTGAAAAAACTAAAATGAGTGATTCTAGCGACGAGGAAGTTTGTTTGACGCCAACAGAATTGACTGAAACTGTTAATAATGCGCATTTCCTCGCTGAGGTGGAATGAAAAGTTACGCGTTGCACTCGAGGGCAAAGATTTTTCACCTCGTGCTCTTTTGATTCCCTCGCTAACGCTCAGGATTCTAATTTTGAATCACTCGCTGCGGTCGTGATTCACTTTTAGAATCCTTCGCTTGCTCGGTCATCAAAATTGAACACGCGGTTAAAAAGCAACTTTGCACTCTTGTATAACAAATAACTATTACATTCTTAATTTTAAAGATGTTTCTTACTTTTTTGCCCAAAAATACCATTAACAAAGTTTGTATTCTCCTGTGTTTAGGAATATAAATAAATTAACGTGAACTTAACCTATGCCCGGTGAAGTAGCAAAAGCCTCGTGGCTAACTAAACTACATATTTCCGTCCGAAAAAAAAAGTAAAATTAACAATGGTTTAAAAAAAATATATATTATCGACGCCTTTTGTGTACACGTCTCGACGTCAGTTCGACGTCAGTTCGATTTCTGTATGATGTATCATGTACCCATATCGGTCACCGCCTATCATTAGTGTGTAGTAGAAAAACAAGTTTTTTAAATAATACTTTGTCTAATAAAAAAATAAAGAAAAACACTTTTGATAAAATAGTACCTTAATTACGCATAATTTAATTTAACAAAAGTCTATTCTCGTATATCCACTCTTATATAGACAATGGCTTCTACTTAAAGATTTTGGCATAGGTCACCACACTTATCATTTGCGTTGATTACCGCAATACCAGAATGTACTACACTGCTGCCTTTTCCATGATATAGGATTATCATAGACGTTGTTATGACAACCACCTGTTTCCTTATGCAAACTGCTTGACCTACTGCCTCTCAACACGATGTCGACTCACAATTTTATCAATGAACTATAATATATTCGTAAGATAGCGCGTGTAGTACTGACGGCCTCGGTTACTTACACGCCGCGATAGAGAACGAACGTCTCTGACAAACGCGCATTAGAAACATAAACATTAACGAAACAAATCAGCAAAGATAAACAAACGAATTGAAATCAAATAAACATATTTAAAAAAATAACTAGTGTCAAATCGAACAATTTAAAATAAAATAAATGTAAACAAATTGATTTAAATTATTAAATTTGAAATTAGAATTGTTTATGTGGTTATGTTTGGATTGAAAAATTAAATTTATATTTTAATTAATCAAATCAAAAAAATCGCTGTGTGTTATTCATAACCAGTGTCATTTAATTTGAAATAATTTGAAATTGGAACTTTATACCTACGAGTATGAATTTTGGAGTGTGTTTGTGAGAAACTTATACTTTTTAATTTGTTTTTAAGTGTTATTTTAAATATAGTGTGTTGTGACTTTATTTTTAAAATGGAGAATAATAATATGGAGAATGTACAAGAAAATTCAGCGGAAACCAAAGAAGAATATGCATTTGCATCTGACAGACGACTGGTCGGTTTGTTGCCGATGTTCATACTTGTGTTGATCATCGTGTTAAGGATATCTTGGACTTTGTACAAAAGTTTCGGTAAGTCGCATTTTTAAAAATAGAAGTAATAAAACTAATTCAAAGCGTACTTTAAATAGTTGCATTCTATGGCTTTTCTTCTTTATTCATATATTATTAAACGATAAATTTATAAGTAAGTGCAAAGTTTAGTGTTGTTTTCAAATTTATAACTGGAAAAATATTAAAGTGATACATATTAATATATAAATTTCTCTTCTGAACTACAAAACAATACAAATAAAAAACTGAAAATAATTTTAAATACCTTTAATGTTAGCTCGTTGTAATAAAATCTCGAATGAGGCAGCCCCCTTTCCGCAGTGACCCTAAACATACATGAGGAGAGGACACACTAACCCTCGTCCACAACACAAAGCACAAACCGGCTCAGGGAAACTATTTGCAGTTACACAAATGATTGTTCCGGGTGGGAATCGAACAAAGAACCACTGCCGTAACCAATGTTTTAAAATATTCGCATCATCATAAATTTTTAAGAATCCGACATTTCGACATGGATTGCACCAATCGTGGTCACAGTCTATCAGAGACCACGACTGGTGTAAGTCGAAATGTAAACATATCTAGAGCTCAAAACCATAAGGTCGGATGTGCCATTATATGCCAGAAACATTCGTCGTACGTGCCTTTATCGTAAACTTGCACAGCAGGTAAGCATTGCCATTCAACGGGGTAATGCTGCCAGCATTCTGGGAACCTTGTCAAGTAGAATAGTAGTATTTTATAAGTAAGTTTTAGTTTAAATTAGCTACTTTTAGTTGTATATAATTATGTATTTTATTCATGTAATAAAGTTCGTAAACTGACAATTCAAACAAATGCTTCTGAAGTATTTTAAGTACATCCGTCGTTACGCTTCTGAGGTCTAAAAATACTGATCGCGTTGTAACTTCTTTTAAGGTGATTTTCCAACAGAGTGAAGGCGAGGCGAGGCCAGGAGAGAATTGAAATTTGTATGGCAAGTTTTCAATCCTCTCCCAGCGCATCTTTGGTGGAAACAGTGTGGATTGACGAGAATATGCGAGGTGTGAATTGGAATATTTATTTGTGTAAAAATAAACCTTATTTCTTGCGATGTAGAGTATAAATTAACTTTGCAACAGAAACACGCTTCGCGCGAGAGGCTTATTGTTGTTCATTGCTACTTATTACCTGAGAATACCGTCATGATAGTACAAGCCAACGGGCGGCTGCGCGGCGGTCACGCGCGAGCTCGCGATGGCTATTTTTAGTGGAAAAGGGTCAGTGCGATTTCAATTCTCTTCTCGCCTCGTCTCATCTCGCCATTCTGGTGGAAAATCACCTTTACACGGATCTCTAAAAAGTTCAAAACAAATAAAAACGTACCTAGTAGTCTATTTTTAAATCAGTTTCTTACAAGAATCCAGTTAATTCGAGTTACGTTTTTCTCAAGTTCTTAAAATAATGTTATTGTAATGGCTGCTCTTTGTGTAAGGAAACATTACGAGTATTATACCTAATGGAGGAAGTTATTTGTGAGACTCATTAATTTTACTGCAGAAAGATATGTTTTATATAAAAAGCCTTGTGATTATCTCCCGTCTTTTTGTACTAAGTATTAATTTTGTATTGAAATTAACTGGGTTACTCTTACTAATAGAATTGACAAGCTCCGTAGCGGTGATACGCTACGGAGTCAAATACCGCTGTATGTAGCTCGTTTTAAATCTCGGAGGTCCTAAATTCGAGCCCACGCCGGACAGGAAATCTTTGTGTAAATTTTTCGGGTCTGGTTGGTTGAGGGACTATCCTCCGTGTCTCTGAAAGCACGTTAAGCCGTTGGTCCCGAATATTGTAACATTATCTATAAGTATATCAAGAAACGGGCAGCAACGTTTACTTGTGTGGTACAACATAATACTGCGGTCGCCAATCCGCCAGCCAAGCGTCATGTTCAGGCTCATGTTCAGCCGTGGACGTTATACGGGCTGACGATGATGATGATGATTAATGATTAATGGAATTCACTTTCAAGCATTTCAACTTTAACGTTCCCAAAACAGATACTATGAGAATTCAACAGATATGATGTATATTTTCCTTTTTCTTAATAAAACTGCAAACGTTGCACTTTAATCAAATCTAATTACATGAACGGAAAAGATTTGATTGTTTGTTCGTTTGCATTGAATAAGCCTCGGAACTATACCGATTAAAAAAAAACTACCATTACAAAGCTACGCTATTTCACACGCGTATCTCCCATTTCCATGGAAATTTCATCAATAATTTAAGACGTGAGTAGATGAAGGTGATATGTCAATACAATACGACTACAGATCTTAAACCGTCCATTTAAGGCTTTACGAGACAACTACATTCATCTTAGCACCTCATTTTCAATATCTAAACTTGCAGAAATGTTTACTTTTGTTTATGAAAAAAGGAGTTATGTCAAGATTTTTTTTTCAAATTAAATAATAAAAAATATAAATTTGTTTGGTTGCTTTCATACCATTAATATTTTTCTTTATTAGATTCCCCCTACTCTCCGGCTTATCTTTCTTCTAACTTTCAATACCTTCATTCAAATCACAATAAAAATCTCCGATCGTCTCACAACCGCTCACTCGAATGTCCATCCCATCGTTCCAGCTTTATGCACTCTTCCTTCTTTGTTAAACCCATTCTTCTGTGGAACGATCTTCCGCTCGAAATCAGGATGGCAAAGACTCGGTATGATTTTAAAAAGTAAACCCGAGAACTTTTGATTAAATCGTTGGCAGAATCGCATTAGTCCACTTGCTACTAAGTGTTGTAATATTTGTTATATGTATGTATGTATTTATGTAACTATCTAATTTATAGTAGTTTGTTCATTGAATTATTTGTGTATTCTATGTCATACATTATTTTATAATGTAGGTCTGTACTTATTTCTTTTATTTATCTCACTTCTTGTCTTTAAAGTGCACCTTCCTTGTTATTCTCTGCATCACCCTAAGGTTGACTGGTAGAGAATGCCTTTGGCATTAAGTCCGCCTCTGTACCATATTGTGCATAAAGTTTTTAAATAAATTAAATGAATAAATAAATAAATAAATATTTCAGGTTATTTACACAACTTGGCATCATAGTTAAATACAAACATTAGTTTTGTAGCGACTTTTCCAAAAAATAAAAGTGAAACTTTAAATTCGATTTACTCCAAATTTAAATTATGTGACTTGTCACCTTCATCCACTCACGTCTTCAATTATAGCCTATAGCCTTCCTCGATAAATGGGATATAAAATACTGAAGAATGGAATATAAAACATTGAAGATAACACTGAAAAAGTTGTGTTTAGAGATGGGCCGACTATAGTATTTGCCGACTAACCGACTAGCCGACTAATCGGTTTCCTAAATGCCGATTAGTCGGCCGACTAATCGGCAATGCCGATTATTCTAATACCTACTTGTCGGAGGTGTTCGGGCGTTCTATGTTACCTTATTGGTTTTTGAACATGTTTCTAGACTGTAACTTTAGATTTAAAATATACATAATAGGTTGGGGAAAAAGTTTCTTCGCATTTTTGAAGAAAATTCAAAACATTTTTTAATATTGTTTATTTACATTTAACTAAAGTATGTAGGTACCATTTTGATCGATAACTTTTTGCCATCTTGGACATGATCCCATTGCTATAGAAATTTTGAGACTGCTGATCAAAATACCGCGACAAGTGGTTTTGGCAGTCCTCTCGTGATGTTAACCTGACACTGCCTAAAGAATTCTGAAGAGACCGAAACAGATAGAAATCTGAAGGTGCAAGGTCAGGACTATACGGCGAATGCATTAACACCTCCCAGCCAAACTCTCTTAATTTTTGCTGAGCGGCTAAAGATGTGTGAGGTCTAGCGTTATCATGATGAAAAACCACACCCCTTCTGTTGATTAATCCCGGCCGCTTTCTCTCAACTTCTTGCTTTAATCTCATCAGTTGTTCGCAGTAGAGTTCAGAATCGATGGTCCTGCCTGGTGGTAACAGCCAGTGTTGCCATACATACAGATTTATCTGTATTGGTACAGATTTTTGGCTCCTGATACAGATGACAGATTTCACTTGAGGTTTATACAGATTTTTTAAATTCAAATTTTCATGTGAGAATACATGAAAGAATATAAGTAAATGGCTCAAAAATGAATACATTTTGGTCCTAAAGATGTGTTTGTCCTTTAAACTAGATGCTACAATTACTTTTGCTATGGCAAACCAATTGATGAAATGACTATATTACTGGACCAATTTCTTAATAAAAAATATTTTCTTCAATTAATTTGATAAAAACGAAAACTCGCAACTATTTAGGTACAGACAAGGTAGGAAAACAATTATTAAAAAACGAGCCATTTTTCAAGCTAAATGTTAGTAAAAATATGATTAATAAAATGAATAAAAGTATGTATCAATAATAAATATGTTTTTCACTTGTCTACTACTTTATTAAAATTTTAATTAATACAGATTTTATGCAGATTTTATCTTTTTCATCGTATACAGATAGAATACAGATTTTCAGACATAGCGATTCAGATTTCGAGGTTTAAGATATGGCAACATTGGTAACAGCTCATAATTAATAATGCCCTTCCAATCCCACCACACACACAGCATCACCTTGTTGTGAGTTAACCCGGGTTTCGCACAATCTATGAAGCCTGACCGGCCTTTGATCACCACTTTTTTCGCACGGTCTTGTCGTACGTAATCCACTTTTCATCACCAGTTATCAGCTCCTTCAAAAATGGTTCGGTTTCATTACGTCGTAATAAAGAATCACAAATGAGTACACGGTTCATTAGGTTTCTTTCAGTGAGCTCGTGAGGTACCCAAATATCGAGCTTTTTTGTGTACCCAGTTTTTTTTAAATGTGCCAAAACTGTTTTGTGGTCAATTCCCAGTTCTTCAGCTACGACGTAACAACTGATATGCCGATCTTGCTCCACTTTTCAAAAATGGCATCCATTTTATCATAAATAGAGCGACCAGAGCGACGTGCATCTTTGACATCAAAATTTCCGGATTGAAAACGCTTAAACTAAATTTGTGTAAGACACTGCACTAGGTCCATAAACATCGCAAATTTTTTTCGCGGCTTGCCTGGCATTTTTACCTTTCTTGTTGTAAAATTTTAAAATGTATCGAATTTCTTCATTCATCGAATATCGAATTTTTTCACTCATATTGACAGTACGAAAAACAAATGAAAATCACACATTTTCTTAATTTGAATTTGGAATTATGTTCTTTAAAATTTAAAC
Organism: Nycteola revayana; assembly: GCA_947037095.2. NCBI lineage: Eukaryota > Metazoa > Arthropoda > Insecta > Lepidoptera > Nolidae > Nycteola > Nycteola revayana. The sequence continues at coordinate 346,543 of OX344855.2, forward strand.
TTTCAATGATATCAAAATCAGCCAGATACAAATAGTATAGCCAAAGAGATTTTATTACAAGTATATACTATAATGCGAAAAGACTTTTTCCCCAACCTAATATATAATTATTTATATATTAAAGGACTTTTTTATCACTAAATATCTGACTTAATGAATATTTACTTATATTTACCATTGCAATGCTATTTGGTTATGTATGTGCCATATTTCGTTGATTAATGATGTTAAGTTAGCTTAATTACTGACTGACTAAAACGTTCCTATTTTGTAACTTTAGATAACTACTCTAAGTAATGTTTAGAAATTATAAAACAAGTACAAATTATTTCATTTGTTATGCGCCGATCATAATCGGCATATTTTGCCGAATAGTCGCCGACTAGTCGCCGACTACAAACGATGCCGAATAGTCGGCTTTCCCGACTAGTCGGCGGCTAGTCGGCCCATCTCTAGTTGTGTTACATCTTATTTCCGTATACCTACATAACATTCAGTTCAATTTTACAGTTCACTCAATTAATCACAACAGAACTGATGTTCCACAGTTCTTCATTCTTCATTCAAATGTTAGCGTGAAATAACAATCCTGATATTTATTCGTGCGTACAATCTGATAAATTAAATATTAATCATTGAAGATGTTATTACAATATGGCGTAGGTAAAAGAGAAGCGGCTGTAGCCCAATGGCTATGGCGTTGGACTTGCGATGATGTGGTCGCCGGTTCAAACCCCACCTAATGCACTACCGACGTAAACCCACTCGTAAAACAAGCATTTTAGCTTAGCACAAGAGGTTAACAAGAATCGGTCGGTAGTGCAATGGGTGGGGATCGAACCGGCGACCATAATAGCACAAGTCCGACGCCCTAGCCGTTGGGCTACGGCCTACGGACATTAATCACTGTATGTGTTGCTAACTCAAAAACTAGAAAACTATCAATACATAGTATAAAACGAAGTCGCTCCCCGCTGTCTGTCTGTATGTATGCTTAAATCTTTAAAACTACGCAACAGATTTTGATGCGGTTTTTTTAATCAATAGAGTGACTCAAGAGGACAGTTTATAATGGTGCGAAGCCGAGGATATATTAACGTTTTCGGTAATGATGATGATGATGATGATAAGAAACTTTGTAAAGCAAAGAAAAAAGTTTAAATAACTTTTTATATTCCACTATCCTTAGCAATTGACACATACCTACCTAGTTGTCGTTAACCCACATAAAGTTAATCTCAGTAGTTCATGAGATTAGCGCGCTCAAGCAAACAAACTGCAGCTGTTATAATATGAATATAGATAAGATTACGATGGCGCAGTGAGATTAGAAGGTATAATTACAATATTATGTAGTAGCGACGCAGTCCCTTAACCTTGATTCTTCTATACCAGGGGTAGCCAACCGGTCGATCGCGATCGACTAGTCGATCCCGGCAGCTATTACAGTCGATCAACTTATATAATAAAAAGTGATATTTTAGTCTACAAATACGTGCCATAGACGCAGAAATTTAGTGTTTGTCGTGTAATAATCTGAAAATAAAGCTATTTATCATTCGATTGAATTATACGATACGTGATTCAACGTTATGTATGCCATATAGTCGATCGCACACCGTCAAAAGTCGATCTTAGGTCTTATTAAGTTGGCCACCCCTGTTCTATACTAATGTTATAAAGAGGAAAGTTTGTATTTTTGTATGTTTGTTATGAATAAACTCAAAAATAACTGAACGGATTTCGATAAGTGTTTCACCATTAGAATGCTACATCCCCACCGCCGCTGCAGCGTATTCACGCGCTGGCGGTGGGATATGTGGGACTCGCCCTCTCCATAGCGTGGTATGCTTACTCATACCACGAGGAGAGGACCCTACAACCACTAAAACCTCCCGGACACTTCTTCGATCCGCCGTTGGCGGGGGCCGGGTACGCATGAGCAATCCGGCCCCCCGACGGCACCCGCGGCCAATATGGTACCGCGGGATCTCCAGGGCCACACTTACAGTGGCCCATTTGCCCAATTATAGGGACGTCCGGAGTGTAGAGGCGTCCCTACTCCTCATGGGTCAGCCTCGAAGGGAGCGGGTATAAAAGTCCACCCGTGCGAAGCCTTTAGCCATTTAAGGTTTATTTTGTCTACTTACCCGCGCGCAGTTTGACCACTGTAAATCTCTTCATAGTTAAGTGTAACACTGTAAGAATATTTCAAATCGGATCAGTAGTTCCTGAGATTAGCGCGTTCAAGCAACAACTACCCCAGCTTTATATATTAGGGTTTTCTAAATAATTCAGTTACAATTCAATTCAAATATTCTTTTATCTTAACACTTTAACATACCTTTTTGACATACCACATTTGATGGAAAAAATTTAATATTATTATCCATTTATAAATAACTAGCTTCCCGCGCGCGGTTTCACCCGCGTAACCCGTGGGAAATTCATAATAAAATATAGCCTATGTTCTTTCTCAGGCTCTAGACTATATCTGTACCAAATTTCATTTAAATCGCTTCAGTAGTTAAGGCGTGATTGCGTAACAGACAGACAGACAGACAGAGTTACTTTCACATTTATAATATTAGTAAGGAATTAAGGATTTTCTAATGATCGTCTTTTTTTACTCTTAGGCTTCACTCAGGGAAACGCGCCCAGAATTTGAAAGATTTTAAATCTCTATTGTGGGGGCCCCTCTATTGTGGAGGCCCTTGGATGTCCTTCCTTAAATCCGGCCTTGAATATAGTTTCCATAAATGAGATTTGAGGTTTCAACCATTAAGCGACGTAGTCCAATAAACAAATATTACAACTATTTGCTTTTGCGACTAATGGATAAGTCTGTGATTGTATTATGTGACTACCAGTTGAACCGGCAAAGCCATTTAGGAGTTACACAACCACTAATAGATGCTAACGATTACCTGCGACGATGAACAAACATTATGTTAAATAAATTAAGTATGTTATGGCTCATTTTATATGAGGGAAATGACATTAAATATACCACAACTACCCTACGTGCCTCGGAAAGTAGGTAAAGCCGTTGGTCCCGATTGTTATAACATCATCTAAAATAATCCTATATCAAGGAACGAGCAGCAGCGTTGGGTATGGTACAACATAATGCTGCAGTCACCAACCCGCCTGCCAAGCGTGGTGACTATGGCAAAAACCCTCTCCCGGGAGGCCCATGTTCAGAAGGGAAGATCATGATAATATATGATCATGATGATATAATAAACTTGTATGTTTACGACTACGATGTTAATATCATTCACAAATCACCTACCAGCGACCATCCTGAGAGCTAGACAACATGTCACTACAGCGGAGCGATCGCTAGCAGAAAATCGCTAACGCAAATGTATGGATACTTGACATTTGTCAAACCTATTACAGGCACTTGCAAATAGTCAAAACAATAATTTAGTATTCAGTATTATTATCTATTATTATCTATAATTATCATTTTTAATAAATTTTCAAATTAAACAAGTATTTAAGTTATTATTTTAATTATATGATAGTCTTTACGTCTTAGATTATTATTTGACTATATTTTGTCAAATCGCTTGTTCTGTCTATATTAGGTTAGAACAATTGTCATTATTTAGGTGGACCATGAGTATATAACGACGGACGTGCTTTAATGCTACCACCGGATCCAATACGCCCCCAACTGAGAAGATCCGGCGAAACAAATTCAGTGGGCTATTCTACTGCCGGTTTTAACACGACCCACATGAGACGGTCCGGCGAAACATACCTACACAAATGGCCAAAACGTAGGTTTTGGTCCAGTTACTTTAACTATTTATTGGCATACACATTATTTGCCCGAACGGTTGTCTTTGAAATATTTCATTAGTTGTTTCTTATTTTACATACGATTCAATCGCTCGGTTGTCGGTTGCATAAACCTTGTAGATAAGATAAGCCCTCAGAACCGAAATCGTTACTGAGTGCACACTCTTGCGCATATTGCTTAACTAGCCCCGCGGTTTAAACGCGCTACTCTGCTCCAGTGGGTCGTGAGTTTTTGTAGCCTATATGTTAATCGAGCTGATTAACCATCCCCGTGCAAAGTTTCAGCTAAATCCATTTAGTAGTTTTTACGTGAAAGAGTAACAAACATCCATCCATCCATACTTATAAACTTTCGCGTTTATAATATTAGTAGGATTTGTGCTTTTTAAAGCATTTAAGGCTGCTCTTTGTGCAATAGCAAAAGCCTTGATTAAGTTAGGCTTCGTTTAACTGGCTAACTAAATAAGTCCGTTCCTTTTACGTCCACTGCTGAACATGGTACTTTCTCTGGTAAACCAGGTTTGTTGAGAGATATTCCCATATTCACCACGTTTAGAAATCGGATTGGTGATCACAGTTAGATGGTGAGTATCCATAAGTTGATAGATGCTACCCATTCATCAATAGCGTAGCGCTTTAAATCTCTGAGGTAGTGGGTTCGATCCCCACGCCGGACAAGAAATCTTTGTGTAAATTCTTAGCTTTCTTTCCGGGTCTGGTTGGTTGAGGGACTACCCTCCGTGCCTCGGAAAGCACGTTAAGCCGTTGGTCCCGATTTTTATAACATAATCTACAGTAATCGTATATCAAGGAACGGGCATCAGCGTTTCCTTGTGTGGTACAACATAATACTGCGGTCACCAACCCGCCTGCCAAGCGTGACTATGGCAAATACCACCCCTCGGGTGAAGGCCCATGATCAGCAGTGGATGTTATACGGGCTGATGATGATGATGATGCCCCATTCATCAGGTGTATGTCTCTTACGACTCCCGTGGGAATACATCGTTTTAAGTCGGAAACCACACGGCTACGTATACGTTAAACTAAAGCACAATAATAATTATTATAACCAAATATCACTTCGACTTCAAGGCTTCACATACACATTCCAAATCTATCGTCTAATTATGTCTTAAACACCAATCGAGCTACATCTCAAATCGAACTTTATATCTACGGGATTTGAATTCAATTTGGTACAGTGGTAGTTGGTACTGCAGGTCATTATAGTATAGCTCTATCAGAAACTTGTTTGTACTAGGCATGAAGTAGGTATAGTAGTTTTGTTGGAATTCTGCGGTAAACGTGCAATACCTGGCTGCAGGTCGTCGGGTCAGGGCTCGAGCAGTGCAGGTACGATTCTGATTCTACTTGTTGCGCTGTTATATAATCTATACTAAATATATAAAGCTGTAGAGCTTGTTTGTTTTAACGCGCTTATCTCAGGAACTACTGGTCCAATTTGAAAAATTATTTCAGTTTTAAATAGCCCATAAGAAGTCTATATTTAATTTTGAAATTCCTACGGAAACGGGAGTTACGTCGCTGAAACCGCGCGCGGGAAGCTGGTATATCTATAAGGCCGCGTCCTGGACGCCAGCGGGTTGAGCGGGCGGCGCGGGCGACGGCACGTGCGTCTTTATCAAAGTTCATTGATTTGTGTGAAGCTGTTCTCAACGACAGCGGTGCGGGCGGCAGGTTTTCCTTAGGCACCGCCCGCGCCGCCCGCACCGTCCGCTGGCGTCCAGGACGCGGCCTAAGGGAAGGTTCATATCTGACGTAAAATACGTCGAGCGTATCATCGGTCGCACTAACGTATCATCGGTTGAGTGTGAACGGTCAAGTGTTTTTCTATACATTTGTCTGTTCTGGCGTTACGCGACCGATAATACGCGACGCAAGTTCCGTCAGATATAGATGAACCTTCCCTAAAGTTAAAAGTTTCGTTTGTCACTTTGCTTAAAAGTAAGCAGCGTAGCCCAATGGCTAGGGCGTCGGACTTGTGATCTTGAGGTCGCCGGTTCGATCCCCACCCATTGCACTACTGACGTGAACCCACTCGTAACACAAGCATTTTAACAAGAATACTAGTAGACTGCAAAACTATTCTAGTAACCTTCTGTTTAAAAAAATATATATCTATACCTACTCTGGGCCCACTGGTCTGATTTGAAAAACTGTTTCAGTGTTAGATAGTCCTTTTGTTTAGAAAGGCTATATGCTTATAATAATATTCAATGTTGAAGTTGTTACGGGAATTACAGTAACGTAGATGAACCCACGCGCGGGAAGCTAAGCACACTATAACTGGTATACTTCAATTAGCTTAGTTTCGTGGTGGCTCTGATAGTTTTTTATTATATTTATATTATTTTACCCGGTTTTAGAGTTAGTAGAACCAATAAATCAATTATGGGGAATTGCATTAGGTTTTATAACAAACTCCCTAGTCATTTAACTGATTTGCCTGATCCAACTTTTAAAGTATATATTAAACGGGTCCTCATATCTAAAGGCTATTATAGCATTAAGGACTATATTGAGGATAAAGACGTTTGGCTTCATAAACCTACTTGCGTAACACTTCCTAGAGACCCTGTACCCAAATAAAATAATAGTACGCATAATAGTGTGATGTTCTGTGAACTATCTGTAATTGACCTACTTACATAATAATATATTATATTCATAGACCGCTAGTTCTGTCTCAAATTCTTTTATTTTTCTATTAGTATAAAAACACAATAAACAAATATTTCAAAGACAACCGTTTGGGCAAAAAATGTGTATGGCAATAAATAGTTAAATTAACTGGACCAAAACCTACGTTCTGCCCATTTGAGTATGTTTCGCCGGACCGTCTCATGTGGGTCGTGTTAAAACCGGCAGTAGAATAACCCACTGAGTTTGTTTCGCCGGATCTTCTCAGTTGGGGCGTATTGGATCCGGTGGTAGCATTAAAGCGCGTCCGTCGTTATATACTCATGGTCCAACTAAATAATGACAATTGTTCTACTTCTAACCTACTATAGACAGAACAAGCTATTTGACACAATATAGTTAAATAATAAACTAAGTCGTTAAGACTAAAATATTATTAAAATAATAACTTAAATACTTGTTTAATTTGAAAATTTATAAAATATGATAATTAATAATAATAATATTATATAAAATATGATATTATCTAAATAATACTTAATAGTAAATTATTGTTTTGACTATTTGCAAGTGCCTGTAATAGGTTTACGTAAATAAAAATGATTTTTATTTTATTTTATTTTATTTATATTTTATTTATCTTCTTTAATAAAGTTTATAAGCAGAGTTTTGCACATTACTAGTATTCTTGTTTACCCCTCGTGCTAAGCCAAAATGCATGTGTTACGCGTGGGTTCACGTCGGTAGTGCAATGGGTGGGGATCGAACCGGCGACCACAATATCACAACTCCGACGTCCCTATCCATTAGGCTACGACCTCCTAGTATTATACAAGCTGATTATTATTGGTACAATCTAATAGTTTTTTCTTATATTGGTACGTAGTGTTGCAATATCTGTGACATTGAGTGACGGATGACCCGGCGGACTCACCTTGTGACAAGTGACTGGTGACTGACGCAATTTGTTCAATACGAGCTTTTTTTTTTTTTTTTTTTTTTTTTTCGGACGGACATATGTAGTTAGCCAGGAGGCTTTTGCTACTTCACCGGGCATAAAGGCGAGCAGAGCTCCAGCCTAGATAAACAATACGAGCCATTACTTTGCATACATTAGTAAAAATTTTCGTTTATCTACTGTCCCAAATTCGACCTTAAAATAATATTAGCATCCTGCACTCCTTCTCTTGATATATCATTGTAGTATATTTTATAACATACTAGCTTCCCGCCCGCGGTTTCACCCGCGTAACTCCCGTTCCCGTGGGAAATTCATAATAAAATATAGCCTATGTTCTTTCTCAGGCTCTAGACTATGTCTGCACCAAATTTCATTTAAATCGCTTCAGTAGTTAAGGCGTGATTGCGTAACAGACAGACAGACAGACGGACAGAGTTACTTTCACATTTATAAGTGAGGATATAAGGATATATCTGCACCAAATTTCATTTAAATCGCTTCAGTAGTTAAGGCGTGATTGCGTAACAGACCGACAGACAGACAGAGTTACTTTCACATTTATAAGTAAGGATAGACTATAAGTAGCGCTCCTCCGTAGCGGAGCGGTATTTGGCTCGCTTTAAATCTCGGAGGTCGTGGGTTCGTTCCCCACTCCGGACAGGAAATCTTTGTGTCAATTCTAAGATTTCTTTCCGCATCTGGTTGGTTGAGGGACTACCCTCCGTGCCTCGGAAAGCACGGTAAGCCGTTGGTCCCGATTATTAATTAATTTAAGACGTGAGTGGATGAAGGTGAAATGTCGCATTTTCGAGTTTTTGTGTTTTTTTGCATAGATGAAGGTGATATGTCAATACAATACGACTACAGATCTTAAACCGTCCATTTAAGGCTTTACGAGACAACTACATTTATCTTAGCACCTCATTTTCAATATCTAAACTTGCAGAAAAGTTTACTTTTGTTTAAGAAAAAAGGAGTTATGTCAAGATTTTTTTTCAAATTAAATAATAAAAAATATAAATTTGTTTGGTTGCTTTCATACCATTAATATTTCAGGTTATTTACACAACTTGGCATCACAGTTTAATACAAACATTTGTAGCGACTTATCTCAGACAATAAAAGTGAAACTTTAACTTAGATTTACTCCAAATTTAAATTATGTGACTTATCACCTTCATCCACTCACGTCTTTTATTGTATATCAAGGAACTCTGTTCTGAACTGAGGCCTTTGTTCAGCAGTGGACGTTATATTGGCTGATAATGATGGTCTTTTATCAAAGTCATTATACTAATATCAATCGTAATTTTTAAATCTTCAACGCTCGACAGTAAATAGATCGGATAGACATTAAATCGTCGAACAAAGCGCCGATCTCGAGTGAGACAAGTCACATATATCGCTTGAGGCATCACATGCTTGTCATATCTCAACTTATATATAGATTTGAGTGCTGATAGATTATTGATTGAACGAAAATAAATATTCAAGTACCTATGCATTTGAATCATGTGATTTTTAAAGAATCGAGTAAGAGATTACTGTCTGTCTAAATATAAATACCTGTCATCATCATCTTCGTCAGCCCGTATGACGTCCACTGCTGAACATGGGCCTCTTCCCAAGGAGCAGTTTGCCATAGCCACTAAAGCAGGCGGGTTGGTTGGTGACCGCAGTATTATGTTGTAATACCCAGGGAAACGCTACTGCCCGTTCCCTGGTATACGATTGTTATAGATGATGTTATAACAATCGGGACCAACGGCTTAACTCCTCCGCGCCTCGGAAAGCACCGAGGCGCGGAGGGTAGTCCCCCAACCAACCAGACTCTACGGAGGCCGACCAATCACATTGCAGAAACTATCACGTGATCAGGCGTTTCGTAGAGTAGACTCGAGTCGCGCTGCCTATGCTAGCCGGGCTCTTACGCGGGTGAAACTGCGCGCGAATTTTTCAAATCGGTCCAGTAGTTCCTGAGATTAGCGCGTAGTTGGTCTTGCCATAAATGTAATTGTTATTGCTGGAATGTAAACTAATTTATTAGTCAAGATTGCAATTAAAGCAAAACAGGAAAAATCCTGTTTTGCTTTAATTATCATTGTAGGTATTTGACTTTTAATTGGAAAGCTTCTTTAGAGCTTTGAGCATAAACACGGTCATTTAGTTTGTAAAAATATTGCTCGATTGTAAAAAAAAATGTCATCCGTAAACAATATTTTCTTTAGCGTACCGCTTCAGTAGTTGTTTCGATTTTTTAAATTATCTAGTAACAAATGACCAGTGCGTCTCTTATAGGCTGCAAGTCCTAAGTCATCTTTTTAAATACGCGACATGGTTCTAGATGCTATCTTCATCTCCCGAAAAAAAAAATTTTGCTTTTGGACAGGATTTCTTTTAATTCTTTTCCTTACTGCTTTGATCGCTTTTTTAAACGAACACTACTTGGACGGCCAAACCTTTTTCTGCCACAAACAGAGGAAGTTTCATTGTACCTATCAAAAGCCCGGTACACAAACATTTGACTAATACCAAGCGTATGGGGGATTTAAAAATTATATTTGGCTCCATACCTAACCAAAGTTGTGGAATAAAATTAGGGATAAAATATAATGACCACCAAAAATATATACTTGACACCAGAAAAATAAAGTCTAAAATTATAATAGTACTAGCTATTTTAGTCACGACTGCACTTCAAATTGTATTCGAACACCAAATGTAGTTAATGATCACCAAATCTTAGCGAGCAAATTATTGCGCTATTTCTACCTTAATAAAATCAATGAAAAATGACAATCGGTTAGGTTAGGTTAGAGCTGCGGCCATACAACGCACGAGCCGAGCGAGCGAAGCGAGCGGTGCCGCGGCAGCGGCCGGCGAGTGCCAGAACCGAATAGTAAATTAGTAAAACATTTAGGTACTTTTGGTGTTCATTTACTACTTTTGGTGATCATTTACTACTTTTGGGTTAACAATGATTTATTTGGAGTCATTTTGCTTAAATACGATAGCGAAATGTTAAAACTTTGGTTACAATTTTACATTAAAATGCGGGTTTAATTTTGGTGATCATTTTCAATTTTTTTTCTGTTATATGTTACTATATCTGATGGTAAGTTAAACATAAGCCATAAAATTATAGCGATTCGGTTCTCTTAAAACATAATAGTTAGTCATTTTGTATAAATACAGTCTCAGTTGTATTTTATATACACCCTAGTATTTCATATATAGCAAGGAAGGTGATACAAACTATTTTGGTCAGAAAATCGATCTTTTGATAACACAATAATTATCTGACAATGTAATGGCGCGAAAATGAGAAAACAAACGAACATTCATTGTGCAAGACCGCACAACCTTTTTGCTTTTATATTGTCTATGTTTTTATACCTTTTCTCTTACTGCGTTTTTATGATACAGTCCCTATCATATAAAATGACAGATTCCAAATTCAAATTATGTAATATTTTGTAACATTATTTATAGCGAGACTAAATAATATTAAGTAAGTACAGATAATAAGTATAAGTAGAGAAAAAGTATTTTTCCCCTTAATTGTTTAGGTACCTTTTAATGAAATTATGAATTTATTCAGCACTTAGGTATTTACAAACAATTAATAGGTTATTATTCTTATTCTTAGAAAGGCGTGATTATATGTATGTATGTATTCTTATTCTATGAATTAAACTACTTAGGTAACTATAACTAGCAAGTGCAACCTGTGAGTGTTGCTATTTGTAGGACATTACAGACAATGTCGTCCCTCTCCGTCATTAGCTATCTATACAACCTGACTAGGTATATAATCTTAATCTACTAAAGTCCCAATTGCAGGTTTTTGGTCTAAAAAATATAAATCTATTGTCTGCGTTTTATATCACAACAAATGGTCACCTTAACTGATATCTTATATAAAGATAATATCAAATATCATAAAATGTAGGCCAAGTCAGACTTAACACATATTAAATTCTTTGTTTCTTTTATATTTTTATCAGACAGTGACTTACTACCTATTTTAATCCAAATTATCATGCACATCGATTTATTTTTAAGGTTATAATGGCATCCTTGTTCCGTGTGGTTTCCGGCTTAGAATAGACCACCCCATGTCTTCACATGGGTGTCGTAAAAGGCGACTAAGGGACATGTGGTTGATAGATGGGCAGCAGCATCTATTAGATCAAGGTTAACAACTTACTGCGATCACCAATCCGTCTGCCAAGCGTGGTGATTATGGCAATATCCCTCTACGATCCTGGCCTGCCAAGGTCTGTTAAGAGGAGGCCCATGTTCAGCAGTGGACGTAAACGGGCTGTTGATGATGATGATGAATGGCATCCTACTGTCTGCGTCGATATTGATAAACTATACTTATAAAATCTTATAATCCTCAAATTGAGGACTCCATGGAACGTTTGGTGGTGCAAGGGAAAGTTGAGGGTAAAGATCTCGTGGCCGCGCCCCAACACGATGGACGGAGCTCATTAAGTCCGTCACAGGGAATACGATCAACGATTGTTCCCACTCCACCAGAAACAGAGACACGTGGCGACGGATCGCAAGAGCTGCTGTGTCGCAAGCAGCGACTTTGACATGACCACGAACACTCTGTCAAGAGTGTACGACTAAGAAGAAAGAAGAGATACTTAGAAAGCTAAAGATTATGTTTATTTGTTTGAACACGCTAATTAGTTTATTTTTCAGTTTTATAGCCCATTTAATGAAGAAGGTTAAATTTAATAATGAAATTGGAGTTACTTTTTGACTGCACCGGTGGCTCAGTGGTTACGGTAGTTGCTTCTGAGACCTGGTGTTCTGGGTTCGATTCCCACTCGGGACAACTATTTGTGTGAACCACAAATAGTTGTTGTGAGTCTGGGTGTTCTTTGTGTCCGTGAAATGAATGTTTGTAAAGTCCCCCGCGACACAGGGATTTATTTCCCTAGTGCGGGAGTTGTCTTTTCAAAAAAGAAAGAAAGAAACAAAAGAAAAGTTATACGAATGAAACGCGCCCGGAAAGATAGTCATCATCATCATCAGCCCGTATAACGTCCACTGCTGAACATGGGCCTCCTCCCGGGGGAGAGTATATGCTATAGTCACCACGCTTGGCAAGCCGGGTCGGTGACCGCAGTATTATGTTGTACCACACAAAGAAACGCTGCTGAAAGATAGTATGAAAATAAAATTGTTGCTCTGTCAACGCCCTCGTCATATTATGTTTGAATTTAGTGCAGGCTGCGCCGCCTAAAGCCACGACAAAGTCGACATTTTAAAATCTAAGTAGTAGTTCTTGAGATAAGTGCGTTCAAACAAACAAACGAACTCTTCTTCTTTATTATATTAGTGTAAACAAAATTCTAAAACACCAAAAATTAAGTAAGATCCTATAGTTTAATTCTTTTAGTTTCTTATTTAAAGTCATGACTGTATCTTAAAAAAGATTGAAGAATAATATTCAATGGAAGTTGGTTAACCTCATTAACATTTCACTCGAGCCTTCAGCAGCAGCTGAAATGTTGTTGCTCCGATATACATAAATACATACTAAGGATTATTATTGTACATAGAGATTTGTTCGCTACTTTATAAGGATAACAACGTGGAGTATACACCGTATTTTTTATTCTTTGCTAATATATATACAGGGTTATTTGTAAAACACCGGTAACCTCTCAGGACTACGTTACTAACATCATAATTAAAAAAACCTGTTTTGAAATTATTATGTAAGTAACTCATTGTATTTTTCATTGTCTCAGTGTTGTATGTTAATTTTAATTATTTTATTACTCATAAGTCAATAGTATGTTTTTATTTTATGTTTTCATGTTTTCATTTTATATTATTCAGAAGTAACTTTTTTTATTTTATATATGTTAAATATTTCCATGTATTTTTTCCTTTTTATTTATTGTAATGTCACGAGTGTCATAAGACTGTGCATGTTGTGACACCTTAAAATGCTGTGCATTAGACTTCACATTTGTCTGTTTCTTTATATATTGTAAGTAAAATGTAACAGCTACTGGTTGTCCTTAAATAAATAAATAAATAATCAACAACTTTTGTTCTATGACTTTTAAAAATTCATCATATTTTAATTCATCAGATTTACACACAAAAATAAAAATATTTAAATTCAACGCTCTAAATGTTACGAAGTCTATGCGAAGCAAAAGGAAGCGATAGTACCGACAATAGCGAGGGGAGCTCACTGTATTCCCCATACAGAGTTAAAATGTGTTAGATAGGACAACTAAATATTGAAGGTTTGTTTTTGGTAAATGTATTATGTTTTGTAAAAAGTCGTAGAACAAAAGTTGTTGTTTATGATGTTAGTAATATAGTCCTGAGAGGTTACCGGTGTTTTACAAATAACCCTGTATATATATATATATTTTTTAAGTTTACTATCAGAATTTTGTATTCTACGAGGTTTGTAAACCCCTCGAGCTAAGCTAAAATGCATGTGTTACGAGTGGGTTCACGTCGGTAATGCAATGGGTGGGGTTCGAACCGGCGACCTCAAGATCACAAGTCCGACGCCCTAGCCATTAGGCTACGGCCGCTTCACTGACGAGAACAGTCCAACTGTCAGTTTTCCATCAGTAATATCGAAACATAACATTAAAATTCTATAATATACACTCGTTTCCGCACTCGGATTCACTACACAGAGACCAATCTATCCGAGAGAAGAGTGCGCGCGCGAACGCGACGCGTCCCCCTCGCCTTCCCAATCCTTAGTTTGCAAAGAATCCTCCGATGCCCTCGTAGACCCGAAGTCCGAGAGGCCCACCAACTGTAAAGTAGAGTGACAGTAGCACAAATAATCTTAAAGTCATAATCCCTCAATCTCATCGTCAGCAACCGCCCTGAGCCGAGGTCCAAGTCCTACCAGTTGCACAAACTCCCCTAAAAAAATCTAAAAGTCATAATCCCTCAATCTCATCGCCAGCGACCGCTCTGAACCGAGGTCCAAGTCCCACAGGGGGCGCTGTTTGCGCAGGTTGCCTAGTTTGTAGTTTTTAAACCGTTTATTAAAGCTGGAGCTCTGCTTGTCTTTATGCCCGGTGGAGTAGCAAAAAAGCTTCGTGGCTAACAACTTATGTCCGTACGGAATAAATAAGAACCCGTAAGAACTTCATAATTTAATGTAGCCATAGCCCTTCTCGATAATTTTTCAAATCGAACCGGAAGTTACTGAGATTGGCGCGTATACATACAGTTAAAGTTTCAAAAAAATCATTATATTTTAAAAGTTCTAAAAAAAGTCGTCTACATCATCATGATATGTCTATCTTTTAAGATTGGCTCACTATTATAATTTTTTGTTACTTATGCTAACCAATTTTGTTCTAAATTAATGCATTATTTGCGAAGATGTAATTATAAAGACGATATAATTCCTTAGCCAAATAAATACGTTATTAACCACAAGTATTTAATTTAAATCATTTTTTTCCTGTACATCATATGATTTCAATGAATATCTTAAGAGATATCGCAGTTTTAAAAATAACATCGCAGTATAATACTCAGTACTCTTATCTTACGATTTGAAGCGAGATGTAGGTACCGGAAATACCTCTATAACTTACGTATTATTTAAAAATATTTTTTATCACATCTATTCAAAAAGAGCTAGTTTATTCCTCGTAAACAGGGACCAAAATAGCTCATTAATCCCTTAGGGACCAAAATTGATTTGAATTTGGAATGTGGATATTGTTAATAATTTTTCAATCAGCAAAGAGGTGAATCACAAACCATGCGGGAACAATGAATTGAATATGTGACTGGCTGAAAAACTGCGAGCGCGCCAAATTTAAAAAAAGTTGATGAAAATAAACAACGCGCGAAATTAAATGCATTCTGCTTTCGTTCGTAGTTGATTCATATTCAGATTTTAGAATTATAAAACATGAGTGCGTCTTCCTCAAGTGAAAGTATTATTATGTCTTATGGTTCTTCATTGTACGTAAATAAATTCTTGTTCATAAGTTGCACTTACTTATTTTCTCATAGAGGGTGATAAAAAGTAGAGTGTCCACCTCGGGAGCAACACTATTTTAAGCTCTAGTGACGTACTTTTAATCCCTCGCTCTGCTCTGGATTAAAAAAACACCCTCGCCTTTAAAATAGTTGTTTGCTCCCTAGATAAACAATCTACTATTCTCTTCGAAAACATTTTATGTAAACGAAGTCGCGGCTTAAAATTAGCGCTGGCCCAATATAACTAATCCACATGAACGAAATCGCTATGCCCAGTGAAGAAGCAAAAGCCTCCTCCTCCTGTTCAAATCGACTTTATGTAGTTAGCCAACTACATTCTAATTGTAAGTCTAATTGAAAAAATCCCATGTCGAAAATGTCTTCAGTATCGTAATTAATTTTATGTACTCATGATGTATGTGTGTTATGTATATTTAGGATCCTCGGCGAACAGACCGAGGACCGCGTTGACCCTCGGAACCCCTGTCGTGTGATCCAGTGCCTGTAGTCCGTGCCAGTGATCACGTCCTTTTTATTTCTCTTTACTTCTAGCTTCAGCGGCGCCCTGAGTCGTGGTCCTTACCCCTTAAGGGTGCCCGCAGGCGTGTGTCGCTTAAATTAAATGGAATTTGGCTGAGGACGTCTGATCTCGCCACTTGACCGGTCATTGCACTCTATAATATGCTTTAATATATTTTTTTATTTTTATTCATAAAATGTTTGAATGAAATAAATATAGTAAATAGATATTAACGTTGATATTAAGAGCTTATTTACTAACACAGGACTGACAGACTTCTAGCACGACTGAAATAAATTTAAACATAATTTGATAGTAAATGTTACCTATTTATAATTAATGTTATATGCATTGTTAATTTTCTTGACAAGTACAAGTGTATGCATATACCTAAGTGCTGAATAAAAATCGTTAATTTCGTTTTACTTCGTACTTAGAAATAATTATTTCAGTCTTGGTAGCCTATTTATCGAGGAAGTCTATAGGCTATATTTAATTATGAAGTTCCCACGGGAACGGGAGTGACGCGGGTGAAACCGCGCGCGGGAAGCTAGTAAACAAATACATTGACAAAAAAAAACTCATATTTTGTTTTCCAAAACAACGACCTTCAATATTCTAGATCAATGAACCACTTACAAAGAATTTAATTCTTGAGTCGATTTCACGGTTGAGTCCACCGAACTGAAACACAGATTAAAATATTAAAATCTTTAGATATGTACACGAGACAATTACTTTTAAAAGCATTTTATTGCAGACCTTTTCTTTTAGAAATAAATAATGAAAGAAAATACCTTTATTCCTGCACAACATCTAGACTATAAAGCTAAGTATATAAAGCCGAAGAGTGTGTTTGTTTGCTTAAACGTTCTGATTTGAAAAAGTGTTCATCATCATCAGCCCGTACAACGTCCACTGCTGAACATGGGCCTCCTCCCGAGGGAGGGTTTTGCCATAGTCACCACGCTTGGCAAGCGGATTGGTGACCGCAGTATTATGTTCTAATACACAGGGAAACGCTGCTGCCCGTTCCCTAGTATACGCTTGTTATAGATGATATTATAACAATCGGGACCAACGGCTTAACGTGCTTTCCGAGGCACGGAGGGTAGTCCCTCATTCAACCAGACCCGGAAAGAAATCTTAGAATTTACTCAAAGATTTCTTGTCCGGTGTGGGGATCGAACCCACGACTTCCGAGACTTAAAGCGAGCCAAATACCGCTACGCTACGGAGGTTGAAAAAGTGTTAGGCCCATTTAATGCGAAAGGCTATATAGGCTATACTTAATTAAGCAGTTCCTACGGGAACTGGGGCTACGCGGGTGAAATCGCTCGCGGCAAGCTAGTACAAGATATATAGCAAACATTTCGTTAAATACACAAAAGAATAAGACGCCTTGCATGTTCTACCGTAAAAGTCGCCTCAGGTTTTCAGTTGGCAACCCAAGTACATACTGACTCACAAACATCCCTCGTTTGTACCTACCCTTACACATCATGATGTCAAAATCAAAAATTCTTTATTCATATAGACACATTTAAAATATTTTAAATCATGTTCTTATGATGCGTCTCTTTCTTTTACTACCACCAGTTCTGGACGTGGCAACTCTGAGAAGAACCGGCAAGAAACTCAGAGGAATCCTTTTTTAAACAAATACTTTTGATACAATTATTAATGAAACAGTATTGTTTCAGAGTAACTCCCTGGCAGTTTTGTCAATTATATAATCAGATATTTTGAATAAGCTTTTTTATATAGTTTATCTTTGTCATATCGTTTCGTTCTTGGATGATGAAACAAAGTACGGTTTATAGTTACGAATGCATCTGAATTTCTTGCCAGTTCTTTTCTAAAAATGGCAATAGAGGACGCTATTATTATTATATTACCTATTTCAACATTATTATTATCTGTGTCTATGCGAATAAAGATACCATTAAGAACATTATCATTCCGCAATACCTCATGCCAGCGACCGCACTGAGCCGAGGTCAAACCCCGGAGCGCGCTTGCGCAGGTTGCCTGGTTTGTAGATTGTAAACCATTAAATAAGGCCGACGGCATAAATCTTACATACATACATAAGCTCATGCCTGTTTCCCAGCGGGGTAGGCAGAGACAATGGACCTCCACTTGCTACGATCCCTACACACATCATTCATAAATGGCATAAATCTTATGGAAAATTATGATACTTACTATGTCATATTTTTCCACAAAGTCAATGTCAGTTATCACGACACTCTTCCTAAAACATGATTAGTTAAATCTTTTGTACTTGCTTATAGATAACAGATAAAAATGGTTATGCAGTAGGAATATCATTGGTTTAATTAGAATGTTTACTTTAAAAAAAGCAGAAAGCTTACACCTTTTTCTTAACTTTTGATTACACGTTATTACAATTATTTTTTTCCAGACCGTCAATTAGCTTTCATGTAGACGTATGGCATCCTGATTCTGAAAATAAAAATCGTTTTCATCTATCAGCTTACGTTTGGAGATATGACATGTATGTAATTTTGTGGAAAAATACAAAAAAATAATACCATAAAAAATATTTATTTAAAGCTGATAGATAGAAACGGCTGGTAGATTTAAATTCACTGTATCAAAAGATAAAAGAAAAGTGAAAAAAAAAAATCCGGAAAATTTTAAAAATTAAAATTTTGTAATGTGTTATCTAAATGTGTTATCTACTAATTTTGAGTTGTAATAAATTTTGTGGGAAATACGTCAACAACATTTACCAACTGATTAACATAATCTTATTATAATAATAGTCCAACGGATTAGTTGGTTGAAGTGGCAATGGGCAGGCCATATAGCACGGAGAACGGATGGCCGTTGGGGCCGAAAAGTTCTCGAATGGAGACCGCGGAGCGGCAAGCGTACCGTAGGACGTCCACCTACTAGATGGACGGATGATCTGGTTAAGGGCGCGGGTTCACGGTGGATGCAGGCCGCTTCTAACCGTAACAACTGGAGATCTATGAGGGAGGCCTATGTCCAGCAGTGGACGTCCTACGGCTGAAATTATGATGATGATGATAACATTATCTTTACGAATATGTTTGTCAGAAACGGAGGCTAATCACGATATGACTATGTCTTCGATAATAATGTCTTTATTACTGTAGGTTTATTGTAATACACATCTAGTAGCGGTATTTGGCTCGCTTTAAATCTCGGAGATCGTGGGTTCGATCCCCACACCGGACAAGAAATCTTTGTGTACATTTTAAGATTTCTTTCTGGGTCTGGTTGGTTGAGGGGCTACCCTCCGTGCCTCGAAAAGCACGTTAAGCCGTTAGTCCCGATTGTAATAATATAATCTATTATAATCGTAGAATATCAAGGAACGGGCAGAAGCGTTTCCTTATGTGGTACAATATTATACTGCGGTCACCAACCCGACTGCCAACCGTGGTGACTATGGCAAATACCCTCCCCGGAAGGAGGCCCATGTTCAGCATTGGACGTTTTACGGGCTGATGATGATGATGATGAAAAGTCCCATCGATCTTTCCAAAGCTCCCAAAATTGAGATATTGCATTGTTTTTCTTGAAAAGTTTGTAAAATTGGTTTTATAATAAAAAACAAAAGAAGCGTTTTATTTGTAAATTAATTATAGAAGATGCAATTATCCACATTACTATCATATCTAAAAAACATTTACCTAAAGAATATTACACTCATCCTATGACGTTAAAATGTTATTTCTTCGTGAATACTATGTCTACAGGAAACATGAAATAATAGTATTATTTAATGAGTGTACATATCACTATTACGGATGTTATATATAATATCTCAGTATCATAACAAAATCCTTGGCATTGGGTTATAAAAATGAGATAAAAGTCTATAACGTAATAGTATAGTAATTGTTTGTTTGCTTGAAAGCACTAATTTTACGAACAACTAATCCGATTTGAAAAATTCTTTCAGTGTTAGATAGCTATGCCGTGTGCTTTCCGGCTTAGAATAGACCACCCCATGTCTTCCCGTGGGTGTCGTAAAAGGCGACTAAGGGACATATGATGGATGGGCAGCAGCATCTATTAGCTCAAGGTTAACATCTTACTGCGATCACCAATCTGTCTGCCAAGCGTGGTTATTATGGCAATATCCCTCTACGATCCTGGCTTGCCAAGGTCTGTTAAGAGGAGGCCCAAGTTCAGCAGTGGACGTAAACGGGCTGTTGATGATGATGATGTTAGATAGGTAGCTCATTAATCGAGGAAGGTATAGGCTATATTTAATTATGAAGTTATTACGGAAACTGAAGTTACGCGGTGAATCGAATCGGCGATCATTGGGCCTAACGCACGACACTGTGGGCCCTTACACACGGCAAACGACGGCGTGGCTGACCCAGACGGACATGGAGAGATGAACTTGACTTCTTCGATAGGAACTGGCTCCGGGTGCCTCTTAACAGACATTTATGGAAGGAAAGTGGGAGGCCTTTGCCCTACAGTGGGAAAGTTTAGGCTAATGATGATGATGACGAAAAATAATTTCGAAAACGTTTAAAAACACGCTAAACCTCAATATTGCGCGCGGGAAACTATAAAAGATAGCGTTCATTGTTTTAATTTTTTTAAAGTTAATTGAGAGTTTAAATTACCATTTTTTAAGATCAGTTTAGTTTTTGAGTTTTGTATGGAACTCTTTTTTTTCTTTTCTCTTTGCTCCCTTCTGAGAGCTTTAGGCTTGTACTTTCTCTTGTCTTCTTTTGTCATAGACAGTGGGTAGTTACGCTAAGGTACCTAATGCGCTTATTAAAAATGATATATTTTAGATATATACCATTATCATTCAATACTATAAAAACCTATACGAATAGATATATAAAGCTGAATAGTTGGTTTGCTTGAACGTGCCAATCTCAATAGTTTTATTGGTTTGATTTAAAAAATATTTTAGTGTTTATTTTGAAGTTCCCACGGGAACTGGAGTTAAGCGGGTAAAACCCCGCGCGGGAATTAAGTTCAATAAATTTTAATGTATATTACCAATATTTATAAACCGACAATGTCAGGAAAAACCGGGAAAACATGTAAGAGAAGAGTAAATATTAGAGTTAAGCTGATTCTCGCTGATAAAACCCCATAAATGTCAACAAGATAACGAAATATTTATCTGATATTACTTATTGCACAATGATCGGACACACGCGGCTAATTTTCAAATAATATGAGTACTGTGCGAAATTAAAACTATATTTTGTCAGTGTCAAATTAAAAATATAAAAAAGAGAACTAAATTGAAGAAAGTGTCCATAATAATTCCAAAAACAAAAGAACTGATCTGAAGTAAGGGATTAGGCAATTCATATTTTTAAATCCAAATCAAAATACAATAAAGATATGACAAACAGCAAACAGCATTAATTTAATAATAGCAACCCAAATTAAAACTATATAATGTCAGTGTCAAATAAACCGTAAGTTTTCAAGTGTCAGTTTCAAATATAAAAAAAAAACATTTAAGTTTTAAAAAGTGGACTCAAACAACGATATTATTCTTATGAATTTATTTTTAAGAAAAAAGTTTGTTTTATTTTTTTTATTAAAAAATAAAAATGTTTAAATACGATATTGAAATTTCGGACGAGACTTTTGGATATATTTGGTATATATGCGTTTCGTTTTTATTTTTAATTGCGTTGGTAATTGTGGGATGCTTGGTATATCGCTGCTATAAAAATAACGTGCAAATGTAAGTATCTATATTAATCTTGTGCTCAGAAGCAGAATAAGGTCGAATGTGCTTTTATCGTAAACTGACACATACGACCAATAAATTGTGAAGTTCGTATATCCGTCCTTGTGCTTCTGAATTTTGATTTACTCTAAAATAACTATTTACTGACTTTTACTGCACCGGTGACTCATAGTTACTTACCGCACCACATGGGTTAATTTTCCTAGTCTTTAAAAAAATGTGCTTATTAATTAATAATAGTTTTATTCTATTAAGATTGTCGTAGAAGTAAGGTAAGATTATTAAATAATAAAGTAGAATTAAATTAAAATATAAACTTGGTCCCGGGTTCGATTTTAGTTAACTTAAATATAATTTAATTGGGCTTCAGCTTGAATTCTGTATTTTCGATTAACCTAACAAGTATGGCGAGTATAGGTTTACTCTATACTCACCTAGAGAGAGAGAGTTTTTTTATCGTTTGTTTACTTAAACGCGCTTATCTCACGAACTACTGGTCCGGTTTAAAAGATTCTTTCAATGTTAGATAGCCCATTTATTGAAGTAGGCTATAGGTTATATTTAATTAAAAAGTTCCTACGGAAACGGGAGTTACGCAGGTGATACCGCTATCCTACATGCTTTTTTATCCTTTCTAGGAAAAGAGCATAACATTATGTTTAACTTACATCTGTAAAACTAAAGATAAAAAGTATAAGTACATAGTGACTGTCACTGATAATATGAATGATGGTAATAGCTTAGATAACATAACATCAGCTATTACTAACACATCAGTTAAATTGCAATTATCTTGTATAACTAACGCGGTTTACCAAAGTTTAATAAAATAGGTGATTAGGAAGAATAAATTGTGGATCGAAATTAATCGAAAATCTTTTTTTATTTCACTAAATTAAAAATACGATAAAAGACAAAAAGGAACGTAAAAATACGAATTCTAAATTCAAATACAGTCTTTACTATGTGCATAGGTAAAGGAAAATTATATAAATTCTATATTTGAAAATTTGTCACAACATTAATTAAAAAAAAAACAAGACCATAACATTTTTTTCTACGATTGTCATTTGTTTTTTTTTTTGTTTGGCGCCATATATTTGACGTAACTTGAATTCAAAATGAATAATAGCATAGATGAAATGGAGCGAGAAGTGGCTAGAAATGTTTGGTTCACATTAGTGCTTGTGCCTTTATTCGTTGCGTTGCTCATAATGTTATGCCTTTTATATAAGTGCTACAGAAATAACATAGAAATGTGAGTATACAACTTCCTACTTTTATTTATGAATATTAATTACCTTCCGCCCGCAGAGTGCCTATATTAAAAATCTACGTATTGTAATAAATACATAATATTATCATGATATTATGGAGAAAACGTAATATTATATTTATCAATATGTAATATCCGGTAACTAGCGGGCTAACCTCGCAATCATATACATATGTTTCTTCCATTGTTTCTTTCGCCATTTGTAGGGGAAAGAGCGGCCGTAATGTGGAACTTGGGAGGAGTGACAAATACCTGATCTAAGGCTCAATTTTCACCGCCGCGGAATGGAAACGAACTGGAAGCGACACAACACCACGGAAGGCTTTCTTACGGAAGACGCGCGTCCAATTTTTTGGCTCGTATTTAATTTGTGTGTTATACAGTTGATAAACATTATGCTATTTCCAGTTTTTTTGAAAAAAGTCGCTTCCATTTCATACCGTGGCGGTGTAAATTAATAAGATCAATTAAGAAATACAAGGAAATTCATGACAATGCAATGTGTTAAACTACCCGCCGTGGAATCGGTGGAATGTAGATAAGTTGGAGGCGACTTTTCAGAAGATTTTTTAACTTAAACGATAGATTTGACCTCGAAAAAATTATGCTTAATAAAATTAATTAATTTATGATAAACAAATAAATAATTATTAATTTTCATGTAATAACATAAATACTAACAATAATGTAATAATAATAACATAAATAAAATAAAAACCTATAACTAGCAGATAGGTAATAATTGTTAATCTATAAAATATCCGAGATAGATTCAGTTCAGTTATCCAATACTTACGTAGTATGCACGTATTTAAATATTGAAAACATTTTTAATTTATATTAATTTATATATTTATATTTATATTCTTTAAATAGGATTTAGGAGATTAACATTAGGTATATGTTGTATGTCTATTAACCTGCCCGTTGCCATAACTACGCTTTTATGTTTATCTTATCATTGTATCGATTAATTTATTATCGGTAGTGAATTTACATCAGAAACCTGACCAGTCATTATAGACTAGACAATCCACGTGTATTCACCCGCATTGCTATTGAATATACAGTTCTTGGAATGAGTAGGAAACTTTAATAATTCCATTCAAAAGCAAACATTAGAGGAAAACATTTGACAAAATTTGACTCTTGAGATCTTTGACTCATAAGCTAGATTCTTCTCCTCTTTTATATTATTATCCATTCTTTTCGTCCGTCAATTTAATTGTTTGTCAATGTTGCTGCGTTAAGTCACAGTAGGTATCTCCTTTTTTATTTATTTTTATTTTTATATTGCCACCAGACATTTTAATCGTCTTAGTATGTGCGTCCTTTTCTACAAAATATGCCCTTTTATTCGTAATTTGTATAGACTTATGGCCTCACATAGCCACAAATTGGTTTATTCATATTACATGATTCAGGCAACCTTTAGAAAGTTATATAACATATCCTTATAATCGTCTTTATAATCGTCGTTTTTATACCTTTACGTAATTAATTAATTACCTCTAGGCTCTAAGGCATCACAATAATGTGTGCATTCGTCATATATCGCACAACAGATCGATAGACGGATTATAAAATCTGTAAGATCAAATAATTTAAACATTGTTTTTAGTTACTTTAGTGATACTATTTATAGATTAAATATAAGACATTGTAATTCTGTCAAGTACTGGTGTATGTAAATACCTAAATGCTGAATAAATTTCGTTATTAAAGCTATTGTAATAATGAAATAATGAATTTATTTAGCACTTAGGTATTTACATTCACTTGTACTTGTCAGAATCACAATGTTACAATATAAGGCATTCTTATTCTATCAATTAAACTAGATACCAACAGGTAGCAAATTGTAGGATATTACAGACAAAGTAGTCCGTCCGTCAGCTTGTCATTAATTATTGTGTCAGGAGAATAGATAGTTTCTCAAGATTATTATCGAGTAAATATTTTTATTAGTAGTAATTATGAACAACGTGAGTGTTACATAATGTGAAGTTAATACCTAATCACACAGTATTTAAACAACAAAGTTTATGTATTGATAAGTAAATAGAAAACTGCGTTTTACTTTAAAAAAGTTAAATGCTCTTCTATAAGTATAAATTGTCTTCTTTTATAAGAGGAGAATAAACATACAATTTGGAGTGTCTGCTCAGAATAACTAAATAAGAACGTTCTGCTAAATATATTATACGAAGTCTAAATAATAATATGGTATTATAGTGTTTGTTTGTCTCCCTATCTCCTTTTTGTCTTCCTGAAACGGCTGGACTGGATAAGCAAGCATTAGAGTAATATTTCATTAGGTAAAATGTCACGTAGCTGACTTCTTTTGCCAATATTCTGCAGTGCCAGAATAATTACCACATATATTTTTGATGTCACAATATAGATTATCCTAGTATGGAATCTAGAGAACACACCTAATCCGTTCAAGTGTTAATGTTTATCGCATTTTATAATCAGGATGTACAAATGAATTTTTTTGTATAACACTAGTATAATTATACAAAAATAAACCTATTTATATCCAATAGCCGACCTTACTTTTTAATTTTACCTATATATCATAATTTTGCATAAACCAGGGTAACGCTTTATCTTCACATGTATGAATATTCAGAGTCATCTCTCAGCCTTGTCTTAAACTTCTGTTAATGATTCGTGTCTTGACGTTTTTGTTACTATTATATTGTTCTTAAAATTATACACATAACATGACCTCGGTTCAATTGAACTGTAGTAATTTGTCTGTTTTTCAATAGCTAGGTTTTGATTGCTTTTGATGGCGCAGACTGATAAAAGTACAATATTGATTTTAAGCTAACGTACATATTTACATACATACATAAATATCGTCACGCCTTTCTCCGATAGGGGTAGGCAGAGACTAAGCGACTCCACCTTTCTCGAACCTGGCACACCTTTTCGGTTCTTCCACATTCATCAGTTTCTTTATGCATGCCGGTTATTTGGGCCGGTTATGATAAAAAGGGCCAAATAACCGGCGCCCTTTATCCATTTTATCCAATTAATCAGGCCCCAGCTATGGACTGACATAGCCATCCCGTAATTTGCGTTATAATACTTGGTCCTCTGCTTTCATCACGTCTTGTCTAGTCCCCTTCCCTTTTTCCTTTTCAAGTCATCTATTGCCGGAAAGCGTTTTATCTTTCGTGGGTTTGGTATCTATATTTTGCTTAATCGGCGGGCTATATCGGTTTCTTTATTCCCATATTCACTATTTTGTCCTACCAAGGTTAACGTATGCGCACAGAGAAATCGAGTCCATAAAAGTTAATCAAAAAAATTAAATATTTAAATAATCACATGCAACTTTATTGGAAAAGAAATATACAAAACAATTAAATACCTGTGGACAGAAATAATATTCCATGCCAATCTTAAGTAGCCATAAAGTTAAGACATAGTTAAACAACCTTCATCTTCTTATCAGACACATGAAAAGTATATTTACTTTTTTCACGTTTCCTCAGATAATTACGCTCAGTTTAGATAAAAAGCCAGTGTTTAGAGGTAGCGGTTGTGCAAAACATACTTAAATCTAATAATAATTTAATGTGGTAAAAACAAGAAATAAACGAAGAAATTTAAAAATAAGTTTTTGCAGACGTTAAAAGTAAAGTCGCCACATCCAGTTTTCTATTTATATCCACCATTTTGGAATCCACCGTTTTGACGTTTTGTTTTTTTTTTTCGCAGCAAAAGATTGCAAAGTAACTTTGTGTTTTTAGTCATTTTGTGTGTAAATTGAACTTTGTCAGTGATTTCAAATGTCTAGCGATATGATCGGATTGGTTTTTATAATTTTAGCGCCGTTATTTTGTTATGTTGTTTACTTGGTGACTTTAACTGTGTTGTATTATTTGGCAAAGCGGCATAATCGTAAGTATTTTTTTTTCTCTCCTCCCTTGGGTGTAACGCTGATGTCATGTATCTATAAACCTTTCTCTTGAATTAATCTATCTATAAAAAAAAACCGGCCAAGTGCGAGTCGCACTCGCGCACGAAGGGTTCCGTTTCAGTTACAAGTGCATACCTATTTTTGATATCAAGAATAAATAAAAACGCGTATGTTTATGAAATGAAATGTTATTTTATATTTTTATATTCGAGTTGATTGAATGAAAGCTAAATTGCGGTTTACGATTTTTGACGTATTAAAAAAAAACTACTTACAAGATCTCGTTCAAACCAATTTTCGGTGGAAGTTTGCATGGTAATGTACATCATATATTTTTTTTAGATTTATCATTCTCTAATTTTAGAAGTTACAGGGGGGGGGACACACATTTTACCACTTTGGAAGTGTCTCTCGCGCAAACTATTCAGTTTAGAAACAAATGACATTAGAAACCTCAACATCATTTTTGAAGACCTATTCATAGATACCCCACACGTATGGGTTCGATGAAAAAATTTTTTTTGAGTTTCAGTTCTATGTATGGGGAACCCCAAAATTTATTGTTTTTTTTCTATTTTTGTGTGAAAATCTTAAAGCGGTTCACAACATACATCTACTTGCCAAGTTTCAACATTATAGTTCTTATAGTT
Source organism: Nycteola revayana (assembly GCA_947037095.2). Lineage (NCBI taxonomy): Eukaryota > Metazoa > Arthropoda > Insecta > Lepidoptera > Nolidae > Nycteola > Nycteola revayana. Next base: position 374,117 of record OX344855.2, read on the forward strand.
TCGGAAAAAAGTGGCTGTGACATACGGACGGACAGACAGACAGACAGACAGACAGACAGACAGACAGACATGACGAATCTATAAGGGTTCCGTTTTTTGCCATTTGGCTACGGAACCCTAAAAATCGCATCAACATCTGCAGCGTAGTTCATCATCAGCATCTAAGCATACATGATGCTTACAGACAGCGGGAAGCGAAGTTTTTGTACTATGTATTAACAATCATACAATAAATAGGTTTGCTTTCTTTTTCTTCTTTGTTTTACAGCAAAAAGAATCATGCATATCCACGTTAATGAGAAGAATTATTCACTTATGTGTACACATAAACATATTTCATCTTCAGCACGTATAGCGTTCTCTGCTAAACATGGTTCTCCTCGCGAGAGAGGGTTTTGCTATAGTCACCACGCTTGGCGGATTGGTGACCGAACATAAACGCTGCTGCCCGTACCTGAACTACTCATTCCTCACTAGGTCTATAGCAACATAGCAACTGCTATCAAAGATAATATAAATTATGTCAAATATTTAAGTTGGCAAAACACATTATTTGATCTAAGAGTGTCAATATACAAACATTTGAGTACCTATGTACAATATAAGCATATGTAAATTGTAGGATATCATATCAAAACTCAAATAAACATCATATTTAAGTACTTTTACGTCATAATATCAAAAACACAGTGTAAAAACCAGAATTACTTGTCACATGTTATATGTTGACTACGATTTTTAAAGCGGCCGTAGCCCAATGGCTATGGCTTCGGACTAGTTATCTTGTGGTCGCCTGTTCGATCCCCACCCATTGCACTACTGACGTGAGTCCACTCGTAACACAAGCATTTTAGCTTGGCACTAGTACAACAAGAACACTAGTACAATGGAAAACTATGGTGGTAAAGCTTAAAAAAAAATCTAATTATAATTTATAAAACACAGGTATTAACGCGATAAAAAATACCTTTTTTATATTACCCGACGTTTCGATCAAGTTGCATTGATCGTGGTCTGCCCGCGACCACGATCAATGTAACTTGATCGAAACGTCGGGTTAATATTTGTGTTAATAATATTATAATTATGATACGCGAAAGTTTAAAAGTTTATAAAAAAAAACTAAGTTTATTTATTTTATTGAACAGATTTTATTAACTAACGTACCCCCCCCCCCCTCGCCCTGACGACCCTTAGTTTGCAAATAGGCTTACGTTGTCCTCGTAGACCCGAAGTCCAAGTGGCCCGCTAACTGTTACGTAGAGCGACAGTTGCACTAAACTCCCATAAACTACTTAAAGTTACAATCCCTTAATCTCCCCGCCAGTGACCGCCCTGAGCCGAGGTCCAAGTCCCACAGGGGATGACCTCTTGCGCAGGTTGCTTAGTTTGTAGTTTTTAAACCATTTATACCTGAGGGTTGAGCTCTGCTCGCCTTTATGTCCGGTGAAGTAGCAAAATTTTCGTCCTCTTATCTATTATTATATTTCATACATAACGTGTACAATCTTTGTTAAAAATATAACGTGCCAAGTATATCTACTAATCACTAGTTAATTAGGTATCCGATTGTTGAATCAGTAATCATTTAGATAAGACAAGTGTTGCTATTTTAGGAAAACAATCAGTGCACTTGTATGGAAGGAAAGTGTTGCCAGCTGTGATTTACATACTAATTAAATGTTGCCATTGTTAAAATACAATTATTTAATTTTAATATTCCTGTCATGGTTTTGAATATGTATGTTCTGTTTATGGAATAGCATTGTTTTAACTTTATATATATAAAGCTGAAGAGTTTGTTTGATTGATTGAGAGTGATAATCTCAGAAACTACAGATTCTACTTGAAAAATTATTTCAGTGTTAGATAGCCCTTTTATCGAGGAAGGTTATGGCCTACATTTAATTACTAGCGGCACCCCGCAGTTTTACCCGCGGCTCTCTGTTCCAGTGGGTCGGAGCCTGATATTTTGTAGCCTATATGTTAATCCACTTTATAATCTATCCGCGGGCAAACTTTCAGCCAAATCCATTCAGTCTTTGCGTGAAAGAGTAACAAACATGATACATCCACACAAACAAACTTTCGCATTTATAATATTAATAGGGTGAAGTTCTTACGGAAACGGAGGCGTTACGTGGGTCCATATCACCCACCTTGCTTCAATAGGGGTAGGCAGAGGAACGCCACCTGTCTCGATCCTGGCACACCTCTTCTTCTATTACTTTTTATATAACCCTTTTTTAATATGTCGACAAATTTGGTATTTGGCTCGCTTTAAATCTCGGAGGTCGTGGGTTCGATCCCCACGTCAGACAGAAAATCTTTGTGTAAATTCTAAGATTTCTTTCCGGGTCTGGTTGGTTGAGGGACTACCCTCCGTGTCTCGGAAAGCACGTTAAGCCTTTGGTCCCGATTATTAGGTATAACATGATCTATAATATTCGTATATCAAGGAACGGGCAGCAGCGTTTCCTTGTGGTTGTGGTACAACAACATAATTCTGCGGTCACCAACCCGCCTGCCAAGCGTGGTGACTATGGCACTACTACCCTCCTACGGGAGGAGGCCCATGTTCTGCAGTGGACGTTATACGGGCTGATGATGATTTGCGCCTCAGACGTCCTTTTCCAATGTCTCCTTTCACACTCATTCGATATACTTCTCTAACTCTTCTTTTATCCATTCTTACTACATGCCCAAATCATCGCAACATTCCCGTCACAAATTATGTCAGTAAGTCTTCTTATACTCATACCATAAAACAATAAAATAATGACCTGAATTGCTTTAATTATCACTAATATTATACCACAACAACACAGATAACAAAAAATCTAATCGATTCTCCACCGAATAATATCGTAATGACATTATGATGGTTTTCGTTTTATTTCATATTCGATATCTATAGTAATAAATATTAATGAAATTTATTCAGCACTTAGAGAGAAGAATTAATTTAGAACAATGTCGTTAAATTCACGTTTACACCCTAATAATATGTTTATGATGCATTGCGTACTTTGCTTTTGCTCTTTAATTACAGAAATATTATTTTTGCCAATAAGTCCATTTTATTATACAATTCATAAATAATCGCTCATCTCAGGAAATAATGGACCGATTAGAAAAAAAAATTCAGCCTTACAATGTAGGGGGAGGCTGTAGGTAGACTATATTTAATTATTTTTTTTGGTCCTATGTAAAAGGGAATTGGTATGAGGACTAAAAAATCTATATAGTCCGTCAGTTAGATTTTTTTGGATACGTATTTTTTTTTCGTTTCCCAAACAAAAAATTACGAAAATACAGTACGTCACATCATACGTGTATCTTTATCAATTTTTATGTATCTAACTGACGGACTAAATAGATTTTGTTAGTCCTCATGCCCATTGTGCGGATAAAACGCCAAGCGGATATTAGTCATAGTATAAAAATACAAATAATTGCTTTGTTTTGACGTATAAAAGTCCATTTAACAACCTATCTCTTTATAACAATATATCTCTATATTTTGAGATATTATAGCTACCTACACAAAAAACAGTTTTCACTTATTTTTTCCTTTAAATTTTACTTTTTACGATGTCCATTTTATTCGGTGGGAGGCGCGACATGTTCTTATTAGATTATCTTATCTATGATAATATATGAAACAATAATTATTTTGTAATCACTTAGTCTGACTTTGGAAGAATAGAAAGTGCACGAGTTTTCAGGAATTTCAGATAAAATGCCAATTTTGTTCATAATTTTGATTATTATAGTGATCGGACTTATCATTTTCTTGGTGGAATATAACTGGTTATTGAGTAAGTACCTACTTATTATTAAATTATTATTAATTATTGTTATCATTATCCCACTTCGACTATATTACTATGCTGAAATTAGTCTAATTCCTCTAGTTCCCGAGCGTATTTAATGCAAACCAACAAACAATATATTTTTCCTCTTTATAATATTATAGTAAGGAACCCGTTAGACCTAGGAAAGTGTTTTGAATTTTTTTTATTATTAATAATAACGGTGCTAGCTATACTTATCTAGTATGTAAGTAAAGATAATTTAATTAACTAAGAAGAACGTTCATAATGTATTACATATTCTTAAGAACCTGATCCCACTAGCAACTTAAAAGAAAAAAGACAAAACTGTCTTAGATACAACAAACTATATGTACATGTAAGCTGTAATTTATTTATCTATCTCATCATCATCATCAGCCCGTAAATCGTCCACTGCTGAACATGGGCCTCGGAGGATATTGGCATAGTCACCACGCTTGGCAGACGGGTTGGTGACCGCAGAATTATGATGTACACAAGGAAACGCTGCTGCCCGTGCCTTGATATACGATTATTATAGATGATGTTATAACAATCGGGACCAACGGCTTAACGTGCTTTCCGAGGCACGGAGGGGAGTTGTGGTTTATTTAATGTCATTTACACAAAGATTTCTTGTCCGGTGTGGGGATCGAACCCACGACCTCCGAGATTTAAAGCGAGCCAATTACCCCTACGCTACGGAGGTTGTGTTGTATTTACTATCTATTAGTGTAATATTAGAAATAATTATCATATTGATTGTATTTATCTTTAGTTAAAATAATCATATTAAAATAAGAAAAAAGCAATATTTAACAGGTGAAAAGGTATGGGGAACCTCCATAATTTATTGTTTTTATTTTTTATTTTTGTGTGAAAATCTTAATACGGTTCACAGAATACATCTACTTACTTACCGAGCTTAAACAGTATAGTTCTAATCTTTTCGGAAAACAGTGGCTGTGACATACGGACGAATGGAAAGACAGACAGACAGACATGACGAATCCATAAGCGTTCCGTTTTTTGCCATTTGGCTACGGAACCCTAAAAAAGCTTTATCCATCTATTTTGTGCGAATTATTGTTGATAATTTGTTGGCATAGAATCACGTAATTTTAGCTTGCAACTTACTTCGTTTTTTTATTTTCTTACTCTAATCATAAAGTCTATCAAACCTCGATTGCTGGAGTAATACTGCAAGTTAAATAGAGCCATAGTTACATAAGGCAACATTTATTTCAGAAAAAAAAAATTGCACGTTGATGAAGTGGCGGGCCCAGTTAGAGTAGTACCTACATAGTAGCATGCAAGCGATATGTGTTTCAAATTGATACCCTGAACCTCTATCATAACCACTAATGTCTGCTTGAAAAATGCATTCCGTTTGTTAAAATAAAACCATAATATGATGGTACTTACCTATAATTTTTACTCTTTTTTAATTTCCGTCACCCTCCGTAGCGTAGCGGTGTTTGGCTCGCTTTAAATCTCGGAGGTCGTGGGTTCGATCCCCACACCGGATAGGAAATCTTTGTGTAAATTCTAAGATTTCTTTCCGGGTCTGGTTGGTTGGGGGACTCGGAAAGCACGTTAATCCGTTGGTCCCGATTGTTATAACATCATCTATAATAATAGTATATTATCAAGGAACAGGCAGCAGCGTTTCCTTGTGTGAATCAACATATTACTGCGGTCACCAACCCGCCTGCCAAACGTGGTGACTATGGCAAATACCCTCCCTCGGGAGGAGGCCCATTCAGCAATGGACGTTATACGGGCTGATGATGATGATGATGATAATTTCCGTTACCTTGGTACACCTACCTATCACATTATATCAGCAACCCTATGGTTGACTGGGAGAAAATGCTTAACGCATTAAGTTCACCATGTACCCAATATCAAGGTGCTACAGTTAAAAAAAAAAATAAAAAATAAGTGGGGTCTTGTCTTGGTTTATAGGGTTCCGTACCCGAAGGGTAAAAACGGGACCCTATTATAATTGACTGCCTGTCTGTGTGTCTTTAACCAGTCTGTACGTCAAGAACCGCGATAGCTAGACAGCTGAAATTTACACTAATGATGTATTTCTGTTACCGCTATAACTACAAATACCTACTAAAAACAAAATAAAATAAATATTTAAGGGGGGCTCCCATACAAGAAACGTGATTTTGTCTCTCTTTTTTGCTCGATAACAGGTAGGCACTTGAAATATTGACAAAATACTTAGCTATATATTTACTTTAATAATAAATAATAAAATTAAAATACAAAAATATATTTAGGAGCGGGTCGCATACAACAAACGTGATTTACCTAGTCAATGGTACGGATCCCTTCGTGTGCGAGTCTGACTTGCACTTTCCCGGTTTTTAATTTTTCGCATAATTTTACACCCGTACTTATGACCAATTGTTTTAACAGAGGAAAAGATTGAAAAGTATGTGCCTACCTGTCATATTCTTGTAATTTTCGTCGATATGTCTTATTTGTGCACCTACGTATAGTTTTTAGTTCAAATAATGGACCCTAATATTCGCTATGTATGATACACATATCAAATTTTAATAAATCTAGCGTAATATCAAAAATATATAAACTATAAAATATACTACTAACGCCATCTAGTATTGAGTAGTGGTACTAATAAGTGACATTAGCCTTTAACACTCACATTACATTCACATAAATTTCGATAGATGTCACTATAATAAATAAAGTCAGATACAATAAATAAATAATTATTGATTGAGCAACAAAGGAATTGATAACATCATCGTGTGATTAATATTTATCATTATTGACAATTGACTTTCTTTATGACAAACTGCGATTTATTTAACAAAGTTATTGATCTATATACTTGCTGCGTTATAATGCTACTTATAGTTGTATGTCCCAGTATTTCCCGATATACCTACAGATAAGATTAGTATTATCTATTATATTTGTCCTCTTTTAACTGCATGACAATCCATCCAATGCTAAACTGTGATTGCTTTCGTTCCTAATGAGAATTGCGTTTAGTTTCAAATAAAATAGAATGTGTTTTAATTGTTTGTTAGCAGTGTATCAACAATAGTTATGAAATATGAAGTCTGTGGCATTTCTGATCGCTTTCCCGTGCGTTTTCGCGGTTTTAGTGCTATTCTGTGTTTGTTTGAGATGTTGTGTGGTGTTGTGCAGTAAGTAGATACTTGTATATAACTTAGTTATATATTTATAATGTCACTAATAATGGCATGGCGAATAAAAACACTATTTAGTCCGTCAGTTTGATTACCAAAAAATATTGAACACGTATTTTTTTTTCTTTCCTCAAACAAAAAAAGACGAAGATAGAGCGCGTTTAAATTTCGTGTGACGTCACTTTTAGGTAAAATTACCTAGCAGTGACGTCACAAGCCTGTCGTCGTCGTCACAAGTCGTGTATAGAACTTTATAGTTTGTTATCGCTTTGTATATTTTTATTGTCCTGATAAATAAAAAAATACGTGTCCAATATTTTTTACTAATCTAACTGACGGAGTAACTATATTTTTGGCTTCAAGCCTATTACTTACATCTGTGGCGTAGTGGTAGGCATAGTCTCGCTTCAAGCCTTCGTAGGTCGTGGTAATGATCCATGCCGAACAAGAAAGTTTTGTGTAAGTAAATTCTTTCACTCCAATTTTGGTTGGTTGAGAAGGGTAGCCGTGCCTCTGCACGCATGATAGTCAGTACCTAGGTCCCGCTTGTTAAAACATTTATAACAAGCGTATATCAGGAGACGGGTAGTACGTTTTCTTGTACGTTAGCACATAATACTGCGGTCAACAGTCAACTACCCGCCTGCGTGGTGATTATAGGGCCCATGTTCAACATTGAACGTTATAAGGGCCGATGATTATAATGATGATGAACTAACCACCCACTTTAACATAATTTGTAAATTAATTTCTCGTTATTAGAAGAGTTTTAACAGAATTTTAGTCTTTAGTAGATATATGGCACATAATTGTTTATGCCATTAAATTTTCCTTATGCGATGTGTCTACGTACCTATGTATTTGGTCTTTAACAGTTTATTGAATATTTTCTTGTAGTTTTCCCGTTGAATATTTTTTCGTACATTAGCATTATCCTGTTTGTAACAATAATGAATCTTATTTAATAATAATTTAATAAATATGCTGAACTAGTTTATAATCCAATATCTACACCTAAACCTACTTCGATATAACCTAAATTTTACCTTATACCCATATAAGGCGAGCTAAATAACAATTTTCTTGTTTAATTTTATGTATTAATTTAAACACATACATCCTTACTATCCTTACTAATATTATAAATGTGAAAGTAACTCTGTCTGTCTGTCTGTTACGCAATCACGCCTTAACTACTGAAGCGATTTAAATGAAATTTGGTACAGATATAGTCTAGAGCCTGAGAAAGAACATAGGCTATATTTTATTATGAATTTCCCACGGGAACGGGAGTTACGCGGGTGAAACCGCGCGCGGGAAGCTAGTAATATATAAAATACAAGAACACAGACAAAGGTACCTACTACCGACTTATTTCTTAAGAAATATCTTCCAGTAGACCTGCGTGATTTAAAAGCGTGTTACCTACACGATACACAATACACATATATACAATAGCTACATCTAAACATACATACAATATAATCATAACCTACATACTAGAACTCGCTCGATCCGATGCCCTCGTCCTCCTGACCCTTAGTTTGCAAAGAACCATCCGATGCCCTCGTAGACCCGAAATCCGAGAGGCCCGCGAACTGTAAAGTAGAGCGACAGTTGCACAAAACTCCCCTAAAATTCTAAAAGTCATGATCTCTCAATCTCATCGCCAGCGACCGCTCTGAGCTGAGGTCCAAGCCCCGCAGGGGACCTCCTCTTGCGCAGGTTGCTTAGTTTGTAGTTTTTAAACCATTTATTAAGGCAGGAGCACTTGCCGTGTGGTTTCCGGCTTAGAATAGACCACCCCATATCCTCCCATGGGTGTCGAAAAGGCGACTTAGGGACATATGGCTGATGGATGGGCAGCAGCATCTATTAGCTCAACGTTTAAATCTTACTGCGATCACCAATCCGTCTGCCAAGCGTGGTGATTATGGCAATATCCCTCTACGATCCTGGCTTGCCAAGGTCTGTTAAGAGGAGGCCCATGTTCAGCGGTGGACGTGAATGGACTGTTGACGATGTTCTTTTTTAATAGAATTTAAATTACAGTGATTAGATTTTATCTAGTGAAGTTAACAAAGATTGGATCTAAAGTGGGTAATTGAACAAAGTTTTTGTTCCGAATGACCAGTCTATGATATTTAAAGGTCAATGATTTCATACAAATCTCATCTTATCTTATACTACTATATAAAGCTGAAGAGTTTGTATGTTAAATTGTTTGTTTGTTTGCTTGAATCTCAGGAACTGCTGGTCCAATTTGAAAAAAATCTTTTTGTGTTAGATAGTCCATTTATTGAGAAGGGTTATGGGCTATATTTTATTATGAAATTCCTACGGGATCGGAAGGTACGCTGGTGAAACCGTGCCTGGGTATCTTGTATATAATATATCTACTTTACGACGAAATTAATTAGGTACACATCTAAAACAAGTATTTGATACCTATTTGATAGTGATAGTGTAACAAATCGAACCTATTAGCTATAAGGTACCTAACTAAGATCAGCGCCTTTTACTATTTATTTCGAAACTAGCTGCGCACTGCGGTTTTACCTGCTTAACTCTTCCCCAGTGGGTCGGAGCGTGATATTTTCTAGCCTATATGTTAATCCAGCTTATAAACTATCCGCGTGCAAACTTTCAGCCAAATCCATTCAGTAGTTTTTGAGTGAATGAGTTACAAACATACATACATCCACACATCAGTGCGTAACAGATAGCATGTATGAAGCCGTACCTACCCATGATGCATCACGCCGACTGCCGCGCGCGGGGTCAATTGGATAATTTATTTCCTACTCTCATTTAACAAAGTATACCATTACAATATGTATGTAGGTATGTGATTTGAGACCCAGGGCCGGATTTAGAAGTCCGGAGGCCCCGGGGCAACAAAGGAGAAGAAACCCACAAATTAGCTCCCAATGTGTAGAAAATTTGAAGTAAATTTGAAGATTTTAAATCTCTATTGTGGGGCCCTCTATTGTGGAGGCCCTGGGGCAGTTGCACTGGCTGCCCTCCCTTAAATCCGGCCTTGTTGAGACCGCTTCTAGATGTACTCACACTATTTCTTTTATGACAAAAATGTCTTCGTTACTCAGCGTTTATTATGTATGCAAATAATTATGTGCCCATTGTTGGTGCACAAACAAATGCTGTTGATATATTGTATACAGATTAGTGCACGATGAATTAATAATTTTCTTTCTTTCTTTATGCGGTTTCACCCGCGTAACTCCCGTTCTCGTTGGAAATTCATAATTAAATATAGCTTATGTCACTCACAATGAATGTAGCTTTCCAATGGTGAAAGAATTTCTTGAATCAGCACAGTCGTTTTTGACTTTATTCATTACAAACATACACACAAAAATACAAATTTTTCCTCTTATAATATTAGTGTAGAAAATCAAATATAAGTGAACGAAGTCGCGGACAACAGTTAATATAATTGTTTTGTTTTTTAAGACAAGTCCCTTACATACTCGGAAATTAATCTCAGCTTATCGGGGGACTTTACAATCACCCAATCACACAAAACACAACTAGACTCCTAAGAAATATCTGTGGTTCACACAAAAGAATGGGCATGGGGACTAAAAAAATATATTAAGTCCGTCTGTGAAATTACTAAAAATCAATTTATTTATCAAATCAATAAAAATTTACAAAGATACAGAGCAAAAACAAACTATACAGTTCAGGGCTTGTGACGTCACTGTTAGGTAAAATTGTACCTAATAGTGACGTCACACAAAATTTCAACGCGCTGTATCTTCGTCATATTTTGTTTGAGAAACGAAAAAAAAATACGTGTCCAATATTTTTTGGTAATCTAACTGACGGACTAAATAGATTTTTTTAGTCCTCACGCCTATTGTTCCGTCTGGGAATCGAACCCAAAACACCAGAACTTAGAAGCAACTGTCGTAATCACATTAGAACTACATAGTTAAGAAGGTACATCTAGTCTGAAACAATTAGCTCTTCAAATGACAAAATATGAAACTTCGTGCGCACACAAACTACTACTTTAGACTACTAAATATTTTTATTGTGATATCGTGTGACAGATAATGTTAAAGGTATATATTATATACTTACTATGTATGCACGTCTTTGTATATGTGTTTACATACGATAGTCTTTCATCGCAGAGTCCTATTCTGAGAGTAGTTGTCCAATGGTAACAATACAATCAACTATCGACACGTAACGAAATAGTAATGTTCACGAGCAATACTACTTTTGTTCCAAAATCAAACGTTTTAAAACTTAGTTCATCGCTAGCGGCAATAGATAGCGCTAGTCGCCATTTTAGAAGTCGCAAGCGTTGCTATTCCTCGCAAGTTTTGCTAAAATATTGATTTGGTAGGTACTTTAATAGTTGGGCCGGATTGCTCACCCGACCCCCGCCAACGGCGGATCGAAGGAGTGTCCGAGCGGTTTTAGTGGTGTAGGGTCCTCTCCTCGTGGTATGAGTTTAGCATACCACGCTATGGAAAGGGCGAGTCCCACATATCCCACCGCCAGCGCGCGAATACCCTGCAGCAGCGGTGGGAATGTGAAAATGCATTTCCCTCCGGACAAAAAAAAAAGTAGGTACTTTAATAGTCGAATGAAAGCGTCATTGTAACTTGTATTACATTATCCTGTCCTCCACATTAGAATATTTCAATATAAGTTGCAAAAATTATGTCTAATACTTATAGGTATTAATATTATTAATCGAAAAAGATTTGATTATCTGTTTGCTTGCATTAAATTTGCTCCAGAACTACTGGACCGATTTCAAAAATTCTTCCACCATTAGCAAGCCACATTATTAAGCAGTATCAAAAGCTATAGAAGTCATGAAGTTCCCGTGGACACGGGAGCTATGTGGGTAAAACCGCGTGCGGGAAGTTAGTAACTTATAACAAAAGATTTATTAGTTTTTCATTATCTTAGCGTTACTGATCGATTTATCAAAAGTTATTAAACGCGATTATATCAGATGTTCTTTATGTAAGACGATATCGTTCAGTATAAGTATACTAGCTATCCCGCGTGGTTTCGCCCATGAAAGGGTGCTAATTCAGTTTCATGCTAGATTCATGTCTTTGCCTGCGCCCATGCCTGCCCGTCTAGACTCCTAGCATTTGTATTTTTTGATATTTTGCTTTTATATATTATGTATATACTAGCTTCCAACCGCGGTTTGACTTGCGTTAGTCCCGTCCACCAGGGAACTTTGTAATTAAATTGAGCATTTAGCCTTCCTCAATAAATGGGCTATCTAATGCTGAAAGAATTTTTCAAATCGATTCATTAGTTTCTGAGATAAGAGGGTTCAATTAAACAAGCAAACAAACTCTTTAGCTTTATATATTACAACTACCCGCGCGCGGTTTTAAGCGCGTAACTGTCATTTCTGTGAGAACTTCATAATCAAATATTGCCTATAGCCCTCTATCCGGCTATCTAACACAGAAATATTTTTTCAAATTCAAACGAACAAACTCTTCTGCTTTATAATATAAGAACAAGATATAATAAGTATCTACATGTCTGTAAGTAATCAGGTTTTTTTCTACAATCATAATCGAGTTGTACCGATTAGATAAATTGTTTTAAATATAGCCGTAACATGTCATAGTCGTTTAGCTAATGTATCGATTAAAAATATCTCATTTACGATAAAAAAATCATTTTACCTGTGATATAATAATTTGCCGGTCATATCTAGTCAAAAGTGTATACGATAATTAACGTGTATCTCAAAAGCTCGTATAAAATTATATTTAAGTCATTTAATAAAAAATAATAATTAAAAATGGATACATCGACTATGTTTCTTGCCGTTACTGTACCAGTTATTAGCATGACACTATTTTTTATTATATTCGTTATGGGTATTGACTTTGTAAAAGGTAAGTTTTTTAACATATTATTTACTGTAAAATATTCCTAGAGAGAGAGAGAGTACCAAATTAAAAAAAAAATCATTATCCGTAAAAATTGTTACATTTATTTGGAATCGTCATAGCTTTTCCCTACCGTGCAGTGCGTGACGTAGCGACTACTTTTTTTTAAGGAGTAAGTGTGCTACTTGCTCTCTTCGTTACAGTTCGGGAGTCTCTCGGACTTTGGGTCTATGTGGGCATCGGAAAATGGGCCCAATAATAAATTTATTAGGGCTCCCAATAATAATTTTTGTAACTATTTATTTTATTATAATTAAAATTTATTTCTTTCATAATTGATGTCTGATAATTGATCCCTTAATGGGATAATATTACTATGTTCGGTGCTATAGTTTACTTTTTCAATCGCAAGTTAAATTCCAGTCAAAAACATTTCATAGACATATTATTTTTGCAGTCAACATAACATGAACATAACATTAACATCGAATGTGATCGAATGAATTTTTATCCAGATTTATTGAAAAAAAAAAACTTAGATACAATATTCAGCTATATTTTTATTCAGCTACAATGCTCATATACCATTTAAAAACATTTTGGCTAAGAATAGGTAATCTTATTCTTACTTACATTTCAAAGCAGAAATACAATTTGCACAAAGGCGAGCTTAATTCATCAATGAATTTTCTTCCAGCAAGCCTCTAGTTTAAAAAATGTAAACATCGGGCATTACCAAAAAATTAAATTTATACCTGATCGGTAAATAAATTAACATAATAATATGTACTCACTAATAACTACATCCTACTTAATATCTTATTCATATATACTTATAACAGACAAATTTTAATGCTACTGCCAGACTTCGACATTCCAGACAGATAATGGCCAGACAGATAAGTTCAATTTTATGACGATAAGACACATAATACATGATTCATTAAGTAATCTCAAAGTCAAAGTCAAAGTCAAAAAATCTTTATTCATAATGACAAATAATTTAAATCATGTTCTTATGATGCGTCCTATTCTTTTACTACCACCAGTTCTGGACCCGGCAACTCTGAGAAGAACTGGCAAGAAACTCAGAGGAATCCTTTTTTAAATAAATTTGATGTTACAATTTAATAAAGCAGTATTGTTTCAGAGCAACTCACTCTCAAGCTGTTTTGTTATTGGCATAATCAGAAATTTTATAATAACCCTTTTACATACCTAATTTATCTTTGACATATCGTTTAAACTTGTTTGTACAAAGATCTCTTACATTATTAGGAAGTTTGTTGTAGAAGCGTATAGATTGGCCCATAAAAGACCTTAGTACAGTAGTTAATGTCAAAATTTAGAACACTACCCGCTTGACCTGATGCAAATACCTACGTCTAGAATCAAGTTTATATAGTATACCCGCCCCGATTTCGCACAAGTGCAATGCTGATGCATTGTACATATAAACCTTCCTCTTGAATCACCCTATTTATTCAAATAACTACATCAAAATACGTGGCGTAGTTTTAAAGATCTAAGCACACAGGGAAACCGACAGCTGGAAACTATTAGTGAAATTTGTCTGATTTGAAATCTTTTAGTATATGGGCAGTCATTTCAAAAATGCTTTGTTTATTAATTGAATTGAATAAGAAAGGACTGCATTTGATTTTGCGATACTTATCTAAAAGCTTATATCAATTAGATTGCTTGCACATGTAGCACGCATGTAGTGGACATGTGTAGGTATTTTATACTTCTGATATTATTACATTTATAAAATCTAACATTTACGTAAGTAAACAAGCTCATTAAATGGTGGAATACATTTTTATTTTATTTAAGAATAATTAACGTCAAATATACAAGGTAGTAGGTAAATGTTATATATCGAAAAATTTTATTAATAAATGTAGACAGGATTCGACCCTGTATCTTAGGTTTAGCCCCTAATACTAATACCATTCGTCTACGGTGGAACTCCACTGGTCGTCAAAATTTATTATTATCTTTAATACACTGACATTTATCGAATGATGAAACCAATAAAATTCCTATAAATTGTGACATCATTTATAATTAGGTAGGTATGAACAATTACTTTCCTCACACAAACCTTAAAATAAATCAACATCTCAATATTACGTCCACAAAAATTCCGACACGGCGTTCTATTGGAAAACAACATCGCTCTATTAAACGCTTCCCGCCAACCTCAGTGTCAATCCGTCCTTAGCTCCGAACATTCGTTAAAAGAAAACAAAAAGAGTGACAGTATAAAATTAGAAAAAAAAATTAGGCCGAGAATTGTACAATTTTTTATTTAAAACTCGCAGATGTTTTTTTAAATCTGTTTGCCGGTTGCTATAGCAACAGAAATAGTGTTTCCGCGCGTCTATAAAGAGATTAGAAGCACAAGGTCGGATGTGCCATTATACGTCAGAAACATTCGTGATAATGTGCCTTTATCGTAATCTGGCACTTACGACCAAATGCTTCTAAAGCATAATAAAATCTTGAGTATATCCTTATCCTTTTTATGTCTAGAATTATAGGTACAAGTTTAAAGAAATAATCATAATCGACAGATAAGACAATTTTATCGACACGTTGTCGTAAAGTGGCTATTGTTTTATACTCTGTGGTGAGGCATAGACTTAACATGTTGGATTTGATAACTCGGATATGTATAGGTTTATTATTATTTATGAGTGTTTATTTATTTTGGATGTGGTTTTGTTTCGGGACTTGTGTTAAAAAACGTAAGTTTTATAACATTTTTCTCTTATTTTTATTTGATTACCTATCTTGATCATATGTTTATGAAATTATTTGTAGAGCTGAGAAGCATAAGGTGGGATGTGCCTTTATACGTCAGAAACATTCGTCGTATGTGTCTTAGGGACTAATTACACTTATTCAGCTCAATTCAGCTTGATTCAGCTTGTACGGGATGCGTACGCGTCCGTTCAGCTGAACGCGTGCGTACGCGTCCCCTGCAAAACTGGCGTTTTCTATGGACATAAGCTGAATTGAGCTGAATAAATGAGATTAGTCCCTTAATCGTAAACTGGCACTTACAGCCAAATGCTTCTGAAGTAGAATGAAATATTGAAATTAGTAAATTTATTCAGCACTTAGGTATTACACTTGTACTTGTCAGAATTACAATTTGTAAAACTAAACCTAACAAAAGTACCTATAATATAAGTAGCTAAAAACAATATATACATTATTTAATCTTACAGTTCTGACTGTCGTGTGATATATGACATATATATTGTAAGATACCTTAGAGGTACAAAATTAACTTCCAAGAATCCAGCCTAGGTCTAAGCGATATTCACCTGAAGGCACCCTTAAGGGGTAAGTACCAACGCTCGAGTGCCACTGGAGTTATGAGAAGATTTATGAATAATGGTGGTGATCGCTGGCAGGGAGGGGCATTAACGCGGTCCTCGGTCATTCCCTAGCTAACCTGCAACCTATAATTGTACATTCTTCCTTTTGCTTCTGAAATCTAGATTTATGTAAAAGAATTGTTGTTTTATCTTTGCTATCAGTAGCAGGTATTGATTCTAAAATACTTAGTGGTAGGTACCTACTCTATTGATAATGTAAATGTCACTTTCGCGCCATGATGAAAACCATAATAGTTCTAAAAGTTGCCACAATGGCGCTAGTGTATTTGTTTATTGTTTTTATAAAGATTAGATTTTGCACAATACTTACTACTAAACTGATTGCGTTACGACTAGAAAGAAAGAAAGAAAATACATTTAATTCAGCACAACACACAATATATTACACATAACATTTAGTTAAATGTACAAAACAATAAGACGCCTTGCATGTTTTGCCGAAAAAGTCGCCACCTCAGCATAGGCTAGGCGATACCTGGCGCTGGTTTTCAGTTGGCAACTCGAGTAGTGACTCACGGACAAGGGATGCTACACTTAAACAGTATAGGTACCATCTAAGTTCACGTCGTAATGGGTTGGGATCGAACTGTCGACCACGTGACCGCAATTCCGATGCCCTAATCGTTGGGCCTTAGTTGGGCGCTTATAAGTGCTGTTGTTTGGGAGGAAGTAATTAATGATTTGGTAAATAGTAAGGACCTATGTACCCAATGTATGTACACAATGTTTGCTGTGATATAAGTAACATGCAGAGCAACAGTTAACTAAGTGATAAAATATTGTAATTGGGAATAGATTAATGATACAGTTTTTGGGTTATGACAGTGTCATTTGAAGCTTTTTTTATGGAATATTGTTTTTTTTTTGAGAGTATTTATACTAACATTAAATCATGCTATGAAATACAGGAGTCTAACCAAGTAATGAAATGAAATAGTTTATTAGTAACGTAGACGAATAATTCGCGCTTGTTATACGTCATTTACAATGCATAACACATTTAAGTACCTAGGTACATTATTTTGATTTACTTGAATAAGAACAATATTTTTAACATTATATACTATGATATTACTATGACTTTGATAAAAATGTGTTCGCTACTCAGAGTTAACATTGCATACAAAAAATATAGTTTCACCAACTCGACACACTCATGTCCAGTCTCGTATATCCAGATAGTAACTAACCCCAAACATCTAGCCATCCATCCATACTTTCAAACTTTCACGTTTATAATAATATTAGTAGGATGTCGCTAGTATTTAGTTTGTTACTGTGGCGACATCTACAGTAGCCGCACAAACTACATGTAGACGAGTAGCGCCATCTAGCACCTAGGTTCTCAACTAACCTGTATCGCGCAAAACAAGTTCACAAGCCAATTCGAACATATACAAGTTCTAAACAGCATCAATTGGCCGTCGGCCGCCGGGCATACCACCTCGCCCGGCAAAGATATTCATTTTCTATGGAGAAACACCAACCGTTACTCTACATTACCAACGACATCTAGCGGTAACATATAGAATTACTGCCATTTTAACTAATCACACGAACACCACAAGATAAAAATTAATTATTATCTTATCGTGCAATAAGGATATTATCGAATATGGTATCTATCAATACTTATTTTATTTTCCTCCTAATGTTTGTTTTCCGTAGTTTCAATGTGCTATTGGTGGTGTTTAAGTTTTGTTACATTTTAAACTCTATACTAAAGTTTTTTTTTTTTAATAAAAGACAAATAATATACGTACATGTAAAATGGCAACTTTAATACGTGCACTAAGTTTTTTTGTCGTAGCCATGTCACTATTCTTTTTTATTTATGCTGTTTTAGTGAAAATATTTGGTAAGATTTATGTTTAAAATTATTATTTTTAACGCAATGACATACACAAGTTAGGTTATAATATTGTAAACAACAATGACAAACAGATATACTTAAGCACGTTTTTATTAATAATAAAATATTTTTTTATTTTTTTGTTCTATTTTAGGCAAACGTCTATCTATCTATCTATAGTATCGATCTATGGTACGTTAATACCTAATCGCAAAACTTAAAAAAAAGGAAAATAGATAAATCCCAAAGTTTGC
Organism: Nycteola revayana; assembly: GCA_947037095.2. Lineage (NCBI taxonomy): Eukaryota > Metazoa > Arthropoda > Insecta > Lepidoptera > Nolidae > Nycteola > Nycteola revayana. The sequence goes on from OX344855.2 coordinate 392,581, forward strand.
TTTTCTTTAAGGCTGAAGCATAAAAAAACCATAGGAAAATATTCATGTATTGTGTATTTATTAGAAAATTCTCTGTTCTTCGTTTGTACCCGTAAAATATAATAGAAACAGCGACGTAGGTATATAAACTTACTACACTATATCTACTTAATATTATAAAGAGGAAAGAATTTTATTTTTTTGTGTGTGTGTGTTTTTAATAAATAAACTCAAAAACTACTGTGACGATTTCATAAATTCTTTCACCATTGAAAAGCGACATTCACCCTGAGTGTCATAGGCTATATTTAATAATGAAGTTTCCACGGGCACGGGAGTTACGCGGTTTAAACCGCTCGCAGGAAGCTAGTTTAAAATGAACTAAACAATAACTCTTCAAAATCAATTATCTTAAAATTCAATAGTCCAACTAATTGTTACTACCGCCATCTATTCTTCACTAAGATTTTTAAATTTGTAACAGGTGGTTGACTTCTTCTAGTAATTTCATCGTTATTGTAAATAACATATACACTTTCAGTTCTCAAATTTAATTCAGTTTGCTTTTAACTATAATCGAACAAAAATCAAAAAAATCGAATCTATAGCATTAGAATATGTATAATGTCTTTATTGTACACACATAAGGAAACACACAAGAAAGAAACGTTTTAGAAACAGTTCAAATGTGCGGTCTTATCGCTTAAAGCAATTTCTTCCAGACAACCTTTGTATGGACAATTATAATATTCATTAGGAAAATTACGTAGATAGTGTGCAACTCAAAATTGTCAAAGTCTATTAATTTAATACCAAAACACAAACAAAAAATATAAAAAACTTTATTTTAATTGAAATTATATACACATTTCGGAATCATCCAAATCCATCATCTATATGTTTTGTATAATTTAGAAAAATATGTTATATTTACCCTTTTGATCACAAGGGCAATAATGATCTTGAATGAATTAATTATTTTTTTACAATACTGTAATATCACGAAACACTGAAGGTGGAAGACATAGGTATTGTTAAAATGCGACGTGACCTGATGAAACGCGACGCGTGTTGAGTCGAATCAAATGTATTGTTTTCTATAGACCAGAATCACACTACGAACACGTCGCGTCGGGTGTAATACATTTCACATCAGTTCGCGTAGCGTTTTAGCAATATGTTTCCGCCTTTAAACATTTCGATGCCCTCGTAGACCCGAATTCCGAGAAGCCTGGTAACTGTAAAGTAAAGCGTCAGTTGCACAAAACTCCCCCAAAAATACTAAAAACCATAATCCCTCAATCTCCGTGCCAGCTACCGCCCTGAGCGGTCCAAGTCCCACAGGGGAGGCCATCTTGCGCAGGTTGCTTAGTTTGTAGTTTTTAACCATTTTCAAGGCTGGAGCTGTGCTTGCATGTACGCCCGGTGAAGTAGCAAAAGCCTCGTGGCCTCTACACATGTTCGTTCGAAAAAAATACTTAAACACATCATAAACTAAAGCTAAGCTCATCTGTGTTAAAAACAACTGTTTGTGGTTCACACAAATAATTGTCCCGGATGGGAATGGAACTCAGAACTACACAAGAAATCACCTTAAAGCATTGAGCTGCCACAGTCCTAAAAGCACGTAATTCATTAAGATAGTATGTGATAAGATTTGGTAATCGCGAATTTTATCTTTATCCTTTATAATTTATTTTTCTTTCCAACTTTTAGTCAGTTTATTAATATCATATTGTTTGTGCGGATTATTGTATGGTGGAGTTTTTATTATATTTTTTATCAAAATGCATTACCCGACGCCTGCATTCTATTTATGGTCATTGTTTTTACTGTGCCTCATAGTAGCTGTGATGTATCGATTTGGGAGTAAGTCATTTATTTATTTATCTTTTATTTATGTATTCCCGTATAGCTTCTGTTCCTGGTGGGCACTTCATAATAAAATATAGCCTAGAGCCATCCTCGATAATAAAGTTGTTTAACACTGAATGTTTTTTTGCAAATCGAACCAGTAGGTAAGAGCGTTAAAGCAAATTCTTCAGCTTTACATATTAGTATAGATGTTAAAAAATTTTCTTCATTCTTAGGATTTGTTGGAACAAAATTCATGATTTTTAAATAAATTACGCATTTGCGCAAATTCTGCATTTGTTGTCCAATCAAGAATGATAACACCCGAAATTTCTGAAATGTTAGCTGCCTAATGAAATGCTCTTCAAAAATGCTATGACTTCAATCTTTTAGTTTCAAAATATGTCGAAGTTACTACTCGATATTAACTCCAACTTATTTCGTCAAGTGCAAACATGGTGGATTGTTATGTATATTTGGTTACAATAGGCATGAAGACTAAATAATTCCATTAAGTCCGTCAGTTATATTACCAAAAATATGGGACTCGTATTTTTTTTTCGTTCCTCTACGAAGATTTGAACCCGCTGTGTTCAAATTTTGTGTGACGTCACTTCTAGGTACAATTTTACCTAGTAGTGACGTCTCCTGAACTTTGTAATTTGTTTTTGCTCTTTATCTTTGTAAATTTTTATCGATTTGATAAATAAGACAGGCCATGAGCGTGTCGGGCACGCACATGAAAAGGTTCCGTAGCCAACCGATGGTCCGACCGCTTGACAAATTTCATTTTGCAGTCGACTCCATACATTCTTTTAGGACGACTGTAACTACATAAGTTGGTTGGATCTTCAATACACATCTCTCCACCAATTTTTGTGACAATCGGAGAAGTAACGGCGGAGTACGAGCCCGGACGCATGGACAGACGGACGGATATGACGAAACTATAAGGTTTCCTTGTTGACTACGGAACCCTAAAAATACGTGTCCAATATTTTTTTAGTAATCTTACTGACGGACTAAATAGTTTTTTTTTGTCTTCATTCCTATTGTGAATTTAGTACGTTTTCGTTTCCATACAATCTTTGAACGCGAGGGTTCAAAGATTGTATGCATACATTCCCTTAAGGGGTCAATTTTAGAAAATCCATTCTTATACCTAACTAGCGACCCGCCCCGGCTCCGCACGGGTACAATGCTGATGTATCATACATATAAACCTTCCTCTTGAATCACTATCTATTAAAAAAAACCGCATCAAAATCTGTTGCGTAGTTTTAAAGATTTAAGCATACATAGGGATATAGGGACAGAGAAAGCGACTTTGTTTTATACTATGTAGTGATAATAACGATACAGTGGCATTACCTATAACAGTTGCATATTATAAATACATTAGATTCCGTTTGTGTACTGAAAAGTACCACATTAATTACTTTGAAAAATGTTAACAGATAAAACTCTGATAATTTGTTGATATAATTAATTAATCACATTATGAGCTTTATTAATAATAAAAATATGGAAATGGATATTTAAAACTTGCTTAGTAATTGTTTTTTTCATTAATTGGATTGAACTATGGAGAACAACATCAATAGCAATATTGAAATCCTGAAAAACATCATGAGATAAGTAGGTTCAATATCCTAATTCGTAGTAAAAAATACATTCTACGAGATCTCAACCTGACCACTATTAAACAGGAGATATCCATCAGAAGTTCCATATACCAAGACAAACTATTAAAACATTTTAATGCTTTGGTTACTATTTTTTGAGGAGGTGGTAGTTTTAATTGACTATATTTCAAAACACTTAGAGGAGGCGCCACTGTGCCACGATAAACATCAGATCCGCAGTTTTGTTAAAAATAAAATTATCTAAAGTGAACGAAAATATCCCAAAAGTGAAAAACTGTAGCAGTGATAAATTAAAACAACATTCAGTTTGTGGACAGAAATAACAAAGAAACAAGAAAAAAATCAATTTGTTCGTAAAAGTAAACAGTTCGCGTCGCGCAGTCAAAACTATTGATAAAAACCCATAGTGACTATTTTGTGCCAAGAAACAGTGAAGTACATTAAACTAAACAAAGTGGATTGAACTTAAACTCAGTACAGACAAATTATAAAAATCTTATGACCTAAAATAGTTCACATGAGGTTAAAACAGCTGATGAGCCAACACAAACAATACTAATAACGCCATCTAGTACAAGCAAGTACAAGCCTGCTAAAGTATAAGAGCAACGCCATCTAGCGGACGTGCGGATACGTGTGTATACTTTACAATATAAATAATAAAGAAGATACCGCAATATCAACCAGAGGGCGCTAAGTATACCAAAACAAACATGGATGAAATAAAAAAGTTACTAGAAAACATGCAAAATGAAATTAGACAGACAAAATCTAAAATGCTGGAGATGAAAAAAGATATAAAAACAACTATTTCATTAAATTTATAATAATAACTTAAATGTACAATCATTGAGGCGAAACAAACTCAATTCGAAACAAAAATTCAACAACAAAATACCTATCGCGATAAACAACTTCGACAGCTTCATAATTTGATTTTGTTTGGTGTGAAAGAAAAGGAAAAATCATACCTGGAGCTAGAAGAAATCACATTATATAACACTTTAAATTCCAGTATAATAAGTACAATAAAGAAGAGGTCAGAAAACTTGGCAAAAGGAAAGATGCTATCAGACCAATAAAAATAACTATCAGTACACTGGGATTAAAGATAAATATATTGAAGAATAAAAAACAACTAGAAAATATTCCATACTATGTGAAGGATGACTACCCATTAGAGATTCTGAATAAACGAAAAGAGCTACAGCAGAGATAAAAACAGCAGACCAATCCGGCCACAAGGCCTATATTAGATATGATAAAAGAATTATAATAAAATATAAGGAACAACACGCTGCTCCATGTAGCAACACAAACTAAAGAAACCAGTCTGAACCAGTCTGAATCAAAGTCTATTCGTACAGAAGACATCCTAGAAAACCAAGACAAAAACCAATTTAAAAAAAAAGAACAAGCTATCAAACATGAAAGATTTCATGATACAGAAACCAAAACTATACTAATAAACAGTTGCTGGGCTAAGCAAGATATAATATGAAAAAAAAACATTTGTAAGGGATATGTTGGATGAGGCAGGCCAAAAAAAAGATGGATGGACTGTTTGAAAGATGACATGTGTAAGAAAGGTGTAAGTATGGAAGAGAAGTCTAATAGGGAGAAATTAATGGTAGAGGCTGACATATTGCGACGACCACAAAATAATGGGAGCATGAAGGATGATGATGATGATTTTTAACTTTTGCCACGCCCACAAATCATTAGTCTGTTTGTGACTCTCTATCGCTTGAACGGGTCAATATTGAAAGAATGAGCTTTTTCAAACGCTCGCTTACACTATGAACCGCGAACATTTTTTAAATGCGGAACGGACTAATTTATTGTGCCAATGATAGATAGCGTTACAATAAGACGTTGAGTCATGGTGCCACGCTTGCTTTTGCTAATTACTGATGAAAGCCTACTTAAAGTATAAGTCAATTTATCCATACTAAGATTGTGTGCTGCTTCCAAAAATATCCGATCACTATTGAAACTTTACTGAAATTTATTCCTAAAGCCAATAAATAATTAAATTGAATTCATTGTTAAATCATTGAGAAACTTTTATTCCCAAATTAAGAATAAACAAATTAGTCATCGAAACCCTGAATCATCTTTAATTTTAGCCAAAAAATACCCATAAATTTGACATATCAGATATAAGAATTTGTAAGATAATAATAATTTTTGATAACATATACGATTATCTGTTATTATATAAAATTAGTTGTTCAGCTAACTCTATTAACATAGTAATTTTTACGTTTATCAAATTTTGTCGTGTACTTGATATTTTTGTAATTCCTATTTGCGTAATTAGTAATGAATTATATGTTGCTATGTCTTGTTGTGTGGGCATGTTTAGTTGTCCCCGTGTTATTATTTCGGGCGATAAAATCAAGTAAGTGCCTTAATTATATGAATAAGTGCGAGTCGGACTCACCTCCCGGTTTTACCCTTCGGGTACGGAACCCTAAAGATGTATTTCCTTCCAACCCTTAGTTTGCAAAGAACCATCCGATGCCCTCGTAGACCCGAAGTCCATGATGCCCGCGAATTTTAAAGTAAAGTGACTTGCACAAAACCACCTAAAATACTAAAAGTCATCCCTCAATCTCATTGCCTGCGACCGCCCTGAGTCGAGGTCCAAGCCCAACAGGGGGCGCGCTCTCGCGCAGGTTGCTTTGTTTGTAGTTTTTTAACATTTATTACGGCTGAAGCTCTGCTCGCCTTTATGCCCGGTGAAGTAGCAAAAGCCTCGTGAATAACTACGTAAGTCCGTCTGAGATGTTTTAAACATACCATACATTTCACAAACAAATCTTTTTAGCTTAAATTCTTCATTTTAAGATAAGATATGATGATATTTTTAAAATCGGTCTCTGATATTAAAATATCACATCACGGTACATTTAAGTTTAAAAGTTCCGAACAATAATAAAAGATGGCGCTGTATGTCATAAAAAATAGCATAATAATCAACTTGGATTATAAATATAAAAGTTATCAAGTATAAAGTCTTATCACATTATTTTGTCCTTTTAATAATTTTAACAAAGTAATCGCTTTGTGAATATAAGATAAAGTGGGTGTTTTGAAGGAACAGTGAATTATACGAAAATGATTATCGTTGATTTTGACGATCCTTACGTTTTTTGGGTATTTTGGGTGATTTTCATTGCATTTCTGTTGGTGGTGTTAAAAATATTTTTACGTAAGTGTATAATAATTATATAATTTTTACTTATTTTTTATTTTACAATTTTCCAACTTGGCGGTATAGGTAATCAGTAGTTTTGGCATGAGAGAGTAACAACATCTATCTTGGTAGGATTTTGATTAGGTACTAAATATGTGCGTGAGATGAAACTAAGTGGTATTGATATAATACGATTAGGTACCTACACTAACTTGAAAAAAAAGATTACCAACATAGTTTTTGCAGTCTACTAGTATTCTTGTTAACCTCTCGTGCTAAGCTAAAATGCTTGTGTTACGAGTGGGTTCACGTCGGTAGTGCAATGGGTGGGATTCAAACCGGAGACCTCAAGATCACAAGTCCGACGCCCTAGCCACTGGGCTACGGCCGCTTTAGCCTATATACAGCCTGAAATTTGAATTTAACAGAAGCATATATGTTAATTAATTGTTAATCTGAAGGGCATTGGTATCAATAATTACCTGATTATAAAAAGACGTGTTTAGTTTATCAATTGATTTACTTTACAACTGGCTGACGTACACATTAGTCCAGTACAAAGTGATGATAAGTAATTATTTTTGTATAAAAACGTAAAATTTAAAGTGTTTATTATATATCAGTGTTTATTTGCTCAATATGTTTCTACTCTTAATTATTCTCTTTTTTATTATTATGAAATTAGTGTTGTTGAGTTGCAGCATTTACTACAGTAAGTAAAATTCTCTTTCCACTAATTTAAATTTAGTAGGTAGGTAGTTTAAAATCATGTTTACTCCATAGTTTTGAAAACTGACCCACCAAAGCTAAAATAATCTGAACGTATGGCTAAAAATGATTGATTTCGAAATAATATGCAACGTGTATACTTTTTTAGGAAGTTCTTATCAATTAAACTAGATGGCGCTGTTAACAATAGAATATAGGAAACAATGAATAATATTGCGATTTATTTATCTGTGTATTATAAATTTAAACAGATAACGTAAGTAAAAGATGGATATAGTAACAAGGCCATGGGCTTATACATTCTTACGTGTTGTATTAGATAGATAGGTAAAAAGTATATTAATAATTATTTTATAAAAGGAAACTTTGAATTATTGATATCTAGTTACAACAAAAATTATAAATTTGTAATCAATACTTTCTTTTTACATATCTTATCAGCTGATATACATATATGTATTTCCAATTATATGAACAATACATTCATTAGGTACCTACAAATAATAATTTTTGGTTTGGACGGGCATAGGTACAGTCAGCAAAAGAGATAGGTTTACACCATCAATATGTAATAATCTTAATAAATATGTTTTGTCAGTACAACAGCCGGTAATTCTTTGTGTGTTCGCTGCTAGCTGTGTTCGAATATACATAATAGTTAAGTCTTCTTATAAACGTGTAAATAAAAATTTTTAAATGCGTTTTACGGGGTGTAAACCTGTCGCTTTTGCTGACTGTACATATGACACGAGGTTTTTGTTATTTGTCTTACAAATAAAACTATACGCAACGAAGAACGTATCAAACAGTATTATCTAACAGTAGGTATAATGGGAAAACCCATGTTACCTATAAGGTTTATGCAACCGAAATCTGAACGATCGAATCGCTTGTTACAAAGACGAGTCAACCAATAAATGTCATTTTTTCCCGCGTCCGCTACATCACGTGACAAATGTCAAGTATCTATACATTTGCTAGCGATCGCTCCACTGCGTTGTTGTAGTGCCATTTTGTCTATGCCTTCCGAGCCGCGGTCCAAGCCCCACAAACGGCTTAGTTTGGAGATTTTAAACCATTTAATGAGGCTGCAACCATACTCGCCTGTATGCTCGGTGTAGTAGCAAAAAATGGCTAAATACATAATAATGTGTAAGGGGGTTAACGAGAATACTTGCTTGATAGCGACCGTAGCCATGGCTAGGGCGTCGGGCTTGATATCCGGTCGCCGGTTCGAACCCCACCCATTGCACTACCGACGTTAATCCACTCGTAACACAAGCATTTTAGCTTAGCCCGACACGGGTAAACAAGAATACTAGTAGATGGCAAAAATCTGCTAGTAATCACCACTAGTTTTTTTTAAACAAAACTAGTGGTGTGCAAAACTCTTTAAAAAAAAGAGAAAAAAGGACGGCCGAAGCTACTTCAGTAAACAATAGTAAGATATTGTTTTTACCATAAAAGGTAATTATATACAAAGGAAATATTAAACAGACAAATGATAAAGAACGCAGGTAGAATTTAGATAAAACATTTATCAGAAAAGATACATCAAAATCGACTGATATTCGAGATATCTGATAGGTAGATACACCGTTGGTTTTCAATCTTAACACCTTTGAAATAAAGTTCAAAATCACAAAGCAATACTTATGTTTGTGGGCAATATAGTCTTCTAGATTTTTTCTCATGATGGATGATATATTTGATAAAAAATAATACCTATTCAAATGCTTAGTATTAAGTATATATGCAAAGTATTGAAATGTGTCTATAGTAAAAATATAAAAAAGCAACAAAAATATGATTACCACTATGTTTTTTAAAATAAACATAACTGTGTGATCGTGTGTTATAAAAATGAAAAATTCATTGATATTTTATAAAAAAAATAATACAATTGAATAAAAAAACAGACATACATACCATGTGCCAAACTACAATTGAAATTTATTTTTGAAAGTGTTAAAAACAGTGATAATTACAACAGTCAATAACACTTGTGATAAATTAGTTCTGGAACATAAATGAAGATGGCGCCACTCCCTGAGGAAATTGTTCAAATAGCAGACCAGGAATCTATATCAATTTTCCATATCGTATTTATAACATTGAGTTTGATTCTACTAGCCGTTTGCTTCCTTGGGATGTGTGTCAACCTACTTTTAATAGGTAATTATTGCTATTTTCAGTTTAAAGAATGACATGTTTCATTGACGTCATAGATTTTGCTTTTCGACAAGTATAAGTTTACTACGCAGTGTGTTATTTAAAAACCGGGCAAGTGCCGTGCAGTTACGTACCATTTTCAAGTGCGTACCTATTTCCGTTGCCGATATCGAGCAAGAAGGGGCAAAAACATCACGTTTGTTGTATAGGGGAGCCCCCCTTAAATATTTATTGTTACAGCGGCACCAAAAATATATATTTTTTATGAAAATTCCAACCTTCTATCGCGGCTCTTGATACAGCTTGGTGACAGAGAGGCACACAGCGAAGTCTGAGTAATAGGGTCCCGTTTTTACCCTTCGGGTACGGAATCCTAATAGGAAAAGACAGTAAATAAAAATAAAATAAAATAAATACAAATCATTTTTATTTACCTACGTAAACCAATTACAGGCAATTGTAAATAGTCAAACATTAATTAGAAAAAAATATTCATTATACCTATTTGTTATTTATTTATATCTATAAAATTAATTATTTTTATATTATCATATATTTATATGTTATTATTATAATTTATTTATTTTATATTGTTCTTAGTGACGGAAAATGCTTGTTCTGTCTATATTATGACAAAAAATTGTCATTATTTGGGTCGACCATGAGTATTATAACGACGGACGCGCTTTAATGCTACCATCGGATCCAATGCGCCCCAACTGAGTAAAAAAATTATTAACATCTAATCTAATATATAAATCTGAAGAGTTTGTTTGTTTGCTTGATTGCACTCTCAAGAACGATTGCCCGATTTGAAAAAATATTTCGGTGTTAGATAGCCTATTTATAGAGAAAGGCTATAGACTACATTTTATTATGAAGTTCCCACGGGGACGGTATCTACCATTACATACAATTAACATTTAATTTTGAATACAAAAATAATCAATATGCTGCTTACCTTTGCTCAGTGAAGTAGCAAAAGCCTTGTGGCAATCATTATGTCACAAAGACATGTCAGTTGACAAGCTGTCTTAAACATTAGCAAGACATATTACGAGCTGCATCTCAAGTTACCTACTTACTATATAATATTAAGTACTAGTTGTGACCGCGACATCGTCCTCGTGGAATAGTAACTTTGACAATCTTCATTCCCCCTTTCAACCCCATACAACCCTTTTTTCTTTATAAAAAGTAGACTGCCTGTGTACCAAATTTTATTTAAATTGGTTGAGTAGTTTTGACGTGAAAGAGCGAACTAAGTAATCGCTTCGAATGTCCAGATAGCTACAAATCTATCTCAGCAGCCTGCCTGCTGGTAGACACTGTGCATATGGTGGGGTTTAAATACTTCAAACCCAACCCTAGAAATAGACCTCAAAAACTATCCATTCATACCCGGGACCTCATGGCTGAACGACGTACGATGGTCGATAATGCTCCAGACTCCAGATGATGCGGAGTCATTTAAGCAGCTCAATATACATATCTTAACGTCTTTGCGACACGACTCTCGCACCTATACGAAATGTGTTTAGGAGACAATAGAGCGAAACCGAGGCTCCAAAATGTTCGCAAAAGACACCATTAATGGGCAAAGCCAGTTGACAAAGCTGAAGAAGGAAGATGGGACAGTAGCGTTGTGTAAGCCAGAGGTTTTACGGGAGATAGAGAAGTTCTATAGTCAGACAGACAGACAGAGTTACTTTCGCATTTATTATACATTGATATGTGTGTAAATAGGTTATTATTAATTAAACATTTTACTTTTAGCAAAGAAACAAATCACCATAAGGCAGGTTAATATCGCAACAAAAATATATAATATATTACCAAATCGTTATCAATTGTTTAAATGTAGGTATTATTATTGTGTAACAAAAGTAGCGGCACCCTGTTTTTCTACGTTATCTTCTTCGTAAAAAAAACTATTTATATTTATATTACACCAACTGTTAATTTCCGGCGTCGGCTGTGCTCGTCTGTCGTATTTAGATTTCACGAATTTTGTTAATTCTTTTTTTAAATTTTCAAAAATCAATTTAATCGCGTACATACATTTTGGCGATTAATTTTTAATTGGAAATAGAAGATATAATTTATTTATTGGTCACCATTGGACAACAAATTCATTTTAATCTAATTTGTTTATTAAGTAGGTATATGTAGATGGCGAGATAAGGAAATAAAAAAGGCTCCTTGCCGTTTGTAACTTTTATGTTTTTATTCATTTAGAATAGTAATTCAGAATGGTAGCAGTAACTTTATACACGAATTATGATTCGGTGTATTGCCTTAAAAGTGGAACAGTTAATTTTGTTATACCTTCTATTTTAAAGATAATAGTGAATTTCATCTTACACACACTTGATGTTGCTTAACCATCAGCTGATAAAGCTGACATATCACATTGATACTTATCTTTAACCGTCGATAGTACCAAGACTTACAGTGTTCACTATAGTCATGATTTTAATTCTTAAAATGTGTTTTAATAAAATAATTTTATTATTTAATCAGTGATATATTTGTTTTTCGGTGTTTTTAGTATTATCATTCCAATAATTTGTTAAATCAAATTAGTTGTGAGTGTAATAAATATGATTGGTCTTTAACCGTTTGCTGTGCAAGTGGCTTAAAAGAGAAAATTCTAGAAGAAATACATGTTAAAGTGGATAACTATTCACTTAAAACAAAACTGAAAAGTGTACAAAACAACTATATTACCGATAAAAAAAAATCGATCAGACGCTCAATATCGAGAAAGATTTCGGTCAGAGTGCTCAATAACTTTCGAATATCGAAATTTCAATCACGTTGCTCAATAAACATTCGAATATCGAACAACATTTTTGATTAGTGTTCAATTACATTCGAATTACGAACAATATTTTAGATTTGCTTAAAGATATTTTTTGGATATCGAACAACAATTTTAATAAGAGTGCTCAATTACATTCGAATATAGAACAACATTTTCGTTTAGAGAGCTCAATTAAGTTCGAATATCGAACAAAAGTGATTATAATTGCTTAATAACTTTCGAATATCGAACAAAATTTACGATCACTCTACGCAAAATGCCGCCAATATTTCCTTTCCATATATTTGCAACTGCTACCTTTAATGACATCGAAGAATCGGAGGAGATATATCCAGTTGAAACTGATGAAGTAGCTAATGACCCGAAAGGGTTGACGGGGATGGTGATGTGGTATATTGTCGTATTGACAGGAATGCTGGTCTTGTGGATGTTAATCTACACATGTCTGAGGATTATTGCGCTAGGTATGTTAATCAAATTTGACATCTATCTGTATATTTGTAGCTTTTTCTTTTTATTACAAAACCTCAATACATATATTGGAATATTAATATCGAGGGGTGAAAGGCTATTTGTTTGAAGCGACATTTTACGAACTTTACAGGAGAGCCATTTAAAGATTTAAAATTTGGAAAAAAAATCGTTATGAAAAAACTAGTGCTCTTTCTATAAAGGGGATTGCAAATTTTTATTGAAAAAAAATCCCTGAATGTTTTGGTATAATTTTCAATTAAAAAACAGTTATGAGTATAAGATAAATTGTCGCTTAATACAAAATGATCTGTATCGCCTTATTTTTAGAGTAAAGAAATATGATTCAACTTCCAACATTGTCACTAATCAGCAGCAGGCAAAACGGTTTAAGTGACTTTACAGTACTTATGCAGGAGAAAGCAAAATGATTGAATCGACGTTACTCAATAATAATAGGAATAGGCTATTTTGTTTAACTACCAATTTGGGTTTGGGTTTTGGGTTTTGTTAACGATACAGGAAAGTTGGCTTAAGCAACGATGAACATTCTTAAAGAGTTGTTTGATGTCTCAGATTTTGAAAGGAGCTATATAACTTGGTTGTTCTAAACAGAGTGAAAAACAGTTATAGCGAAAGGGTTGAACCGACGACATGTCTTAATGAATTTGGCTGACGGCAAATTGGTTGAAGCGACATTGCACAGAGTAAGTAGTCGTAAGCCAAATGTTTGAAGGGACTTTTCATCTAAAGATAAAAACATCGAAAAACGATTTATCTGCCATCGAACTAAAATTTTAGGAAGGGAATAACGGCTTATGATCCGATTCTCTGTTTTTGTATACAGCTTAAATGATATACTAAAAAAATATGGCAAATTTGAAGTCGGATCATACATCATGTTTGAGAATTATGCACTAAAATGGCATTGTTTTAAGCGCCATAAAAGTGCTCAGAATTGTACGAAACCCGGCTCAGACGACGCAGAAAAATTCGCTGAATCCGAATATGTATATAACTCCATATCGTCCAAAATGTCGCTTCAAACAAATAGCCTTTCACCCCTCGAATGTTAACTGAATACATTATAATTTATAACTATAATTAATTTACTTTTTGAAATGTATGGCAATTTAACATTGCGCATACTAAATTTATAGCAAACAGCCGCTCGATAAGTGGTTTATCAAAGACTTAAAGAATATTTCTAATCGCACCAGTAGTTCCTGAGATTAGCGCGTTCAAACAAGAGCCACACAAACTCTTCAGCTTTATATAAGTATTAGTAGTTTAGACAGATATTTATTTCTATGTAATCCAGCTTAAAGTTTTACGATTATAGAATATTTTTTTTAAAGATAAGCAATCAGTACCTATGAATATTAAATGAATCGATTTGTCTTGTTTTAAAATAATATTATTTTATTAATGAAATAAAATAATATTATTTTGAAACAAGAAAAATTATCAATCGATATTTATAAAAGTACCTACTTAACAAATTAATAATATAAATTAAATTCCTATACACCCATTTTTTCGGCTTTAGCCACGAGGTTTTTACTACGTCACCGGACATAAAGGCGAGCAAAGCTCCAACCTTAATAAACGGTTTTAAAAACTACCAACTCTGCAAGCTGTGCAAGAGTGACTTCCGATCAGACCAGACGCTGCCATGGGTTCCTGGGCCCCTCACCAACGGCGGACGGAGGATTACCCGGGGATTTTAGCACCACACCGCTTGGAATTATGACTTTTTTTAAATAAGTACGCAACGGATTTTGATGCGGTTTTTTAATAGATAGAATTAGTTTATATTATGTTTAATACATTAGCATTGCAACCGTGGGAAGTCGGGGCGGGTCGCTCGCTGGAATATGGGTCGTATCCCCGTCACGGGGACAGCGGGACGTGATTAAATTTATTTCCCGTTGTCCCTATAAGGTACATTCCGCTAGTTGGGACGGCGGGAAGTAAACGTTAAATTAAGTTTCCAGTTTCACTAAGTAATTATTAAGCGAATAATTATTATATTTTATACTTAATTGTTACACGTGACATAACCTAACCAAACAAAACTTCAACGTCAATATGTCTCGTTGAAGTAATTTTTTATTTTTTTTTTATTTTTTAAAGACAACTCCCGCACTAGGGAAATAAATCCTTGTGTCGCGGGGGACTTAACAAACATTCATTTCACGGACACACAGAACACCCAGACTCAGAACAACTATTTGTGGTTCACACAAATAATTGTCCCGGGTGGGAATCGAACCCAGAACACCAGGTCTCAGAGGCAACTATCGTAACCACTGAGCCACCGGTGCAGTCAAATTGATTACATTGATTTAGGTTTTTTTTTAACCACCCGAAATCTCTTTAGTTTACCAACTATTATTTTTATTTTCCGGTGACGTATATATATATTTCTAATGTTATTCATTAAATCTACCGTATAATTTTAATATTCATGATAAAAACCGTAACATGGCCCGTACTAAGCTCATCCAGCGACGTACGGTTTTGTACGGAATTGAACCGGTGGACGGGGACACCGGGAAGTATTTTTAAATATTTAATTGAAGTACCGCTGTCCCCGTAGGATGGGGACACGGTGTACGGGGACAGCGGGAATAAGGGATATATCTACCATCCTCATCTATAACGCAACTGTCATAGTATGTACGTGGTTTGTACCTACCTACCTGTACCTATTACAAACACATCTGCATTCATCAATAGCGACGTCATTTCACAAGATACATAATTATGTACAATTAAATACAAATCAGGAATCAATTATATAGCTTGAACAGATCTTAGTAACAAACCAACTTTGTTGGCGGTATTACAATTCATAGTGTTATTGTCATTTTTATCTTTAGCTCATAAAAGTATTAACAAAATTGTAGATAAATTTGTAGGGGGTATAAAATCCTTGATAATTTTCTTGTGTGTTTTGATAAACTTAGTGCTGTAAAGATTATTAATGATTTTGGTTTTAGGAAATTGGTTTTAGTCGTTTCGTAACTGTGTTATGTGGCAGTGAAGTGACCTTTATTTTTATTATTATTTTAAAAGTTTTAAATAAATAAAAGTGTTTCTTTTTATAAAATTTGTTTAATAAAAATAAAAGTAATTCAAACGGAAATAAATATTAAAAATACACATAAATCAGTGTAATAGTGACGTTCCAAATTTAAATTTAAATAATATAGCTAGTGTTTGAAAATAGCACCTACCTGCTATTTACTGAATAATAGTTTTAATAGTTCTTTTAAAAATGGAATCTCATATCGATTCAGTGACAGATAATGACAATGTGACAGTGATAGTGAATACTGACTCTTTCACTAACGTCCTCTGGTCTGTCATTAGTACTGCGCTTGTATTTATATTCATGATTTTCATTGTGACGTGTATAAGAGCGCTATTAATAGGTGCGTATTTCATATTATTATTATTAATCTAAAGTAATATTATAAAGAGGTTAAGTTTGTGAGTTTGTGACGTTGTAGGGGGTAATCTCTGGATTTTCTGAACCGATTTTGAAAATTCTTTTACCTATAGCAAGCCTCGTAATGTGTTATAGGCTATATTTTAAGTTAGAGTTTCCACGGGAACGGGATCTGCACGCGCGGGACAATTAGTTAAATATAAATTAATATAAATTGGATCGTAGTTTGTGTTTATTTTTTTAATTATTTTACTAAGCTAAACCTATATATGAAAATATTTGTTAGCCATAAACAGAGCCTAAATCACAATTCGCTGTTTTGCGAAAAGAACGAGGAAATTCAAAAAGAGAAAGAGGAGGCAAGGGGCGGATTGCTTCCGATTTGAATAAATATATCAGTGTTATTAGCCCATTTATCGCGTAGGGCCATATTTAATTATGAAGTTCCTATGGGAACGGGAGTTACGCATGTATAACCGCGCGCGGGTAGCTTGTAATAACATAAAACTACTGCTATTCTTACCCTGAGAGGACGTAGAATCGCGTGACTGATTCACAAAAGATCTGTTTACCATCCGTGTAATAGTATACTTGTCTGAGTCTCGACTATCTTCTAGAAACGTTGTGTCTTAACAATATTCAATTGTTGCATTTGCAATTACGTTTTATCGGTGAAGGTCGATGACAACAATTTCAAACTACATTGGAAACGACGTCTTGTTAATCGTTTCTCATAATTTTAGACTTTATTGTTAACTAGAGCTGTTAAACTACCTACACAGTTCCCCAATAATATATAAATATATAAATTAGACATTATTTATAAAATAATGGCCTTTTTTAAGAAAGTCAGAATCATATTTTTAATCCTTGTTCATAAATTCTTCTAATAATAGATGAAAACTGCATGAAAATTCAATTTTGAAGACACAATGACTTATAAACGCAGCAAACGTTCCTTGGTTTATATATATATTATATGCCATAATATTATTTACCCCATCATAAATTTGTTACTTAGAAATCGACTATCAAACATTTCATCGATTTCGATCTAATCCTTAAAAGTAGATACGATCGAATTGAACACTTCCTAAAGCAACTCGATTAGCATTGTTTTCATAAGAACGTCACTACTGTTATCAACATTATAATCTCTGATAATTTCCAGTTGGAACAAACAACTATTGTTGGCAATTAGTAGTTTGATATCATCTTATAACGCTTGATGTGCCAATTATCTTAAAAGTGATTAAATTGAAAACATATTTACAATAAATATAATTTATTTATATTGTTCACTTTTTAAAATTTTGACAAACAAAGTAGAACTGTTGAAGCAGCTAATGCTATTTAATAGTGTTATTTTGTTGCTATTATTTTGAAAATGGAATCGTTGGATAACGATGTTATAATACCTATTATTTATTATAGTTGGTACGACGTGGTTTGGGCGACTATTAGTACAGTGATAGTTTTCGTTTTAATCATTATTGTAGTAGCTTGTGTTAGAATGTGGATTGTCGGTGCGTATTACATACTGATTTAACTATAATTTGTAAGGAGCTTTAAAAATATATCCCTTTCCTTTAACCGCAGATTACGTTAGTAAAGCATCTTAGATAATTGCGTGTTTATGGCAGATAAGTATAGACGTATCTGCCATACACATGCAAATACTTTTGTACTTTGTGTAAAAATCTGCTAAAAGGGCAAACATTTTGATAACTAAGATAAGCGGCCGTTACCCAATGGCTAGGGCGTCGGACTTGTTATCATGAGGGCGGTGGTTCGATCCCCACCCATTGCACTACCGACGTGAACCCACTCGTAAAACTCAGCTAGTAATCTTTTTTTTTTTTTTTTAACTTTTATTGTAGTTTTGTTTGTGACATTCTCAAGTAACAGTAGAATTACTTTCTTTCATAAGGTGCCAAAAGGTGATTCTCCTCATAAGGTGCATACAAAATCAAACCATATATCCTATATTAATAAAGTTAATTTCTCTTTCCAGGACAAAAAACGCGGAATCAGCCGCAGAGACGTCTATATGCGGGGTCCAGGGCGCGACCATCGCTGGATCATCCCGAACCGACTATATACGTCAGCCCTTCCAATTTGCCACCCCCACCCAAATATGGTAAGCATAAAACTATTTTATATAAATCCATACTAGATTAGATTCAGGAAAAAATAATTGACAAATAAAAATAATATGTTTTTGTCTAGTTAATTTCAATAGCCTTAGGCCTCATTTACAAACATGCGGTGCGTCACGCGTTGCGTTGAGCAGCGCGGTTCGCACTCAATTCAATCAAATAGCGTTGTATGAGTGTGTTTACAAAGAAGCGATGTTATTTTGATTTAGAATTCAGATACCGCTTCGCCCAACGCCTCGCGCGCCGCACCGCATGTCTATAAATAAGGCTTAAAGCTATTGAACTTAAACCTAAGAGAAATAAGGCCTCAGAAATCCTCCAAAAGCTTATTCAAAGGCTGGATAAGTCATCAGCCTCAATTTTCATAGCATCTTTGATCACAATTGTATACCTTTCTTACGAAGCCAAGCACTAATCATTCATGCGAAGCAAAGTGATTGCATCGGTGGTTCAGTGGTTACGGTAGATGCTTCTGAGACAGATAGAGGTTCGATTCCTACCCGGGACAATTATTCGTGTGAACCACAGATAATAAAGAAATGAGTCTGGGGGTAGTTTGTGTCCGTGAATTATGTGTTTGTGAAGTCCCCCGTGACACCGGGATTAGTTTCCCTAGTGCGGAAATTCTTCATTATCTTCTTCCTGCCCTTATACCATATTACTTGGGGTCGGCGCAACACGTTTGTTTCTTCCATTCTGTCCTGTCACCCGTCACACTATCACTAACTCCATTTTCTTTCATATCACTCTTCACACAAGCCATTCATCATTTCTTTGGCCTTTCTCTACCTAGCGGAAACATGATTTAAAAAAAAAGTGTTTCAAAACCCCCTCCCCCCCGTCCTCTTGTGGGAGCACTATTTGTATACCGGCTATTGATGAATGACACTGACTGACCTTTGTCAATTGCAAAGAATATCTCATAAAACCAATCATTACATTTGTGTCACATGAATGTCACATATAGCCTTATATGTAGAGCACAGGTGTTCATCGAGTATGGGCATCTGATTATTATTTGAGCCTTGTCTATACTCGATTACGTAGAAGTCATAATAATGACTGATGAAGTCAGCCACAGCCACTATCTATAAAGAGGAAAAATTTGTATTTTTGTGTGTGTCTGTGTGTCTGTTTGCAATGAATAAACACAAAAACTACTGTGCCGATTTCAAAAATTCTGTCACCATTGGAAAGCTAAATTCACCCTGAGTGACATAGGCTATATATAATTATGAAGTTCCCACGCGAACGGGAGTTACGCGGGTGAAACCACGCGAGAAGCTAGTTTTACATACATTGGCAACCTCCGTGGCTCAGCGGTATAAGCCCGTATAAACTCCTGAACTTGGGCCTTCTCGCGACGGAGGGTTTTGCCATAGTCATCGCGCTTTGGAGGCGGGTTGGTGACCACAGCATTATGAAACAAGCCACAATTGGAAACACTACCCGTGCGTTGATCTACGATTGTTATAGATGATGTTATAACAATCGGAACTAACGGCTTACGTTGCTTTTCGATACACGGAGGGTAGTCCCTCAACCAACCAGGCCTGGAAAGAAATCTCAGATTTTACAACAGAGATTTCTTTTACGGCGTAGACATCGAACCCACCTCACGGAGATGTCATCAACCTATAACTTAAATTTCATTAAATAACATAAGAAAAATAATCTAAAAACGTATTAATTTACTTTACAGATTTCATAGCACCGCCTAGTTACGAAGAAGTAGTAGGTATACACTATCCCAACTACCAAATCCAGCCAATTTCTCAGCCAATCACAGCAGCGCTAGCACAAAGTTCATCGCAAGCCACACACAGCCAAAGTACAACAGCAACCACTAACGATACCGCACCCAGAAGTAACGATGAACCTACAACGATAACGATTAACGAGAGACCCGTAACGACGACCTCGTGAACATACAAATTATATCGTTATCGTTATTTATAAAACGAGATACCCGTAACGACAAGCTCGTGAACTTACAAATGATATCGTTATCGTTATTTATAAAAGTCTTCCAGTTGAACTGGCAGGTTAAGGCAATGCATTTAATGTTACACTAGTCTTATTAAAAACGTGATGTGAATAGCACCAGCTATTGAAATATATCTAGACCTCAAAAGCATAAGGATGTAAGTACTATGACGTACGTAGTAGTACGATTATTTAATATATTTTGTACAAAAATAACGGTTATTAAATTGTTTAAATAGCTGTCTATATATTTAATACAGTTATCAATTATGATGTCAATATTTCGTTGAAGACGTTTTAATAAAAAACATCAAGTATTTTTTTTACAAAAAACAAGGTATTACAGTACATACATACAGTTATTTTTGGTTTTTATATAAAATAATAAAGTATTGTAAAAATGAATAAACTTTACACCGTATGTTTTACATAATAGTTGTAATATAACAATTAAAATTATAACGATAATGGTTATTTTTAAATAACTTTGATCTCTATAACACCAGATTTAAAAAAAAACAACATTGTTTCCAATTTGGGACCATATACTGTTACAATTGTAATAAAATCACAATATTATATATTAAATATGTATTAAATATGTTTCATCTATACTGAGGACGATTAGATGAATCAAATTTAATAACACATCAAAATATCATATAACGTCGCTGAAACTGCAATAACTAATAAGGTTGAAAATCAAATGTAGCAAATAAGATATTTTCTCTTATCTATATATTACGAAAATATTTCTTGACAGAGGAATTTACCCCTTATTAGCATCTTGCAGTATCGCCGTCGATATGTAAAGTAAACTGCTAGGTATTTGTTATTTTGAAAATGAGTGAAAAAGCAGTATTTTTTGAAATAGCTGCTATTTTAATAATGTCACATTGTGCCTGAATGTTATTAAAATATCTGTTAATTATATAAATATTAGACTATACGGTCAGTTAATTAATTAATTTAATTATATTAATAAATTAAGTGATGTGTAGTTAAATTATTTATGTATATGTACATAAGATATGTATTATCGCAGTTATAAAACGATTTATTTTAAACAAAATATATTTAATTTAGTAAGTATAAGGACTATTTTTATTTTATTTCTTTTTATTTTGAAAACCACTTTTAGCATTTATATCATGAAAACTGGAACATTCTTTTGGTTTCTAATTGATATTTTGCTGCTTAAATTTTATAGTAGTTACAAACCCAAACCAAATTTGTAACTAAACGGTAATGAGTTTTAGTAATATGGTATTCAGTCTCGTAAATAGCCTTTTCTGCGCCCTGTGCGAGCTTCTATATTTTTTTTAGATATTGGACCTTTTGCCTTTTTAACCAAATACGTTACCCACCCTGATGCTTAAGATTAAATTTTTATGAGCAATAGGTAATGAGTAATGAGCAAATAGTCCTACCTAACATGTCTAAACCATTCTTGTGCCCCCCAGAGTCTACGCCCTGTGCCTGGGCACCGGTGGTACCGCCCTATTTACGGCATTGATGGTATTTCAAATCAATTTCCGTTGAATTATTTTGTGTCACTATCAAAATGGAGAAGCGATTTGTAGTTTGCAATTCGGTCTCAACTACTTCAACAGGCAGAAATGCTCGACTTTGGTTCCAATCAATGCTTAAATTTGGCGGCTCACCAAATATACTAATAGAAAAACAGTATTTTGAAGGATAAGTACGATGCACCATGGAGGAGCAAGTCTCGGGGAACCAGTGGATGCAGGCGGCTAGTAATTGATGATGGATGCCTATGATCAGCAGGCTTATTCCACTTACCCCTAAAAATCATTTATTTGCAACCACAATATGTTTTTAGGGACGAAAGTTCAACACTAGTCAGCATAAAAGTAAAAGCGACAAAATAATTTAAAGTGAAGATATTTTAACGTTAAGTTCTGATTTGATCCAATAAGTGTCTTCTAGACCTTTGAAATCCATCGTCAGCCACATCGTCACTTACCATCAGGTGAGATTGTGGCTAAACGAAGGTCTATCTTGAAAAAAAACAAAAAAAAATCCCTCGTACCTCCGAAAGCACGTAAAACGTAAGTCGCGATTGTTATAACATCTCCTATAACAATTGTATATCAGGGAACGGGCAGCAGCGTTTTCCCGTATGTTACGACTATGACATACAACACGAGGCCTTTGTTCAACTGTAGACGTTATACGGGCTGATGATGAAGCAGTCAAACAATACCTACATTTTTGCTAGATTTGTATGAATTGATACACGTACAGTTCACTCATACTAGGTACCTATTTGCTGTAGGTACATTTTTTATTTATTCCGTAATAATAATTCATTATCATCATCATCAACAGCCCGTTTACGTCCACTGCTGAACATGGGCCTCCTCTTAAACACCACGCTTGGCAGACGGATTGGTGATCGCAGTAAGATGTAAACCTTGAGCTTATAGATGCTGCTGCCCATCAATCAGCCATATGTCCCTTAGTCGCCTTTTACGACACCCATGGGAGGACATGGGGCGGTCTATTCTAAGCCGGAGACCACACGGTAATAATAATTACATTTAAGTTTTTGGAATCGTCATATTTTTTCCCTTTCGTACAGTTCAGGCGTGACGTAATGACTACTCAGAAACACTGGTAAAATAGTAGATTGTTTATCTAGGGAGCAAACAACTATTTTAAAGGCGAGAGTGTTTTTTTAATCCAGAGCGGAGCGAGGGATTAAAAGTATGTCACTCGAGCTTAAAATAGTGTTGCTCCCGAGGTGGACACTCTACTTTTTATCACCCTCTATGAGAAAATAAGTAAGTGCAACTTATGAACAAGAATTTATTTAAGTACAATGAAGAACCATAAGACATAAAATATAATTAATTAGAGGCTGATGTTTATATTTGAACAATTATGGAAGTGTATCGTAACAATTTAACAAAATCCACATTCCAAATTCAAATCAATTTTGGTCCCTAACTGTCTTATTAATAAAAATGGCCTACTTCATGCTTAATCCGAAGTTACGTTTGGTTTAGCTAATTCTGGTGTAACTAAGTATTAACTTCGTTTTCATAACGTTATTAATAAACTTGGACTAAACTCGGACTAGCTATACATTCGTTACGCCTGGTTTAACGGACAAGCTATGGCAACACCGTTGAAATTAAAAATAAAAAGAATGAACTATAGTAGGGGAGCCCATGCGGGGATTTCGGGATTGACTAAAGCGCGGCAGATTAATATACAGGGGGATACCTTGTACCCGGTTAAGTACCTCCACAAAACATGAGGCCCATATATAAGGCCACCCGTGAAGGATACAGGATCAGATTAGTAAAAAAAAATTGACCATCAGAAATTCTCGAGCGCGTCAGATTAAGGTAGGGTGAGTTAATTACATCCTAAAAAGTGTATATTCCACTAATCTGACAATTTGAGAGTGACGTAAAAAAAGGGGAGGGCAACAAAGTTGTAAAAAAAAACGTCATCTCGACATTCTCGAGCGTAGCTAAATTTTTTTTTATTTTGAAGGAAATAATTCAAGAATAATGAAAAATATATAATCTGACGATTTCCGCAAGCCGAAATAACAAAAATTCGTCGATAAAGTTAAATGCGTGCAGCTACGTTATGCCTACATTTCCTTCTCCGCGTTTCTATTCCTCTCTCACTCTTTCTCTATCTATTACTCTCTCACTCCGTCCCCACTCTGGTTTCTGTTGCCATGACTCCATCACAGCTGATCATAAAGACTCGTTCGTGGCATACTGTTTACAAAGTGTTTCCAACGTTTTGGCTTTTAAAATAACGTAAAATAATGAATTTATTCAGCACTTAGGTATTTACATACACTTGTACTTGTCAGAATCACAATGTTACACAATTATTCTTATTATATTAATTAAACTAGATACTTAATTAACCGGTAGCAAATTGTATGATATTACAGACAAAGTAGTCCGTCCGTCAGCTGGTCATTAATTTCTCTACTCATAATAAGTTTAAGTTCATATTAATTATTTTAGACTTTAATGGATCAATATAGAAAAAATTGGAAAAAAAACATACAATTAAGTGGCACACACCTGGGGGCACCCTTAAGGGGTTAGGACCACGACCCAGTGGTACCACTGATACTGATGATTTTTTTGCTATTTTAATATTATTTGTGTGAATTAAAGTTTATAAATATTGAATATGAGTGACATTAATTTGAAATGTGTATTTTGTGGTGAAAGTACCTTACAAAAAACAATTAAATTTACGGTAGAAACATTAAAAAAATGTGTAAATATTTTGGAACATCGTCGGAGCAAGCCGGTTATCCGAAAGTCTCGAGGATCATATGATAACCTCGAAATGTCGATATCACGCACAGTGCTATAAATTATAATTATGCTATATTTAATATTACTCGCTTATAACTTTTGAACGACTAAACCGATCGGAATCTACTAAATGGCGTTCTAAATATTTCCCTCAAAATTAGATTTCCTGTGAATTTGAACCGATTCGGACCGATAGATTTTGAGAAATGGTGAAAAATCTCAAAAAAAATAAGAAAAACATTTTTTTTGAAAGTGTTTCTTTTAGAATAACTTTTAACCGGCTTTATCGATCAATTTCAAAAACTAATCCGCCTTTGAGCTTGAAAAACCACGTCGATCGCCACTAAGCTGGTCAAAAGCGGTTGATTCGTTCGAAAGATATCGTGAACGAAAGAAACCCGAAAAAGTGTTTTTTCGGGATTACTCCGAAATTTGTGGTTTGATCAATTAAAATTGCAAAATCACTTATGAGGATGATAAAACTGCGTCGAATGCCGCCAACCGCGCGAAAATTGCTTGATCCATTCAAAAGTTATTGCGGTTTGAAAATTCCAAAAATAGTGTTCTATGAAACTTCTATCGGACTTTCGAGCTGGGAGAGCTCAAATGCATAGAAATATTATTTCTTTGAACTCAGCGAGCTCAAAATATCACATAAATTATATTTTGAGCTCAAAAATGTCATAAGTACAATTTTAAGCGCCCAGGAATGGAATTAGCGGGAAGTTGCAGGGATGGCCTTTAAGGTGAACCGTTTTTCTAATTTTTTTTTGTCAGATCAGGCGAATCCCTCTAGTTAATCGTCAGATTATGAGACAGTACGTTTAGAACATAAAGATGAACCATATATATCTTAATCTGACACGCTTGAGTATTTCAAAATGGCGAATTTTTTTTGCACATTATGAAAATGGCCGCGAGTTTGCGTCCCATCGAAATCGTCAGATTAGTGAATGAGAGCTTTTTTTTGGTGTACTTAACACTCCCTTAGAAAATCTGACGCGCTCGATTAAATTTTTTTTTTTCATTTTCAACCCTTAAATACAACTACCCGCATCATGCAAACGATCAGATTAACATACGTACATTATTAAAAATACGTAGGTCATTGATGCTATCAATATCTGACGCGCTCGAGGATGTCCATGCAACAGTTTTTTTTTACATATTTAAAAATCTATAGCCGCTTCCCCCACCGATGTAAAGGTATATATCATATAACATTTTTTTCTTCTTATCATCTAAGCTTTGCATCCCAATAGGTCTCTACGACGCTCGAGTAAATCCCCATTTAGCCTCGTCGGCTCCCTTACTACTAGCCACTGATATAGTACTAACATAGATGGAGGGTTAAAAAGCAACCAAAAACGGTTATTTCACGCTGTTCTTTCATATGACCTTCATAGAATACCAGAAAAGGATGCATATATGGCGCCCCTTTCGTAAATTTGTCGTCACAAGTTTAAGGATGCGATAGTCGATAATTTATATATCGATAGAACTAGAACTCGATTTCAAAGATTAATCGATCCAAGTATCAATCGATCACTTATTTGAATTAAATGTTAATTTTTAATTTTTTAAAACTATATTTGACTAATAATCGGTCTATATTAATAATGAAAGATTTCGTTTTATTTCAATTTTTTATCGTTAACCTGCCTTTGTTTCAAAACAACTCTTATGATTTACTTACAGAGATATCTCATCGGTACAATAAAAGGTACATTATATTTAGATAAGGTATATTTAGTTAAAAGATCCCAAAGGGTTCCCTGTTACACAGATATAAATAAGAAAAACTATTTAAACGACATAAATGTTTTTATTCAGCGCTTAGTTATTTAACTTGTCAGAATCACAATGTTAAAACTATAGCTTAGATTATTTTTCTATTCATTCTTACTCTAGACGCGATATGAGCAAATGCGATGCTCGCGTACGTCATAATCGAAAATATAAAATCATTTTATCAATCATATTAAAATCAATCATAGAAAATATTATTAAAATGACTACGGTTACCTACAATACTGATATGTACATATAAAAAAAATCTATGTGTAATGTCGGCAAAGCATTATGTTTAAATCGTCTCCATTTAACATTCGTGTTAGGCATAAATGAATTAGATGTAAAATGCTTTAAACAAATTCGACTGTGTTTACTCAATTTCCAATCTTGTCTAGCAACGCGTCGTATCCATTCATTTTTAAAATTTTCATTCTGGGGAAATCTGCATCAAAACATAAACTCATTATAAATTCTCTATATATTTACACAACTTTTCCAACTTACTGCCTGTTAAATGCTAAAGTGGCAAAATCTTAACAGAGAAGAATGTCAACTATTATCCTTAGAATAAATCAAAATGGCGGTTACCGTTATTTTATTTTTATTAAATTATTCAACATTTATTCTATTTATCGATTTTCAACATTTATTCTATTTATCGATACTTTCGATCCAACACTATGGTAAACATAACCTTAAAAACATTTTTGATTTTTCGAATGAGAATATACGTAAATAGTGCTTAAATCCCATCTTAACTATGTTTTACATGTTTAAACTTTAAATTTCCATATTAAAAATAAAATTTTGGGACTTTATATCATACATTTACCAAATAATAAAGATAAAAACTCACCGATGAAATGTTACACAAACAAGATCATTTTCCTTCTTACCCGAATGTGAAACGCATCCATAATAATACACGACATTTTATTAGTTATGCTCAGCAAAATATACCTAAAATAATTGTTATTTAATATATTTTCGTCGCAATATCGTAAAACTTATTCACTTCTGCCGCGAATACACAAATGTAAACAATGTACATAAATAATGCGACTAAAATCAGATTAAGTCACCTTATATGACGTTTATATGCCAAGTTACTACTTTTATGCACATCAGTATAATAAGGAGTCACAAATGTCAAAAAAGAGGTCACTTGAAATTTGGCGTGGACAACCTTGCATCAATGTAAGCTATTAAAATAGTCACTGACTCTTTCGCTCTTATGTAAAATATGTATTAATTAGAGCGAGACCAAAAGATGATTTTTGCTGTTGCTTCAACCCAAAATTAGCCTGGTTTCAAATTGCAAAATGCTTATACTTATTCTGAGGAACTAGCGAATGAAATAAAACAAATTATGACAGTGACAGATGACAGACGATGTTTGTTTCTATTATCTATGATATGGACGTTTGGATGTGAATTGTGAGATTTCGATTATTTTGTTACAAAATAATAATAATATAGGTATAAGTAATACCTACTTAAATAAGAACAAATGACATAATATGAGTAAACTTTATTAAAAGACAAATTAAGTATATAGAAACTTAATACTTATATTGCTACAGTTGGGCTTGTACATTAATTGAACTATATCCTAAATATTGTCCAATATTTCCACTGACTTTTGGTATTCTAATGGGTGCGTTCCACTAAGCGCCCACAACGATCAAAATGCTCCTTTAGTCGTTCCACATAACGACCGCGGTCGTTGTGGTCGCGGCGAAAACGTCACTTATGACGTCATGACTTACGCTCACGCGAAGCTCACGATGACCCATCTATAAAGGTGGGTCGAAGTGATCGTTGAGAAAATGAGCGGCGTTTTCAAAACTCAAAGCATCAAAAATGGCGACCGTTAAGCTTGCGTTATTTCATGCGGAAAGAGATATTTTAGTACAAGTGAATGTTTCTGCAGCGTAAACGTAAATTAATTAAATACACCACTTTTAAATATAAAAAATGAAATTATAATTTTTTTCAATATAAGTCGATTCAAACAATCATTAATTGTTTATTTTTAAGGCTATATTAGGCGATTTAATATTTTAAAGTATTCATAATTTAAAGATTTAAGAGGTTAGGCGATTATAACCTAACCTCTTAAATCTTTTGCATTCTTTTTATTAACTCGCCGTTTGTATTATGTACCTCCATACGCTCATAACGCTCTATAATCCATTCCACTTGAGTTTACGACAGTAACGCTCACAAGCAAGTGGAACGGGAAAAACTGCGGTCGTGAGCGTGATCGTTGTGAACGCTTAGTGGAACGCACCCAATATGTGTGCAGTCAATGGCTCCAATCACTTGTCTAAATCCACATATCGAATAAAATTCTTCTATCACATTGCTCTGTTCTGCATCATTTTATGGAATTTTGATCCATTGAGCACTTTTTGCCACCAATGCTAAAGCAACTTGTTTGCATACAAGTGATATTGTTGGCTGATACCCCTTACCACTTATATCTCCTGCGTCATCTTGAATCTGTTGAATTCACAAAATATAAAAGATTTATAACATAACAAATACCCAGAAGAAGCAAAGATTATAAAAATTCTTACCTCTCCGCGTGTCCAAGATCTTATTGCACTTAAAACTTTCATATGGGGCGGTATGAAACCACCTCTCGCATCACCAGCTAAATCATTTTTTATCATATCAATGATAAAAACAGCCGTAGATCGAGAAAACCTATATTTCGATATAAATTTAGCTTCAAGTTCTTCAAGTGGATTCTTACGTTTTTACGATTAATTTTGTATAATTTAACACGCCTTATTGTTGGAATGTAGTCCATCTGATTCTGAACCTCATTAATTTCGTCTATCAGCCATAAGTCGTCTCTAAAATAGTCTATTCATTTTAATTAACTTTTACCAAACAATATTACAATCTAACCTAAAAAGTAAAAACAGCTGTCAAAGATAGTTACTCTCTGCTTAATCCGTCCTTAAACAAGGTATCACTATGGTTTAACTTTTACACCGAGACTAGAGTCGAATTAGCTTAATCACTCCTTAGTCCGTGTTTATTAATAGTGAAATTTGTTATTACCGGGTTAGTGCTTAGATTAAAGTTAATCTCTCTTTAGTCCACGTTTATTAATAAGACGGTAAGGGATTAATGAGCTATTTTGGTCCCTGTTTACGAGGAATAAACTAGCTCTTTTTGAATAGATGTGATAAAAAATAATTTTTTTTATATATATTTTTTTAACATAATTTTCTACTTGACATTGTTATTGGAGCGACTCAATCCCAAACATTTTTGTCACAAAGAAAATTAGACATTTTACAATAAGCCCTGCTACACAATTTGGCTTAAATTGTTGTTTTAAACGTATTTATTGACAATTGAAGACGTGAGTGGATGGAGGTGATAAGTCACATAATTTAAATTTGGAGTAAATCGAAGTTAAAGTTTTCCTTTTATTTTTTGAGATAAGTCGCTACAAAACTTACCTATGTTTGTATTAAACTATGATGCCAAGTTGTGTAAATAACCTGAAATATTAATGGTATGAAAGCGACCAAACAAATATATATTATTTATTATTTAATTTGAAAAAAAATCTTGACATAACTCCTTTTTTCATAAACAAAAGTGAACTTTTCTGCAAGTTTAGATATTGACAATGAGGTGCTAAGATGAATGTAGTTGTCTCGTAAAGCCTTAAATGGACGGTTTACGATCTGTAGTCGTAGGTATTGTATTGACATATCACCTTCATCTATTCAAAAAAACACTAAAACTCGAAAATGCAACCTTCATCCACTCACGTCTTAAATTATCTTATATTATGGGTAAGTTTGTTGTAGAACCGTATTA
The DNA here is from genome assembly GCA_947037095.2 of Nycteola revayana. Lineage (NCBI taxonomy): Eukaryota > Metazoa > Arthropoda > Insecta > Lepidoptera > Nolidae > Nycteola > Nycteola revayana. Next base: position 423,031 of record OX344855.2, read on the forward strand.
CTACAATGCTCCATAAAAGCTAAGTACTTTTTTTGCGGAGACGCCTATCATTTACCATAAGATTATGCTTATAGGTATTTAGCATTAGGTAAAAAAAGTATTAATAACGTTCTTAAATATTTTAATGAATTGTAAATTGTAACTTTACCTAACAAGTACATTATTCGTCTACATTACTAATAAACTATTTCATTAAATTTCATTTCAACACTTCAATACTGCTCACTACAGTATGTGCGCCTGTGCTATTATATTAGCAACATTTATTAAGCCAGATAACTTTGATATTTGGTCAGGATTTTTAAATTTTATCAATACCTAGATAACACTTTAGTGGAATGATTGTATACGAAAGTATGCCGTGTGTTTTCCATGATGATACCTGATGGATGGGCAGCCGCATCTATCATCTCAAAGATACTCACCATCTTACTACGATCAACTTCGCCCTCGACCCTTAGTTTGCTAAGAACCTTCGGATGCCCTCGTAGACCCGAAGACCCGCGAACTGTAAAGTAGAGCGACAGTTGATATAGTCTCTCAACGACCCTGGTTAAAGAAGATCTGTTAAGAAGGGCCCATTTCCAGCAGTGGACGTAAATGGGCAGATGAAGTAAGTATACTAATACATAATAATATCGTGCCTATTTATTTCTTTTTCTCTGCATCACCCTAAGTTTGATTGCTAGAAAATGCCGCAAGGCATTAAATCCGCCTCTGTGTCTACATTATTGGGCAAGCAGTTTGTATAAATAAATAATATGTTTCAAAATTAACGTGTTTTAAATTTCTATTTATCTAAATATCGTACTTCGTCTTCTTTATCATCACCCCTTGACGTCCACTGCTGAACATGGGCCTCCTCTCAGTGCTGGATTAAGCCAGCGCGGGCCCTGTAGCAAATTCGGTCCCCTCTTTTTTTAGGCCTATTAAGCACCTATTGTGAATCACCATGATTCGGATCCATAGGATTATTTATTGGATCCACAATTTCTTGCTAGCGCACGTATCTTGAAGGGCGGGGCCCCCAAATCAACTCGGGGCCCGTGGCATTTGTTACTCTTGCTATATAATCCGACACTGCTGAGTAGAGGACCGGATCCTGGCGTTCCTCCACAGAAAGTGTAGATCTTGTTTGCCGGGCGAGGTCGTATGCCCGGCGGCCGACAGCCATTAGCGACGCAACTCGTAGGTATAATAATATGTATAATTATGTTTGAATTAGCTTACGAACTTATATTTCGCGATACAGGTTAGTTGGGATGCTACGTGCTAGATGTCGCTGCTTGTCTTCGTGTAGTTTTTGTGCGGCTACAGTAGATGGTGCTAAAGTTATATGTAAATTAGTCAAATCTTACGTCACCCTTAGGAAGATGGGATTTAAAGACACGGAAAGTGTAAATATCGTACACATGTCTGTCAGAAAAACCCATCAGTATCATCATCACCACTCAGCATTTAAAATCGGAGGCTGCTTCTGTCACAAGGAGTTAAGTTTTCGATTCCCATCTGAGATTAGGGTTGCCACACTTTTTATGTTTTATTTATAGTACTTTTTACAAAAAGCTGTTAAATATTTAAAAAAAATATTAAATATAAATATAAAAAATGTACATACTTTTGGGAAATTCAGGAAAAAACATAGTACCTACTCATTTATTTTTAATCATTTTATCACGACATCTAAAAATAATTATAAAAGTGAGCATGATATATCCATATTAAAATAAATCAACAATTCATTGTTTTCAATAAATTTTAATATGGGGTGAATTTTGGATTAGCAAAAAAATATAGTACATTTTGTACCTATTATATAATTTATTATAACATTCTAGCTTCCCGCGCGCGGTTTCACTCGCGTAACTCCCGTTCCCGTGGGAACTTCATAATTAAGTATAGCCTATATTAATCAGTGATAATGTAGCATTCAAATGGCGAAAGAATTTTTAAAATCGGTCCAGTACTTTTTGAGCCAATTCCTTACAAACATACTTACATACAAATCTTTCCTCTTTATAATATTAGTATAGATAGTACATTTGACTGAAATATATTACGATACTATATAATATATAACGGGTGGCAACCCTATCTAAGACATACATTTGTTTGAGTCTAGATACTTTGCATTCTCGTATCAAATGTTTGTAGATTATTTCAACATCATCAGCCCGTATAACGTACACAGCTCTGAGTATCTTGCCAGTTCTTCTCAGAGTTTCCACGTCCAGGGCCCCGAGTCTACTATCGTAATGGCGTAACCATGAACTGTCAATGACAGTTCAATGGTCGGTTTTTCCCCCTTTGGTAATCTACTAATCCAAATGACGTCATAATGGCGCCATGATGACATTAGCGTAGTGGAATATAACAACAAATGATACATTTATAAGTTTTGAAAGCGCCTAAATAAACATTACAATCTCCTTAGAAACATCTCCCCTGCTACTTCTGTTGACGGCCTTTTTCTGCGGTAGCAACACCGACTGCCATTCCAGCGCCGACACCATAGTGAGGTTAGTAGATTACCGTTATTGGCATAATGATATCATGACGGCACTACGGTGGCACAATACTTAAAAAAATATCAGACTCGGCCCCCAGAACTGGAAGTAGGAAAAAAAACAAAGAAGACGTATCATAAGAACATTATTTAAAGAATGCCTTTAAATTTGTCTATGTGAATAAAGATATATAATTGACGTTGACTTTAGCTGAATATAGGCCGCCTACCTAGGAAAGGTTTTGCCTTAGTAACCACGCTTGACAGGCGGGTTGGTGACCGTAGTATTATGATGTAACACAAGTCACACAACGAAAGTCTGCTGCCCTTTCCCTAGTATACGGTTGTTATAGATGATGTTATAATAATCGGGATGGTTATAGGACATTAAGCCGTTGTTTAACGTCCTTTAACCAGATACAAAAATAAATATTAGATTAAACAAATGTTTCTTGTCTGGCGTGGGGATCGAACACATGACCTCCGAGACTTAGCTATACCGCTACGCTATAATAATATGTTGAATCCTTTCAACACGTAGATTTATTTTCCTTCTACGGAGTGGAAATTAAAAAAAAAACATATCTAACTATATTCCTTAAACAGTGATCCAGTAACGAGGCAGAAATACATAAAACTGAGCTACATAAGGTTATGCTCTTATTAATACATAGTTTTATGTAAAAAGCACATAGCACTTAGTGTGTAGATATTGCGAATATGTATCGATAACCTTATAAAGGTCCAATGATTGGTTTCGAGCAAAAAAATCAATTTATATCACCGCTGTTTACCCTTAACAAAGAAGTTCTCAAACTTTGTTATGTGTAGACACATTGGGCCGGATTGCTCATGCGTACCCGGCCCACGCCAACGGCGGATCGAAAGAGTATCCGGGGGTTTTAGTGGTGTAGGGTTTAGCATACCACGCTATGGAGAGGGTGATTCCCACATATCCCACCGCCAGCGCGCGAATACGCTGCAGCTGCGGTGGGAATGCGTAAATGCATTACCCCCGGACAACAAAAAAAAAAGGGGTGACACATTTAGAAAGAAATATAACAAGCGCGTTTTTTTTCGGACGGGCATTATGTAGTTAGCCAAAAGGCTTTTGCTACTTCACCGGGCATAAAGGTGAGCAGAGCTCCAGCCTCAATACAAACTAAGCAGCCTGCGCAAGGCGGGAGGGGGGATTGAGGATAGAGTAGACTAAATTTCTAGGGGAATTTGCAACTGTCGCTTTACTTGACAGTTCGCGAGCCCCTTTTGACTTCGGGTCTAACTTGCGCGAATTAAAATGAAACGTGGCTTGAAAGTCACGTCCCCTCTCGCTTCCCCTCGCGGTGCCCCGCTCTCGTCTTAAAGTAGCGTTAGCATAAAATTAATTCAATTTAAAGGAATTTGTTACTGCTATGGTTTTTTTTTAAGTTTGGACTTGAGTGATTTTTTGATTGATTGTTCAGCAAAATTTGAATACAATTCTAAACTATTTGCACTAAACGAACGTAATTTGAGTCAGGTGTCATGTTAATTTGCGGAAGTTATAGCAAATAAGCGAAGTTTTAATTACTCCCAGACGTTCAATCATGTCTTTTTAGATTTATTTAACGGTGTGGATATCGAAGCCACGACCCCAAAACTTAAAGCTAGACTTCTTATACCGCTATGCCACGGAGGCTGTTCAATTAGTGTTTAATCATTTCTTTCTACAAAGTTTTTTTTTTAAGGCGTGGATATTGACTCCACGACCTCCGAGACTTACATCGCTTCGCCACGGATGCTATTTTTTTTCTTGATGGTTTCTAGCAGAATTTTGTTGTCTACTAGTATTCTTGAAACGCCTCGTGCTAAGCTAGAATGCTTGTGTTTCGAGTGGGTTCAATAAGTGTACTTACATTTTTCATTATAATCAAATCGAATCTATTCAACAAATAAATTTAAAGCATTCTCTCAAGAGCCATAGTTTGGGAAATACTGTTCTAAATTATTAGTGAATTAACCTTCACACTACAATATAACTAAAATGAACCTTAATATCTCAGATATAGAACTAAAATTTGAAATATATTAAAATAATCGGTTGACCAATCAAGAACTGAAATGTGTTGTGGAAGGAACTTATAAGGATAGATAAATATGTATCTATTGGTTATGACCTACATGTATTATAAGGTGTAAAATAAGAAAAGTTGTAGGTACGTGATCTATTTAGTTAAATACTAACTGAGGCCCGCGACTTCCTCCGCGCAAAATAAGATTTTATAAGCTATTTAAGGAAGAAAGTCCCGTCTAAACCTACTACTGTTTTGGAGATGAGGACAAATAAACAGATTAAAATTACCTATCTGTCTACTATCGCGATGGCGTATCCATGAACTGTCAATGACAGTTCAATGGTCGGTTTTTTTCCCCTTTGGTAATCTACTAATCCAAAGGACGTCATAATGGTGTCACTATTGCGCCATGATGACATTAGCGTAGTTGAATATAATAACAAATGATACATTTATAAGTTTTGAAAGCGCCTAAATAAACATTACAATCTCCCTAACCATCTCCCCTGCTACTTCAGTTGACGGCCTTTTTCTGCGGTAGCAACACCGACTGCCATTCCAGCGCCGACACCATCAGATTAGTAGATTACCGTTTTTGGCATAATTATATCACGAGGGCACTACGGTGGCACAATACTTAAAAAAATATCAGACTCGGCCCCCAGAACTGGAAGTAGGAAAAAAAACAAAAAGGAGACGCATCATAAGAACATTATTTAAAAAATGCCTTTAAATGTGTCTATGTGAATAAAGATATATTGACGTTGACTTTTGCTGAACATAGGCCTCTTACCTAGGAAAGGTTTTGCCATAGTCACACGCTTGACAGGCGGGTTGGTGACCGCAGTATTATGTTGAAACACAAGTCACACAAGTCATGCTAATTTACGGAAGTTATAGCAAATAAGCGGAGTTTTAATTACTCCCAGACGTTCAATCATGTCTTTCTAGATTTATTTTACGGTGTGGATATCGAAGCCACGACCCCAAAACTTAAAGCTAGACTTCTTATACCGCTATGCCACGGAGGCTGTTCAATTAGTGTTTAATCATTTCTTTCTACAAAGTTTTTTTTTAAGGCGTGGATATTGAATCCACGAACTCCAAGACTTACATCGCTACGCCACGGAGGCTTTTTTTTAATGTTACTAGCTTAGTTTTGTCGTCTACAAGTATTCTTGAAACGCCTCGTGCTAAGCTAGAATGCTTGTGTTACGAGTGGGTTCACTAAGTGAACTTACATTTTTTATTTTAATCGAATCTATTCAACAAATAAATTTAAAGCATTCTGTCAAGAGCCATAGTTTGGGAAATACTGTTCTAAATTATTAGTGAATTAACCTTCATACTACAATATAACTAAAATGAACCTTAATATCTCAGATATAGAACTAAAATTTGAAATATATTGAAATAGTCGGTTGACCAATCAAGAACTAAAATGTGTTGTGGAAGGAACTTATAAGGATAGATAAATATGTATCTATTGGTTATGACCTACATGTATTATAAGGTGTAAAATAAGAAAAGTTGTAGGTACGTGATCTATTTAGTTAAATACTAACTGAGGCCCGCGACTTCTTCCGCGCAAGTAGAAGTAGAAGAAAGTCCCGTCTAAACCTACTACTGTTTTGGAGATGAGGACAAATAAACAGATTAATCTGTAAGTGAAATTCCTGTCGAAATCGGTCCAGACGTTACTGAGGTTAGCCGGAACAAACAGAGGCAAGGACAGAATATGTATACTAATATATAACGCTGAACAAACAAACAACCAAATTCGGTTGTCCGTTTGTTTGCTTGAACGCGCTAATCTCAAGAAGTACTGGTCCGATTTGAAATATTCTTTCAGTGTCAGATAGTCCATTTATTGAGGAAGGCTCTAGGTTTAATTTTAAGTTCCCATGGGAACGGAAGTTACGTGGGTGCAACCATGCGCGGGAAGCTTGTATATAATAGGTATGCGTATAGAACGTGTGTCCTACTAATATTATAAACGTTGCACGTTTGTTACTCTGTCACGCAAAAACTACTGAATATATTTGGCTGAAAGCGGATAGTTTTTAAGCTGGATTATCAAATAGGTTACAAAATATCACGCTCCGACCCACGGGAGCACAGTGACACGGGTAAAACCGCGGATTGCAGCTAGTATATAATATGGGATGTCGAATGAATCAAAGAAAAAATTGCCCAAATTCTAGAGGCACTTTTTTTTTTGCCTGTCCCGGAATTCGAACCCGACACAAAGCGGTAATATGTATATTCAACTTGAACATCAACCGAGCCTATAAGTTAAGATGCAACAAGTCTTTACCTATTAAAATACCCAATGGTGTGGAAATATGATATTGCAGTGCGATATGCAGGCGATAATATTACATGTCTAGCATTCATAACAACATAGTATTAGGTAATCAAATTCAATAGGTAGGCGATGTCGACGGATGTGTAACTCGCGACGACCTTCGACAATTAACTGTGTTAGCGATGTCTAGGGTTTAGTTCACCGTTTCCAGGTGTGCCCGCCGCGTCAATTTAGCTGCCGCATCACAGTGCGAATAAAAACTACTTTCTCGTACAAATATCTGAGTGAGTAGGAGGCTTTAGTCTCGACTACCTAGCTGGTAGCGATAATATTGAGGGGTTTATTCCACCTTGAATACCCAGTTCAAAGTGGAATAAACCCTATGTCCCTGAAATTGTATACGGGCCTCTCTATGGCCCAGGAGTTTAGGGACAATTTTTAGATGGTTCTGGAGAGTTTGAGGATTATTATAAATTATTCAAGAGATGATTGGGGACCACATTTAAATTGTCCACGAGACTTTGGGGCCTATTTTTGGGAAATGGAACGATACACTTCGCGGCGGCAGAAGGAATTCATGATGCATTTCCCCCAGATAAAAGGGATCGGTTCACCAATACTGTCATGGTGGTAAGTCTTGACAGCCTTGGTCTAGCAATATTGTTGAGATCATAACTAGAGTATTCTCTGGTTTGAGGACCAGGTCGGGTTAAGGGTGAGGCCAATCCTCAGTCGGAAGGGGTATAGCCACAGTCAACAGGCTTGGGAGGCGGGTTGGTGACCACAGTATTTAATACATTACATAGACAGATGAACACTGCTGCCCGTTACCTGGTGTACGATTGTAATTGATGATGTTATGACAATCGGGGCCGACGACTTTACGTGCTTTCCGACAAACGGAGCGTAGTCCCTCTACCAACCAGAATCTGATAATTAAGGTGATCCTTATATCGCTACAGAGGTTACCAAGAGTGAACTGCCAGCTGCAACCATGCAATCAAATATATGTAGCGGGTAGGAATCAAACCCAGAACACCAGATCTCATGGAGCAGTGAGTATAGGATTTTGTTTCATAAGTCGGAGCTCCTTAGTCTGAGTCATCATTCACCTGTTGTTTTGTAATTGACATCGACATCACGTCAGCTGAAGGCGACACTTGTCGCTCCAGATTAGTGTACAGTGCTTATACTTCTCAACCTCAGAAGCATAACGACGGATGTACTGTCTTCAGAAGCATTTGGTCGTAAGTGCCAGTTTACGATAAAGGCACATACGACGAATGTTTCTGACGTTTAATGACACTTCCGACCTTATGAGATCTAGTTTATAGTGCCATTATTATAATTATAGGATACAACTAATTGATATCTTGATCTGATAACAAGATTAAAATATATTAGTACAGATAATTGAAACAGAAATTGTAATGTAGATAGCTTGAAAACTAGAACTGTCGTGGGAATTATGATAATTATAAGGCAATTTATGCAGACTTAGTAATATAAATAGATTTATTCTATCGTTGGTGATACTGCAATACGGCGTAAGTGACAATAGCTAATAAGGTTGAATATCAAAAGTAGCAAATTGATTTTTTTCTCTTTAAAATGTATATAATGAAAATATTTGTTGACAGATGAAATTACACCTTGTAAGCTACTGTCACTTATGCGGTATTGCAGTATTGCCGACGATATGATAAGTCGAAACGATTAAATAATTTTATGGATTTCCTTTATGTTGTACGAAATAAAAATAAATACGTACGTATGCAGATTATGATTTGAATAAAATAAGAAGTCTGTTTTTTTTACAAAAACCATTGATTTGTCATTAAAAAAAAAAGGTGGTTTTTACAAAATAAATAAATGTAAATTTTTTGATAATGTTTATTGTTTATTGTTTGTAATACAACTTTATACAATTACACGAACACTTCGTAACATTTATATACAACTAAAGATAGCTTATTGACTCTAAAACTAACTAAAATACTAATAATTCTAAATTTATGCTACTTGGCAAGGTTTACAGAATGCTTTAAGTATTACCCCGTTGAATGGCAATGCTTATCTGCTGTGCAAAGTAAATACCAGCACTCGGAGAACGGGCCGCTGCGAGGTTTCTATACTATTATATAGATTTGATTGTTTTGCATTAAATATGCAAAATAAGCAGAAATGAGAGAGAATAAACTTTTACGATTCAAAAACTTCTTTATTCAGGAGTAAAATATGAAGTTTCAGAAATTCATGATGAAGTTCCCGTGAGAATGGAAGCTACGCGTTCGATTTAGCGCAAGGGAAGCTAGATATATATTAATTTGGCTCGGGGTCCCCACGGCCTCAATATTCCGATACAAAAAGGCACAATACATGGCTAAGAATAGTTGATTTCCAAACAAACATATTGTTATCATTGTCAAGGCCACAAATCACTGAACAACAGCGTTATGGTAGCCATGAACTTTTAAATGGTTGAGCGATCATGTTACACCCATAACTTACGTATACAAAATATAAAATATGTACTCTTTTTTTTAAATTTATCATCCCTTTTTCATCCACTGCTCCACTGCTGATGACATGGTCCACATTAACTTTTTTTTTTTCCGACGGACATTACTATTTTTTTTAGTTTTAGTTAGCCAAGAGGCTTTTGCAACCTCACCGGGCATAAAGGCGAGCTCCAGCCAAGATGAATGGTTTAAACACTACAAACTAAGCAGCCTGGACCTCGGCTCAGGGCGGTCGCTGGCGATGAGATTAAGGGATTTTGACTTTTTGTATTTTAGTGAAGTTTTGTGCAACTATCGCTCTTTTTTACAGTTCGCGGGCCTCTCGGACTTCAGGTCTACGAGGGCATCGGAAGGTTCTTTGCAAACTATGGGTAGGGAGGGCGAGGGTAACCAATATTGCCAAGACAGAAGGCAAGACAAAATACCACTATAGCGGAGCGATCGCCAACGAAAATATATGGTACTTGATATATGTCACGTGAATAAGCGCTGATTAGCTATTTCAAAAATGACGGGCATTCATTGGTTTTATACAAATCGCTGAATCTCGTGACAAATGACAAGTCCCTATCACACATTTGGTTGAGCGATTTTATGGTAGCGGTCGCTAGGCTGTAGTGGCATTTTATCTTGGCCATCAGGCTACAGGAGATCCCACGGTACCATTGGCCGCGGGTGCCGTCGGGGGGCCGGATTGCTCATGCGTATCTGGCCCCCGCCAACGGCGGATCGAAGGAGTGTCCAGGAGGTTTTAGTGGTGTAGGGTCCTCTCCTCGTGGTATGAGTTTAGTATACCACGCTATGGAGAGGGCGAGTCGATGCGTAAATGCATTTCCCCCCGGACAACAACAAAAAAAGTCTCTCAGGCTAGTTCAGGGAGTTGCCATAAGCATCTCGCTTGCTGATCGCAGTCAGATGGGAGTATCGATGAGCTGATAGATGCTGCTGCCTATCCATTAGGTGTATGTCCCTTAGTCGCTTCAAACCAAGCGGCGAAAATTAAATATTATTGTTTTATCATAATAAATGATAATGTCCACTGCTAAACATGGGCTCGAGGAGATTCAATAAGGGCCATATAGTCACCATACTACATTGTCTAATACATACATACACGCCTCTTTACCAGAGACTACTTGTTACTACTTGCTACGATCTTAGCACCCCACTTTCGCCTCTTCTACATTCATTAATCTCCTCATGCTTTTGGTTTAGAGTACTTCTAACCTGGCCTTAGTTAAAGACGTCCCCGATTTGATCGAAGAACGTTCGCCTTGGTCTTCCCCTTTCAACACTTCCGTTCACATTCTATGTTATAATAAATCTGGACCTTTTCGAGCCACGGCCAGCACTGTTCCAATCAACCAGACGCGTAAAGATTTGTTGGTTTCGACACAAAAAATGTTCGTCCTTCGACTCCTGCTTCGAGACTCAAGGTGAGAAGTAATAAAATATGAAAAGATTTTTATGTATACTTCAATACTAATATTATAAAAAGGTAAAGTTTGTGCATTGTTTGTGAGGCTGAAGAGGGTATCGGATCTACTGATCGGATTTTTCAAACTCTTTCACTAAGAAAGCCACCTTATTTGTGCGTGTAGGCTATATTTTAAGTCACAGTGCAGGTTAGCTAGGGTAGGATTCTCGCCGGCGAGGACCGCGTTGTGCCCCTACCCCTGCCCTGTGATCCAGCGCCTGTAGGCCGTGCCAGCGATCACTTCCTTTTATATCCATAAATCTGACTTTGCTATCAGTGGCACCTTTGGGTTGTGGTCCTAACCCAATAAGGTCCCCCAGGTGTGTGTCACGTCTTAATTGTATGCTTTTATAAATTTTCAATTTATACCTATGATAATTAATGTAAATATGAACTTATTATGATTAGAGGAATTAATGACACACGGACAGACGGAGTAAATTGTCTGAAATGTCCTACAATTAGCAGCACTCACAGGTTGCACTTGCTAGTTATAGTTACCTAAGTAGTTTTATTCATAGAATAAGAATAATAACCTATTAATAACAGTTCTTTTTCATTGTGATTTTGACAAGTACAAGTGAATGTAAATACCTGAGTGCTGAATAAATTCATTATTTCATTATTTCACGTTTTCCATGGCAACGGGATCTGCACGGGTAAAACCGCGTGGGACAGTTAGTGAGTAATAAATATATATTATCTTAACCGTGGCGACTTTATCACTGATTGTTTTCCTGTTACTGGACAATAGCTGATCTGTTACGCTCCATTCATCTTTAGCGTGAAGGTTGCGAATTATACACCTTTGTGAATCGATATGAAATCATGCATATTATTATTTATCAAAATACAATGGTGTAACGTTTTTGAAAAATGTTTAAGTGTCGAAGTAGCTCGGCTGCCCAATTTCAAAACACAGTAACAGACAATTTTTTTGACCTGTTTTTTATGGGGATTGCTGCATTTTTCCTACTCCAGATAAAGAATTTGACGATTTTTTTATTACAAATCTAAAATACAGTTTTTAATCAATTTAGAGTGTAAACAATTTTTAATCTAATGAAAATTATGAAAAATCTCAGAAATGTCAGTTACTGTGTCTTAAAATTGGGCAGCCGAGCTTGTTTAACGAAAAATATATTCGACACCTTGTTATGCACTCATTATCATGTATCTCTTTCCTAAAGGTTTGCTGGAAGAAAATTCATAATTGAATTAAGCTCGCCTTTGTACATGTTGTTTCCAATTTATAACATTTATTTCATGTAATTTTCTGTGTGCAATAAAGTATAAATAATAATAACACCTTGCCAAGATGACAAATGTTGAAATGATGAATAAGTCGCAGCATTTATAGCATTGTTAGTTTTCCAAAATTAATAAGGAATAGTTAGTAATTTGTGACAGCCATGTGGTTGCCTCCTTAAAATAGACCAACCCATATCTTCCCATCCCACAACCTCCGTAGCGTAGCGGTATTTGGCTCTTTTAAATCTCGAAGGTCGTCGGTTCGATCCCCACGCCGGACAGAAAACCTTTGTGTAGATCCTAAGATTTCTTTCCGGGTCTGGTTGGTTGAGGGACTAACCTCCGTGCCTCGGAAAGCACGTTAAGCCATTGGTCCCGATTATTTTAACATCTTCTATAATAATCGTATATCAAGGATCGGGCAGCAGCGTTTCCTTGTGTAGTAGGTACAACATAATACTACGGTCACCAACCCGCCTGCCAAGCGGTGGTAACTATGGCAAATACCCTCCCTCGGGAGGAGGCCCATGTTCAGTAGTGGACGTTATACGGGCTGATTCTGAATATCTTCCCATGGGAGTCGTAAGCGGCGACTAAGGGACGTACCTACAGGTGATAGATGGGCAGCAACATCTATCAGCTTCAGGATACTCACCATCTTACTGCGATCATCAATCCGCCTGCCCTATCAACGTGATGATTACGGCGGTATCCCGCAAGTCGCTCAACGAGCTATGCAGAGGGTTATGCTCGGGGTTTCTCTACGAGATCGAATCAGAAATGAGGAGATACGTAGAAGAACGCGGGTTACCGACATAGTCCAACGGACTAGTTCGTTGAAGTGGCAATGGGCAGGCCATATAGCACGGAGAACGTTGGGACCGAAAAGTTCTCGAATGCAGACCGCGGATCGGCAAGCGTAGCGTAGGATGTCCACCTACTAGATGGATGGATGATCTGGTTAAGGCCGCGGGATGCAGGCCGCTTCTAACCGCAATAACTGGAGATCATGAGGGAAGCCTATGTCCAGCAGTGGATGTCCTACGGCTGAAATAAGGACCCTGGATTACCAAGGTCTGTTGGAGGAGGTTCCTTGTTCAGCAGTGGACGTAAACGTAAAAGTAAAGTTATCCTGACACATTTAACACTTTGATTTACTAGTACAAATGTTATCAAATGTTGTGTATTTTAATCATTTACAGTATAATGATAAGAACGGTTAAAGGATAAGTTATAATGAGCGGAGGCAAACATTTCAGATACCTGTTTGTTTAATTAAATAACCACGAGTTATTTTAATGATTTACAACTGTTAGATAAAATTCAAAGTTTATTTAATATCATATTTGTTCGTAAGGCATACATTTTTATTAATAAGTAGCTTCCCGCGCGCGATTTCTTCCGCTTAGCTACCGTTCTCGTGGTAACTTTATAATGAAATAATCCTTGTGCCTTTCTCAATAAATTGACTTTGTAACACTGCAAGAATTTTTCAAATCAGACCAGTTCCGAGATTAGCGCGATCAAGCAAACAATAGAGATATAGTATAGATATAAGATTCTTATTATCTACCATTACCATTAAAATCGAGAAACACTAAAGAAAGTTTTACAAATGTTAGAACATTAAACAAATCAAATAATTACAATTAAGACTGCGTGTTTACAAAAACAAACGAAAATATACAGCTTCATGCTCTGTAAGGTACATTCAATTATGTACTTAGTGGCACTATAAAATAAGTATAATTAATTGAAATGTGGTCACCAGACCGACACGATATAATATCAAGGTCACCCACTAAAATATTGAGATGTAGAAGATTCTGTAGCACAAATTTTCAAACGTTTTGCTATTAATGTTAAACCTATTTGTTTAACAATATCAAAACTCGCTGTACGAATATTATGTATTGTTAAAAGTACTAACTGACTTCTGTCACTCATCTCAAGAAAATAATATTTAGTATCTACTGCACCCCGTAGCGTAGCGGTATTTGGCTCGCTTTAAGTTTCGGAGGTCGTGGGTTCGATTCCCACACCGGACAAGAAATCTTTGTTTAAATTCTAGGTGTGTGTCCGTGAAATGAATGTTTGTAAAGTCCCCCGCGACACAGGGATTTATTTCCCTAGTGCGGGAGTTGTCTTTTTTAAACAAAAAAAAAAAAAAAAATCTAAGATTTCTTTCCGGGTCTGGTTGGTTGAGGGACTACCCTCCGTGCCTCGGAAAGCACGTTAAGCCGTTGGTCCCGATTGTTATAACATCATCTATAATAATCTTATATCAAGGAACTGGCAGCAGCGTTTCCTTGTGTGGTACAACATAATACTGCGGTCACCAATCCGCCTGCCAAGCGCGGTGACTATGGCAAATATCCTCCCCCGGGAGGAGGCCCATGTTCAGCAGTGGACGTTATACGGGCTGATGATGATGATGATGATCCACTGCACGTTCTTTATTATTAATTTAATTTTAAATGATTATGTACCCAGTTAAAATGTAAACGTGACTATATAATAAAAGATGATTAATGTGCAATGCAAGATGCGATTTTCCAGCGCTTTAATTCTAATTGATTCACTAAGTAAGAAAGCGAGTTGAACTCGAGCCATTTAAAATTATTTTAAAACTAGAGCCTAAGCAACTTGCGACAGTTGGCGTCCCATGTGATGCACCTGTCTCGTAGTAGCACTAAAGCGTGGTCACCCGACCTGTACGGTATAATGGCAAGGTCACCCACCAAAATGTTGAGATGTCCTAACATTCTGTAGCAAATGTTTTCAAGCTCCTCCAGGCTTTATGAAATGGTTTAGAAACTAAAACCCAGGGGACCTGTGACAGATGGCGTTCTTTGTAAGGCTTGGAGTTCGACTTAGAGCGGGGATCGCTGTAGTAGCATTAAAGTGTGGTCATCCGACAGGTACGGTAATAATTGCAAGTTCACCCACCAAAATGATATGATATAATGTTATAAGATCTGTCCTAATTTTCGTTCCGTACCCAATTAGTAAAATATCTTGATGGGAGATTTGTGCATTGTCCATTTCTTCGCACTAAATCATAGTCAATCCCTACCCCAGGAAATCACCTCTTAAACAAAATACTATTATTGAATAAACTACTGTCCTTTTACATAACAGCCCTTTTATTTCCGCGTTAAAAGGTTCTCCTCATAAATCTGTATTACATTCTCTGATCTAACGCGGAACAACGGCTTTCACTCTGAGATGTACTCTAGTACTGTTATAGTGTCACACTTATTTATATTCATCATCATCATCATCAACAGCCCGTTTACGTCCACTGCTGAACACCTCCTCTTAACTGACTTGGCAAGCCAGGATCGTAGAGGGATATTGCCATAATCACCACGCTTGGCAGACGGATTGGTGATCGCAGTAAGATGTAAATCTTGAGCTAATAGATGCTGCTGCCCATCCATAAGCCATGTGTCCCTTAGTCGCCTTTTACGACACCCATGGGAGGACATGGGGTGGTCTATTCTAAGCCGGAAACCATACGGCAACATATTTTAAGTATTATATTTTAATATGCGTTTCAAAATGTATAAACCTATCTCTTTTGTTGACTGTACCTACAACTTTTCTTATTTTACACCTTATAGTACATGTAGGTCATAACCAATAGATACATATTTATCTATCCTTATAAGTTCCTTCCACAACACATTTTAGTTCTTGATTGGTCAACCGATTATTTCAATATGTTTCAAATTTTAGTTCTATTATATAGTATTAAGGTTCATTTTAATTATATTGTAGTATGAAGGTTAATTCACTAATAATTTAGAATAGTTTGCTGCTGCCCATTCATCAGCCATATGTCCCTTAGTCGCCTTTTCGTTGGCGGGTGTCGTCCCATGGGAAGTCATGGGGTGGTCTATTCTAAGCCGGAAACCACACGGCATTATTTATATTACCATGTCATAACCCACAGGTAAATGCTGCTGCCGGTTCCTTGGTATACTATTGTAGTGACAACCTATTTCTACATATTGTGCATAAATCTTCTATGTAAATAACCAAAGTGTATATTATCATCATCAACGTATAACATCCACTGCTGAATATGGGCCTCTTCCAGAGGGAGGGTATTTGCCATAGTCACCACGCTTGGCAGGCGGGTTGGTGACCGCAGTATTATGTTGTACCACACAAGGTAACGCTGGTGCCCGTTCCTTGATATACGATTATTATAGATGATGTTATAACAATCGGTACCAACGGCTTAACGTGCTTTCCGAGGCACGGAGGATAGTCCCTCAACCAACCAGACCCGGAAAGAAATCTTATTTACACAAAGATTTACTGTCCGACGTGGGGATCGAACCCACTACCTCCGAGATTTAAAGCGAGCCATATACCGCTACGCTACGTAGGTTGTCATATTTGAAACCTATTTTTAATTCTTTATCGTAAGTGTTTTGTTTTTATTGTAAAAATGTTCTTTCTCTTTTTACTTGTAAAAAATGTTTTGAAATTATTATATTATTTTAGTTCAATATTGAGTTTATTAAACCACAAATAAGTACCAAAGTCACTCTAGCCATGCTATTTAAATAATAGGTAGTAAATAGTACTACTAACTAAACTATTGTTATATACATATATTGAAAATTGAAAATATATATTGTTAGATATATAAATAACATTATGACAACGGGCCACGGGTCGTCTCTTACCCAACCCAGCTAGAAAGTAATGCGTGATATTATAAAATGCAATTAATTTTAATAGCACAACAATTTCCTTCGAGAAAACAATGTATTTCCTTTTTAGTTATGTGAAATATAATAGAAATAATAGAATACACTTTATACTAAAACTTTTGCTACTTCACCGGGCATAAAGGCGAGCAGAGCTCTAGCCTTAATAAATTGTTTAAAAACTACAAACTAAGAACCTGCGCAAGAGGGCGCCCCCTGTGTGGCTTGGACCTCGGCTCAGGGCGGTCGCTGGCGATGAGATTGAGGGATTATGACTTTTAGTATTTTATTGGAGTTTTGTGCAACTGTCGCTCTACTTTACAGTGCGCGGGCCTCTCGGACTTCGGCTCTACGAGGGCATCGGAACATAGGTACAAAGAAGTTATCTTTACACTAGCTTTCGCGCTTTTGGAGTGGAATTCACTCGCGTAACGCCCGTTCCCGTAAGAATTTTGAAAATTAAATGTAGCCTATAGCCTTCCTCGATAAATAGGCTATCTAACACCGAAATAATTTTTCGAATCGGACCAGTAGTTCCTAAGATTATCTAGTCAAAATAGGCTTCACAAAACTGTTTTTTAGCCAAATGTTTACATTTTAGAGCAGCTAAAAAAATATATGTTAATCTTGATCATATTTATGGGGGGACCATTGTGTTCAAAACACGTTTTCGGTAAATTTTCTCGATAAAAAAAACCATAAAATAACCATTTAAATTGAAATTGTAGCAATTGTAACTGTATTATTTATAAACAAATCTTGATAATATTAATAACAGTGATGTAATATATAATAATAAAGGGAACTGTTGTTTTTATTTATCGATTGGAATAAGATATTTGCAAGGATTAATGTATTAAATAACTCGAACGAGTCGAACGAAACGTTGCGCCATCGCGGCGTCTCTTCGCTTATCTTTCATTTCTACGCGGAGCAACAGTGACAAAACTAATACGTAAAAGTCGTCTATTCACCGCGCCTTAAGCAAACAAACTCTTCAGCTTTGTATATAAGTATACGAGAACTTGATAGTCACTATTTACTGCAGCAGTAAGTAATGAAAACTTGATAAATATAATTTGATTTCGTATTTATTATCAGGCTGTATGTCTATTGCTGAACGGAATTTTTCCTCGAAGACAGTGTTTGTCATAGTCATCACGCTTTGCAGGCGTGATGGCGACCACAGAATTAATGTATGCTATAAGAGTACATCTTCGGTGCTCTTCGTTACTTGTTATAGGTACCCGTGTCACAGATCATGTTATGATGATCAGGCGCATCGTTCGCACTTCAGGTATTTGTCGGAAAATGGCATTTCTTATCTGATATATTTTAACATTATTTATTTTGCGAAAATAAGTGGACAAGACGATGTGATAAATTAATCACTTTATCCGGATATTATTCACTAGCTTCCCGCGCGCGGTTTCACCCACGTAACTCCCGTTCCCGTTGAAACTTCATAATAAAACATAGCTTATAGCCTTCCTTGATAAATAGGCGATCTAACACTGAAATTTTCAAATCGGACCAGTAGTTGCAGAGATTAGCGCGTTCAAGCAAATAAACTCTTCAGCTTTATCTATTATGGCAAATAACTCATTATTAGGTACCAATTCTTTGCGTTTTTATACTCGTGATAATTATTCAACGAAATGTCCGATTGGAATAAAACAAAAAGTGTTTTACTTTGTTTTTACCTTGATAACATAATGCTTAACTTGGATAAGGATTAATATTACGATACACATTTCACGTAGTTTCTTTCTTCAGACGATTTAATATTTTTTATGAACATAAAAGCGGTTATTGTGACTAAACTATGAAAGTTAGATATGTGCTCTCGCGGACTTTTTTGTAGATCTTAATAAGACCTACAAACCTGTAGTACATCATTTTGTTTTATTGTAATAGTTTTTGCAGCGCACGCACAAATAGGTTTTCGATTTTATACCATGGGTTACAATATCGCTATTTTCTTACGGATCCCTAATTTTTTTGAAAGTTAATTATTATCTATAACCTTCCTCGATAAATGGATTATCCAACACTGAAAGAATTTTTGAAATCGGACCAGTAGTTCCTGAGATTAGCGCGTTCAAACAAACAAAAAACCTTTTTAATATTAGTAAAATAAAATCAAAATCATTTTTATTTACGAAAACCAATTACAGACACTTGTAAATCGTCAAACATCATTTGAAAATTAATTATTATTTATCTTAAGTTACATTAAATAATTTGTTGTTTTGTTTATAAACCTATTATAATTACTTATTTATTATGAAATTAATTTTTTGATTTTAATTATGAATTCATTTCATTATTTGGGTGGACCATGAGCATATAACGACGGACGCGCTTTAATGCTACCACCGGATCCAATGCGCCCCAACTGAGAAGATCCGGCGAAAAAAACTCAGTGGGTTACTCTACCACCGGTTTCAACACGGCCCACATGAGGCGGTCCGGCGAAACATACGCAAATGGGCAATTACGCGGGGTTTAGGTCCAGTTATTTGAATTTATATTTTAGTAGGCACACACATTTATTGCCCAAACGGTTGTCTTGTTATTATTTGTTTATTTTTGCTCAATAAGATTGAATGATATTAAGACAGAACTATCGGTATTAATATACATATACAGGGTTGATACGACAGAGGGGCATTAAATTACGCTACGTTTACTATACGTGTTTTTTATTAATCCGATACGGTATAAAAATAAAAAACAACCAAATTGAGATTTTTTTTCTTTTAAACAAACTAAATAGCTTACAAATCAGAGTTAAACGTAACCACCCTTTGTAAATAAATTTCACTGACCTAGCAAAGCGGCAACGTCGCGCGCGCGCCCGTGCGGGATGTTTTGCAATGATTTGCGTCAGAGCGGCAACAACGCATCGTAACATCGTGTACAAACGGCGCAAAAACTTAAAAAATCATTTGCGACTAAACTTCTGCTCCTATTTAATTGATTTTTGGTACAGAGCTTGGAAATGGTACCTAGTATAGGCAGTTTAAAGGAAAGCCCCTCTGTCGTATCAACCCTGTATAGTATAGATGACAATTCCTCATGGTGTGAAATTTGAGAAATTCGCTACTTGATTGACCAATTTCATTATCCTTGTCCTTGCCTAAAATACGACCAATGAGAGATGAGAGCTCATGTGCAAGTTGTGATAGATAGATGTGATAGATTTCCCAAGGTTTTTCATGAACATTAGACGATCCTCAACATTATAATTTGCCATTACAAAAGAATTGGCAGCAGCAATAACCAGAATCCTATAAAATATGACCAATGGCTATCGCCTAGACCTTCTTGCAAAGCTGCATTTGGCACACTTTAAACCTCCTTTTGTCATTGTTGACACTACTCACTTGAATACGAGCTATTTTAGATACAGATGAAGTCACACTAACAATGACGCTACGTACCACATACGTCTGGTAGTCAAACTCACCTCCTTAGGAGCATGGCAAGCGTCCGCTCCCCACCTTCACACACGCGTCACTGGCAACTAGGAAACTACCAAAAAGGACGCGCGGGAATTGCCGCACAGACTGAATTTTTGGGTTTGGGTGACGTACCAACCATATAGGCATAGGCTATTTATTCAGCATTTAGGTAATTACATACACTTGTACTTGTCAAGAAAATTCACATTGCAAAATTAATCATAAATAGGTAATAATAATATTTCATCATCATCATCATCATCAGCCCGTATAAGGACCACTGCTGAACATGGGCCTCGTCCCGAAGGAGGGTATTGCCATAGTCACCATGCTTGGCAGGCGGATTGGTGACCGCAGTATTATGTTGTACCACACAAGGAAACGCTGCTGCCCGTTTCTTGATATACGATTATTAGAGATGATGTTATAACAATCGGAAGCAACGGCTTAACTTGCTTTCCGAGGCACGGTGGTCCCTCAACCAACCACACCCGGAAAGAAATCTTAGAATTTACACAAAGATTTCATATATGTCCGGTGTGGGGATCGTACCCACGACCTCCGAGATTTAAAGCGAGCCAATTACCGGTACGCTACGATGGTCGTCAATATACGTAGGCCACATTAATACACGTAGTTTACATTAATACACTACTTATTATAAACATTAAATTAGTATGGGAGCTATGCTGTAAAACTACGGACTCTATCAAACGTAATCCATTAAACTATATTATTATTCTATTGACATTACCAAGTAATCTCCGCCCAATTAATAGCAGACATCAAACAAGTCAGCTGACATTGAATCACATGATTTTAATTTATAACGGCAAAAACTTCACGTGCGGTGATGTGTATATGTTTGTCAATGACAAAACTGCTTGGGAGTGAGTTGCTCTGAAGCAATACTGCTTTATTATCATCATCATCATCAACAGCCCGTTTTACGTCCACTGCTGAACATGGGCCTCCTCTTGAGACCTTGGCAAGCCACGATCGTTGAGGGATATTGCCAGAATCACCACGCTTGGCAGACGGATTGGTGATCGCAGTAAGATGTAAACCTTGAGCTAATAGATGCTGCTGCCCATCCATCAGCCATATGTCCCTTAGTCGCCTTTTATGACACCCATGGGTAGACACGGGGTGGTCTATTCTAAGCCGGAAACCACACGGCATAAAATTTATTAAAAAAAAACGATTCCTCTGAGTTTTTTGCCAGTTGTTCTCAGAGTTGCCACTTCCAGAACTGGTGGTACAAAATGGTGGTTTAAAATATTTGAAATGTGTCTATATGCATAAAGAATTTTTGACTTTGACTTTGACTTTGTAGCTGTGTGGTATCCGGGTTAGAATAGACCATCTAATGTCTTCCTATGGGTGTCGAAAAAGGCAACTAAAGGACATAATATAATAATAGTTGTTTGTCCCTTAGTATACAGGGTTATTTGTAAAACACCGGTAACCACTCAGGACTATATTACTAACATAATAAACAACAACTTTTGTTCTACGACTTTTTACAAAACATAATACATTTACCAAAAACAAACCTTCAATATTTTGTTGTCCTATCTAACACATTTCAACTCTGTATTCCCCGCTCCCCTCGCTATTGTCGGTACTATCGCTTCCTTTTGCTTCGCATAGACTTCGTAACATTTAGAGCGTTGAATTTTAATATTTTTATTTTTGTGTGTTAATCTGTAGAATTAAAATATGATGAATTTTTAAAAGTCATAGAACAAAAGTTTTTGATTATGATGTTAGTAACGTAGTCCAGAGAGGTTACCGGTGTTTAACAAATAACCCTGTATAGTATATACTAAATTATAAAATAATATCCCCGATAGGTACATTTCATGATGTTAGCATTTTATCGAAAATATTTGGTCTGCTACAGTAATTAAATTTTAGATCTGATAATGAATTTTGCATTCGAAAAATAAATAGGTATTTGTGAATATAACCGATTAAAAAAAAACTAGTTCCGGGTTCCGTACCATTTTCAAGCGTCTACCTGTTGTAGTTATTGATATCGAAAAAAAAAGTTTGTTGTATGGGAGCCCCCCTTAGATATTTATTTTATTTTATTTTTAATATTTGTTGTTATAGCGGCAAAAGAAATACGTAATTTGCGACAGTTTCAACTGTCTAGATATCGCGGTTCTTGAAATACAGCCTGGTGACATACAGACAAAGAGACAGCGAAGCGAGTCCCGTTTTTACCCTACAGGTACGGAAAATCTTCATTAAATAACTTAACATACAATAAGTATTTGAAAGCTGATTAGTTAATTTTTAATTTGATTATTAATCAAAGGTTGTATAAAACTAGCGAAGATGATAGTAAACTTTTCCCGAGAACACATCAACTACAATCCATAGATAGAAAACAGCAAGGCAATCGGTGCAGTATTTTTTGAGTTTATAGTGTAGAGGAACGGTTGGTGGTGTTCCTCCACAGAAAATGAAGATCTTCTTTGCCGGGCGAGGCGGTATGCCCGGCGACCGACGGCCATTTGTTACTGTTCGGAACTTGTATATGTTCTAATTGGCTTGCGAACTTGTATTGCGCGATACAGGTTAGTTGGGATGCTAGGTGGTAGATGGCGCTGCTCGTCTACTAGTAGTTTGTGTGCGGCTACTGTAGATGTCGCTACAGTACTCCCCTCCGAAACTGTAAGTCGTTATGCTGAGTTGGAGTTCCAGTGAGTCGGAACTGATTCCAGTGATTCGGAATCGATGCGGGTCCCAGTGAGTCGGGACGGGTCCCAGTGAGTCGGGACCGTTGTGGCTGTGACTGCGTGCGGCGAAGCTGGCAGTGCTGCGCAGACCGGTGCGTGTGAGGTCGTGTGCGCAGTGCCGTGGTGCTGTAACCGGAGTCGGTGGAACCGTGTTGCGGGAAGCTAGTTGCTTGTTGGTTGTGGTTGAGATGGATGTGGAGTAGCTTGCTGGAGTAGCCGGTTGCGTGTTGTCTACGGGGTCACCAATTGTAGAGGAACGGTTGGTGGTGTTCCTCCACAGAAAATGAAGATCTTCTTTGCCGGGCGCGATGGTATGCCCGGCGACCGACGGCCTATTGTTACTGTTCGGAACTTGTATATGTTCGAATTGGCTTGCGAACTTATATTGCGCGATACAGGTTAGTTGGGATGCTAGTCAAAGTCAAAGTCAAAAGTCAAAAATTCTTTATTCAAATAGACACATTTAAAATATTTTAAATCATGTTCTTATGATGCGTCCCATTCTTTTACTACCACCAGTTCTGGACGTGGCAACTCTGAGAAGAACTGGCAAGAAACTCAGAGGAATCCTTTTTTTTAAATAAATTATATTTTACAATGATTAATAAAGCAGTATTGTTTCAGAGCAACTCACTCCCAAGCAGTTTTGTCATTAACATAATCAGAAATTTTATAATAAGCCTTTTTACATAATTTATCTTTGACATATCGTTTAAACTTGTTTGTTGAAAGATCTCTAACATTATTAGGAAGTTTGTTGTAGAAGCGTATACATTGCCCTATAAAAGAATTGCTAATTTTGTGGAGACGTGTAGCATGTAAAACGAGATTATGCTTAGATCTAGTATTAACATTATGAGTGTCGCTTTTTTTCTTAAAACTATCTATATTCTTATGAACATATAAAAGGTTTTCATAGACATATTGTGATGCGACTGTAAGAATATTAGTCTCTTTGAATTTCTCCCGTAGGGAAACCCGCGGACCAAGTTTATATATAGACCTTACAGCTCGTTTCTGTAGTACAAAAATGGTGTCAATGTCCGCACAGTTTCCCCACAGAAGAATTCCATAAGACATTACGCTATGAAAATAACTAAAGTAAACCATTCTAGCAGTATCCAAATCAGTGAGTCGTCTCATAGTTTTAACAGCATAGGCCGCAGAGCTAAGTTTTCCTGATAGTTTCTCAATATGTGGGCCCCATTGCAATTTGGAGTCAATAGTTATTCCCAAAAAGACAGTTGACTCCACTGGCTCCAACCGAATACCATTTATTTGCACATTCGTATCAATTTGTTTCACATTAGGTGTAGAAAATTTAATAACTTTGGTTTTGTTTTCATTTAAAAGTAGATTATTAACATTAAACCAATGGACTACCTTCGAGATTGCATTGTTTACTTCGTCATAGCTGCGTAGCTGTCTACTTATTTTAAATGTCAAGGATGTATCGTCAGCAAACAATACTATCTCATGATTATTTCCTACATAGTAAGGTAAGTCGTTTATATACACCAAAAACAAAAACGGTCCCAGGATTGAGCCTTGCGGGACGCCCATGGATACAACAGAGCCTGGTGATATTTTGCCGTTTATATCAACCTTCTGAATTCTATTGCCCATGTAAGAAATCAGAAGATTGAGAGCCTGGTTCCTAATGCCATACCGGTGTAATTTCCTGACAAGAGTGTCATGGTGAACGCAATCAAATGCCTTTGACAGATCACAGAAAATACCTAAGGATTCCTGCGAATCTTCCCAGGCCGCGAATATCGTTTTTAACAATTCAGTTCCCGCATCTATGGTTGAGCAACCCCTCGTAAACCCAAACTGTTTTTTGTGTAATAAGTTAAATTTATTAAAATGTCTGAGCAACTGGCTAAGAATTAATTTTTCAAAAATTTTGCTCAGAGTGGGCAATATAGAAACAGGTCGGAAATTCGAGGGATCAGTGCTATCACCGGATTTAAATAATGGTATAACCCTACTATGCTTCATCAAGTCAGGAAATACACCACAATCAACACAACTATTAAATATGTATGCTAGGTAAGGCGCTATTATTTCAATAATATTAGATACAAATTTAACAGAATGACCCCATAGGTCTTTAGTTTTTTTCTTCTCTATGGTATTGAAAGCATTAACTACATCTTTATAGTCTATTAAATTAAAACTAAAATCGGTAACGCATGCAGAAACACTTTCTTTTAATAGCGCCTCAGCAGATATTGAAGATGAATTTAGAGTTTTAGTTGTTGTTGTGGTCTAGGTGGTAGATGGCGCTGCTCGTCTACTAGTAGTTTGTGTGCGGCTACTGTAGATGTCGCTACAATAGTGTACAGACAGACAGTCGCGATTGACTTTGTTTTATAATATGAAGTTCTATAATATTGATAATATATTATGTACAACCTCATACTCACCAGACCCTGTCCCAATTACCTGAGCCTAAAGCCTATCGAGATAATTAATAGATATATCCATATGTCAATACTACCTATGCCTTGTATCTCAATATGCCACTTATGATCTTGTTACTATCAACCAATTAAACTATACAGTTCAGTTAAACCTTACTACTTTGATATAAAGCTCAAAATCGCTTGTATACTTATTGGATCATTTGGTCGTCTTGTTATAGACCAGTCGTATATGACATGCAGTTGATTGAGACAGTATTATTATAGAAATAAGGTTGATTTTGGTATGGCAGGCTTTGTATGTTATTTTGTTTTTAGAAATAATTGGTATGATATTGCATGTATGTATGTAGGTATATTATAAATTATTATTAATCTTGATATAAATGCATGTTAGAGCATTTAGTTAATGGCTTTATACATAACAGTTTGTGTGTGTGTGTGTGTAGTTATTGTTATATATTAGTATTAGCTTGTGCACGCGACTTCATTCGTTCATCATCTTTATCAGCCTATACAATGTCCACTAATGAACAAGGGCCTCCTCTTATACCCAGTGATGTAGCAAAAGCCTCGTGGCTAAATGAATGTCCGTCAAAAAAAACAACAGGGGCTTGGCAGTTGGGCAGGCGGGTTGGTGACCGGAATATTACCTATGTTGTAACACACGAGGTAACGTTGCTGCCCATTCCCTGGTATATGATTGTTATAGATGATGTCATAACAATCGGGACCAACGGCTTATCGTGCTTTCTGAGACACGGAGGGTACTCCCTCAGCCAACTAGACCCGGTAAAAAATCCGGTAAAAAGGCTATAGGCTATTTAATTACGAAGTTCCCACGGAAACGGGGAGAACGCGGGTGAAACCACGCGGGAAGCTAGTACTGAAATATTTTTTCTAATCGGACCAGTACCAGGAACAATATTTTTGGTTTCAGTCCAAATTGTTAATAGTTAGCATGACATAATTATATTATTTTTAATTATAAATTGCTCAGAATCAGGACAACTTTCTGCTAACAGTAGCTGACCTTACATAATGAATCTCGGGAATCGAACCCAAACACCAGGTCTTAGAAGCTGGTTTATTAAATTTTAATAGATTAGCACAAAAATAAGTCAAAAACATTTTTTAAGTAAACTATTTTGGTCGAGGACGTCGTGTAATTAACCTCGTATAAAATTACAATTGTTTGTATATTTCACAATATTTTATTTACAATGTTTATTACTTAAAAAAATTAAATCTCCTGCGTTTTATTATTCTACAAAAACACACCTTTTAGAGAAGTTTCTTTTACGAGGAGGAATGAGGAATATCTCTTTACGTACATTTCTTTTGCTTTTAAAAGACAACTCCTACACGCGGGAAGTTAATTACCATCCGATGCCCTCGTAGACCCGAAGTCCGAGAGGCCCGCGAACTGTAAAGTAGAGCGACAGTTGCACAAAACTCCCCTAAAATACTAAAAGTCATAATCCCTCAATCTCATCGCCAGCGGCCACCCTGAGCCGAGGCCCAAGCCCCATAAGGGGGCGCCCTCTTACACAGGTTGCTTAGTTTGTAGTTTTTAACCATTTTTAGCCATGAACCATGGCAATAACGCACCACGCACACTTTCTTCTTATTAAGAATCTCGAAGCAGATAGGTATATCCCTTTTTTAAGGTGGTGAAAATCGTTTACGTAACTACCCACCGTCTTGAAGAAAGACTCGCAACAGTGGATCTGGGGATTCTAAAGATCACAACCATAACCACTGCGCTTCATCTGCAGTTAAAGGCAGATGTCCCCGGTGCAACTGCGCTTGTGTAGGTAACCAGTGGCTTCCACTGGTTACTTCTACCCGGGATTACTGCCGTGCGGTCACGGGCGGCCAGGGTCCCCACTATGGCCGTCGGTAATCCCGAGGCACACTCGCACCAACTATTGTTGGTCCGCGCCGAGCTTGCACAATGACAGAGGCTTCCCCGAGCAGAATCTGATACATCTTTACATCTAACATAACCTTTAGAGGACTTTAGTGAGTATCGCTGTACTTGCAATGTTATATGCGGTATTCGGATAAAACTGTCCAATAATTGCACAATAGCAACGTTGCCAATTTTTTTCTTTTTTATATTTGGAACTTTTTCAATAAAATGCGGGGCTCTTTCATCGTCAGCGGGACATACTAAACAAAGTACCTATATATATTCAGAAGTGTTTTAATAAGTCCTAGCGACCCGCCCCGGCTCCGCACGGGCGCAATACATAATATAAACATTTCTCTTGAATCACTCTATCTATTAAAAAACCGCATCAAAATCCGTTGCGTAGTTTTAAAGATTTAAGCATACATAGGGACATAGGGATATAGGGACAGAAAAAGCGACTTTGCGAGCAAGTACTTGTCTTAAATTATGTGAACAGGACAATAGATGAGTAAAAATCGCCATCATGAATGTATCATAATGAAAAATATATTCTAGATACTTTAACAATAACCGTCAATAGAACAGTAGTAATTCATAAGTTAGTGTTAATTTAAATTTGCTACTGTTAGTTGTATATGTGCATTTTATTAATTAATGTAAAATATTCTGAGTAAATAAGTGTATAACCGTCTGATATAAAATCAGATTGACTAAGAAGATGTCAAGTTATGTTCGAAAAGCGGGACTGACCCAATCCCGCGGGGGAAATTTCTGGAACGAAGTTCCTTATGATGCGTTGCGCGGGGGAAAAAACGTCCGTAACGTCACAAAAAAGCGAAAGAATTTAATGTATGATGGCTATACAGTGACTAGTGTATAGTCTACGTGATGACTGTTATTAGTATAATAAGGAACTCCGTTCCTATCCGGTGTCCCACGACACCACACGATTTTTTACATAGCGACACCCATGGGAAGGCAGACATGAGGTGGATTATTCTTAGCTAAATACCACAATACAAAAACTTATACCATTTAATAATAACCAGTTACGATCGTTTTTCTTTTATCTAACTAAACGTCAATCTCAACGACTTAAATTGCAGTTGGACAATATAAAAAATTGCTTAGTTGATGCAGTAAAAACTAAAATTCGTTGTTCCATGGAAGGCCTTGGATTGTTGTAAACAAAAAACTGATGGAGCACGAGTCAAACTTGTTTTTTTTTGGTTTGTACAAAACTAGTTTAGCTGCGCAGTTTCACCCAAGTCTCTGGTGTTCCTGTCGGGATCTTTACATACAATGTAGCCTATTTGGCACATTTTAACGTAGTTTTCTTCTTTTTAAGTTTTAGTTGGCCACGGGGCTTTTGCTACTTCAAACCGGCCGTAACGGTGAGCAGGGCTCCAACCTTGGGGCCGGATTGCTCATATAATATAGTACAATGGATTGAAATATAGTACGATAAATAAATAAATAAAAAATAAAAATCATTTTTATTTACGTAAACCAATTACAGGCACTTGTAAATAGTCAAACATTAATTAGAAAAATTTAATTAATTATATTTGTTATTTATTTATATCTATAAAATTAATAATTTTTATATTATCATATATTTATATGTTATTATTATAATTTATTTATTTATATTGTTCTTAGCGACACAAAATGCTTGTTCTGTCTATATTATGTCAAAACAATTGTCATTATTTGGGTGGACCATGAGCATATAACGACGGACGCGCTTTAATGCTACCACCGGATCCAATGCGCCCCAACTGAGAAGATCCGGCGAAACAAACTCAGTGGGTTACTTTACTACCGGTTTCAACACGGCCCACATGAGACGGTCCGGCGAAACATACTCAAATGGACAAATACGCGGGGTTTTGGTCCAATTATTATCATTTATTTTTAGTAGGCATACACATTTATTGCCCAAACGGTTGTCTTGTTATAATTTATTTTAGTTTTACTCAATAAGATTAAATGATATTGAGACAGAACTAGCGGTATTTATAATTAAAGTACACCATGTATGAAATCAATTACAGACAGTTCACAGAATAAGATACAGTTCTAATTACAAATACTGTACTTGGCTGTATGGTCCTCAGGGAGGTAGGTGCAAGATGGTTCCGATAGCCAAACGTCTTTATCTTCAATATAATCCTGAATACTATAGTAACCTTTCGATATGAGAACAGTTTTAACATGTGTTTTAAATCTAGTATCAGGCAAGTCTGTGACATAACTAGGGAGTTTATTATAGAACCTAATACCATTTCCCATAAATGTCTTATTAGTTTTGCTAACTCTAAATCCTGGAACAGCAAGTTTGTGCTTATTTCTTGTGTTAATATTATGAATGTCACTTTTTTTACTATATTTATCAATATTTTTTCTAATAAAAATTATATTTTGGTAAATATATTCAGAGGGCACGGTAAGTATATTTATATTTTTAAAAAGGTTACGTAGGGAGTCGCGACTACCTAATCCATATATGGCCCTGACCGCTCGTTTTTGTAATACGAATATAGTATTTACATCGGCGGCTGACCCCCACAGCAGAATTCCATAAGACATAATGCTATGAAAGTACGCGAAATACACTAGCTTAGCCGTGGCTTCATCGGACAACTGTCTAATTTTCCACACAGCATACGAAGCTGAACTTAATCTACCAGCGAGTTTTTCAATATGAGGGCCCCATTGTAGTTTAAAATCTAAGGTAATTCCTAAAAATACGGTGGACGTGACTAATTCTAATGTTTCTCCATTTAATGAAACTTTAGGCGTAGAATTGATGACATTAGGTAGTACAAATTTAACACATTTGGTTTTTCCCGCATTTAGTAAAAGATTATTTGCGGAAAACCAGTTTGCAATTAAACCGAGTGTTCTATTATGGTCAGTTAAATCGGTAACTTTTCTTTTAACTCTAAAAATCAATGAAGTGTCATCGGCAAACAGAACAATGTCTGATAGTTCATTAATTAGGTATGGGAGATCATTTATATAAACAAGAAACAGGAAAGGACCTAAGATTGATCCCTGGGGCACCCCCATTTTAACAGAATGTCCCTCAGAATTCACGCCGTCTATAGATACTATCTGTTTCCTATCTGATAAATAGGATACTACAAGATCAAGTGATTTATCACAAATACCATAATATTTTAACTTTAGCAAAAGCGTTTCATGATCTACACAATCGAATGCCTTGGAGAGGTCACAGAAGACTCCTAGGGCATCCTGCGATCCCTCCCAAGCCTCCAATATGGACTTAATCAAAACGCATCCCGCATCTTGAGTTGAACGACCCTTTGTGAATCCGAACTGCTTGTCGTGCAATATCCCATTCGTATTAAAATGAGCTAACATTTGGCCGAGCATAATTTTTTCAAAGATTTTGCTCAAAGTTGGTAGTATAGAAATAGGCCTATAATTAGTCGCGTTATTAGAGCTACCCGATTTAAATATAGGAACAATTTTACTTAATTTCATAAGGTCAGGAAAAACTCCATCAGTTATAGACTTATTGAAGATAGCCGCTAGAATTGGAGCAATATTTTGTATAACTGTGTCTATAGCTTTTACTGAGAGTCCCCATAAGTCTTCAGTACCCTTCATTTTAATTGTCCGAAACGCCTTTATGATGTCTATATCATTAACTTGTTGATAACTGAATTTGGAAATTTTTAAACTAATATTTGTTCTAAGAAGATTTTCAGCATCCTTCGGTGATGATGAAAGATACTTGGTAGTATCTATAGGAATGTCAGTAAAAAAATTAGCGAGGAAATTGGCAACCGTATGCTTATCTGAAACCAGATTATCGTTAATATCTAGCGTTATTGATCTATCTCTAATTTTATTTTTACCAGTTTCAGTATTTATCATTTGCCACGTAGACTTTATTTTATTATCCGATTTTTGTATTTTATCTCTTATATATAGTGACTTAGCCTGTATACATACTTCTTTAAAAATACTTGAATATTTCCTTACATAGTTTGGAAAGTTTTCATCAAGTGTAAAGGACCTTATGTCATATAGTTCATATAAAACATCTCTACTCCGCTTTATGCCTTTAGTCGCCCAAGTATTAAATTTCAACTTATTTGGGTCAATCTCTATATGTTTAATTTTGCAAACCCTCTCAAATTCCTCATGTATACATTGGAATAAGGTATTATACATAATATTACAGCTACTTGAATCTAAAGTAATATTGCATAGTCTTAATTTTAAATTTTTGCTAAACTGGTCTAGATTTTTCTTTGATACTGATCTGAAACGAATTATAGACTTCTCTAATGTAATTTTATTATTTAATTTAACAATTTGACATTTGTGGTCAGAACGTACACCAGATACCAAGCATTTATCAATTACTTCAAAGTTTGTGACTATGTTATCGATGCAGGTAGCTGTTGTCGATGTGACTCTAGTGGGCTCAGAATATAAACAGCTAAGATTAAAAGACCTAAACAGACACAGAAGATTATTTTTATCCTGTGAATCAGATAGTAAATTGATATTAAAATCGCCACATATAATGACTTTTTTATTGCTTTTAACTAACTTTTTAAGAATATCTTCCATACTTTTAATAAATAACTGAAAATCTGATGATGGAGGTCTATATACACATATAATATAATA
Organism: Nycteola revayana; assembly: GCA_947037095.2. Taxonomy (NCBI): domain Eukaryota; kingdom Metazoa; phylum Arthropoda; class Insecta; order Lepidoptera; family Nolidae; genus Nycteola; species Nycteola revayana. Next base: position 455,111 of record OX344855.2, read on the forward strand.
AGACTGTATTTCAGTACAGGCTACCTCGCAAATTCGTTCCACAGATAAATTACTAATATCTTTCCGTTCCTTAAATTTTATACTGTTCCGCATTAGAATGAGTGCACCCCCACCCTCAGCCGAAACTCTATTATAAAAGCTAGCAACTGTATAACCATTTACACTAAAAGCCATTTTGTGTGCCTTCAACCAAGTTTCAGTAAAACATAAAATATCATTATTAAATTTTTCACTAAAAAGTTCTATATCTAGTATTTTGCCAGAGAAGCGGTTAATGTTCTGGTGAGATAAGACCAAAAAATTTTCACACTTCTCCATTGTCTCACTTAATGGTTTAAATTACTATCTAAATTAATTTTAGTAACATTACTAAAATATTGTAAAAAAAATGGCTTTGTCATACTATGTATGACTGTGTTAATATAATATACTATATAATATAGTACGAGTGGCAACCCTAGCCGCTGCCCAGTCATCAGCTTTATATCCCTTAGTCACCTCTAACGATAGCCATGGGAAGACATGGGATGGTCTATCTGGAAGCCACGCGGCTAATATTTCTAGAACTCAGAAGCATAATGGCGGATGCGCCATTTATACAGGGTTATTTTTAAAACACCAACAACCTTTTAGAGGGTGAAAGTAGGTACTGATGATTGTAAATAGCTTTTACTATGGGACCAACCTAGAAATCGCGAAAATAAAATCAGCTGTTCCATACATTTTGTCGAGGTAAGTAAACATAAATGTATGGAACAGCTGATTTTTTTTCGCGATTTCAGGATTGGTCCCATAGTAAAAGTTGTTTATAATCATGAGTACTTCTATTCCCCAAAAGATTGTTGGTGTTTTAAAAATAACTCAGTATACGTCAGAATCATTCGTCTTATGTGCCTTCATCGTAAACTGACACTTACGACTAAATACTTCTGAAGTATAATAGTCCTTATATGGTTCTGTGGTTTAGATTTTGTACTACAGTTTTTTCAAATGAAGCGGTCTTACCCCATGGCTAGGTGCGTCGGACTTGTGATCTTGCACTACCGACGTGAACCCACTAACAAAACCTTTTTTTTTTTGGGCGGACATTTTAGTTAGCCTTGATGCTTTTGCTACTTCACCGGACATAAAGGCGAGCAGAGCTCCAGCCTAGATAATTGGTTTAAACACCAAAAACTAGACAACCTGCGCAAGAGGGCATCCCCTGTGGGACTTGGACCTCGGCTCAGGACGGTCGCTGACGGGGAGATTGAGGGATTATGGCTTTTAGTTTCTTTAGGGGAGTTTTGTGCAACTGTCGCGAACTGTAAAGTAGAGCACTTTACAGTTCGCGGGCCTCTCGGACTTTGGGTCTACGAGTGCCTCACTAACACAAGCATTTGAGCTTAGCACGAGGGGTTTACAACAATACTAGTAGACTGCGAAATTCTGCTAGTAATCTCTTACAAAAAAATCGTCGTTGGTACAATCGGGATCACAACGCAATAATGACGAAGTTGTACGTCATTAGAAAACGGCCAATGCCGAAGTTACGTCACGGAATATAAAACTGCTATCTGAATTTATAAGTCACAGGCGATAGCGATTAATGTAAATTGTTTAATTATAATTCATTAGCTAACTACTGAAAGATTGATTTATGCAGGTTATTATTTGTTATATGTTTCATTGAAAATACATATATTAACATCGTATGTTTCGCGATTTTCACCGAGTTTTTCATTTTATTTGTGTTTTATCAACCCATACATCAATTTTTCTTATACTTAGTTATGTAACATATTTAAAAGTTTAACTTGTTATAAAATCACCATAGTTAGGTATTCCTTTTTTGGTCTTATACTTTTGTACTGATTTGAGTAAATTAAAACTTTTATTTATGATTGTGACAAGTATAACTATTAAATATTTTTTAGATAAATTGATTGACATATCATCAGAAATTTTGAAAGCGTTTATCAGTATCATCATCATCCCGTAAAACGTTCACTGAAACCTTTTCGATAATAATTTACCATAGATATGAAAAAATATGTATTGTTTAGGTATTCTATATGAATGTCTTGTACATTCATCAGTGATATTAAATACTTACGAAGCTGTAGGTATATCACCAGCTCAAATTACTAAACCAATTCTTATATTAAGTTAACTGTACTTTATCGATATAGATAAGTAATATGACGCATTCAATAGGGAATACCGTTACTCATAACATCACACTTGTGACCGATATTAATAAGACATTGTGAAAGTCGTGACGATGAATCAGTGCAGACAAGATGGAGATTTACGCGGAAATTATTGATAAAGAATATCCCGTTTTAAATGATTCATATACATAATAAATCAGTAGATAAACGTAGTATGCTTGGTATGTTTGATTTTCCTTTTGCTGGTGTATCAGGAAAGTGTTTAATGTAATTTACTACTTGTCCGTATTAAAAAAGTTTTAACTGTAGAGTTTTCTAATAGCATGATCCATGAGCTACGTCATTATCAAAACAAAGAACATATATTAAACTTTGAACTATATAATTAAAGCGACCCGTCGCGGATTCACACGGGTGCAGTGCTGATGTTTTAAACATATAAAACTTCCTCTAGAATCAATTTATCTATTAAAAAAATAACATATCAAAATCCGTTGCGTCTTAAACATTAAAACCTACAGCCAAGCCTAAAGTCAGATAGATAGACAGCGGGAAGCGACTTCGTTTGAAACTATGTTGTAAATACTAGGTTTAGATAAATCAATTTTGTAAAATAACATTTTTTTTACTAACACTATGATTGTAGCATGTTCATGGGATGACATCTATTTTAGAAGAACCTCAAAGTCATACTTTTAGAAAAGATAATTTTTACTAACTTTTCTTATCGGTAACTTTTCATTTGTTATGTAAAACGCGATGTGTATTTCTAACAAAACTATAAAAGATTTTATCTTTTTTCTATAATATTATCGTATTATAAACTAATATTACTTAACTTGAATTTATACCCTACAGTAATTATTTTATTAGATAAAACGTCGTATACTTTTTTCGTTACAACAATACATAAAACAATCGGAAATCGTTACCGCTTATATTTTACAAGCTCACGCGATTCATTAATGAATCACGGGCGGTAGTACGATCAGACCACAGTTTCACTACGAAGCCGGGCCAATGTACCCGCGTCCAAACATTACGATCGCGATTGTACTCAATTAAAAACTTTGTATTTTTTTTTGTAATATAAAAATGTGTCTGTTAAATAAAACTGAGTAAAAGTATTACAGTTAAGTGAATTTTCTTTAAAGCATTTTTGTGTGTGAAAGTACCTACAAATGTATAGCATAGAATTGGAGTGTTTTTAAAAATTAGAATAGCGAATGTTTTGATTCGAATAAACTTTTTAAATTTTGAATATCGAATGTTTTGATTCTAAGTGACGTTTAGAATATTATTTTCGATAGTTCGTTGACAGATGATTTAAAAAAAAAACTAATTTCAAATATCGAATACATAACTACCGGGTTGTAAATCAAGCCAGTGTTTATAAGTGTTGTTTTTAATGCTAAAGTTTATATTTAATCTGTGACAATAAAGTGTTAGTTAACGTGGAGTCGCAATCTCGATAGAAAGTCGGATAACTATTTAAGGTGGGTTTTCAATGCAGCTAATTTATTATCACTTATATGTACTCGTACAGCACTGGTGTTGTAGTTACTATATTTTGTATATAGTGTTAAGAGGTTAGTAAATTATTTTTGGAAATGTACTTAATATTGTTTTTTAAGGTAGATAAGGTATTGAAAATATATTAATAAGACCGAACAATCTCTATAAAATCATATTTTTAAAGGAAAACTCCATTAATATTGGTTAAGTTATCGAGTAGTTATCATCTAAATTACCTAGGTACTCACTGCATTAATATACATTTAAAAAAGTCTGCTCCTAAGTTTGTCCGGCCAAGTTCACGGTGGTCAAAATCAAAGAAGATCAACCGAGCAAGTTATGTTGCGTAAGGAAACTAAAAAAAAACGAACGTACAGTCGGAATAAAAAATGTAGCAGACATTTTGCTGACCACCTGAGAAATTGTAACACTGTTGATGGTGATTACTATGATAGTATCATCATCATCACCAGATTGTATAACGTCCACAACTGAACATATAGGATTCCTTCAACGAGGGTGTTGCTAAAGTCACCACGCTTTGCAGGCGGGTTGATAACCGCAGTATTGTGTACAGTATACTTATACACAAAAAGAAGATAGTAGAAATAATATCTAATGAAATCTTTGTAAAGATTTGTTTTGTTTATAAAAAAACTAGCTTTCCCCCGTGGTTTCACTCGCGTAGATCCCGTTCCCGTTTAAAGTTTAACTTAAACTATAGCCAATGACACTCAGAAATTACGTGGATTTTTATTGGTAAAAGAATTTTCAAAATCAGTTCAGTAGATCAAAAGATTATCCCCTACAACGTGACAAACTCACAAACTTTACCTCAATTAATATTAGTATAGATAAACTCAAAAATTGCTAAGCCGATACAAATCCATTAAATAATTATAATATCCAGGAGTATATGTTACCTACTTTATTACTTCAAGGAGAAGGGAGAACACAATTATGATACTAGCATAAGAACCATAAATTTTTGCAAACAGTTTAAATTTAAGCTAAGTTTAAATTATGTACAAAAATATGTTAAGGAAAATAAGCACAGCAGGAAAACTGTTCAAAATTCGTTTCTAACAATTCATCAAGTTATAGTAAGAATTTTAAAAAAATGCGATCCGTAGCAGCGTTTGTATTTGAATTAGGCCTTGCCTAAGAACAACACCAACCATCCACTAAGCTATAAAATATTACTAAAAGCTTAAGTCCAACATTGAAACTTACATATTACTATCCTAATTAAAAAATAAATAACAATTATTATTAATACGGAATTACGTTTAGGATGTTAAATATTTACTTTATACTATTATTTATATTCCCGCGCGTGGTTTCACCCGCGTAACTCCCGTTCCCATGCAAACTTCATAATTTTATTATAACCTATAGTCTTCCTCGACAAATGGTCTATCTAACACTGAAATAATTTTTCGAATCGGGCCAATAGTTCCTGAGAATAGCTCGTTCAAGCAAACAAACTTACTCTTTAGCTTCATATATTAAGTACTAGCTTCCCGCGCGCGGTTTCACCCGTGTAACTCCCGATTCCTTGGGAACTTCATAATTAAATATAGCCTGCAGCTATGGCTATTTAAAACTGAAAGATTTTTTTAAATCGGTCCTATCGTTCCTTATACAAGGTGTAACGGAAAGGGTATATACATAGAAAGAGCAAGGCTTCTTTGGATAATAACAAACAATATGGCAAGGGTTTCAACTCCAAATACAATAAAAAAAGTCAGTATTATTGTGCAAACAAACAATAAAAATGCGGAACCCTTTATTCAGAAATACTAGGAGTAAGAGGTTTAATTATACTTGCAAATAGTTCGTTGACATCGATCAGCTGATTGAGTGCTAGTGATGTATTTATTTCAATTTGAAAAGTTTGGTTTCTGGTATCTATGAATTTAAAAAATACATTACTCCCAGACTTGTAGAGATAGGATCAAATAACCCTTGCCATATCGTTTGTTATGATCCAAAGAAGCCTTGCTCTTTCTATGTATATACCCTTTCCGTTACACCTCGTATAAGCGTATTCAAGTAAACAAAAAAACAAACTTTTCCACTTTATTTATTAAATATAGAAGATATAGATAACCGTGGGCAGCAAAAATACCCTTCTACAGATTTATTTTTCTGCCCGTACGTTCTTCACTATCCATTCTCATAAGAAAGGAAGTCCGTACAAGAAACCGGTTTAATTGCACACTCACAAACTGACTCAATAATGAGTGGTTCGGGAACGCTTCCGCAAAATATTTTACCTTGTAGCTATTTCAGCCGATGATTTATTCAATGTAGGATGAAAAATAACCTTATTAAGGCCAGTGAACCAGTAATTATAGCTTTACAGCGTAAACCTAGATTACTCTTGATACCATGCCTTAAGAAATCAACGCCTGTGGGCCTCTATCGAAAAATGTTCCTTGTTCTCGATCCCCGCACCAGGCAAAATTTCTTGCCCGTTAATATTGGTCTTAGCCGTGTGGTTTCCGGCTAAGAATAGTCCCCCATGCTAGTGCCCCATGTCCTCCTATGAGTGTCGTAAAAGGCGACTAAGGGACAAATGGCTGATGGATGGGCAGCAGCATCTATTAGCTCAAGGTTTACATCTTACTGCGATCACCAATCCGTCTGCCAAGCGTGGTGATTATGACAAAATCCCTCTACGATCCTGGCTTGCCAAGGTCTGTTAAGAGGAGGCCCATGTTCAGCAGTGGACGTCAACGGGCTGTTGATGATGATGTTGAATATTGGTCTTAATTATAATAACCATCATTTAAAACAGTTGTATACCAAGGAACGGGCTGCAGCATTTTCCTCTGTGTTACAACATAATATTGCGGTCACCAACCCGCCTGGCTAAGGCCAAATCCCCATTCAGAAGAAGCCTGTGTCTAGCTGTGGACGTTATACGGACTGATGATGACTCATTGTGAGGGATACTGATATTGATCTATGCGTTTTTAGGTTCGGCTTACAAATACCTGATACCGATGTAGCCGAGATTTGGACATTGAATAGACATTGTGATTGATCATACTATTCTTATATTCAATTTAACTTTGGTTTCCAATGAAATCGCTGATTGCTGCTTTTGTGAACTAACAGTGGTGTGCAGGAACAATACATGGATTTAGTAGTTATAATCCTAATTACTGTTCTATCATCATCAGCCCGTATAACGTCCACTGTTGAACATGAGCCTCCCCCGGGAGATGGTATTTGCCAAAGTCACCACGCTTGGCAGGTGGATGGGTGAGCCAGCCGCCTACCACCCTAGGCTCGGCCTCGGGGAGTGGGGGACATGGGCCCCGCTCCCTTCGAGGCTGACCCATGAGGAGTAGGGACGCCTCTACACTCCGGGCGTCCCTATAATTGGGCAAATGGGCCACTGTAAGTGTGGCCCTGGAGATCCCGCGGTACCATATTGGCCGTGGGTGCCGTCGGGGGGCCGGATTGCTCATGCGTACCCGGCCCCCACCAACGGCGGATCGAAGGAGTGTCCGGGAGGTTTTAGTGGTTGGTAGGGTCCTCTCCTCGTGGTATGAGTTTAGCATACCACGCTATGGAGAGGGCGAGTCCCACATATCCCGCCGCCAGCGCGCGAATACGCTGCAGCGGCGGTGGGAATGCGTAAAAGCATTTCCCCCGGACAAAAAAAAAAAAAAAAAAAAAGGTGGATGGGTGACCGCAGTATTATGTTGTACCACACAAGGAAACGCTGCCGCCCGTTCCTTGATATACGATTATTATAGATGATGTTATAACAATCGCGACCAACGGCTTAACGTGCTTTCCGCCACCGGTAGTCCCTCAACCATACAGACTCAGAAATAAATCTTAGAATTTATACAAAGATTTCCTCCGAGTCCAGTGTGGGGATCAAATCCACGACCTCCGAGATTTAATAATAATAATAATAATGATTTATTTGCCAGATCAGTACAATCCATATGGTTAGTAAGAACATTAACACTTACAGTCTATTGTTAGTACATAATTTCACACATTTACAAATTTCAATACACATGTCACAAAACAATAATGATAATAAATAATAAATGTCAGAATAAAAATAATAATAATAACACACAGCAACAACTAAACGACACACATTATTTCTGGGCACGGTTTGTAGGCAACACTTGGGTCCTCGTCCAGTGTTTTAATATGAGGCCATCAGTCCTATCCGCCACAGTCATCAAGAGACTGTTGGCGCTGCCCCGCACCCGCCACATCAGGGAAGCGACACGCTTTCGTATGATTGCATAGAAGTCATCTATACGTGCCTCAGCGAACATCCCTGATGCACTGCAGTGTCGAGGCAGCCTCAACAGTGCCCTGTATGCGTTATTGTACTGGACTCGTAAGGCGCTGTAAGCCCTCTGCGTGTAGTCGACCCATAGGCTGCAAGTGTAAAAAGATTGGCAGTATGCCCTGAACAGAGTCGCCTTAACGTCATTTGAACATTTTGCAAACCTACGGATCAACATATTGCTCCTGACTGACAGCGCCCTACGTTCCCTCTCAATGTCACTATTATCGGTCTGCGCAGCAGTGACCCAGTGCCCCAGATACTTGAAAGAAGTGACCCACTCTAGAGCGGTCCCCCCTAGTGTAATGGGTGGTACATCATAGCTTTTAGTGCCTGCATTGAACATCAGACACTCGCTCTTCTTTGCATTATATCGAAGGCCCTGGGCCTCCGCATATTGCTCACAAACCGACAACAGTGTCCTGAGGGCGCTGATCGATGGGGCCAGCAGCACCATGTCATCGGCATAACTTATGTTGTTGACAAATGTTCCGTCAATTGAACAACCTACCATAGTGCTGCTGAGCTCACGAATCAGCCGATCCACATACAGACAGAAGAGCTTCGGTGAGGTCAGGCCGCCCTGCCTCACCCCACACTCCAGCCCGTACGGATCGGATAGCGCGCCTGCCCACCTCACCATATTGGTTTGATGGCCGTACCAAAACTTAAAAGCGAGCCAAACACCGCTACGCTACGGAGATTCTGTACATTACTGAGTAAATAGTATTTAAAATTCTTATTATTTTTTAAAGATTACTAGCAGATTTTTGCAGGCTACTAGTGCCAACCCCTCGTGCTAAGCTAAAATGCTTGTGTTACGAGTGGACTCACGTCAGTAGTGCAATGGGGATCGAACCGACGACGACTAGATCACAAGTCCGACACCGAAGCCATTGGGCTACGGCCACTTTAATTAATTTACTTAAAAATGTTCAACTTAACAATTTGCATTGCATAATACCTACTTCTAATTTACTTACTGATTCCTAGAAAGCCTTTATTGTTAATTACATCAGTAAAGTACATAACATGCTAATTCTTTAAGTACTATTACATTGTTATCTAGCTAGATAAACTCATAATAAACATGTTGCAGTAAATTTATTGTATCGGCCTTTTAATTAATTGACTACGCATAAGATAAACGATGCTTATACTGTTAAATAACATTGAACACTATTTTATTGACAGTATTCTTAGAATATTACCTTTATAACTGGATAGTAGAAGATCCGACCCTACATCGACCTTCACCGAGCTGATAATAGAATGAAACATGTTTTATAATAAATTAAGTAGTTATATTAGAAAATATATTAAAAATGGGTTGGCTATATTATATTATATAGCTTATAACCTTCCTCGATAAATGGGCTATCTAACACTGAAATATTTTTTCAAATCGGACCAGTAGTTGCTGAGATTACCGCGTTCAAGCAAACAAACTCTTCAGCTTTATCTATTACTAGCTTCCGCGCGCGGTTTCACCCGCGTAACTCCCGTTCCCGTGGTAACTTCATAATTAAATATTTAGTATATAGCCTTCTTCGATAAATGGGCTACCTAACACTGATCGATTTTTTATACTCATTGCGTTTTTATACTCGTGATAATTTCTTAACGAAATGTCCGATTGGAATAAAACAAAAAGTATTTTACTTCTACATAAATACGCTTGATAACATAATGCTTAATTTGGATAAGGATACGATTTAATATTTTTTATGAACATAAAAGCGGTTATTGTGATTAAACTATGATAGTTAGATATGTGCTCTCGCGGATTTTTTTGTAGATCTTCATAAGACCTACAAACCCGTAGTACATCATTTTTTTCTATTGTCAATAGTTTTTGCAGCGCACGCATAAATAGGTTTTCGATAACACCTTGGGTTACAAAATCGCAATTTTCTTACGGATTCCTATTTAAAAAAAATATATATAGCCTTATACCTTCCTCGATAAATGGACTATCCAACACCGAAATATTTTTTGAAATCGGACCAGTAGTTCTAGAGATTAGCGCGTTCAAACAAACAAACTCTGCCTGCAGCTTTATAATATTAGTATTATAGATGGGTGTCGTTAGAGGCTACTAAGGGACACATACACTTGGAGGGTAAACAGCAGCATCTATTATCTCAAAAGCCCGCAGTACACATTGGGCCAAGGTATTGGGCCAGCCTAACGCCAACGTGTGAACAGTGTTCACGAAGCGCACCAAGATCCTTTGATGTGTGGACAAAAAACCGACATCATTCGGTTTGCTCGCCAATGTTGGCGCCAACCGAACACCGCTACCAACATACCGCCAAGTAGCCCTCTACACGTTGGCCCAATAGGCTGGCTCAATACCTTGGCCCAATGTGTACTGCGGGCTAAAGATACTCTCACTTTACTACGATCACCAAGCGTGGTAATTACAGAAATATCAATATCCAACCAATGACCTTGACTTGCGACGATAAAGTTATGTAAATCAATCAAATTCATCGTATTTAAAAAAGTAAATGAAGTCTATAACTTAATCTAATAATTGCTTGACAATGTTATACGATGTGATACATCAAAATAGTCTTTGTACCTAATTTATTTGGAATAAGACATCATACAAATGATAAATGTAATTCGAAGTTGCCATTCGTTTCGGTTTCTCCGGATTTGTCCTAGTTTAGAGAGCATCCGATGAAAGTCCGGGGGGGGGGGGGGGGGGCTTTTAGAGACGGGAACCCTATTCTCAACTTATTATATTTAGGCTTTTTGAAGATAATAATAAATGTCTGCTTACATGATTCCTTGACTACCCAATTATCGGCAAGATGACAGTAAAATTACGAATCATTAGTAACTAATTACAAATATGTAAATCATCAGTGGCATAAAAAAACGTAATAGGTACTGACGTCATAATAGTGTTATGATGTCATTATTCAGTAAAAACCTTAGACAGAAAAGTTATTTATGGACATAAAAAAATAAAGATCTATTATTTTGTCGTCCATAAATAATTTTTATATTTTTCTATATATTTAATGATCACGTTGTCTATAAATATAAATATATTCAAATCATATGCTTATTATATTAATAGGTATTATGATTGGTAAATATTTTTCCGTTAAGTTCTTCTGTCGTTGTCACATTAATCTAACAATTATAATAAAATGTTGTTATGAAGATCAGATCTACGAAAATATTATATAACTAGCTCCCCGCTCGCGGTTTTATCACCGTTCTCGTTGCAACTTCATAATTAAATATACAGTCTAGCCTCGATAATTAGGCTATCCAACACTGAAAGTTGTTTTTAAAATCGGACCAGTAGTCCATTAAATTAGTGCGTTCAAGCAATAAAAAGAAACAGACGTTTTAGCTTTATGTATTAGTTACTATAGCCTTCCTCGATAAATGGGCAAGTTCAAATCTGACAAGTATTTCCTAAGGTTTCATCATCATCATCATCAGCCCATATAACGTCCACTGCTGAACATGGGCCTCCTCCCAAGGGAGGGTATGCCATAGTCACCACGCTTGGCAGGCGGATTGGTGACCGCAGTGTTATGTTGTACCACACAAGGAAACGCTGCTGCCCGTTCCTTGCTGTACGATTATTATAGATGATGTTATAACAATTGGGACCAACAGCTTAACGTGCTTTCCGAGGCATGGAGGGTAGCCCCTCAACCAGCCAGACCCGGAAAGAAATTTTAGAATTTACACAAAGATTTCCTGTCCGGCGTGGGAATCGAACCCACGACCTCCGAGATATAAAGCGAGCCAAATACCGCTACGCTACGGAGGTCGTCAATATACGTAGGCCACATTAATAAACGAAGCGTACATTAATATACATACATAGGCGCTAATCCTAGGTTGTCCTAAGGATTAGCGCCTATGTTAATAAACGAATCCTTCAATATATTAAAATGTTATACTTGTTAAATTAATAGTTATATGTAAATATCCTTTGCATCAAATTCCACGCCGTAGTCGCAATATCTAAACATAATTACAACATTTTGTTGAGAAGTCGTCAAGTATTGTCAATTGTCGTCATCATGAATTTATTACCTTTTATGACCTATTAAGTAAGCCATGTGGCACAATTATAACATTGAATTATAATTTAACTCAATAATAAAGTTCTATTCAAATAAATTATTTGCATAACAATACAATTATTTTCTCAACTTTAATGAGAGTTGCATATTGTTGTAAACATTAAAAATAAGTTTATATTCATTCCAGTTCAGTTTACTAATGAAGTAATTAATATAAATGAATGTTAACACAATATATTAAAGTTAATTATTTCTTTATTGTTTGTGCCTGAGTAATGCGCATGGATTTGAAAATATATCATCCATACATATGAATGAACCCTTTTATATATTTTTTTCTATGTACATTAGTAATAAAAAGATAGAGAAAGAATTATATCCTCTATACCTATAATAACAAACATTTCCTCCCATGCAAAACCAAGGCAATGCTTGTGTAGGCTTTAGTCTTTCCTATAATCGACTATGCTGATGTGTGCTACTTTGACCTGAATGCAGATCATCTCAATAAGCTTGACCGACTTCTGAATAACTGCATTCGGTTCGTTTTCAGTCTTCGAAAATATGACCATGTTAGCCCCTATCGAGCACAGTTAAAGTGGTTGCCTATACGCCAGCGCAGAAACCTAAGAGCACTGACCACTCTTTTTTCGCTTCTTGATTCTCCTTCTTGTCCTGTATATCTTTCTTCTCAATTTCAATATGTCCATACCAACCACAATAAAAATCTTCGATCATCTCATAACCGCCTTCTCCAATTTTCGTCTCACCGTACTGGTTTCATTCACTCCTCTTTTTTCGTGCAGTCTATTCTCCTCTGGAACTCTCTTCCCTCCGAAATCAGAATGGCAAAGAGTCGCTTATCCTTCAAAAAGAAAGTTCGCGAACACTTAGTTAAATTATCGGCAGAATCTCATTAGTCTTATTTGTATTTATTATGTAAGTATGTATTTGTATTTTTATATTCAATATTTAGTAGTTTGTCAATAAAAGTATTCGTGTATTTTATTTATTGATATTTAACGTAGTAAAATATATTATTACTTAGTATGATATTAAGCTTACCTATCATATACAAAGTGCACCTACCATGTTTTCTCTGCATCACCCTAAGGTTGACTGGTAGAGAATGCCTTTGGCATTAAGTCCGCCTCTGTACAGTGTTGTGCAAAAGTTTTTAAATAAATAAATAAATAAACCCGTAGAGGTCGAAGGTATGTACAAAGAAAAAAAAACGTAAAAAACCGAGTCAGGGGGATGTTAGGAGTAAAAATAGAACACATCCAATTGTTTTTGTTACTCTGTTTGTTTGTACGGGCTAATATCCGATACTGTTGCACCGATTGGAATAAAATTTTGCATAGTGGTACCTTATATCCCCGGTCAACATTTTAAATACGTTTAATCACAGGAAAACGACTTTTGATATATCTATACTAATAAATAAACCTTAAGAGTTTGTTTGCTTGAACGCGTTAATCTTAAAAACGACTGGTTCGCTCATTTACCGAGGAAGGCTCTAGTTAAATATCGGGGGGTCGGATTGCTTATGCGCACCCGGCCCCCGCCAACGACGGATCGAAGTAGTGTCCGGGGGGTTATAGTGGTGTAGGGTCTTCTCCTCGTGGTATGAGTTTAGCATACCACGCTATGGAGAGGGCGAGTCCCACATATCCCACCGCCAGCGCGCGAATACGCTGCAGCGGCGGTGGGAATGCGTAAATGCATTTCCGCTAGGAAAAAAAAAGTTATATAACAATGATTTATATATTTCCTTATTTTATTTCTATTATAATTTTCTGAATCTTTCAATTATGGGTAGATACTAATGGGAATAATATGCTAGCCTTCCAAGGACAGCTTCTTAAAACGAGGCTCAAGTATGGAACTTCTAGCGAGGTCTCTGGGCGGGAAGCCCTGACCTAGTTCATAAATATAAGTACTTACCTTAATAATAACTTTACGTTTAAGCTTTTAGGACTTGTTTACTTTGAAATTTCGGTCAATACAGTTCAGTTATATAAAATTACAAACATGGAAGCAGGATGTCCGATACTATATATCATTATAATTATATCTACTGACCGACCGTATCCGTGTAACAAAATTAACTGCGCGAAATTATTTTAAGAGGTTACGTGTAGGCACGTAATTAAATTAAATTATTGTTTATAAGTAATTGATAGGCGTGAAGAGGATAAAGGTTTCCGACGCTGATTTGTTATTTCCTGTGCGTTTGTTGAATGTTTTGTTGTACGTTGCAAAGTAGAATCTAACGCCTTATGATATATACTAATATTATAAAGAGGAGAATGTTTAATCGTTTGTTGGTTGTAAACTACTTGACGGATTTGAAAAATTCTTTCACCGTTGGGTAGCTACACTATCTCCGGTGAACGTAGGCTATATTTTATTATGAAGTTCCCACGGGGACGGGAGCTACGTGGGTAAAACCGCACGCGAGAAGCTAGTGTATAATATACTTGTTATAATATACACTCATCTCTTCGAGACATTATATTAAAAGGTGAAACGGTGAAAGGTAAACCTACTTAAACTGAACTATAATTTTCTTGGATGTTGACAAAGATTTTCGTCAGAAAGACGAAATTGAACCCTCTGTAATACTCACAAAGCAGGTTAAAGGTTAGTGGGAATGAAGCCCAGAACACCAAGACTTAGAAGCAACTGCCGTAAGTACTGAACCACTGGTGCAGTCGATTAACGTTCTTACGAATAGATTTTCTTCAACTCTTGACTCCTTTCGTATGAAAAACCAACACCGTCATCAATTCACGATGAAAACCATTCTGAAACGTATTGATCTTTTTGACGCAGGGATTTTTATTGTTGCTAATAATTTGTAGGACGATTTTCCATCAGTATTACTATCGATTCATCATCATCATCATCATCACCAGCCTGTTGTAGTCCACTGCTGAACATACTATCGATTAAAAACATTAAAATATCAATATAGGCATAATATGCTTTTTACTACAAAAGTTTAATGCGACGGTAGTTATTTCTTTGTTTAATTATCTTTATTCCAAAAAGGTAAGTACTTATAAGCTAAGCCATACAATCGTTGCAATGGTTTGACTGTGGGGTCGATGAGTCTCTAGACATAATTAAATGTACTTAAAACTAAATATTAATTAAACTAAACACACACTTATATAAAACTTAAAACACTTCTTAATAATATAATTTTAATTGACGTCTAAATCTATTTGTGTTTGTTTCGCTGCCGGCAGACTGTTCCATAGGTATGGTATTCTCTTGTTTAGTGTTCTGTCACTGTATTGCTACTGTACTGTATTTGGTATACTGTATTTGGTGACTCTGGGTAGGGCCGTCTTTCACCTTATTAGAGGCCCTGGGCACATTAGGATAATGGAGTCCCTATGACTATTGGTGTGCCGGGCCTCCCATATAATCGCTGGGGCCCCCCAAATGTTGCGGAGCCCCCTATATCAACGCGGGGCCCGTAGCATTTGCTACTCTTGCTATATGGCTAATCCAGCACTGCTTTACAGTGTCATTAGATATGATGAGTAGATAACATAACGTAACACCTGGGCACGTGCCCAGTGTGCCCAGTGAGAAAGAGGGGCTTGACTCTGGATACATTTAATCTACCAGCAGCCATAGATATTATAATTATGATGTACATGGCAGAATGAGCTCAATCCTTGCAATACAAGACAATCTAAGTTTTACGAACGGGCCCTTATACAAGTGTCGAAGTCATTTTAATCTATCACTTTCACAGAGACGTGTCACCGATCACGGTGATACGTCTCTGTGAAAGTGACACCATTATTGTTTGGTCGAGGAAAATGTATTACAACCTTCCCCTACAATAACAAAAAATTAAAGCTTTGCAATGGTAGCGGGGTATATGTGTCCTTCAGTAACGATAACTCTGTAGACACACTACGTGGAAGTGGTTTAATCACTGAAATCTCCCTACAATCGCCGTGTATTTTTTTTTTACGGACATTTATATAGTACGCCATGAGGCTTTTGCTACTACACTGGAAAGAAAGACGAGCAGAGCTCCAGCCTTATTAAATGGTTAATAAACCACAAAATAAGCAACCTGCGCAAGAGGGCGCCCCCTATGGGACGGCGCTCGCTGGTGGGGAGGTCGCATTTTGTTGTTGTCCGGGAGGAAACATTGTATATACGCATTCCCACCGCCGCGGCCGCTGCTGCAGCGTATCCGCGGGATATGTAGGACTCACTCTGTCCATAGCAGTGGTGGGGAGGTCGCCTAACCGTTATTAAGAAACCGGGAACTGTGTTACATGATATCCGCTGCGTTTTTCTGCCTCGTAAAACTTTAACAGGTAATTTATTTACACAGCAAATATCGTACAATAATATAATTGCTATAATGTGACATTCGCGTCAGATTATAGCTGTAACAACACCTGTACATGGCCGTTTGGTCATATGATCGTATGATAGGCGTCACGCGATCGTAAATACACTGTAACGTATCATTCAGACAGACCAGTGGTTGTACGACATTGTACAATGCGGTAAAGAATATTGAACAGTCTGTGTGTTTTTTTACATAGCCATGAGGCTTTTGCTACTACACCATCAGCCCGTATAACGTCCACTGCTGAAAATGAGCCTAGTCCCGAGGGAGGGTATTTGCCATAGTCAACACGTTTGGCAGGCGGGTTGGTAGTAGTATTATGTTGTGCCACACCAGGAAACACTGCTGCCCGTTCCTTGCTCTACGATTATTATAGATGATGTTATAATAATCGGGATCAACAGCTTAACGTGCTTTCCGAGGCACGGAGGGTAGTCCCTCAACCAACCAGGCCCGGAATGAAATCTTATAATTTACACAAAGATTTCTTGTCCGGTGTGGGGATCGAACCCTTGACCTCCAAGATTTAAAGCGAGCCAAATACCGCTACGCTACGGAGTTTGCTACTTAACCGGACATAAAGGCGAGCATAGCTCCAGCCTTAATAAATGGTTTAAACAGTTCAAAATTAGCAACCCGAGCAAGAGGGCGCCGCCTGTTGGGCTTAGACCTCTGCTCAGGGCGGTCGCTGGCGATGAAGTTTTGTGCAACTGTCGCTCTACCTTGCAGTTCGCGGGGCTCTCGGACTTCGGGTCTACGAGGGCATTGGATGGTTCTTTGCCTTTGACCCTCGTCCTCCCGACCCTGAGTTTGGTCGGGAGGACGAGGGACGCGTCGCGTTCGCGGGCGCACTCTTCTCCAACGGGTCGGATAGAGTGGTCTCTGTGTAGTGGTGCTCCGTGCTAGTTTCTTGCAGTATGTTTATTGTAAATTGTAAATAAAATTGAAGTATTTGATTGAAATGGATAAAAAGCAATTTTTACTGAATGCATACAAACATTTACAAACGACAACCTCCACAGCATAGCGGTATTTTGCTCGCTTTAAATCTCGGAAGTCGTGGGTTCGATCCCCACGCCGGACAGGAATCAGCCCGTAAGTATAACGTCCTCTGTTGAACAAGGGCCTTCTCCCGAAAGAGGGTATTTGCTATGTCACCACGCTTGGCAGGCGGGTTGGTGACCGCAGTACCTAATATGTTGCACCACACAAGGAAACGCTGCTGCCCGTTCCTTGATATACGATTATTATAGATTATGTTAAAACAACCGGGACCAACGGCTTAACGTGCTTTCCGAGGCACGAAGGGTAGACCCTCAACCAACCAGATCCGTATAGAAATCTTAGAATTTACTTAAAGATTTCTTGTCCGGAGTGGGGATCGAACGCACGACCTCCGAGATTGAAAGCGAGCCAAATACCGCTACGCTACGTAGGTTGTCTGCCTACAAAGGTAAAAATAAATAACGGAATTCAAGCTTGGCAATAAAAATATCCTAATGTCCTTTTTTAATAAAAACAGGAACAAAAAGTGTAACAGATTGACTCACGACCGGAACTGAACCTACACTCGCCTTCGACGAGACGAATCGGTGGTGACTCACGTTCGTTAAAACTGTTTATTTTAAGATCATGTTGTTTCTTGAGATAAAATGCATATTATAACATCCTTAGAATAAGTATTAAGTAACTATATTAAGCACATGCATCATCATCATCATCAGCTTGTTGTAGTCCACTGCTGAACATAGGCCTCACCCATCGATTTCCAAAAGGAACGTTCGCTAGCGGCCTACAACCACTGACTCCCTGCAACCTTTATGAGGTCGTCGGTCCATCGTACAGGCGGTCGTCCCACGCTGCGCTTGCCAGTTCGTGATCTCCACTCGAGAACCTTTCTGATCCATCGGCTTTCAGTTCTTCGAGCTATGTGTCCTGCCCATTGCCACTTCAGCTTGCTAATCCGTTGAGCTATGTCAGCGACCTTCGTTCTCCTGCGGATCTCTTCATTTCTGATTCGATCACGCAGGGAAATGCCGCATAGCTCTTTCTTTAGTGAGTTTCTCGCTGAGTGACTTTGAGCTTTCTAATGAGACACACAGTAAGCGACCATGTCTTAGCTCCATATGTCATCACTGGTAACACACATTGATTGAAGATTTTTGTCTTCAAGCACTGAGGTATTTTGGACGAGAAGATCTCCCGAAGCACATCATCATCATCATCATCATCAGCTCGTTCACGTCCACTGCTGAACATGAGCCTCCTCTTAACAGACCTTGGCAAGCCAGGATCGTTGAGGGATATTGCCATAATCACCACGGTTGGCAGACGGATTGGTGATCGCAGTAAGATGAAAACCTTGAGTTAATAGATGTTGCTGCCCATCCATCAGCCATATATCCCTTAGTCGCCTTTTACGACACCCATGGGAGGACATGGGGTGGTCTATTCTTAGCCGGAAACCACACGGCACATGCATATGTCATTTATATTTAACTAGCTTCCACCGCACGGTTTTAACCGCGTTACTCCCGTTCCCGTTGGAACTTCATAATTAAATATAGCCTTATAGCTTTCCTTGTTCAATGGGCTAGGCAAAGGAACAGGTGGACACGGGTATAGGCAGTCTTGGATGTAGGAACGAGGGACAGGCATGGGCGTAGGGGGAGAAAACATGGGTTATGGGGGGGTAGGCGTGGGGTCCCAACCGTGGGCGTGCAACTGTACTTCAACACCCTTATGCGGGTGAAATAGCGAGAAACAGTTGGTTAATATGTACAATAAGATTAATATAAATGATTCCGATAATGGTTGAACCATTAAAGATTGGGCATGGTAATTCAAAAACATATATATTATCCATTTTATTTGTTTACGTACTTTTTCGGATGTTTATAGCTGAGCTGACTCGTAAAGTTCAAGTTGAACTGTATGTTTGTATGTGTTCGGAAACTTAAGAAGGTCACGGTTGGTCAGTGACTTTTATATTTTGGTCGGTTAGGGAAATTATGCAGGTATGCGATTGTGATAAGTTATATCAGATAAGCTTACAAAAAACTGAATTTTGATAAATAATGGCTATTTTAGGACAAGTTTAAATGAGCTATCTAACACAGTCAGCCGCACACAATTGGTCGAGCGCGGCTGCAATCGGCCACGACCACGGAAATAAACCTTAATAATGTTTTCTACAAAATAAATAATTTAATTTGTTTTCTATAATTATTTCTGGATCACTGTTACCACATCTTGATAGCTTATTGGCACAAACGATTGCAATCTATACTAATATTATGAAGCTGCAGAGTTTGTTTGTTTGTATGGACGCGCTAATCTCAGGAAATACTGGTCCGATTTCAAAATTCTTTCAGTGTTGGATAGTCCATTTATCGAGGGAGGTTATAGGCTATATTTTATTTTCAAAAAAATTAGGGATCCGTAAGAAAATTACGATTTTGTAAACCAAGGTGTTAAATCGAAAATCTATTTATGCGTGCGCTGCAAAAACTATTGACAATAGAACAAAATGGTGTACTACGGGTTTGTAGGTCTTATTAAGATCTACAAAAAAGTCCACGAGAGCACATATCTAATTATCATAGTTTAGTCACAATAACCGCTTTTATGTTCATAAAAAATATTAAATCGTATGAAGAAAGAAACTACGTTAAATGTGTATCGTAATATTAATCATTATCCAAATTAAGCATTATGTTATCAAGGGTATTTGTAGATAGATATGTAGAAGTAAAATTCTTTTTGTTTTTTATTCCAATCGGACATTTCGTTGAGAAATTATCACGAGTATAAAAACGCAAAGAATTGGTACCTAATAATGAGTTATTTTCCATAATAGATAAAGCTGAAGAGTGTGTTTGATTGAACGCGCTAATCTCAGCAACTTCTGGTCCGATTTGAAAAATTATTTCGGTTTTAGATAGCCCATTTATCGAGGAAGGCTATAAGCTATATTTTATTATAAATTTTCTACGGGAACGGGAGTTACGCGGGTGAAACCGCGCGCGGAAGCTAGTTTCATAATAAAAAAAGGACATATGCTTTCCTCCGAGGCTTTTGCTTCTTTACCTGTTATTAAGGATAAATGGTTTAAAAACTTCAAACTAAGACCTCTTGGGCGTCCCCTTTGGGACTTGGACCTCCGCTCAGGGCGGTCACTGACGGGAAGATTAAGGGATTATGGCTTTTAGTTTTTTTAGGGAAGGTTTGTGCAACTGTCGCTGTACTTCACAGTTCGCGGGCCTCTCTCACTTCGGGTCTACGAGGGCATCGGAAGTTATAGATACGTCATGCTCATATTTTGTAAAGACAAAATTTGTCCCTAAAGAATATGTAATTGAAACGTAAAAGTAAACAGGACAGTTGTATGAATATTAACGTATGCAAACACAAGACAGACATACATTCAAGTTTGCCAAATAGTTCAATTTCGTGGGGTCACGTACCGTATCTTCATCATCATCATCATCATCTTATCATTTTAAATATAATATAATTGGTTGATTGATTGTTCGAAGAGAGTCAGAAACTGCGGGCAAAACCGCAGGACACAACTAGTCTGTAACACGTTGGTTTATTCAAGTCTAGTATTACTATCGGAATGTGAAGGGCTTCTTATGTGTTAGGAGAATGTAAATCTGTATCATGTTCCATAAGATGTTACATTGTATACTAAGTACCAGTGGCGAATGAAACTGTTTGTAAAATACATATTTAGATACTCAGGTTGGATTGAAAGTAGTATCTGTGAAGAGGTTGGTTCGTAAGGGATTTGAGGCGCGAAGCCCTTAGGCCGCGTGGGCGTAGGCTGTGGCCCTTAGGGCGCTCGGCGGGGGCGCTTTAGCCGCGTGGGCGTAGGCGGTAGCCATTAGGCCGCGTGGGCGAAGGCGGTGGCCTCTAAGCCGCGTGGGCGTAGGTGGTGGCCTTTAGGCCGCGTGGGCGTAGGTGGTGGCCTTTAGGCCGCGTGGGCGTAAGCAGATGCAATTAGGCCGCGTGGGCGAAGGCGGTGGCCTTTAGGCCGCGTGAGCCTAGGCGGTGGCCATTAGGCCGCGTGGGCGTAGCGGTGGCATTTGCTAAATCCCTTCCGCCGCTGCAGCGTTCCCGCACCAGTAAAGGGGTGCGTGGGACTCGTCCCTTTCATAGCGGTCATGAGAAGAGGACCATACTCCACTAAATCCCCCGGGTACTCCTCCGTCCGCGCCGTTGGCCCCCGGGTACTTTGCGGCTATCCGGGACAGTAGGCACATACATCTTATGCCGTCGTTATACTAAGTTGTATGTTATTTTAAAGTAAGACAGCGGTATCTAGTCACCAACCAATCATTTATGTTAGACTTTGCTAATGTTTATTAGCATTTACAATAGCTTACGTGCCAGCTGTCACATTGTCACCATGAAAATAATAAACAGAATAGTTATATTTCTCAGTACTTGTATTGTTTAGTATTATTATTATAAGTACCAATATTTATGTCATACTGGGATAAGGGCAGGAAGAAGAAGACTCCCCCCTCGCCCTTCCGTCTGTTAGTTTGCTAAGAACCTTCCGATGCCCTCGTAAAACCGAAGTCCGAGAGGCCCGCGAACTGTAAAGTAGAGCGACAGTTGCACAAAAGTCCCCTAAAGAAACTGAAAGCCATAATCCGTCAATCTCCCCGTCAGCGACCACCCTGAGCCGAGGTCCAAGTCCCACAGGGGACACCCTCTTGCGCAGGTTGCTTAGTTTGTAGTGTTTAAACCATTTGTCTAGGCTGGAGCTGTGCTCGCCTTTATGCCCGGTGAAGTAGCAAAAGCCTCAGGGCTAACAACATGTGTCCATCCGAAAAAAAAAAATAGAAGAAGACTTACGTGCCGTAATAAAATAAAAATCATTTTTATTTACGTAAACCTATTACAGGAACTTGCAAATAGTCAAAACAATAATTTAGTATTTAGTATTATTATCTATAATTATCATATTTTATAAATTTTCAAATTAAACAAATATGTAGGTTATTATTTTAATTATATTTTAGTCTTAACGTCTTAGTTTATTATTTAAATATATTGTGTCAAATAGCTTGTTCTGTCTATAGTAGGTTAGAACAATTGTCATTATTTAGGTGAACCATGAGTATATAACGACGGACGCGCTTTAATGCTACCACCGGATCCAATACCAATTGGGGCCAATTGAGAAGACCCGGCGAAACAAACTCAGTGGGCTACTGCCGGTTTTAACACGACCCACATGAGACGGTCCGGCGAAACATACTTAAATGGGCAGAGCATAGGTTTTGGTCCAGTTACTTTATCTATTTATTGGCATACACATTATTTGCCCAAACGGTTGTCTTTGTAATATTTGTTTAGTTATTGTGTTTTTATAATAAGAGAAAAATAAAACAATTGTATCCATGCAACTCCCTGTCCCGTAGGCACGTGATAACGAAATGTAGCCAGTAACATTCCTTGATAAATACACTAACTAACACTGTACGAAATTACCTAATTGGGCCACTAGTTCCTGAAATGATCGCGTCCAAGCAAACAAACAAACTTAAGTGTACTAGTTTCCCGCGCGCGGTTTCACCCGCGTAGCTCCCGTTATTACACTTACTCTATATACAACTTAATATTTAAAACTACCGCATCAAAATCCGTCGCGTTGTTTTTAATTTCTAAGCATACAAACGAGATACGGGACAGACAGACAGTGGGAAGCGACTTTGTTTTCTATACCAATATTATAAAGAGGAAAGATTTGTATTTTGGTGTGTATGTTTGTAATGAATAAACTAAAAACTACTGTACCGATTTCAAAAATTATTTCACCATTGGAAAGCTACATTCACCCTGAGTGACATAGGCTATATTTAATTATGCAGTTCCCACGAGAACGCGAGTTACGCGGGTGAAACCGCGCGCGAGAAGCTAGTTATTTATACATATAGATAGTATTGTTCTACAGTAACAAAACACTTACTACCAACTTCCTTACTTATGGTTACAATCATTGTTATAGGAATGACTATGAGTATCTATTTTACTTCCTCATTATATTTCCCTGTGGTTTTATTGAGTCATACTATGATATTAATGACTTTGTGTAATATTTCGTAATGGGTAAACGAAAGTCATCATTATCATCAGCACTGCTGAACATGGGCCTCCTCCCGAGGGAAAGTTTTTGCCATAGTCAACACGCTTGGCAGGCGGGTTCGTGACTGCAGTTTTTTTTTTTTTTTTTTTCGTTTTCACTTTCGTATGTAGCCACGAGGCTTTTGCTGCTTCACCGAGCATAAAGACGAGCAGAGCTCCAGCCTTAATAATCGTGACTGCAGTATTAAGTTGTAATACACATGGAAAAGCTGCTGCCCGTTCAGTGATATAAGATTATTATAGATGTGTAAGTTAATAAGTCTTACTAAGATTTTTCCTAATAGGTAAGTGTGCATCAAATCACAACGACATAGGTAATTCCGTTTTTACAACCTCCGTAGCGTAGCGGTATTAGCTCTCAAGAGGTCGTGGGTTCGTTCTCCACACTGGACAAGAAATCTTTGTATAAATTCTTAGACTTTCTTTCCGGGTCTGGTTAGTCGAGGAACTACTTATCCTGCAATAGCCGATAGCCAGTCATCTATACTAATATAATAAAGAGGAAAGATTTGATTGTATTGAATAGGCTCCGAAACTACTGAACCGATTTGAACCTCGCGTGGGAAGCTCATCATCTATAACAAGCGTAGGCCAGGGAACGGGCAACAACGTTACGTCAGTTTATAACATAACTAGCGGCCCGCCCCGGCTTCGCACGGGTGGACTTTTATACCCTACCCTACCTCTACCCTACCCTACTCCTACCCTACCCCTACCCTACCCCTACCCCTACCCTACCCTACCCCTACCCTACCCCTACCCCTACCCTACACCTACCCTACCCTACCCCTACCCTACCCTACCCCTACCCTACCCCTACCCTACCCCTACCATACCCCTACCCTACCCCTACCCTACCCTACCCCTACCCTACCCTACCCCTACCCCTACCCTACCCTACCCTACCCTACCCTACCCCTACCCAAAAGTATCCTATGTCCTTCTCCCAGTTCTTAGCTACCTCCCTACCAATTTTCAGCCAAATCGGTTCAGCCGTTCTTGAGTTATAAATAGTGTAACTAACACGACTTTCTTTTGTTTTTAAAATGTATTCTGCTATTCGGGACGGAAACAAATCCAACAAATCAAAAACCATGGCAATCGGTCCAGCCGTTCTCGAGTTATAAGTGTTGTAACAAACACGACTTTCTTTTATATATATAGAAGATACCGAGGTCCCCAACCCAATTGTCAAACCAAATGACTATAGCAAAAACCTCTTTCGGAAACAGGCCCAGCAGTGGACGTTAGACGGACTGATGATGATGATGATATTGGGTAATGGGTTTGTTCAGCAGGGACATCGGGTATGCACCCGACCGGAATGTACAGTCAGCATCAAAAGTTGATGACCACATTTACATTTCCAAAACCGCTGAACACCGTATTATACCTAAATCGCTCAACATGACAAGCGCCAGAAATTAATGATTATCATAAAAGGCCATAAGTAGGTGACCATCACTTTTCAAAAGTCGCTAAACAAAATTATAGTAAAAATAGCATAACATTCTTCGTCAAAGTCTCTAAACAACTTTTCGACAAAAATAGCTGGTACAGTCAGAAAACAATACACACTCATACTATAATAATACTTTAAGATAATAAAACTCTTCTATGTGGTTTTATAATACTCCTCATCTTCAGCTTCCATAATCATCAGTTAGGTACTCCTTTATTATGAGATGCCTTTCATTCGATTATATCTTGCTAATATTATAAACGTGAAAGTTCAACTCAAGAAACGTGAAAAGAGTAACAAAAATTTTGTTACTCTTTCACGCCAAAACTACTTTACAGATTTAGCTGAAATTTTGCACCGGTATAGGTTATACGCTGGATTAACATATAGGCTACAAAACATCACGCTCCGACCCACTCGAGCAGATTGCCATAAGTAAACGAAATGTGCACAATAATGACGTTTTGACTATGACCTCTTGATAATATCTTTAGCACGCAAGGGAAATAAATCCCTGAATCGTGGGAATCACAAAGCCCTTTGTGACTCAGAATATGAAGCACCGGGTGACAATCGAAAATGAGAAACCGGTCTTCCATAAAACCCCCATACAAAAGTCGAGCTATGTTGAAATACTTACCTATTCTTGGAAGTTAATTTTAGACCTGTTATCTTTATGGCATCTTACTATGTATAATGTGTACATTTGTCATTTATCGCCCGACAGACGTACAGACTGATTAAAACATCTGTAAGATCAAATAATTTTAACAATGTTTTTAACTACTGATATGATACTTTTGTTAGATTTAGTCTTATCCAAGTACAAGTGTATGTAAATACCTAAGTGCTGAATAAATTTCAATATTACATTATTTCATTAGGTACGCTTAGAAATAAAATACGTTGATCTCAAGATGATATGACACTACACAATGAACTACTACACACACAATATAAACAATAAAAAATATTCTGTCAAGGTTAACTTTGATACGTATCAAGTTTATAAGAAATGTAATCATTGTATTTAAGATTAAATCGTTTGTAAAAATGACGCTACTACGTTTGGTACTCTGTTTCATTTTATTATATACTCGCACGAGTAGAGTTTAAATGACACAAAATCTTGACATATTATGTACCTATTAGTGATGTAACGGATATTCGCATTCGCATTCGCGAATATCCGCGTATTTTACAATATTCGCATTCGCATTCGAAAAAGGAAATTATTACATGCATGCATATGAAATAATAATACAATACAACTTGCAATTAACATTTTCAGCATCACATATTGTAAAATAAGTCCAAACTTCGCTGATGTGTGCTTTACTCATGCTTTTATGCCACTTTGACCCTTAAATATCAGTTAAATTTGAAAATAACATAAAACTAACCTCAACACAAAACAAAACAAAACTTTTAGAATGAACTTTCTGTGACTAAATTCATTCAATTAACCAATATCGGCTCGGCTATGTTCAATATAAACATGGTCGACACGAAACGTCAAACCTGTCAACCATTGTACGCACGCTTTTTTTTTTAATTTTAAAATATTCGCATTCGCATTCGCGAATGTTAAAGATAAATATTCGCAATCGCATTCGCATTCGCGTGAAATGTGAAAAATCCAGCATTCGTTACATCACTAGTACCTATTACTTCCTCAGATCACAAAATCAATGTATCTAGGTATTAGGGCGACCCAAAAAAAGGTTTTTTTTTAAGTCTCTTATGAAAATATGTTAGTTTACCATGTTTTAAGAGCCAATACAAAAGGAAAGCTCAAAAAAAATAATTATTAGGTAGGTAACTCATTTTTTTTTTAAATTTCCAAAATCCTCTAAAATCGTTTTTTTTTTCATTCAATTGATTTCATATCTTTTTACATGAAAAATCATGACGATCCTGAAAATTTCAAGTCAAAATTTTAATATTTAGAGGTCGCTCCAATTTTTTTAAGTTTTGAAATCGAGTACTTTGTATCTTTTCGAGCGACTTCTAAACATGAATTCAATCGTTAATATCCATGTTTAGAAGTGGCGAAATTTTTAAAAAAATTGAATAGTTTTTTTTTATCTGTCCTTTGGTTTGCGCACTTAAAACATTCCAAACTAACATATTTTCATAAGAGATTTAAAAAAATAAATCCTTTTGTTTGGGTCGCTCTAATGTCTATGTCATTTACTATACTTAATACTAGCGGCCCATCCCAACTTCGCATGGATGGATTTTTATAGCCTATGTTACTCAGGGATAATAAAGCATTCTAAATTCTAATGGTGAAAGAATTATCGAAATCCGTTCAGTAGTTTTTGAGGTTATTCGAAAACTACAAACATTTTATTAATGAAGATATTTCGTAGCTGATGAATTGTTTGTTTAAACGCTCTTATCTCAGTAACTACTGGTCCGATATTTCAGTATTAGATATAGCCCATTTACCGAGGCTAGTAAAACCGCGCGCGGAAGGTTGTACCATAAAAATAGGTCACAATTTTACCATTAAACATATTGTTTGTTTATTTTATAACATTATTTAAAATTTAAAATTTATTTAAAATTAACATTATAAAATAAACAATCGAGTATATCCAAATTAAAAACTAGGACTTAGTTTTATCTCGCTACGTCAATAATGATAATTATTTTATATTTTAATGCCCAACTGATTAAAAAGATTTAAGTATCATAAGTATAATTTATATACTAACATAAATCATAATAATATGAATGCGTGTGAATTATTTGAATTATATCTGGGGGCACGGCAGTGCCCCCCCAAGTCGAGTAAGAAAAAAAAAAAAAAAAACAAAAAAAGGTGCACGGCCGTACCTATCTTTTCTCGAAGCAACTCAGCCGATTTTCGACCCTCTATAACTTCGTTGTGGATGAAGATAGGAGCCTGAAATTTCAGAACCTAAGCAGGCTTTGTAAAACTACAGCATATTTCAAATTTCATTCAATTTGAACCAGTACTTTAAGAATTATAACTACTCAAAGTTCGGTAATTTCGGTAATTTTGTCACTCGCTCACACGTGATTGACCGATCATCAAAATGTTTAGGCACTTCTAGCAGACGTAGAAGCTTCAAATTTTGAGTACTAGTAGAGTTTAGTGTAAAACTCATGGGAAAATTCCAACATTTTGCAATTTCGGTCCAGTTGTTAAGTTTCATCAACTGCATTAATAACTTTGTTATTTCTTATAAATGTATAGGATTACAAAGTTACATTTGCAGTCAGTGAATCAGTGTAAATGAATATGTATGATTTAATGGAAGAATAGGTGTAGATAGGGACCTAGATGCGATTATGTTGAAAGGTGGTGGCTAAGTGGTTACGTTAGTTGCTCCAGAGACCTGGTTTTCTGCGTTCGATTCCCACCCGGGACAATTATTCGTCTGAAATTAAAACAGTTGTATTGAGTCAGGGGGTGCTTTGTTTTCGTTAATCTATCGAGCGGTGCGACCTTCGCGACACAGGGATTAATTTAACAAATAAAAAAAAAATCGAAGGAAAAAAAAAAAAACTCAATGGAATGTAAAAGCAACTGTGCTATGAACGATAGTATACTAACAGGCCGCGGCCCCTTGAGAAGTAGGGACCTCGTGTACTCTGGCATCCCTGAAACTGGTTATTTGGACCCAGGAGAGCCCGCAACACCATTTGAGTCGCGGACGCTGCCATAGGGTATCCCAGATAGGCAACAGTTCCTGGGCCCCTCACCAATTGTGGTCAGAGGAGTAACCGGGGGTTTAAGTGTTTTTCTCTCAAGGTATGATTTGCATTCCACTGCTATGGAGAGGGCGAGTCCCACATACCCCACCGCTCGTGCAGGAACGCCGCAGTGTCGGAGGAGATGCGTAAAATTCTTGCATTCCCCCCGGACAAACACTACGGCTTCCACGCTTCCCGTTCGTCACAGAAAGACGGTCACTTTCTTTCAAGTAATTAACAAGTCTTACTGCGATATCGCAGGTATACACACACACCACGTTTTATTTATCTGACACAAACTGTATTTGCATATTCATTTTATCAAATATTTTTTACACAGTTTGATGTTAACTAGGTAGCTTTAAATTTACTTATGTACATATTAGCTTGTGGCCGCGACTTTGTCTCTGTGGAAAAGTTACTTTGACCCGCGACATAGACAATAATTTGCCTAGTGCGGGAGCTGTCTCAAAAAAAGCCAAAATCGGACATGTGCCAAAGTTCCATTAAAAAAAGTTTAGTAATTTCTTTATTTAAAACCCTTTGACAGTGAGGCCGTGAGTGCCATACATAAGTTCATGTTAATCCTCTGTTAAGGTTGATGTTGTAGTTTTCGATTAGGTACATTGACAATATTTATAATGAATGAGAGATAACAATTTTAAATAAGGATTAATTTTAAATGACGTTTGACGAGTGCGACGAATATTACAGCTGCTCTTGTTACGTATGGTGAGTGTTGCCATGCCAGCTAGGTACGTGGGTATTCATATATTCGTAAGTTAAGTTATTTTGTAAATAAAGGCACCGAGTTACGAGTCTGGACGGTTTACATTTAATTTAAGTCTACTTTGGAACGATTAAAGCGCAGGAATCCTCCATTTGTGCATACAATAGACTAAAACCGGCCAAGTGCGAGTTGGACTCGCGCACTAAGGTTTCCGTACCATTTTCAAGTGCCTACCTATTGCCGTTATAGATATCGAGCAAAAAAGGCCGCAAAAAAGTTTGTTGTATTGGAGCCCCCCTTAATTATTTAATTTATGTTTAGTTTGTTAATATAGCAACAGAAATACATAATTTGTGAAAATGTCAACTGTTTAGCTATCGCGGTTCTTGAGATACAGCCTAAATCCGTTGTAGGTATTCAAAAAAATTATGTAAATTGTAAAGCAAATGAAAAAAGGTACAACTATCTACAAAAAGAAATGAGATGCCATCAAAAACATACTTGTAAAAAAACCCAAGTCTCGTAACGCAGTTCTTTTACCGTTAAAAGTTGTGAGATCTATGTAATACCAAGTCGGTTAATTTATTCAGTCCCTACATAAGGGACCTTCTGTCTTAAGCTATTACGTAACTATCTCACCTAACAGACTCTTAAAATGATCTTATCAAAATTCAAAACTATTATGTTATGAATATTAGATTGACTTGGCCATCGCAATAAACACTTGTGAGACACATTCTAATAGTATCCGATGGCCAAGTTAATTTATTATTTAAAACTTAAAAGTTTCGAATTTTGATAAGATCATTTTAAGAGTCTGTTAGGTGAGATAGTTACGTAATAGCTTAAGACAGAAGGTCCCTTATGTAGGGACTGAATAAATTAACCGACTTGGTATTACATAGATCTCACAACTTTTAACGGTAAAAGAACTGCGTTACGAGACTTGGGTTTTTTTACAAGTATGTTTTTGATGGCATTATATTATACCAGTTGCATGATAATAAAAGTAATTTTACTTGAAAATAACAGAGGGGTTGGACAAAATGCCACTACTCCGGAGCGATCGCTAGCAGAAAATCGCTAACGCTAATGTATGGATACTTGACATTTGTCACGTGATCAGTGGGCACGGGAAAAATTGACTGCCATTCATTGGTTGATTCTTCTTTGAAACAAATGACTCGATCGTTCGGATTCTGGTTGCATAAACCTTGTAGCCATTTTGTGCTAGCGATAGCTTCGCTGTACTTGCATTTTGTCTAGGCCGGCTGGTTAGTTCATGCATGCAAAACATGTTTTATTTATTAAATTAATATTTATCAATAATACAGTAACAATAACATACAAAATGCGTTACAATGACCCTACAGTAATGCAGATATTTTATCGAAGTCATCGTCATATCGTTACGTGAAAGGCTCCTGTAATATGTATTAAGCGGCCGTAGCCCAATGGCTAGGTACTTCGGACTTTTGATCTTGTGGTCCGCCGGTTCGATTCCCACCCATTACACTACCAACGGGAACCTACTCGTAACAGAACACTAGTAACTCCACTTAGCACGAGGGGTTTATAAGAATAGTAAAAGACTGCAAAACTCTGCTAGTAAATCGACACTCAATTCTTCATTAAAATGTTAACAAACCGAGATAATCTACTATCCGGTAGATATAAGTATCTTCGTATCATCTTTATCTTTGTTATAAACTCATACATCATACGCTATCGCAACATCAGCCAGTCAAGTGTTTTGTTAAGTGGAGATGTATCGTGTGTTGTACTAATTGTTATGTTTAAATCAAGTTTAATGAACGAGTTAAAAATCAAAGCAGGTAAAGATTGCGAATTGTGAAGTGCTATGTCAAGTAAGTGTGGTTGCCAGGATGGAAAAGACCACTATATATATATATGGGTGTCGTAATAGGTGATCACGAATATCCCTTAACGACCCTGGCTTCCCTAGGTCTGTTAAAGAGGAGACTCTTCAGCAGTGTACGTAAATGAACTGATAAAGTAAGTCGCCAATTTTCTATGCCAACGCGACATTTATTAACGTTTTGCGGTGGCATTATAAGTATAGATATTTTGACCTTTGCGCACAAAGCGTCGCAAGTACCGTCGGCCTGGACGATCACAACGTACCAACTAGTAGAACAGAGACTGCATGAAACTAAGCCCACTATCCGGTACGCTGGAGAAAAGTGCGCCCGCGAACGCGACGCGTAGTTACGCTAATAATGCAGAAGTTATAATTTCTTAATATCCGCGGAACCGGACCACCGCGGACCACCGCGTTGAGCCCAGGTCCAAGCCACACAGTTTAGCCGACACTGCCACGCTCCACGGAACATAGCACGTGGATACGTGCTAACGTTGCTTGTAAGTATGTCCGTTTGTATAGAAAACACGCACAGTTGGACATACAGAAAATGCAACCATGAGCATTCATGCAGATCGCGCCCCTACAAGCGGAGAAACATGCAGCCCCGCGTGTGGGTGCGGGCGAGACGTAAGATATGGCGCATTATTAACATTCCGGACTGCCGTAAGTGAATTTGAAAGGGCTTGACGTGTTTTTGAAAATTAATTGAATGTAATGAGAAAGAGCCGCCGTGAATCCACAAAACGCAAGTACGCGCGTGAATGCGTAAAAATACCCATACGATGATGCAGATCTGCACTCTCGCAAGAACGATCGCAGGTGCGTCGACTAAAAGCATGCAACATGCAGCGTGTTTCGTGGCAGTGCGATATTTTACGCTTTAGTTTGTTGTTTTTAAATCATGAATTAAGGCAGGAGCCCTGCTCGCCTTAATGCCTTGTTAAGTAGCAAGAATTCCTTTATGATGATGTTAAGCATGGCTTGCAATAGTGTGATAGGCGGATAACCATTAAAATCGTATACTGACGTCTGTTAGGAGACATTAGTGTAAGAATTCAAAGTGACAATTGTAACAAACTAAATTATAATTTAAATATCATTATGATCGGCCGAAAAAAAGAAAACACAGGATTCCGCAGCTGGCTGCAGAGGTTGTTTAATGGAACAACAAACCTTGAAAACTAATGTTTCTATCTAAGTCCTAACACGCGATTAGATAAAACATTTTATATTTAATACCTTACCGTAATAATGCAATTGATGCGCGCGTACAAATATTATCTTTGAAGGTCTTTGTTCATTGTTTTGTAGTTATCTTTACTTAATATTATGAAGAGGGAAGATTCCTGAACCTCTGGATAACGTAGCTTCCGTAGGTTAAAGCAGGAATATAAACAAACTATAAAAATTTTCCTCTTTATAATATTAGTATTGTTAGACTACTTTTAACAACCTCCGTAGCGTAGCGGTATTTGGCTCGCATTATATCTCGGAGGTAGTTGCTTCAATTTCCGCTCCGGATAAAAAGTCTTTATGTTAAGTCAAAGATTTCTTGCTGGGTCTGATTGGTTGAGGGTCTTTCCTCCGTGCAAAAAACAACTTAATTCTTCGGGCCCGATTGTCATAACATCATCCATGAGAATTGTATGCCTACCACGAAACGGGCAGCAGCGTATACTGCGGTCACCAATCCGCCGGCCAGGTGTGGTGACTATAGTAACAACCCTGACAAATGTTCAGCAATGGACGTTATACGGGCTTATGATGAAGTCACAAGACACCTAAAGGTGACTGACCTTGCTCCATAATGTAGGTCACTCATTAGAATACAATGGTAGTAGGTGTCCTGATGACATTTACAACATCTTGTTATAACGACCAGATATAGGAGAAATAATTGAGTCTATCTATGGTTTGATTATGTCTTGGTATAGTTAGAATAGTAATGTGCATAGATATTATGTATGTAGGTACTAGCTTGTGATCGCAACTTCATCTGCGTCAAGTAAGGATTGTATAAGCCAACTCCGAGATTTAGACGCTTTGTTCACTTTATTTACACACTCGAAGAACGTCAATCCGACCCTTCGCAGAAGAGTGCGCCGGCATACCCGACGCGATCCCCCACCCCTTCACCCTTACGACTCTTCGTTACTAAAGAACTTTCCTATACCTTCGTAGACCCAAAGTCCGAGAGGCCCGCGAACTGTAAAGTAGAGCGACAGTTGCACAAAACTCCCCTAAACAACCAAAAGTCATAATCCCTCAATCCTCGCCAGAGACTGTCCTGAGCCGAAGTCCAAGTACCACAGGGGGCTAACTCCTGTTTCCATAGGAAATTCATGATGAAATATAGCCTATATCCCATCGATTAATGGGCTGTCTAACACTGAAAGAATTTTTGAATCTGACTAGCAGTTTCATGTTTATCGCGTTCAAACAAACAAAGAAACAAATTCTTTAGCTTTATATATTAGTGTAAACGGGAAATAAAAACTCCCAAGGAAAAACAACCGGATGTGTTTGGCGGTAAAAATTGTAATAATGAAAAAAAACCGGCCAAGTGCGAGTCGGACTCGCGCACGAAGGGTTCCGTATCAGTTACAAGTGCGTACCTATTTTTGATATCAAGAATAAAAAAAGCGTATGTTTATGAAATGAAATGTTATTTTATATTTTTATATTCGAGTTGATTGAATGAAAGGTAAATTGCGGTTTACGATTTATGACGTATTAAAAAAAACTACTTACAAAATCTCGTTCAAACCAATTTTCGGTGGAAGTTTGCATGGTAATGTACATCATAATATATATATTTTTTAGTTTTATCATACTCTTATTTTACAAGTTACAGGGGGGGACACACATTTTACCACTTTGTAAGTGTCTCTTGCGCAAACTATTCAGTTCAGAAAAAAATATATTAAAAACCTCAACATTATGTTTGAAGACCTATTCATAGATACGCCACACGTATGGGTTTGATGAAAATTTATTTTTTTGATTTTCAGTTCTATTTATGGGTAACCCCAAAATGTATTTGTTTAAATTTTTGTATGAAAATCTTAATGCGGTTCACAAAATATATCTACTTACCAAGTTTCAACATTATAGTTCGTATAGTTTCGGAAAAAAGTGGCTGTGACATAAGGACGGACAGACAGACAGACGTGACGAATCCATAAGGGTTCCGTTTTTTGCCATTTAGCTACGGAACCCTAAAAACATGGCGACTACATTAGAACATAGACAATAAAAGAAAAATATAATGTTCGAGGCCATTTCCAAAAAGAGAATATACACGTCTTGCAGTGCAGGCCTGAACAATTAGTATGTACAGATGAAGTAGCTCAGAAACTCAAGGAATTTTAACGCTCAATGCCAATTTGATACTTAAATATAGATATGTACTACTCCTGACAATGTCAAGACAAACCTACACATATTGTCAGCCAAAACAGTCGCAAACAAACAGACAATGTATATTCATGCATTCCTCAGTTCGCAACGATGATATTGTGACGATAGCATAAGAATTTATCAATAGGATCGACATAAAACTATCTTCACAATATAATTATTGAAGGGGACGGATGAAATATGGCTGTATGCACAATATGGGACGGATGAAATATGACTGTATGCAACGGAGATGCGAATGTTGAGATGGATGTGCGGAGTAACAAGAATGGATCTGATTTAAAATGAGTATATAAGAGGAAGTCTGAAAGTGGCGACAGAGAAATTGAGAGGAAATCGCTTGGCATGGTATGGGCACGTTATGCGTAGGGATGACATGCATGCGACGAAAAGAATACTGAATATGAAGATGGAGGGATATGTTGGAAGAGGACGGCCAAAACAAAGACGGATGGCCTGTGTGAAAGATGAAATGTGTAAGAAAGGTGTGAGGAAGGAAGAGACGTCTAAAAGGGAAAAATGAAAGAGGATGATACATTGCGCCGACCCCAAATAATGGTAGCAGGGCAGGAAGATGATGCTGACTTTTTGATACATGCCTTGGTGGGGTAGTTATTTACATACACATACCTTGGTGACAGCAGCATTTGGTAAAAGCTGGCTTTGCGTCGCAAAGATCGTGGTTTTGATCCTCACGAAGGACAAGAAATCTATGAGTTAAATTTCGAAGAAAGGACTAAACCCAGGAACTACTGCTCCAATTAAAAAAAATATTTCAGTGTTTGATAGCCCATTTGTTGAGGAAGGCTTTAGGCTATTTCATTATGTAGTTCTCACTCTACGCGGGTTAAACTACGCGTGTGAAAATAGTAAGTAATATATGAGAGCTACAATGGGACGGCTACCGGCAATTTTAGCTGTACATAAGAAAATACAGCGAACACAAATCTCGGCCAAGTTAATCTATTATTTAAAACTTAAAAGTTTTGAACTTTGATAAGGTCATTATAAGATTCTGTTAGGTGGTATAATTACGTAATAGCTTAAGACAGAAGGTCCCTTAACCCCGACTTGATATTACATAGATCCCACAACTTTTTACGGTAAAATAACTGCGTTACGAGACTTGGGTTTTTTTACAAGTATGTTTTTGATGGCATCTATTTTACACTCGATTTTACATTTTACCGTGATTTCGAGATAATATGGGAAATCAAATTGCCCTTCAACTACATAATATATTAAGATAGGTTCTAGTTAATCTCACAGTAGTGACAAGAAAATGAGATTAAGTATTATGTAAAGTTATGATAATCATCTGGTCTTTCCAGGCATGCGGTAGCGCTTCGAGTAGAAAGAACACAAGGATTTCCACATGAGTTGGCACGAGATGCGATGTGAAGCTTCAAGATGCTGCTCAAACTATGCAAATCATGCCAGTAGTAAGTATACATGCAATATTTACTATTAATTGGCTCGCTTTATATCTCGGAGGTCGTGGGTTCGATTCCCACGAAGGACAGGAAATCTTTGTGTAGATTCCAAGATTTATTTCCGGGTCTGGTTGGTTGAGGGATTACCCTCCGTGTCTCGGAAAGCACGTTAAGCCGTTGGTCCCAATTGTTATAACATCATCGTTTCCTTGTGTGTAATAACATTATACTGCGGTTACCAACCCGCCTGCCAAGCGTGGTGACTATGGCAAATACCCTCACACGGAAGGATGTTCAGCAGTGGACGTTATACGGGCTGATGATGATGATGAAAGTTTGTGAATTGCTTGTAAGGTTGTAGGGGGTTTCTAGATCTACTGAATGGTTATATAATGCGCCCGAGTATTTACTAGTTATAATATTATAATACGATCTGATAGTTGTTTTAATTAATTATACAGTGAACGTAGATATTACGGAATGATGAGTACAATTTTCCCTGAAGGTCATAGGAATCTGAGGAGGAAACTAGAAAATACGTGGGGAAATCACCGTAATATCAGCAATAGCATCATTAATATTGCAATCACGAATTCATCCTGCCTAACTGACAACCGTCATGCGTCAGTTAGGCAATAACTGACTGCCTAAAACTACAGTTACACATGCTCATTAGCATGCTACTATTGAGCAATTGCTACTTAGTAGAATGTGTGTCGAGCCATTGCTAATAATGAGCATACTTATTTGGATTATGCTCAACAATCGACCGCCGTTTTTGAGCATGCTACCTGCCGCGCGGGTGGAAGGGGGCGTCTGAACAGGTTTGCTTATTGAACATACTAGTATCGATCAGACGTAGACATGCAGCTTATTTAAAAGTACGTTAACTGACGAAAAGGACTGGCGGCGGTGACACAATGCCTATAATGTCCAATGCTGAACATGAGCCTTCTCTTGAGGTACTATTTTCCATAGACATTTGCACAAAAGTTCCCTAAAATCCAAAAAATCAAAATCCCTCAATCTCATCGCCAGCGACCGCCCTGAGCCGAGGTCCAAGTCCCACAGGGGACGCCTTTTTGCGCAGGTTGCTTGCTTTTGGGTTCGTGACGGAAGCATTATGTCGTAACACATGATGTTCTAACATTCGGAACCAACATTAACGTGCTTTCCGAGGCACGGAGGGATCCTCAACCAACCGAACACGAAAAGTAATCTAATAATTTTCTTGTCCGGCGTATCATCAGAATCGAATCCATGACCTCCGAGACTTGCACTTCGAAGGCTGTCAGATAGACTTGATTCACGTTATCAAGATATCACGCTATCTTATATCCTTTAAGTGGCCCAATAACTAAGGGCGTCGGACTTGTAATCTTGAGGTCGCCGGTTCGATCCCCAACCATTGCTCTACCGACGTGAACTCGTATCATAAGCATTTTAGCTTAGCACGAGGGGTTAACAAGAATACTAGTAGACTGCAAAACTCTGCTAATCTTTAAAAAGTCTATTGCCCCTTCTTGTATAACATACTTATTACAAAAGGACAGCATAACGGAAAAAACGGAAAACCTGACAGATAACGTCACTCAAAGCTGTCAAGATACTATCGTCTCAAACATGATGACGTCACATTACATACTCAATGACCATTTTTAACTGGCATTATGCTGTTAGCCTTAGGATGGCTAGTGTTTGATTTAAAAAAAAAATTGTTACCACAGTGTAGTTAAATTGGTAGTATTGAACTTTGCGGTAGTGTAGTGAAATTATGTAAAAAGTGTGTTTAAAATTAGTTATGTGATTAGTTTTGCCTAATTTTGCCACAGTGGTTAACAGATATTGACTTTGTACGTGGCAAAAGCTATAGGGTGGATACTAGTGTGTGTTTGAACAAAGGTAAAGATAGATTCTGACTTATACATAACTAGCTTCCAACATGCGGTTTCACCCGCGTTATTCTAGTTCCCGTAGGAACTTTCTAAATAAAATATAGCCTATAGATTTCTTCAATAAATGGGCTTTCTAAAACTGAAAGGTTTGTTTCAAATCGGACCAGTAGTTTCTGAGATTAGCGTTCAAGCAAACAAACAAACTCTTAGAGCTTTATACTTAGAGCTAGTATAGAAATATATATTTTATTTAGGACTAAGTGAATGCAATTCTGCAATGTAACTTTTATAAATAAGTGCTTAATGTATTCTATATTTCTTACTAATATTATAAACGCGAAAGTTTGTAAGTATGGATGCATGGATTTTAGTTACTTTTTCATGCCAAAACTACTGTACGGAATTGGCTCAAAGTTTGCACCGGGATGGGTTATACGCTAGATTAAAATATACACTACAAAACAGCACGCTCCGACCCACTGGAGCAGGGTAACGCGGGTAAAACCGCGGGGTTGAGCTAGTTTATTATAAAAAGAAAAGATTTAATTGTTTGTTTGTTTTGATTGCATAGGCTCTGGAACTAATTAATTAAGGAATTTAAGAGTGGTCCCATTTTATTCCTTTCACCAGTTCCACATCGAGTATAGTGAATATCAAAATACATAGGATACATACATTGAATTATCACATTCCTATAAAATAACATGACATGAAAATCTACATCACACGGTTTGTGATGTAGAATAAAAAAATCACAATGCCTCAACTAAACTCGAATCGCCATACTAATTCCTACTATAATACCTCGGTATAAAACTTAATTTCCTACGACACTATTAATAAAGATACGGCGTTTAAACACACGTACATATCGATTAGTTCCAAGTCTTCAGTTATTGTGATAATATCTATTTTCATGATTCCTTATACAAATAGTAGGTATAAAGTAACCATTGTTAACATGTTCGTTTGTTTGTATGTAGGTATGCATGACATATAAGGGGATTCTAAAATATACGCCGTTCCTTTAGGTTTTTTTCGGACGGACAAATTTTAATGTAGTTAGCCACGTTACTTCTCCGGGCATAAAGGCGAGCAGAGCTCGAGCATTAAGAAATGGCTTCATCATCATCAGCCCATAAACGTCCTCTGCTAAACATGGGCCTCCTCTCGAGGGAGGGTTTTTGCAATAGTCACCACGCTTGGCAGGCAGGTTGGTGACCGCAGTATTATGTAGTAACTCACAGGGAAACGCTGCTGCCCGTTCCCTGGTATACGATTGTTATAGATGATGTTATAACAATCGAGACCAACGGCTTAAAGTGCTTTCCGAGGCACGAAGGTAGTCCCTCAACCATCCAGACTCGGAAAGAAATCTTAGAATTTACACAAAGATTTCTTGTCCGGCGTGGGGATCGAACCCACGACCTCCGTGATTTAAAGCGAGCCAAATACCATATGGGAAGATGGTGGTCTATTGTAAGCCGATAACCACACAGCATTATTCCATTTGTTTCTTATATTAGGTTAGTTGTTTGAACTCGCAAATCTCAAGAACTTTTGGTCCGATTCGAAAAATTCTTTGAATGTTAAATACCCTATTTATCGAGGAAGGCTATATATATACTTGATTAAGAAGTTCCTACGGGAAAGCTAGAAAAATTATATAAAGCTGTACTGTACACTTTCCGGTCTATCGCTGAGTGAGAGGTGTAAAAGTATAATATTATAATATAAATAAAACAACTTAATTGAGTGACATTTCAAGACTCGTTTATTCTTCTTAATATTTGACAACTACTTGGTCATAGATAAAATAATAAGTACCCAATCAACCTACATCCTCCTTCTTAAAACAATTAACTTAATAGTACGTTAAATAAAAAATCTCTCTAGAATACAACTAAACAAAACAACACTCTTCTATCCCCACTAAAAAAAAATAACAAAGAAGAATAAAAATAAAATAAAAAACAAATTATTAATTATATAACCTTAAATTTAACCAATTATACTTCTAAAAGCTTCGATTCTTGACAACATTTTCCGATGAATTATGAGTGTCCAAACCGATCAGGAGCTCTCACTGTCCTGCCGTAACGAGTAACATAAGCATTATTAGAAAATTCAACGTTACGTTGTTCGTTAAGTTGAGCACGGGAGCTGTTTGACGGAATTATGTCCGAGCTTGCACTTACATCATCGTAATCATAATATGGTCGCTGTTCATTGACATCACCAGGACGCAAACAGCTATCGATAACGAGTTGCCTTCGATTTCGACGAATCACTGTACCATTAAATAACTTTAACAAGTATGACCTAGGTGCAACAATATCTATAACTCTAGCATTTACCCAATCAACGCCCATGCGAACTTTAACATTATCACCTACGCCACAAGGTCTGAGATTCCTACTACTCCTATCATAGTATTTTTTTTGTATTAACTGTCTTTGACTTAATTCATTGTATACCTGTTGCATATTATGTATTTTTGGCTCTAAAAATTTGGGAGAACAAGGTATTATACTACGTAATTTTCTGTTATTTAGTAATTCAGACGGAGAAGGCAAACTATTACTTATTGGAGTATTTAAAAACTCTAATAATCCCATACGAAACTCTGATCCATCATGACGTGTCTTTCGAAATATTGCTTTAATAGTCTGAATCGCTCTTTCAACCTGACCATTTGACTGGGGAAATCTAGGAGAAGAAGTTTTATGATCAAAATTCCAATCTCGACTAAATTGAAGAAACAACTTTGAAGCAAATTCCGGCCCATTATCAGTAAAAACTAGTTCAGGTATTCCTTGGCGACTAAAAATGTTTTTGAATTGGTTAATGACACATTGCGAGCTTAAATTTCCAACCTCTTCAACCTCGATAAATTTACTAAAATAATCTATCACTAATAAATAGCTTTTGCCATTAAAATGAAAAATATCTGCACCCACTTTTGCCCACGCTCTTATAGGTATTTCATGTGAGATTAGGGGTTCTTTACAGTTTTCTTTCCTATAAGTTAAACACACCTGGCAATGTGAAATCATATCCTGAATCTGAGTGTTCATATTTGGCCAAAACATTATTTCACGGGCTCTTAATTTGGTCTTTTCTACTCCTAAATGTCCTAAGTGTATTTTTTTTAACATATCTCTCCGCATCTTTTTTGGAATCACTATTTTAGTCCCTTTCCATATTAAATCATAAGCAACCGTTAGTTCATTTCTATAGTCCCAATATGTCCTAATAATATCTTTAACATTGCATTTATGTTCTGGCCACCCTCGTTTTACTACTTTTTTGAGCTCTTGCATTTCCTCATCTTCGGATGAGTATTTTTGCAATTCGATAAAGTGAGTATCTGTTAAAGTATTGCTTACTGCAATCTCACATACTTGGGCACTCTCTTCAAGATAATCACGCGGTTTCATATCCTGACCATTAGCTGGAGCTACAGCACGGGAAAGTGTATCTGCGATGTACAAATATTTGCCTGGTTTATATACTAATTTGAACATGTATGGCTGTAACCTAAGCAACATCCGTTGAAGTCTAGCCGGTGCCCCAAAAATTGGTTTATTAATAATGCTGGTCAATGGTTTATGATCGGTTTCAATAGTTACATCATCTCTCCCATAAATGTACACATAGAATTTTTCACATGCAAAAACACATGCATACAATTCTTTTTCTATCTGGGCATAATTTTGTTCCGTCTTGGTAAGAGACCTAGATGCATAACAAACTGGTTTGCCATCTTGCATTAAACACGCTCCTAAGCCGGTTTTACTTGCATCAACAGAAATTGTTATTGGCCTATCTAATCTGTAAAATTGTAAAACGGGAGGATTCGTGATAGCCTTTTTCAATTCATCAAAACATTTATTGTGAATATCATCCCAATGCCATGCAATTTCTTTTTTTAATAGTTCTCGAAGTTTTTGAGTTTTGTCCGATAAATTTGGAATGAAATTGCCTACATATGTCACCAATCCTAAAAACCGTTCCAAATCCTTCACGTTGTCCGGTTTAGGCATATTTTTTATTGGTAATATATGTGAATCATCTGGACGAATGCCTTTCTGGGAAATAAAATGGCCAAGGTATTTAATTTCAGTAAGTCCTATTTTGCACTTCTCCTTATTCAATTTTACATTAATTTGTCGACACCTATCCAATACCTGACGCAAGCGCTTATCATGTAACTCTTTTGTCTCCGCATAGCATAGCAAATCGTCTACAAACAATACGACACCCTCAATGTCATCAAAATATTCATAAAGTCGCTTATGAAAAACTTCAGAAGCCGACGAAATTCCGAAAGGTAAACGAAGAAATTTATAGCGGCCAAATACTGTGTTAAATGTACAATAATCAGTTGATTCGCTATGCAGTTTTAATTGCCAAAAGCCCTGCTTACAATCTAGAGTGCTGAAATATTTAGCACCTGACAACTTAGCTGTTATCTCATCCAAAGTAGGTAATTTATAATGTTCCCGTTTAATATATTTATTTAAATCTCGTGGATCTAAACAAATTCGAAGATCACCGTTCGGTTTTCGCACAACAGTTAAGCTGTTTACCCAATCAGTAGGACCTTCCACCTTTGCTATAATTCCTTCCTGCAACATGTCATCTAATTTCCTTTTAACATCATCCCTAAGTGCAAGTGGTAATTTTCGCGGAGCATGGACAACAGGTTGCGCGTCTGCTGATAGCTGTATTCTGTACTCACATGGTAAACAACCTACTCCCTCGAATACATCTCGATATTCAAAAAATAGTTGCTCAGAATCTATATTGCTATTCACCGCTAGGATGCGTTTTACTAAATTCATCTCCTCACACGATTTCTTACCTAAAACAGGAGAAGAAGTTACATCAGCAATAATAAATTTAACTATAAATGATCTATCTTTATATGCGCACTTGAGCCTACATCTTCCTAAAACTTTTATGTGTGTACCTGAGTAGCTTGTCAGTTTAACGCTGGTAGGTAAAATATTTGTTTTATCAACACCTGTTTGCGCTAAAAACCTGTATGGTAAAATATTTACGTCAGCTCCAGTGTCCAACTTAAACTTAATGATTTTATTAGTAACAAATTTCAAATCTATTGTCCAATTATCATTCTTGTCCATTTTACTAGCTTCACATACCTGATCAGTACCATTCTCATCGATGGAATACACACGACAAGCTTGCGCGAAATGATTCATACGTTTGCATTTTGTACACCTTTGACCATAAGCCGGACAATTGAACTTCGCATGTATGGTACCACAATAATTACATTTTGGACCATTTTCCTGTCGAAATTGATTGGATCTGGATGTGCTCTGTATTTGTCTTTGGCCGATCCGATTTCCTGGCCCTTGTTCCTTAATATGTGTCTGAGCTGGTGCTCCCATGAATTGCAATGTATCCGTTCTCTTAATCCGTTGTCCGTCGTATGGACGTATTTGGTTTCGACATGCACAACGTACATTATTCTGTCCACGCTGTATCCAGTTCACAGCTGTTTTATTTATTTCATCACACTCCTTTACTGTTTTCATCTTGCAGGCTTGCATCCGTGACATTTCGGCTAGATTGCAAATTTCTAATGCTTTAGTCAGCGATAAATTTTGTTCTCTCAGAAGCCTTTCCTTCATCACATCCTCTCTTAAGCCACAAATCATTCTATCCTTGACGAGATCATCCTTTAGGTCCTTAAATTCACACGACAATGACAGTTTATTCAGTTCAAATACAAACTGCTCAACAGTTTCGTGTTCCTGCTGATATCGAGTAAAAAATCTGTGACGTTCCACAGTTAGATTTTTCTTAGGCGTAAAAAAATCATCAAATGTTTTTAATACACTCTCAACAGTCTCTATCGAATTTACATCCTTTGAAAACGTATCATATACATCCCGACACTGTTGACCAATGATGTGTAATAATATGCTGACCTGGACATCAATATCCTTTTTATTTAATTGACAGGCCTTGAAATACAGCAAAAGAGACTTTTTCCATTTTATCCACTGGTTACTCAAATTACCAGTCGTTACATTTGACAGATCCTTTTCAAAAGCAAATGGCAATGGCGGTTGCAACATAGATTCCATTTTACTCACTCAATATATTTTTTATGCGTTTTTTATAAAAACCATACCTTTTCGAACATTCTCTCAATTTATGAATCAACTATCTTCATCCTTTATGTAATTTACCGACTGCGCCATGTAAAAGTATAATATTATAATATAAATAAAACAACTTAATTGAGTGACATTTCAAGACTCGTTTATTCTTCTTAATATTTGACAACTACTTGGTCATAGATAAAATAATAAGTACCCAATCAACCTACAAGAGGGGTGTCACCTTGAGTTGTTCATATTTATTTTAATGTATAATTGTTTTATGTTAAATCGATTTTATTGTTAGCTTCTGTTAAAGGTATGGCATATTCTTTGGACGCTCCTTATTATTTGTGTTTTGTCACTTTGTTAGAAGCAGTCACGACGCGGCGACTGCACGACATACTTACTTACTAACTGTTAATTTTGTTTTATACAATTATATAATTTTGTTATAGGTATACTTATGTATACTATAATAGTGTAAAATATGAAGTATATATA
Source organism: Nycteola revayana (assembly GCA_947037095.2). Lineage (NCBI taxonomy): Eukaryota > Metazoa > Arthropoda > Insecta > Lepidoptera > Nolidae > Nycteola > Nycteola revayana. Next base: position 499,925 of record OX344855.2, read on the forward strand.
AGTAGGTATATGTGTGTGTATGTGATTGTTTAGGAAAATTGTATTGATTTTGAAGACTTCTAAGTAAGTTAAAGCTAACCACCTTGATTTTTTAATGATTGCCAATCATTAGTAGCACGATTTTCCATCAGTGTTAATATCGAAAGGTAACTATAACATTTTAAAATAGAAATATGGGATTTTGCTAATAAAGTTACCCTCATTATGTCGGCAAAGTCATACCCCCTTAATCTCACCGCCAGCGACCGCCCTGAGCCGAAGTCCAAGCCTCACAGGGGGCGCCATCATGCGCAGGTTGGTTAGTTTGTAGTTAAAACCATTACCACCAAGCTGGAGCTTTGCTTGCCTTTATGCCCGGTAAAGTAGCCAAAGCCCCGTCAATAACTACGGATGTCCGTCCGAAAAGAAAGCAGAGACGGAGACCGAAAAGTGATACCCCTATTCTCCTGCCGTAATAGGGATGACGACTAAAACAATCGATTGGGGACACAACAGTTATATTACCAAAAAATATTGGACACGTATTTTTTTTTTCTGTATACAAATTTGTGCTGCTTATTCAGCTTTATAAATTCAGATACCACTTCAGATACCATGAATTTAAGATACCTACTAATTCATCATCCATGAAACATGAAGATAACCTTCTTGATCCTCCTATGGAATTGCAAAGATTTCTTTAAGTTTTTTTCCTCCGGAGGGAAATACATACCTACATACATAAGCTTACGCCTGTTTCCCAGCGGGGTAGGCAGAGACAATGGACCTCCACTTGCTACAATCCCTACACACGTCTTTCGCTTCATTCACTCTCATAAGATTCTTCATACAAGCACGTCGGTTTAGGGTAAATCTTATTGCGAGGATGTCTCCGATTTGGAAATGTAGGTATGAAGTAGCCTGCGGCCATGAATTCGGCCAATGAAACTCTTAGCGGCGCCGCTTCCGCCCCGCAATACGCAGAGTTCGTGACTTTCGCCCCACGCATGCAGCACGCTGTTCTATTCCCACAGTATTTTCAAAATCCTCATGGTAATCTAAAACCAGTAATGTAATACCGGATACTGCAAATGCATTCATCAGATGTAAAGTTTTCTTACTACATAAATATTTTATGGGGCAATAATTTTTTAGAAGTCTTATTAATAAAAGTTTTTATTTTCCAGCTGTCTGGAGACGATGTACTGGAACTGCTGTGAGGAGAGGTTCTGCTTTGATAAGAAGATAGCCACCTACAAGTAAGTAAATATAAAAATTAACAATTAAACTGTTCATAATTTATAAGACAATTAGAAAATAGAAACTAAATGATTTAAGAGAGAATTTTGTCATAACCATAATCTCATTAGAGTTTTGTTGCAATGGACAAAATTGGCATAAAACTTATAACACCCAACGACTTCACTTTTAGTTATTAATACTAAACCATTGTTCTCGCTTTTCAGACTTGATGAGGATGTATACGTCAATGGCTACACCAACACTGGAGCCAGTTTGGAGAGTGTGGTGACCGAGCAACCTGTCAATAACAACCACCTCCCTCCGAGGGATGCCTTCGGGAGAGAGATTACTGAGATACCGCTGCACGCTGACAAACTTTATGAGGTGAGTCTTTATAACTATGCTGCCCATTTGAGTATGTTTCGCCGGACCGTCTCATATTGGTCGTGTTAAAACCGGCAGTAGAATAACCCACTGAGTTTGTTTTGCCGGATCTTCTCAGTTGGGGCGTATTGAAATCCGGTGGTAGCATTAAAGCGCGTCCGTCGTTATATACTCATGGTCCACCTAAATAATGACAATTGTTCTAACCTACAGACTGAACAAGCTATTTGACACAATATAGGTAAATAATAAACTAAGACGTTAAGACTAAGATATTATTAAAATAATAACTTAAATACTTGTTTAATTTGAAAATTTATAAAATATGATAATTAGGTATAGATAATAGTACTCAATACTAAATTATTGTTTTGACTATTTGCAAGTGCCTGTTACGGTTTACGTAATAAAAATGTTTTTTTTTTTTTTTTTTTTTTTTAATATTATTAAACGGATTTGGCTGAAATCACACAAAGATGATGATGATGATCCTACATTTGGCGTACGCGTTACTCGAACGTCGTCTGTCACGCAAGGGTAGTGGGTGACAGGCTCGCATGCTCGGTGCGTGCGTCGTTAACACACATATACTCAAGAAAGACCGTATGCCCAATTTGGTGACAAAAAATTGCTATGTTATTTGTTAAGTGTGGGTAAAAGACAGCAGCAATAATGATTCAGTTGAGATTGTAGAGTTATAATGGTTAAATTAACTTATTTTTTTTTTCATTTCAGGTGTTCGCTAAATCTTTAGTATTTAGGGATGATCACGAACTCAAGGCAAAGGGTAGCACTGACTCCCTCGATGAAATAGAAACCAAATCTGAACCAGACTACTTATCTGATAGACCTAACAGAACTAAAGTTTATTTCGAAGATGAAGTCAATTCTCCTGTTACTGACTTCGAAATCATGTTCAAAGATGAGCTGATAGCTAACCACGATATGTTCAAAATTGACGAAGAAGAAGAAAGCGACCGACTGAGCCAAGATACTGAAGAAGGCCTGACTATGAATGTAGCCGTTAAAAAACAAGATGTTGTTAAACCTAGCACAATCACGATTAAAGACGAAACTAAAATGACAACAATAAACCCCATCTACCAGTACGATCCCATTTCAATGGTAGCTTTGCCATCAACTCTATCGTTACCTAGAGTTGAAAGTGTAAAAGGAATTTTAAGACAAAAAGGAGATCTACCACGAAGCAACAGCTCCAGAACATTAGAAAGAGTTGATAGTAGCAGCAGATTATCTAGACCTGTACTGAATAGAGTCGAAAGTTTAAAGAGTATCGATCCTGGCAAGTTAAATAAAGTACTATCAAGAGTACCACATAGAAGCGCATCATTCTTAAATATTCCTGAACACTTGGCTCCTGAAAAACCTCCTCTAGTTAAAAGTAAATCTATGGTGGGCATGATAGCGTCTGAAGAATTGAAATTAAGTCAGCTACCCGATACTCCAATCATAAAAAGTAATAACCTGCCTAGATTCTTCGCTGAAGGTCCACCTTTACCCAGGTACAGAGGAGAAACGAGCCTGCAAAGTATAAAACAAAAATCTGCTCTAATGTACCAAGAAGATTACAGTATGCCAAGATATTATGGAACTACCACCAAGGCAGTTGAACCTGTACCAGTTCACGAGAGTAAATCTATGCCTGATCTCAGAAATCCTATATCCTCAGGCAGGGTCAGCAAACGGCTTGTGAAATTGAGAAGTAGGCTAAAGCCACTGGTTATCAAGAAAAATCCGAATTAAAAATTATGAGTAAATTTAATTATAATGCCTTTGTAAGATTTAAATTAGGTTACTTTTAAGTTTAATTTATATATGAGCTAGTATTTTAGTGTGCTACAAATAGGACCTTCTTTGAACAAAGTATTGTATCGTATCTATAAGAGTGACTATATAATAAAGGTGTAACTGTAGATTCATAAGGCTTATGTTTAACTTACCATCAGATATAGTAAAAATGATCACCAAAATTAAACCCGCATTTTAATGTAAAATTGTAACCAAAGTTTTAACATTTCGCTATCGTATTTAAGCAAAATGACTCCAAATAAATCATTGTTAACCCAAAAGTAGTAAATGATCACCAAAAGTACCTAAATGTTTTACTAATTTACTATTCGGTTCTGGCACTCGCCGACCGCTGCCGCGGCACCGCTCGCTTCGCTCGCTCGGCTCGTGCGTTGTATGGCCGCAGCTCTAACCTAACCTAACCGATTGTCATTTTTCATTGATTTTATTAAGGTAGAAATAGCGCAATAATTTGCTCGCTAAGATTTGGTGATCATTAACTACATTTGGTGTTCGAATACAATTTGAAGTGCAGTCGTGACTAAAATAGCTAGTACTATTATAATTTTAGACTTTATTTTTCTGGTGTCAAGTATATATTTTTGGTGGTCATTATATTTTATCCCGATTCATAATGTGGTCGTTAGTTACATAGCCGTTATATTTATTCTTCTTCTTCTTAATCGGGTCACTCTTGACAGAGCGGTCGTGGTCATCATTGTAGGTCACTCCTTGTGACACATTTGACGGCTCGCTTCCATTCCGTCTAGCGCACTCGTGCAAGTGGACATCCATTGCCGCTTTTATTTGATCCGTCCACCTCATTGGAGACCTTCCTCGCATTCGCATTATCATTTATTACTGTTAAATTAATAAAATCATAATCAAACGGCTTTACAATATCATGGACTGTGAGTGAAATAAAAAGAACAGTAGTTATATTATTAAATCGTATAAAATTAATGTGCATACCATGAAGGAACGAGATTATTAAAAGACGGATATGTCTGGATACTTAACTCACCACAATATTGATTTCGTGGTTTTCGTTTTATTTCACTTTTATTTGTTACTTGTATTATCAATGATATGGCCATACATCAGATTGAGATAAAATGTAAGACTTTACCGATCAAATTCATTCGTAATCTTTTGTTAACATTTTTTTATCATTTATGTCTACCTACAATCGCTTCTTTGCTTGTTTGTTTTACTTTGTTATATATTTATTTAGGTATTTCTTATGACTCTATGAAATAATTTTTAATCTCTTAAGTCGCGTCAGTGTTTTTACAAACATTTTCGAAGTGGCTTTAATGTAATTTATTGTATGTAAAACACTTACTTTATTTACATTTGACTTAATTTATTAATCGTCAACCTATTCAGTATTTGATATTTCCTATGTCATTGTTTTTTTGTGAATCATCATGTTTACATAATTAAATTTGTTTTTTGGTCATTACTTTACTAAATGAAGTGTAGCCATTTGAAATACTTAATTAAATACTACGCTTCGAACTAACCTTTTATAACTCTTAAGTTTATATTATTATAATTGTCTAATTCATCAACATTCCTCAGTCTATCTCAGTCTACTGCTTGGCATAGGCCTCCGCCAATACACGCCACGACACTCAATCATGCGCCTTCAGCTTCCAATCTACTACATCATTATTGAAGTGTTAATTGTAGCACTTGCGATATCTTTAATCAATTAGTGTACTTTAATCATTTTAATAGTTAATTAAACGTAAATGAGCCTTCACTAATAAAACCGTACTTATTTTCGTGTTGTGATGGAATATTGCAAACGGTTCTGCTCAGAATCATTTGTGATTTTAAATATTAGATTTAGTATTATATAAAATCCTACCTATAAATTTAAGTACTTATCTACTAGAATGTTAGTGTCTAGTCATTGCATCACAAAAAGTTGAAAATCTTAAACAAATTTAGATATGAGTCAACCAAATTCATCGGAGATCATCATAGGTAGAAGTTGTTTATTTTTTTTAAATGACAATGACATTTTTACGTTATTTTTAAATTCCAGGATCTTAACGTCATTAATTTTATTCCAGGATTAAAGAGGAGGATTTATCCCACCTCAAAGTTTGTACAAATAAACTCTACTAATTTCAATCTCTGATAATCGTAATGGTTCATGTTAATACAAGTTTTATATATTGGCATAATTTAATACGAGTACTAAAACGAAAAAAGCCGAGGTAGTCCGCTTAGCGTACCGTTGCGAATCGCACCTGGGTGAATCGCACCTGCCCATATCCCCGAATAGCACCTATCAAAAATATTGATTTTTGATAGGTGCGATTCGCGGACTTGAATTTATTTTAAAAATGTTGACCACGAAGCGCACCATCAGCTCATCAGATCATCACTCATCAGCCTAATGCTAGAACATTTTTGTTGTTCAGGAAAATTAAATATATCGATAAAATCACTCCAAAGCTTATTATTAACTCAATCTAAAAAAAATAGGTATAAGGTATAATAAATTTTCATATTAAAAAGTATTTTAGGGGGTTTAAAACTTCTTTAATTATTTATATAGTTGTATAATGACGACAGATTATTACATTTTAATTTGTGACATTTATCTTATTTTCAAATGTATTTTTTAAAAGTCAAAGTCAATATTATTACAAGTAAAATATGTAAAACCTGAGTTTAATATTATACTTAATTTAAGACACAATTTTACACACCTTTGGTACCTGTTACCTGCCAAAGCAACCGCGACCGAAGTTTCATAGACGGGGATCGTTCTTGCTTCAACATAGGACATACATTGAGAAACAATATTTTTAAAATAAATTCAATTCCGCGAATCGCACCTATCAAAAATATTGAAAGGTGTTATTCGAGCATATGGGCAGTTTCGATTCGTAACGGTGCGCTAAGCGGACTACCTCAAAAGCCGAGCCTAAAAGAAATAAGCGTATTATAAATTTTATACGGCCTTTCCGGTCATTCCACGGTCACTCCACAAATTTCTTATTTTTAGCTAATTTTAATCTGGAATACCTATTTATTTTTATTCTAAAATTCTTCAGTACTTAATTTTTGAACAATACAGATCTGCGTTATTTTCATGTAAACTTTAATGAATGTGTTAAATGTAAATAATTTAATAATCAATGTAGATTACAATTGTTGATAGTAAAGAATGTTTAAACGTTAATTTTGTTTCATTCTTCATTTAGTGCGTTAAGTTATAAAGTGCACCAGTAAATTACATTTGCAATCCAGAGACAGTCTATATATAATAAATAAAAGATCTAGATACAAGAACCAATCAATGGATTGCAAATTTACCGACACCAACCACAGGTCCTCTGAAAAATTCCTGTAAAAGGAAGTGTTAGGTACATATAAAGGGATTTGCCTTAAAGTTGTACAGCGATGAAAACTGTATCAATAAACGCAATTTGTAGATACATCTTCATCTTTCATGTCGCTGATTCAACTTATTAGTTTTTGTAGATACTATAAATCATATACAGATAACAAAAGTTTTAAAAATTACAGTGTTCTAACATTCATTACATTTTTTTAAGACAATCTTAGTGATATTTGTCCCTGTGTTGGCTCTACTAATACTCAACTGACGGACACAGACCACACCCAGACTCAGAACAACTATCTGTGGTTACCACAAATAGTTGTCCCGGGTGGGAATCAAACCCAGAACACTAGGATTCAGAAGCTACTGCCGTAACCACTGAGCCACAGGTGGAGTTGGGTTGCTTGAATAGGAATGAAACTCCTTATAAACCTATCGGAAGGTGATTTTGCTCGTGCAACTGTCTCTCTCCTCTCGGACTCCGGATCTACTATGCCTTTGGAAAGTTCTTTATAAACTAAGAGTCGGGATGAGACCCTCTCAAAAAATCCCTCCCCCTTATCACAAATCAAACAACCATCTATAAAAGCGCACAAATTTTATTATATAGTATCACTATTTCATACAATTTTCGACTGTGTATATATTAGGTAAACTTCAACAGTAGATTTATCAGAAATTACACTACTATGTTAGATTCGCGCCTATGGCCATTTCATTATAAATTTGACTTTTTTTATTTACACCAGTGTGATTCGGTTTGGTGACATGGCATGAAATTATATACACTGGCGATATTTCACTAAAGCTAAATTTATAGTTTCAATGGACAATATTTAATACTAGAAATATACTAATTTATAACAATTACACTATTATTATTTAAAAATATTTTAACAAGGCTTTAGTTCTGGAAAAGGATGTGATAACTACGTAATATTAATATTTTACAATTAATCTAAATTATGAAGATGACAAAATACTACGTTATTTTAAAGGAAATATATAATTTATTAGGAAATAGATCAAACCATAGTGTATAGGTTAAAGGCGTTAATTGTTTTGCGACGTTATTCGGGTGTAGCTATTTAATTGAATAGCGTAGGTAAGCAGGAGTCGAGTTTTTGTTGTTATGTAATATAGAAGACACAGGTAAAAAGTAGGGCAGTTTATATTAGGTATAGCTAAAATAATCAAAAATTCATATAAAACGTAGATAATCTGTCTACGATTCTTAATTTGTTTTAAATTAAAATTAAATTAATACTTAATAAATTTCTGATTTTTTTGATTAGTAAAACAAAATTGCTGTTGTGATTATTTTCGTTAAATTTTTAAATCAAATTAAAAATATCAATTCTAATTTTTGCATCAGTGTAATTAGTAAAATGTTTTGGATATTTATTTTAAATGTCATCTAAAATATACCTAATGAATTAAATAGGTAACATGACTTCTTGGGATATATTGACTTTTATAATTGTTTAAGCACCGTGTTCCATCAATTTATCCTTGATTTTAGAATCATGTATTCATGTTTTTGTTAATTTTGATTTACTTCATTACTTAAACGACACTCCGTAAGAAAAAAATACAAAATCATACTATGTGATGGAAATAAGTACATAAAATTGATGATTTTTATTTGTGTGTCATTTTATTGAAATAGGAATCTATTGCAAAGTTATAAATGTTCTACTGGGAAAATTTGAATTCCTAGCCGAACCTATGGTAACTACAAAATCTATAAAAATCTCAAACAGTATTTGATCTAAGGGTGCGCGTCTACAAGTTATGAAAGCCCGGTTGTGAGGACAGATACGGGGTGTTTCATAAAACTGAGGTCATATTTTTGTGTTGGTGTTAACAATAATAATCTTTCGGGGAAATGAAAAGGCGTAAGTTGAAGCCAAAATCACGTCACTTTTATTTTTATTTTATTATACATACAAAATTTGACATGAGTTTGTATGTAAGGTCAAATTTTATGCTGCTGTGTTACTTTGGTAAAGTTGTAAAATATCTTAAGTAGAAGGCAATCCTTTAACACGACTCCAATTTTTATGTAACACCCACCACAAGGATGCATATTATCACATCATAAGAATGCACAATTCCACTTATTAGTAGAGATTCTCTAAAATCTAAGAGATAGTAAGAAGGGCAAAGATAATACTTTTTTACACTTTACAATTATTTAGAATTATGCTACGCAATCCATACATTATTCGAAATGCTTAAATTATTAATTTAAATTTCATATTTATAATCGCAAGCTTGCGTATTTTTTATTTTAATTTTATTGTTAGCAAGGTCAAAGGTCAAACTATGACATTAGGTAACGAGGTGTTATTAGGATTTGCTTGATGCGATAAATTAAATATATAATTAATTTCAATTAATTACAATACGATTGTCTTATTACATTAATATAAAACGTGGCACATTTGTAGTATAATTAAATGTGAATTTAAAACTATTTTTGCAATGTGAAAATACAATAAAATCTGTTGTATAACAAAAACTACTTGAAAATATCGGTTTTTATATAAATCTTTGGAAAAAGTAACAAAATTAAATACTCATTATAAATGCATCGAATAACAACAATATTGTATTTTATTAAATCGAGAACAAACCACTGATTGAATACAATATAGTCACAAATTAAAAAAAAAACATTTGAAAAAAAAATGTAAATAAATATAACTCAAAACAGTTTATTTTTTAACTCATGCCTATTTTGTATTCAAGATCTATTTTTTAAATTAAAATAGTTGGGTTGTATAATTTTAATAAAAATAAAACTGTACTTACATCACATGAAATGTTTTAATAAAACTTTTTACAATTTATATCCTACAGCTTAGAGTAAGTTATTAAAAATCGTTATCAATGTACTATTTAGTAAAACGATACTAGCTCCTAGCAATTATTGGTGAAGCCTATTTAAAAAGGCAACTTACACAACATACGGATACGACTAGATAATTATTATTATTGTATTACATTCCTCTAATAACCAATTGAATGACCAATTTCAAAAAGGGCATAACTCCAATATGCGAACCATATGACATGTGCCCTTTACGAAAATGAATATTCAATTGATATCGGTGAAATCTCAAAATGAATAAGTATTGAATTAATTAAGTGGCACTTACGACGTTATTCCCCTAAAATGGTAGGTGGCATAATTATATTTTATATCTATGATATAAACTGCTAAAGTATAATATAAAAATTGACAAAATACACTAAAACATAGAATTGTACTAAATATGCATCATAAATACTTTAAGAGATTAAGAATTTTATTTTAGCGATTTTGCAGTAATTACACATTTTAGGTTGATATTATCATCTTAAAATAAGTAAATACGAGTACAAAATAGAAAAATTAACTACATACATAATAATAATAGTAACTTTCTGATAAAATAGGATAGATAATGCATAAATATTGCTAAACCGCTAAAATACTAACTCAACTTCAGCTAAAACCAAGGGTCATATCGGCCTTATTATTATTTGTCTAAAACAAATCATAATTTAACAACTAATATAAATCTCTTTTTATCTCAACTTTTAGTTAAATAAAAGAAGCAAATAAGTGTATCTTAGAGTGTTGACATACTTCTTTATTATCAAGCAAATTTGATAGATTGATTGATCGATATATATCCCTCCAAAACCAGATAGGTTTTATTAACCAATTGATAGATCGGCAATATAAGTCATAGGTCTATGTTGATCGATCTATCATATTTTTCGTCTATGTTGTCTAATCCATTCTACCATCAATCGTAAATCAATTGTTAGTCGTTCGGTGTGGTAGAAACTGTCGATCGATATCAAGTAATCTGTTCTATCACCGATTGACAATCGACCGAACGTTCTGGCAACTCTCAAAAACCACTTTGCTTTATAATAATGAGAAATGATACGAACTAAGTAAGTAACAAGTAATACTAGAGTTCACAGTGATCTAGTTCTAGGATTTTTGTAATATAACGTGTGTACCTACTATTTTTATTTATTTGTCTAAAGTGTTGGTTAATATTATTTTATTATATTATATTACCATGAAAAGGGAGATAAATAAATTAGATTTTTATTAAAGTTTTATTTAAACTTGTATTCTACACTGAACTAAACATAATTTAATTTAAAAACATTTAAGATTTTTTTTTTATAATTGAACTAGCGTTATTATTATCGAGACAAATCCCGTTTATTATGACAATCTTTTATCACATAGTTACGAAGCAAACACTAAAAATAATAATAGTATTTACAAATTATTATTAATTCTAATAAAATGATTAAAATGCAAAATAATAATAATATTTACAAATTATTATTAATTCTAATAAGATGATTCATTTAGTGGAGCTACTAACAAAATTATAGCAATAATATTTATTTTTTAAATAAATTTAAACGGCATTAGGAAATTTGTTATAGACTAAGTTTGCTTCAAACATTTAAAATTAGACATCTTTATTATTATCTTAAAAGCAAATAAAATAAAAATAAAAACTTGATTGATAGTTTATTTATTTACACCACGTTTTTATTATTATTTTTTATGTCGTTGGTTTGTTTTCTCATCAAGTTTATCTAAAGTAATCAGATATAATCTTAAACATTTATTTCCCAATTAATTTATAGATGGTGTTGACAAAATTATGAAATGTGTTAATTTTATTGTCTAGTCACTTCTCCGAATGTGTAACTAATAGACTACTAGGTTATATTTGGCCTAGATTTATTTCTATTTCATACTTTATTAGAACAAAAGTTGTATAAAATACTTTTATTGAAATATATTACATCTGTAAATATATTAAAACAAAAGTAGTTTATTATTATTTTTTGATCTAAAAAAGTATTTTTTTATTATTATTATATCTTATAATTTTATTATTTACTCTAGTTTTGGTGTCACAATAATTACTATTTCTAAATACTATTGTTAATAGTTTGGTGTCATAGTTAAAGGTATCTGGTTTAATTTGAACAAATTAGTACTTATTTCATATGTTAATGCATAATTATCACTAAAATTATATCTGCTAACAAAATATTCTTCTGAAACTATAGGAATACTCTTTCTGGTAACTGCAAAACATTTTTTAGTGACACAGCACTTTCATTCATTTATAAACTTAAAATGAAATCACTTAGACATTGCTTTTAAAAAACTTACAGATAACTTCACAATTCCATGAATAAGTAACAACTCAAATATCAAAACATTAATACAAAATTTCTGAAACTACACTTTTTCGTTACTGAATCGTGAATAAACTTAGGACGAATATTCTATTACTCAAATTAGTAGATATATTCTGAGAACCATCACATACAAGTACATTGCCTTAACACCAAATCATGATAATCCTGCGACAAATCACTACTTATTCGCGATAATTACGACACAATTAAAAAAGAGTAAACGAAAACTTGTTTAATGCTTGAAATGTTAAGAGCCGTTGTCGCAAAATTAATCATTTCAAATTGAATCGTTCTTCTTGCCAAACAATGAATGTTGCATCTTCTCATTGCTAAGTGACACCAAAACGCACTCGGCGACATAATTACCGAACCGTCTTGAACCTCTTGACCTTGATGTTGACCTTGTTGGCGCACAGCTTGAGCGCGGCGGCGGCGGCCAGCAGCTCGGCGCCGGACACGTCGCGCGCGTCCACCGCCGCCAGCACGTCGCCGCGCTGCAGCCGCCCGTCCAGCTCCGCCGGGGACCCGGGCAGCTGCGGGGGAGGAGCACATTTCAAAACTGACGAAGTATTTCAACATCTGGCAGTTTCCATAACATGGCAGCTAGGTAGCCAAAACTATGTGTACATACAACGAAGGTTGTCGAGAGGTGAGTCTGCGGGGAGCAAGATTCTTGTACAGTCGAGTGCCCCCGGCGTTACACTTCCAACCTGGAGCATATTTCCCTCCGGCCAGTTAAGACAAGCTCAGAGACAGGGGGTGTGTTACTGTGTGTATGTGTGTGTAGAGTGCATGTCTGAATGTGTCCCCGTGAGATAGGGTCACCACGAGCTGCCCTGCGGTGACTATTGCACATGGGCGTCACAAACCGACGCGACGCTGTTAATTATTATTATTAACTGTATGTACTCACCAGTTCCCCTATATAGACCCCGGGGGCTTCCACGGGCGCTACACACGTGATGCCGAGCGGTTTACTTCCCTTGCGAGACAGGTCCACGTCCACGTCAATGAACTTCAGCGGCTCCGGTCGGTGGACTGTTAGTTTTAACTGGGGAACAAGTGAAAATCAATGTGAGTAAGTATGAAGGAAGGTAGGAAAAGAACAGCCCGTTTAAGTCCATTGCTGAATATGGGCCTTCTTATTACAGAGCTTGGCAAGCTAGGATCGTGAAGGCATAATCACTACTATTGGCAGGTAGATTCGTGATCGCGGTAAGATGTTGATCTTGAGCTGATAGATGCTGCTGCCCAACCATCAGCCGTATGTCCCTTAGTCGCCTTTTACGACACCCATGGGAGGACATGGGGTGGTTTATTCTAAGCCGGAAACCACACGCTATGTATATTATGGTTAAATGTCTTGCGTCACCTTTATCTGCATAATTTTATATTTTTGTTTGTAGTCGTTACTGAGTCATGCATGATACCAGCCTTCCAAAATACTTATTTTAAGTTACCAATATTAGAAGAATGGGTGATGGGCCACATTGGTCTTTCAAATTAGGTTTTAAGCACGGAAATGGTGAGTGAAAACACGGAATTCAGGAAAAGGATGTTATTTCAAGTATTTATTTATTTAAAAGTTCTGCAAAAGTTGCAGAAGTATTTTCTACCAGTCATGCAAAGAAAGGTAGGTACACTTATGTTGATGAGTCGTAGAAATATCTAATAAATCTTAATATTCTTTCACTCACCTTGGCAGTTTTCTGCTTTATAGTAAGACACACTCTCTCGTACGCCATTTCTTTGGTGATTGGAACTCCGTTGCACTCCAGTATCTGGTCTCCAACCTTGAGGCGACCGTCTTTCGCGATAGCACCGTTCTTGTAGATGTCTAGGATTACAGCTGCGGCTCCCTGGAAAAAAGAATATAACATTTATTTCGTAGATCTTCATTTTCTCTGAACAATACCATCTCTTCCGCCGAAAAATAGGCACATTTTCTTTGCCGGGCAAGGTGACATATGGAAAGTTTTTACTATGCAAAATTTGTATTTGTTCGAATTGGCAGCGGACTTGTATTGCAGGATATAGGTTAGTAAATATTTTAAACCACTGATCTTGGTTCGCAAAATTGGCATTTCTTTACTGCTAAGTTACATATTATTCATATTTTTTATTAAAATTTCATTATGTTTTAAAATAAACGTGTTTTTAGTATGGACATCATCTGCATGATCATCATCTAAATTTATTAATATTATAGGTATTAGCTGTCGCTTCTCCAAAAAATTGCTTTCTGTGTACTTAAGATATCTGGGCTCAGTAGTTTCTATCAACAAAGTTTTCGGTGAAACGTGATGTCTAGGAATAGAGATTTCGATTAACTTTGATTGATTATCGGACAAGAGTGTTTCTGTCTTACGCTCCACGCTCGAAACAGCAAATTGACATGTTCAGAGATCAGAGGTCGTCGAGTCATGTCGTTTACATGACTGTGGAGCGATTGTTTACCTATTGAAACCTTGGTTGCCGAATAATTATGTTTGGGCCCAAAAAATATTTAACACTTTAGCCTAATTTGCCAGGATTAACAGGCATATCCCAGAAGATGCAAGGTACTTCGGTGCCCCAACCAAATCGGGAGATTCCAGGGAACATCCGGGTGGTTTAAGTAAATAGACACTCTCCTCATGGTATGCTAGACCTACATGTCCTCCTGCAAACACTGAGACGTTTTACTTTCCACGGCAGTAGAGGCGGGAGAGGTAACCAGTAACAAAAAAAAATAGAGTAAACACGCATGACAGAAATGTTTGATTTTAAATTACTATATTTTCGTCAGCACGAAGATCTAACCTCTGACCTTCTAGATTTGCTCTCGTATGCAAGAACAACGCTTGAGACCATGAGTTCACTTGGGAATGTCAGGTGTTACACGAGTCTACGAGATACTTATTCAAGTCAATTCTTAAAGCTAAGTATTATTCTTGTATACCCCTGTTACACTGTTAGGGTAGGATTGTATATTTAACTTCATCATCAGCTAATATAACGTCCACTGCTGAACATGAGCCTCCTCCCAAAGTGCCATAGACACTATGCTTGACAGGCGTGTACTCGCAGTATTATGTTGTAATATTAAAGGAAAAGCTGCTGCATGTTCCCTGGTATACGTTTGTTACAGATGATGTTATAACAATCAGGACCGAGGACTTAACGTGCTTTCCGAGGCACGAAGGATAGTCCTTCAATCCAACACACCCGGAAGGAAGTCTTAGCATACACACAAACATTTCTTGTTCGGCGTTGAACCGAAGCTTGAAACGGCACTTATACCGCTACGCCAAGGAGGTTGTGTGTTTCATCATCATCATCATCAGCCCGTATAACGTCCACTGCTGAACGTGGGCCTCCTCCTGAGGGAGGGTATTTGCCATAGTCATCTTGGCAGGCGGGTTGGTGACCGCAGTATAATGTTGTACCACAAAAGGAAACGCTGCTGACCGTTCCTTGATATACGAGTGATTATTCTAGATGTTATAACGATCGGAACCAACCGCTTAACGTGCTTTCCGAGGCACTGAGGGTAGTCCGTCAACCATCCAGACCCGGAAAGAAATCTTATAATAATAATTCATACAAAGATTTCTTTTCCGGCGTGGGGATCGAACCCACGACCTCCAAGATTTAAAGCGAGCTAAATACCGCTACGCTACATAGGTGGTCACAACCGACAACTTCCGTTAACTTACATTAATTAAAGTATCACTGCCTCCCAAGAGTACCACTCCAAGCACTTCGTTGGCTGAGTTTATCTCTATGACCGTGTCCTGGTTGGGTACGATGGGCGCAGTCGACGGGTCTGCTGGAGGCTCCACTGGAAAATAAATGTAATTGACGTTACTTTACTATTTTAATTGATATAATATAATATTACTGGTAGAAGCCCATTGACATTTGACCGTTATTAAATAGTAGATTGTTTATCTAGGGAGCAAACAACCATTTTAAAGGCGAGAGTGTTTTTTTTAATCCAGAGCGGAGCGAAGGATTCTAGTGTAGAATCCCGAGCGGAGCGAGGGATTCTTAAGTAGAATCCTGAGCGCAGCGAGGGATTAAAAGTATGTCACTCGAGCTTAAAATAGTGTTGCTCCCGAGGTGGACACTCTACTTTTTATCACCCTCTATGAGAAAATAAGTAAGTGCAACTTATGAACAAGAATTTATTTACGTACAATGAAGAACCATAAGAGATAATAATACTTTCACTTGAGGAGACGCACTCATTTTTTATAATTCTAAAATCTGAATATGAACCAACTACGAACGAAAGCAGAATGCATTTAATTTCGCGCGTTGTTTATTTTTCATCACCTTTTTTTAAATTTGGCGCGCTCGCAGTTTTTCAGCCAGTCACATATTCAATACATTGTTCCCGCATGGTTTGTGATTCACCTCTTTGCTGATAGAAACATTATTAACAATATCCACATTCCAAATTCAAATCAATGTTGGTCCCTAAGGGATTAATGAGCTATTTTGGTCCCTGTTTACGAGGAATAAACTAGCTCTTTTTGAATAGATGTGATAAAAAATATATTAGCAGTTTGCACACCTTCTTGTGCGGCTTTTGTAAAGCTTTTTACTATTTACGCAAACGAGCGAACGCCGAGCGTTCGATGGTGAGTTCAAAAAAACATGACTACAAAAAAAATCTCGTCGTAACTTATAATACTGAGACACAAATGCTTTATAATAGGGAGTCCGGCTTAAACTAACTGGACTATCCGGCCATTAGGTTAAGCGACCTGTCAGTCCTATACGTAAGGAAAGTTCGCAATGTGTGTGTACCCACCTTTGACCGGCGAGGGCGCGGGGCGCGGCGTGGCGGGGCGGCTTGCGCCCTCCGCGCCCTTCGCGCCGCCTGCTGCTGGGAACAACGAAAGTATTCATTTATATAAGGTGCGTCCAAACTATATGCCTTTCCTTTAACCGTAATAAAATACTATTTTTTTTTTGAAAAAATACCATTCCTAACAATTAAATGATGATAAAAAACAAAATACAAGTGATAGAAACAAAAGAGATAGTTTTCTTCTCGACAACCTCCTTCACTTAGTAGGCAGAAAGCACAGTTAGTATTGGGGGGCGACTTTATTCAAGTAGGGGTCACCACTGGTTAAATTCGGCCATCATTAAAAATATATAAGCATTATGCACTCCTTCTTTACACAAACTATAATGTACGAAAACAAGGCGGCCAATTCCTGTAGTATAAAGATGTGCTTAAGCGACACATGAAAATATGTGATATAGATCCGTCACAGTGGGAAACAATGGCGGCGAACCGTCTACAGTGGAGGCACACCACACGCACCAAAGTGCCTGAGTTTGAGAGGCTACGTGAGGAAGAGCTTGATGCTAAACAAGACGAGCTCAAGGCCCGATTACCCGTGGCCATATTTTATAATTATGTCGGAGGGGTACTGACTTGCAAAGACGTGCAAAGATAAGTTACGTCAGACCCTTGAAAGCACCCCAACGTTGCTTTCGGCAGTAGTTAGTCGCTATGGCGAAATACGGTCAGGATATATTAAATTTAATGTACGAAATTTCAAACTCCTCTGACCGCGCAATTTTCGTTCAAAGGTGTACAAAGTTTCTGCTTCACGTATTAATATATAGATATATCTCATATCTGTACATGTATTTTAATGGTGTCACAAGGTAGGTAGATAGAGAAAGACTCGTAGTCCTGGCAAGGCGAGGCTCGCGACGCGTTCTATGCTTCTGACCTAATCCCAGCCCGCGCTGGTTGATTCTAATTATATTTATAATACGCGACTATCACATGCCACATTGGTAGATTTTAATTCTATTTAATAACATGACTGTTGAAATGTATACTAATTAATTAGTCAAGTTTTTTTTGTATATTTTTATTATTGTATTTGACTTATAATAAGTACGATCGATTCGTCTACATTATCAATAAACGTTTTCACTTCATTTCAATTTTATTTTATATTTTTTGTATCAAAAATAAAGTTGTGTAATTCACAAAAAGCTATAACGTTACGCTATTTAAGTTTCAGTATATTAATTAATGTTATTAAAGAATCAGGGGGTCTACTCTCTAAGTCCGTCAACGAAAGTACGGGCCCGTCCGAAAGTAGCTCGAAACTTAGAATAGTTTCGAACGGAATCATAGACAATTTTCGTGAACGAGAACGATAACAACTTTGCTGTCGCGAAAACTGACATAACGTTCCGTCAAAACAAGTGTCAAATTCAATTTTTCGGACGGGCGAAAAAACATCAGGTGTAGGATGAACTGTCATATCATTTGGTCATTCATTCTTAGTTCGGACCCCGAACGAAACATATGTACGTAGGTGATCCGTAGTAGGAAACGTTCCGTAATTACGGCCGTAACTACGATTTCGTGCTTAGAGAGTAGACCCCCAGGTGTTACTTTGCGGAAATCCATATTAATCTAAATTAAAAGACTAAAATATCTAGTGTCAACTCCGCAAAAAAGGTGTCAATTTTGCAACTGCACCGCCACTCCCGCCCTAAAAATTATTTATTTATTTATTTATTGAGGCACATCAACAACATAAACACATAGGTACATTGATAAATAGGTATTACATATACAAAAAAATATGGTGTTCACATCTATTACATCTAAATTATGCACAACATGCAAGAGAGATCAATCAATCAATCATTTATTTATTAATTGCAAATATAGTAAGATAGAGATAGTAAAGATATGCAAAAATACAATCAATAGACGAAGACTTTTGCTGGTGATTGTATTTTTGTATGCAGGTATTATAGACACATTATTCAGCGGAATTAACACTAGATATTTTTGTTAAAATGAATGGTTAGTCTACATACCAGCGGGAGTCCCCGGGGCGACAGGACCTGATGCATCCTCGGCCTTATCTTCCTTCAAGTTGGGTGTGCATACTGTGAGGATCACTACACCTTCAGTCTGTTTTAATTTTGCTGCCGCCTGAAATTCACAGCAAATGTTAGTTATCAGTTCCGTTCACGAATTCATAAAACATAAGAAGTTCAGTATACATTTTGGCCTCATGAAACATTTTTTTTTTTTTTTTTTTTTGTTGTCCGGGGGAAATGCATTGATGCATTCCCACCACCGCTGCAGCGTATGTATTTGCGCGCTGGCGGTGGGATATGTGGGACTCGCCCTCTCCATAGCGTGGTATGCTAAAGTCATACCACGAGGAGAGGACCCTACACCACTAAAACCTCCCGGACACTCCTTCGATCCGCCGTTGGCGGGGGTCGGGTACGCATGAGCAATCCGGCCCTGGCCCTCATGGATCCTGCCTATAATTAAATGTCATCATCATCATTAGTCCGTAAAACGTCCACTGCTGAACATGGGTCCCCTCTTTAACAGACCTTGGCCAGCAAAGGTCGTTCAGGGATATTGCTATAATCACCACGCTTGGCAAGCGGATTGGCGATCGCAGTTAGATGGTAGCTAACCTTGAGCTGATAGATGCTGCTGCCCATCCATCAGCTGAATATCCTTTAATCGCCTATAGGAAGATATGGGATGTTCTATTCTAAGCCGGAAACCACACGGCGGGACTAATACTTAACGACTAGCAATTCCATCGCAATTTGACATTTACGTATCGTCCATTGAGTTTTTTGTATTCCCAACATAACTAGGGGAACATACAAAAGTCGCATTAAACATCGTTCAATTGTCAATTGACGATCGAATTGCAGGTCGTGAAGCTTACGCGGTACCAGCGGTTCTTGTTCGAACCTAACTTGAAACTATAGTGTACTTACAGCATCGTAACTGCAGTTGAGTAAGGAATCTCTGTTCACAGCTAGCAACATATCACCTATTTGTAGACCCCCCTGAAAAATAAATACAAATTTAATAAACTTTATTGTACATGTTACGCTGCAAGTCCGAGAAATGGAGCAAACAGGTAACTCTCTGGTACCCAAGAGATGCGTGCAGACAACGGGGTCCGACAAAAAGATGGGAACATGACTTCCGTCTAGCCTTGGGGCCTTATTGGACCAGAGTTGCAACCGACAGACTGCAATGGAAGCAGTTGGAGGAGGCCTATGTCAAAAGACACACCGAACTGAGAGATATTAGGTATATAACCACATAAATTATTATAAACAAAATTCAGATTGTCAGTTTTGGAATAAAAGGCTATTATTGTTATATTATTATATTGTGTATTTATGGATTTATCTCAGACTAGCTTCCCACGCGCGGTTTCACGCGTTTCCGCGTAACTCCCGTTCCCATAGGAACATCATAATTAAATATAGCCTATTTCGTCCGGAGATAGTGTATATAGCTTTCCAACGGTGAAAGAATTTTTAAAATCGGTCCAGTAGTTTCGGAGCCTATTCAATACAAACAAACAAACAATCAAATCTTTCCTCTTTATGATATTAGTATAGAAGTATAACATAGACGATCAAGATATCTTTAGGCAAAAGTCTTTTATTAAAACTTCAACGCAAGCAATCGAGGTTTATGTTATGATTACCTGTTCAGCAGCACTGCCTTCTTGCAGGTCGGACACGAAGATGCCCCGACCAGCTTCTGTATGTCGACCCTCGATGATCATAATGCCTAATCCAGATGGACCCTGAAATACGAAACAATTTCATTAGGGATTTTATTAAGTATATTAAGTCCTTTATTTCTACATTGTGCTATAATAAAATATAGCCTATAGCCTTCTTCGATAAATGGGCTATCTAGCATTAAAAGGATTTTTTAAATCGGACCAGCAGTTCCTAATTTTAGCGCATTGAAACAAACAAACAATCTCAGACTATATTAAGTAGGAATAGATGGGGAAAAGCCTTCTATTTATTTATTTATACTTGACTACATTTTAATTTGTATATTGGAGGACTTGCAATGCGTAAAGTTTCTATTTGGTCTCAGTCTGTCCATGTACGCTTTGATCTTTTGAACTAGTTACCAAACAGTTTTTGAAATTAAATTTATTACAAAAATTCAACCACCGCAGCTTAGCGGTATTGGCCTCGCTTTAAATCTCGGAGGTCGTGGGTTCGTTCCCCACACCGGACAGGAAATCTTTGTATCTAAACTGTCGCCTTTTTACATATATATTAATACAAATTACGTTAATCATAATAACTCACCTTCTTTATAGTGATGTCTCGGACACCTTTGTAGCCAGCGAATCGGTCCTCCGACTGTAACAAATGAGAATAAACTAATTAGCACTTTATCTTGTATATTTTAAAGCACACTTTACTATTTAAAGATATTCCTTATTAACTGGAATAAGACAGTGTATGTATATATGCACTACTGTACCTAAATGATGTGGACCGTAAAAAGGTATGTACCTATATAATTTCGTAACTGTAAATTAACTTCTGCTGCAAACGCAATTCTACCTTAATTTTTATTAATTAAAACTTTGTCCTAAATTACTAAATGATAGTGTCCTACTGAAGTTTCGCTTTCGGCCTAAAATAATGTTTTGGCCAAAGGTACGGTTTCCGCCAAAATACAACTGAAACTTTCGGCCGCGCCGAAACTTACATTGTGAGTACTGCTGATATTTCCTATTGTAACTCCAGCCCATATCCTGCTTCCTTCTTCATTAATCAGAACCAAACCTTCGGATTTGGTTTCGGTAAAAAAACATACGACGGATCAACAACACAGAATACCATAATAGTAGGAGGATCAACACACAGCAAAATCGTTCATCTCAAAGAACTGAAACTTGAAGGGTGTATTCTATTTGTGACGTAAGTGTAGATTTTTAACACCCTTTATAGGTTAAAAACTGGTCAAGTGCGAGTCAGACTCGGGCACGAAGTTCCGTACCATTTTCAAGCGTCTACCTGTTGCCGTTATTGATATCGTAAAAGTTTGTTGTATGGGAGCCCCCATTAAAAATTATTTTATTTTATTTTTACCGGCAATAGAAATACATCATCTGTGAACATTTTAACAGTCTAGCTATCGTGGTCCTTGAGATACAGCCTGGTGACAGACAGACAGACAGCGATGTCTTAGTAATAGGGTCCCGTTCTTAATCTTCGGATACGGAACCTTAAAAATGGGTGGCAAAGTTTGTATGGAATAGAAAACAACGCGGCTGAAGTCGCCTACAACATCTAGTTAAATAATATATAAACTTCCAAAAGTATGTTGTAGTGACATGAATATATTAAGTCTACTACACTATCTTCATAACATAAGATCAGATTACCAGCTAAATCACAGTGTACACAATACACATATACTTATTGTTAACATACTACGTCTAAAGCAAACATGTACTCAGTAACAGGTGTGCTAACATTGGCACGGACTATTTGTCTACACTGTGGCAAACAATATACCTTGTGTTATATCCCAAAATACATATTTTTATTGAGAATTGATTAATAAAGACGCAATTACAAAATCAACGTGCACTCTGAGACTTGTTCATACATCTTGTGACCCTTTAACTTTTAACTTAATTTTTTCGGCGAACTTATTGAAGTAACATTAGGGCGACGCGACGATTGCATATGGACGTCGCACAGTGTGAAATTTCACCTCAGTGATCTAATTAAGTCAAAGCTGTTTTACATGTAGGTTTGTAAATTACAATCAGATTTTATATAAGTTGTTAATTTTTTTTTCCGTTTTGCAGTCCAAAACGTACCCCATTTTCAAACCCGATTTCCTCAAACATTATTGGAAATTGACACGCGGGAGTTCCAGGCATGCATTTAGATCGCTAAGGCCGGACGAATATGAAATAAAAAGAAGAATGTCCGTTTGAGATCAAATTTCACACTGTGTGGCCTAATAATTTGTATATGGACGACGTCGTAACGATTGCATAACAGCGTCGAGACACCAGGAAAAAAATGGCAGACTGTGTTTTTATTCATCTTCTTCATCTTTACTTAGATTTCTCGTAAGTTTGTCACTCTGGTCCGTAACCCGTCAATTTATCCAGCAAGCTTCTTCCAATTCTTGAATGAACAACGTGCCGTCTCCGGGTCTCTGTGCTGCAGAGAAGGTTGACTTCTCCGCAAACCCAAACCTTTTAGGCGTGAAATGGTCGTTGACGTGTTCGAATATCACCTTGTAAACTAACAAATCCACCTTGCTGGGTAACGCCAGGTCACTTGTTAACTTCAACATCTCAATCTCGTCGCCATGAGTTGGATATGCGGTAATCGAAATTAATTGCAGCGACAAGACAGCATAACAAGCAAGTTCGGATCACAATTATTTCAAACTTGCTTTATTACAATATTTTGTGGGGATGGGACGGAGCCCATATCTATACGCATGACAATGTAGTTATTATTGTAGGTATACATAACAATAATGTATTGGGATAGGTATTCCGTCAAGTTCTTTATGAAAATCAACTATATTTGTGTACAGAAAAACTTACAAAAGAGTATTGAAATAAAAATAAAAATTGATACGTATTTTTTCTAGAAAAGTTGTACTTTTTTTTTAAGCCGGTTTTTATTTTTGTTTGTTAACTATTCAAGTTTTGATCTGTAATTTTACTTCGTGAATCATTAATTTCATTAATGGCTTGTTACATAATATATGGTATTCTTTTAGTTTTGTGACTTTACTCATTTATGGTCGTTTAAGTATTCCGGAAACTTACCTATATATGAAATTATTCCGTCATTCGATTAGGCAAACATAGTTATTTATGACAATGTCATTATAATTTTCCCTATTATCAGTATCCGCAATACAAACAGTCTGACTCGTATTTTTAAAACAACTTAATTTACAGATTCCACGACTTGTGACTTGAAAGAAATAGGAATTTTCTCTTTAGAAAACTCTAAGTAGCAGCTCGAAGACGAAAGTAGCTAATTTAAAATAAAACTAACTATTCTAAATCTATTCTACTTAAAACTTCTTAAAAGTGATTTTACTATTTGTTTGTTGTTTACGAAATATCGTTGAAATAGGTATATTTCATCACTATCTGTCTGATTCAGTACATTGATGAGTGACCGAAAGGTAGCTTAAATTCCTCAATATTTGCTGTTTTATAAACCCACTGGTTTTATGTCTAATCTAATATTTGAACCGATCGGAAGCGTAAATTACAGTTTCAATTACATCGACAAATTTTGTATGTCTAAACCTCAAATCAAATAAAAGTATAGAAGCGCTGTGAGTAACACACTGAAAGCCAGTAAAAACTCAGCCTACGTACACATACGTACCTAAACTATGCCTTACCTTGTCAGTGGTACTACAGTACTTGTCTTTCTATCGCAGCATTAGGTGCTTGATATCATAACAAACTTCATAATTTTTTAACAAAAATTTCCTATTGTGTCAAGAAATGGCGTACAAATCTTAGTTCAACGTTATTTTTATAACATTGGGGTATAAACTGTGAAAAATCATAGCAATAATTTTACCCACACACAATAAACCAAAATTGTGCATTATTTGACTTCGCTTCGTCTTAATTTTTTAATTCTAAGGTCTGAGGCCAAAACTGCATTTTATCAGTTATATAAATTCTGACAGACAATCGAAAATTTGCCCTAATAATACTATTTGTTATGGGCATATGAAAGGCCCATCGGAATCATCAATATATAATAATAATAAAAAATTATTTCAGACCATTAGTCCATAAACAAACACACATTAAACATTTTTATACACAAAACAACAATACATACATGAAAACTCATAACAACTTATTTTAAATATT
Organism: Nycteola revayana; assembly: GCA_947037095.2. NCBI lineage: Eukaryota > Metazoa > Arthropoda > Insecta > Lepidoptera > Nolidae > Nycteola > Nycteola revayana. The sequence goes on from OX344855.2 coordinate 524,681, forward strand.
GGAATGACGCACGATGACTGGTCATCCATTGCCACATCATTGGACTATCCATCCTGTCGGCCACAATAGCCACCAAGCTGTTGGAGCTGTACTATACTGTTATATACTTAATTCTAGAGCTCAGAAGCGCAAGGTCGGATGTGTCATTATACGTCAGAAACATTCGTCGTATGTGCCTTTATCGTAAACTGGCACTTACGACCAATTGCTTCTAAAGTATAATAGTACACCACTACACAGAGACCACTCTATCCGACCCGCTGGAGAAGAGTGCGCCCGCGAACGCGACGCGTCCCCCCTCGCCCTCCGGACCCTTAGTTTGCTAAGAACCTTCCGATGCCCTCGTAGACCCGAAGTCCGAGAGGCCCGCGAACTGTAAAGTAGAGCGACAGTTGCACAAAACTCCCCTAAACTAAAAGCCATAGTCCCTCAATCTCCCCGTCAGCGACCGCCGTGAGCCGAGGTCCAAGTCCCACAGGCGACGCCCTCTTGCGCAAGTTGATTCGTTTGTAGTGTTTAAACCATTTATCTAGGCTGGAGCTCTGCTCGCCTTTATGCCCGGTGAAGTAGCAAAAGCCTCGTGGCTAACTAGATATGTCCGTCCAAAAAAAGAAAGAAATAGTACAGCCGTCGTTATGCTTCTGAGATTTAGAATTCGATTTATGTTAAATGACTGCGTATCGACCTTGTAATAGATCTGATTAATACGAGTAGATATATCATTTTCATTAATAAGAGAAAGAGATAACTTATCATAAGTTGTTTTATTAAATTGATAACCCAGATATATCATTGTTGTAATTATGAGCTTAGATTATAGGTATCGATATTCATTTGCTGCATCGTGGTATATTTATAACCTAACCTAGTGTCATTTCTTTCCGAAAATATTTTTGGTTACATTTTTTAGTCATATATCTATATGTTTATAAAAATATATAGAAATTATTATATTTCCCTTGGTCATCGAATCACGCGTGAACGGATTGGCCGATTTCGCATAATAATATATTCTTTATTTGTTGTGTTTATTATATTGCCTGTAAAAAATTCCTATCGAAGAAAAAAACATTACAAATTGTACGAAAACTTAATTATAATATATTTTTTTCTAATAAAATTGACATAACTGTCTACTGTTTGACATAACTGTCAACGCAATTTGTAAGTGTTATAGATTTTAAGTCGAGGTTCCCACGGGGATTGGATTTTCTCGGGTGAACCCACGAGGGACAGCTAGTTTCAAATAAAAGAAAACAAAAATAAGTTTTTGTAAGTGAATGCAATGTATCAGTAATAATAATAATTAATTATTATTTTAAAATGATTATTATTAGTCAACAAAGTTTTTGGGGTGGGATCATTTAACAAAAAAGGCATTTAAACAATAAACTTGCCTTCCGTTTCCGGAAAGATCTGTACTGAATAGCGGCAGCCAACATTATCTTACATATAAAATTCTCGTGTCACAATGTTCGTTCCCGTACTCCTCCGAAACGGCTTGACCGATTCTCATGAAATTTTGTGACCATATTGAGTATGTCTGAGAATCGGCCAACATCTATTTGCCGGGTCAGCTAGTATAATATAAAATACTTGCTTCCCGCGGGCGGTTTCACCCGCGTAACTCCCGTTCCCGTAGGAACTTTACAATTAAATATAGCCTATATTAATGTAGCATTCAAATGGTGAAAGAATTTTTAAAATCTGTGCAATACTTTTTGAGCCAATTCGTTACAAACATACTTATATAAAAATCTTTCCTCTTTATAATATTATATTATAATATATAGTATAAATAAGATATGATAAGATAACATTATTTTGTCATATTATTATGTCTGTATATATTTCAAATAAAACAACCGATCATAACGTTTTTTAAAGTGAGATCAGTATACCAATCAGTAATAATAAAACTCATTATTTAGTCAACTCATCCCGCGGGACAAGTTGGGAGTAGGATCAGTTGACAAAAAAAGGCATCTTACAATAAACTTACCTTCCGTTTCCGGAAAGATCTCTGCGCTTTCTTCCATACTGTTTGCACAAAGCTGGTTGGTTTGTGGTACTGCTCCGACAGGGGGCGCCGCGAGCGCGCTTCAGTCATCACCGTCATTACTTATCATCCCATCATCACGCTTCTTATCATCAACATTTGATGATGACAAGAGTTTTAATTGTACGTTAATTTTTTTTTCACTGTTGCTTTTATTTTAAGTGTCTCTTGGATTTTCAGTTCGTATTAATTTAGATTTTTCACTTATCCTGTATTCTATTATTATTCTACGATTTTCAGTTAAAACATATTATTATTATTATTGCTACTTAAATTTTCACTATTATTTTGCTTTTTTTCCGCTGTAACGAAATTTATTTATATTTGATTAAATGACTCGCGCGTTGGCACTCGCATATACCTATCTTGTTCTCGTGGGAGACTCGTCTAAATTATATAATATCATCAATAAAACGACTTTTTATGGGGAAAATATTTTTCAAAATAGCTTCAGTGGATCTAGAGGAATTTTACCTCTTTACAGTATTAGTACAGATAATGTAGTTTTAAGTTATATAATGAACTTAATTAATATTATCAAATAAATATGGTACCGATGTTTACACACGTGTAATTGTTATGCATGCTTTCATATCATATCTAAAGTTCGCATTTAAAATAGAACTATGGTTTTAATTATAACAGCGCTAATTAAGCACTGTTTCCGATAATAATGATTATCAACAATATTTTCACATTAAAAATAGAAGTTACACATCAATGTTTGTTAAAATTGTGTTTCATTTTGCGAGATAATTCTACACGTTTTCAACTTAATACAAAAAACATTCCTTTGAACCTAATAAACCTAAACCTAAAAAATAAACCTTAAATATGTTAAAAAATAGATTTTTAATATGGCCATTTTTTATTAAAGTTCCGTTCACGAAGGAAAAAATCGGGACCCTACTTCGCTATCTATCTGTCACCAGGCACTCAAGAACCACGATAGCTAGTTGAAAATGGTACGGTACCCTTTGAGCGCGAGTCCGACTCGCACTTGGTCGGTTTTTATTCTACACAATAAATAAAATAGTTATGTCCAATAAATGTCCCTATAATAAATATCATCGTTATAAATAATCATAATCTATGACAATTATGAACCAGGTAACCAGGTAACCAGGGAACACTGCTACCCATGTAGCAGTGTTTACCTGTGTACCATACCATAGATAAATTATCTATGATATATTACACAGTAGCATTTTTTTTTTTTTTTTTAAATAAAATATTTATTCACAAATTTGAGACAACCATACAGAGTAACTTAATAATAGACACAAAATATTCAGATGGATCGTTGGATGTGAAATGGTACACTGTAAATATGTTGGTTTGGCTGTCTTTAGACTGATTCGCCCTATCCCCTCGTACTAGTATAAACTGTATCACGAGGGGATAGTCTTCCTCACCCCTAGAACAACAGATTCCCACAAGGTTCCAGTTAGTCACTTAGCAGCAGTTTGATTACGTACTGTATAGGTAATTATATTAATTAAGTTACAAACGATAATAATTGTCTGTGTTTGGGTGTATGTATATGTGTATATGTTTTATGTTTGTGTGTATTTCTGTATGTGTACAATTAAGAGTGCTTTATTATTTATTTATTTATGTGCCTTGATTATAACAACGTTCTAAAGTAGTTTTTCAGTGCTGTCGTAGTCTAGTGCTTTCAAATATCTTTCAATAGCTTTTTTGTATGTATGGCTATCAAGATTCTTCAATTTTAGATCTTTGCTTATTTTGTTGTAAAGGCTAGGACCGAGATAATTGTGAAATTTATGTGCAAAAGATGTTCTAAATTTGGGTATGTTATAAACTATATCTAATCGCCGCCTCTTAGCAAAGTGCGGTTTTATTTTATGCTGTGCCATGATCTGCGGTCACCTATCCGCTTGCCAAGCGTAGTGAATGCGGAAAACTCCCTTTAGGAGAAAGATCAACTGTGAACGTTATATACTAGGGTAATATAATTATGATAACCTTGACTTAAATTGCGGAGGTCGTAGGTTCGATGCCCGCTCTAGACATGAAATATGTCTGTAATATCAAATAATTCCTTCCGCTTATGTTAGACGGACGGATGATCTGGTTAAGGCCGCGGGATCGCGGTGGATGCAGGCCGCTTCTAACCAACTGAAAATCTATGAGGGAGGCCTATATCCAACTGTGGACGTCCTACGGCTGAAATGATGATGATGATGTTATGAAAACCTGACTTTCATAACATCATCTATGACAATCAAACACCAGGTAATGTATGTTCTGTCTGTACACAATACTACGGTCACCAATCCACCTACGATGCATGATGACATCACCCCCTTTAAGTGTGCCATGGCCGTTAATTGGGGTGACCCTTCGAAGGAAGCCCGTGTTCAACAGTGAACGTTATACAGGCTGATGATGATGCTGAATTCAGTTTTTAGATATATCTATCAATGAATTTCTTTTGAACTCCTTGACCAAAGTCAATGTAACCCACATTAAAATGCCCTTCCTCTACGAAGGATTAGGCGGGTTTTATCATTAGCATTGTTAACTCTCCGTTATCAGGCCCGGTCCGGTGTTATCTGGTACTTAAATAAACCGCATCCTTTGATAACGATTTGATAATGCGCTTGGGGGCTATCCATAAAATATGGACAAATTCCATGGTTTATTAATATGCTAATAATTGGCAGGACGATTTGCCATCCCGCCGCCTACCGCCATAGGCTCGGCCTCGGGGAGTGGGGCACATGGCCCCGCTCCCTTCGAGGCTGACCCATGAAGAGTAGGGACGCCTCTACGGTCCGGGCGTCCCTATAATTGGGCAAATGGGCCATTGTAAGTGTGGCCCAGGAGATCCCGCGGTACCATTTTGGCCGCGGGTGCCGTCGGGGGCCCGGATTGCTCATGCGCACCCGGCCCCGCGCTAACGGCGGATCGAAGGAGTGTCCGGGGGGTTTTAGTGGTGTAGGGTCCTCTCCTCGTGGTATGAGTTTAGCATACCACGCTACGGAGAGGGCGAGTTCCACCAGCGCGCAAATACGCTGCAGCGGCTGTGGGATGCGTAAATGAAATTCCCCCCGGACACAGCAAAAAAGAATAGGACGATTTGCCTTTTTAAAATAGACATAATTTTTCCACAAAAAAGTTTCCTTCGAGCAGATGGCAGTGATAATTGTATAGCAAAATTAGCTCCTGATAACCCTTGATAACAGTATAAGTCTCGGGTATTGTGGGTTCGATACCCACGCCGGACTACAAATTTTTGTGCAAATTCTAAGTTATCCTTCCGGGTCTGGTTGGTTGAGGAACTAGATAATGATATAACCTATTGTTATATAATTATCTATAATAATCGAATGGACAACAGCGTTACTTTTTGTGGTACAACATAATACTGCGGTCACCAACCCGCCTGCCAAGCGTGGTGACTATGGCAAATGCCCTCCCTCGGGAGGAGGCCCATGTTCAGCAGTGGACGTTATACGGGCTGATGATGACGGTGATGATGAAACATTTCCATAAAGTGTTCAAAACATTTAAAAATGTATGTTAACTAACTAATATTATAAAGAGGAAATATTTGATTGTTTGTTTGTATTGAAAAGGCTCCGAAACTACTGGACCGATTAGAAAAAATCTTTCACCGTTGGAAAGCTACACTATCCCCGGATGACATAGGCTATATTTAATTATGAAGTTCCCACGGGAACGGGAGTTACGCGGATAAAACCGCGCGTGGGAAGCTTGGCTAATCTCGATTCCAAGTGGAGCGAGCAATATGTCACATTAATATTATGTAATTCGATAATACTCACGGTAAACAGATACGATTCAGTGTGTATGTAATACTTTTGTACCACTAAGTATCTAGATAATGTTTCATGATTATATCAATAACTTAATACCTATTAATATGTAATACTGTTAGAAGAATAATCTTTGAGAAATGGTAGTCTCGCTAGCCCGACTAGATACCGCCCCGTCATACTTGAGAAATGCGGCAGTGATAGTAGAAATTTTCATAGATTATACTGGGTGACGTTTTTTACCGTCTTGATAATAATAGTGCGTGATATTTACCTATATGAATTTAACGTAGTTACGTTAATTAGTTAGTTAGAGTGTAGATTAGTGTGAGTGTGTGTTAGAGTGTGTCGTTACACTCTTGGTCAGTAAAAATAAATGAAAGAATAAATATGCCTTAGATATCTTGAAAAATTCTTTCACCGTTGGAAAGCTACACTATCCCCGGATGACATAGGCTATATTTAATTATGAAGTTCCCACGGGAACTGGAGTTACGCGGGTGAAACCGCGCGCGGGAAGTCATCTATATGAGCTTCAATATTACGAGCCATCACACATACACAATTTCTTCTCTATTTAGATCTATAAATACCTTTTGCATTTCAAAGCAAGGTATGGAATATTTTAAATAGGCATGTGCAAACAATAGGTACCGCTACCTATCTGCATTCGCTATATTGTTTCATACAAATCTACAACAATTCATTACTACTTATTGTCTGTATGTGATCTATGATCTAATTTTAGAACAATTACATTATTTATTGGTATTTTCTAAAATGTAATTTTTAATTATTAGTTGAATTGTAATTTAGAAAAGTGTTTAAGCACCAACCATTTTGTATTAAAGTGGAATATACCAAAAACACAAAGTATTTGAGGCATCTTGCAATTTTAAAAGGGTATTAATTATAACTAAACATAAGATTCACGAAAAGAAAATACCTTTGCATCAAATATATTTTTGGATAATTAATTATTATTTTTTAATTCGTTGAGTTAGCCCCGCTTTTCACCAGCCAGGTCTGCAGTTACGTGTTGGGGTATAGTAGAAGAGGTGTGTGATAAGTTTTCAGCTTGCCTCAAATACCTACCCAAAAATAGTGCCAGCTCTCAGTCTAATAACCCTACTCAGGGCCGCATTTAAAGGATCCAGGGCAACTGCCCCGGGGCCTCCACAATAGTTCCTTTTACTCCCCCGGTCCTCCGGTCTATAAACTCTACAACTTTTCTTTTATTTATTTTTTCGGTGTTGTACCTTTACTTACAGTACTTTATAGAATCATGATTTATATAATTTACATACAGTAGTACTAAACTATAATAATATAGTAGTTATATATAGTAGTAGTAGTTGTTATAATATTTCAGAATTCACTTAATTAGACAATCAGTAAAAAATCAGAATTCAAATCGTCCTGAAAAGTAGGTACATATACTTCAAATTTTCTACACATTTAGAGGGAAACAAATTTGTGGTCTATTCCTTTGTTGCCCCGGGGCCTCCGGACTTCTAAATCCGGCCCTGGCCCTACTGTTCATACTTCAATTACGAGGTGTAAGTGAAATATGACCAGTGAAGGTCGATAGATCAATTAATAGTTTTATTATGTGGTTCCTAATTGGTTCTAAGTTAGTGTTGCAGTAACCAAGTGTTAATGGATTGTCAATGACTAACAATCCATTACCACGTTTTAAATTTATGTTACGAACAGTTAATTAAAGCGGCCGTAGCCTGGCTAGGGACTTGCAACCTGTGATCTTGTGGTCGCCGGTTCGATCCCCACTCATTGCACTATTTATTTATTTATTTAAAAGGCATTTTACACACATAACAGTTAACGTGGGTTCCCACACTAAGTTCTAGACTTGTATCGCAGAAACCTGATAAAATTTAACGAAATTATTAACCATGCGGACACCAGCTGCCTATAAAATATACGGAAATAATAATGACGACAATTATAATGGACTAACTAACATATTACTAATAGAAAAAACAAAACTACAACAATAATAATATTAAGTGAAATTAAGGTATAGTCGTGGGTCGTCATCCACGTCATCCACATGTACTATCGACGTGAACTCACTCACGACACAACACAAGCATTTTAGCAATACCGCCAAACTCTTGGTTATCTTTAAAAAAATGGGGTATTTACCCTGGATAGCATAGCTTTTTAATGGGGAAATGTTTTTTTAAATAGGTCTTGTAGTTCTGGAGCTTATTCAATGCAAACAGACAGTCAATTTTTTCCTCTTTATAACACTTGTGTAGATGTTATACTGCGTGATTCCCGAGGCACGGACCTCATTCGGTTCCTTCAACTTATCACACTAAATATTAAAAAGCGTTCAAGTGCGATTCGGACTCACCCATGAAGGGTTCCGTAGCAGCAAGTAACATAATATAAAAATTCTTGTAGTTCGTTGTAACTTTGATCGATGTTTTAATAATAGTTGATTGAATGAAAGCTAAATTGCGTTCAAACCAATTTTCGGTGGAAGTTTGCATGGTAATGTACATCATATATTTTTTTAGTTTTATCATTCTCTTATTTTAGAAGTTACAGGGGCAGGGACACACATTTTACCACTTAGGAATTGTCTCTCGAGCAAACTATTCATTTTAGAAAAAAATGATATTAGAAACCTCAATATCATTGTTGAAGACCTATCCATAGATAGGTACCCCACAAATATGGGTTTGATGATAAAAAAAAAGAGTTTTAGTATGTAAGTTTGGGAAAATCTTAATGCGGTTCACAGAATATATCTTACCAAGTTTCGACAGTACCTATAGTTCTTATAGTTTCGGCAAAAAGTGGCTGTGACATACGGACGGACAGACAGACAGACCGCCATGACGAATCCATAAGGGTTCCGTTTTATGCCATTTAGCTACGGAACCCTAAAAATTAAAATAATATATCTACCTATCTGTCAGTCTGTCTTATTCTGCTCACTGACAAGAAGATTTGTCACAAAATGAGTGACAAAGCATCTACTTAAGATTAATACATTATAACGTTGAAATGAATTCATTGCATTTAAATGAGAACTCATTCATTTCTAATTTACATTTCGGAGAATAAATCTCTTTGTATTCCAAGTTGAGGGGCATTTAAATATTTTATATAAGACTACGGTTATCTTCAGACTTATATGATCTATGGGAGAAGTGGCACGAAGGAGTCAAGTTTTGAAACAGCCACTTGCATTATTTCGGTAGTTTAGGATCGAAATTCGTTGGTAAACAGTGTTGCCACTTAAAAAAAACAAAAATTCTTTCACACAATGCTTTTTTTATAGATGATTTTATAACAATCCGGCTAACGGTTTAACGGGCTTTTCGAGGCACGGAGCGTAGTCCCTCAACCAACCAGACCCGGAAAGAAATCGGCGTGGGAATCGAATCCACGACCTCCGATATTAATAGCGCCACTACGCTAAGGGGTTTGTCTTATAGTGATAGATTTTATATGCATTGTAAAATTTCTTGACAAGACGTACAAGTGTATGTAAATACCTAAGTGCTGAATAAATATCGTTTATTACAGACAGACAGACAAATAAAAAATAGTTATAACGCAAAAACAATGATTTGCAGTTAAGAGTAAAACATCAAGTTTTTTGTTTACAATTATCAAAAAACGTGGGAATTCCTAATGGATATGAAAACCCAATGTCTAACTAAACATTCTGCAGTCGTTAAGACAAATCTAAGTATATATACACTTTTTAGGGATCCGTACCTACCTAGAGGGTAAAAACGGGTCACTATTACTAAGATTTCGCTGTCCGTCCGTCTGCAAAGTTTTTTTTTTTAAAGTTTACTAGCAGAGTTTTGTAGTCTACTAGTATTCTTGTTAACCCCTCATGCTAAGCTAAAATGCTTGTGTTACGAGTGGGTTCACGTCGGTAGTGCAATGGTTGGGGATCGAACCGGCGAACACAAGTCCATCGCCCACATATTATATTATGTTTGTACTTAGTGTATTTTTAAGAATATCATAAAACTTAAATTATTATAGACCTTCTTCAAAAATGTGAGTTGGTATAATTGACACCTGATTTGACAGATGTTAAATAAACTTATCTGTCAAATCAAATTCAGATTCTGAAACATTCAATACATCTAAAATTCGGATTGACTACGAGAGTTTTTTGCATACTATTAGTAGGTATTGTTGTTAACCCCTCGTGCTAAGCTAAATGCTGGTGTTACGAGTGGGTTCACGTCAGTAGTGCAATGGGAATATGGTATAATTATGTACCGTATAGGTATACATTCCTATGCATGTAGTAAATACCGGTTATTTTAAAACAAACACTCATTTTTTTCGGATTGACATACGTAGTTAGCCACGAGGCTTTTGCTACTTCACCGGGCATAAAGGCGAGCAAAGCTCCAGCCTTAATAAATGGTTTAAAAACTACAAACTAAGCAACCTGCGCAAGAGGGCGCCCCCTGTGGGGCTTGGACCTCGGCTCAGGGCGGTCGCTGGCGATGAGATTGAGGGATTATGACGTTAAGTATTTTAGGGGAGTTTTGTGCAACTGTCGCTCTACTTTACAGTTCGCGGGCATCTCGGACTTCGGGTCTACGAGGGCATCGGATGGTACAAACACACCAATTTTATTTATATGTACCTATAGTCATTTACTTTTTTCTAATGATAATAAATCAATGGCTTTTCTAATCAATGGCTAGGGCGTCGGACTTGTGATCTTGAGATCGCCGGTTCGAACCCCACCCGTTGCACTAACGACGTGAACCCACTCGTAACACATGCATTTTAACTTAGCACGAGGGGTTAACAAGAATACTAGTAGATTGTAAAAGTCTGCTAGTAATCTTTATAAAAAAAAGGAAATTTATTCAGCACTTAGGTATTAACATACACTTGTACTTGTCAAAATTACACTGTATAAGACTAAATCTATCAAAAGTATCACTTAAGTAGCTAAAACCAATGTTAACATTATTTGATCTTACAGATTTATTAATCCGTCTGTCCGTCTGTAGTGCGATAAATGACAATTGTACCCATCATTGTAGGATGCCTTAAAGGTACTACATTATGACCGCAGGTGGAGGTCATGGGGGTCATGACCATCCCCCCTCACCCGATCATACTTCGAAATATTCATAAATTTATTCGAAATCACTAATAATTGATGTATTATTAAAAATATATATTTTGTTAATGGTAACTTTCTTATTTTGCGTACTTTTTGTAAAACTGACTGCCTCTGAGCCCTTAAATAATTCGATCGACAATTCTTGTCTAATATCTAATCTAGCCAAGTATAAAGAATATGCCGTTAAATAGCCGGGTCACCTCAATCTCATATCCGTTCCTAAAAACTACATAATATTATTAAATTTCGATAACACACGGATCTTGAAAACATGCATAACATAAAGATATACACATTTAGTTATATATATCTCATATTTGTTTAGTGTTTACACATCGGCACCGCAATTAGCGTATTATTTTACCTGTTCCTAGACAAAACACGTTTTATTATATTACAAATACATTAATACACAATTATTTATAAACACACACACACTTATTTTTGTGTTAATTACACTGTTATAGGTATTTTTATACACATAATATTACACTATTGTATTTTTTTTTACGTATTATTTATATTAACGCGGCCTCGTCTCCGAAATCATGCTAAATACTAACACTTGTTTCCAGTATGACACTGCTAAAATACCAGATAATATGTTTCGTATACACACACTGATAGATAACTTAAGTACACACAACATAGCATACGAATAACAACTCTAATATTACATAAATACGGTTGTAAGTCATTTGTTTCTACGCATATGTTTACGTCATTTCATACTAATAACGAAAGATAAACACTGAAAAATGTATTGCACGATTGATAATAAATTTTATACGTAATAAATTAAAGTTTATATTTGTATGTAGAAACCACTTAGGAAAACGCTTCGAAAAATCTCCGGTCGCATACAGTGGCGGGTGCGAAAGAGACAGGGCATCAAGGTCAGGTTTAACAAACATAATATTATAAACTTTGAGAATATCACATATTAAAGACCTGTTTTATATTCATAAATACATATCATAATATATCTGTCTATCGCGGTGTTAGTTACCTTTGTTTTCTTAATGATTTATTTATGAAATTTGTTGTTTTAAAAAATCTTGCATATTTTCAAATGATTTTGTATTTGGGATACCTATCACATGATTCAAACATCAATGACGTCATTCGTCGGGCTCTAGCCACCGCTGGAGATCTAGCTAGGCTGGTACTTATGGCCTAGCACGAGACCCGACGGGGTTACTCTCCTACCTTAAAGACTTCGCTGTATGTATCTCATAAGAACTGCGATAGCTAGACAGTTGACATTTTCACAAATGATGTTAGTAGGTATTTCTGTTGCCGCTTTAACAACAAATACTAAAAATAAAATAAATATTGAAGGGGGGCTCCCATAAAACTTTTTTTTTTGTCGATGTCAATAACGGCAACTGGTAGGCACTTGAAAATGGTACGGAAACCTTGGTGCGCGAGTCCGACTCGTTCTTATAAGATAAATCAAATAAATTTATACTTATTAAAACAAAAATAAACAAATAGTAACTTTGTATACATATAAATCAATTAATTAACTTTGGTCTAATCTCCAATCAGTCTCCTCGTGGTGCCAGCATACTAGGGTATGTAGGACACTTCTCTCCATTGACCACTGTCCCACTGCCGCTGGCGACAATGGCGAAGAGTATTGTGCAAGACCCCACAACCTTTTTGTATTTATATTGTCTATGTTTTCATTGTTGCATCGAAACCAACTGCGTTTTGTTATACAATCCTTAAGATTGAATGTGGCTACCGCAGCTGGGACATTTCGGAGACCCCTTAAGAAGCTGGCTAAACTTTCTCTACCTTAAAAAATAAATAATACTTAAAAAAAACTAAAAAAAACACGCTTTTATAGCTAACCGAACTAAAAATAGAAAATAATTTTCACCTCTAAATAAAATTATAATAAAGTTTAAGTTATTAACAGAATAATTCAATTCTGAGTGAAAAGCGTGGGGTGCATTTTAACACTTTTCAAAACTCTCCACTCATAGATAGTTGCCAATAGAATGATTGTGACATTTACTTTATCAAGCACCCCACGCTTTTCACTCTGAATTGAATTATTCTGTTAATAACTTAAACTTTATTATAATTTTATTTTGAGGTGAAAATTATTTTCTATTTTTTAGTTCGGTTAGCTATAAAAGCGTGTTTTTTTAGTTTTTTTAACTTTTATTTATTTTTTATTTTTTTAAAGATAATGGTAAACTGTTATCAAATTATTGCATTGTCATTGGTCCTTGATACGTAGGTATGCAAAGTTTCAAATTAATCAGACTTCTGGAAACTGGTGAAAATTAAGTTCAAAGATTCCGTTACATACAACCCAAGCTAATAAAAGCGTGTTAAAAAAGGGGCGAATGTGCAAGAACGAACCACCTTTTTGAATTTATACTGTCTATGTTTTTATACCTTTTCTTTTACTTGTCATTTTGATATATTTTTATTACACTTTTGTTTCCATCGAAACCAACTGCGTTTTTGTTATACAGTCCTTAATAGGGGTATTTAAGGAGAAAAAGAGATGTTGAGACAAACCTACAAGTAAATGTTAAATAATCTTGTTCACATACCTCTTCTTCCAAGTCTACTGGGAACTGAGCAGGAGTCAAAGGTTTTACTGCCACGTCTTCTAACGCCGATTTTCTTCTGCAACGAAAAATAACATTTAGCACTTTAAACTTATAATTTCAAAGAAGCCTGGATGCGGATGAGTCAGCGTTTATCAAAGAAACTAGGTGTATAACATACCCCGTTTTCGACTTTAGTACGAAGTTTTATGCTTATGGCAGCTGAATTTTTAAAAAACATTATTTTCAACAAAAACTGAGCAGATTAATCCCGTTAATGGCCGATTTAACGACACGCGATGTGTTTTGGAAAATATATAGCTTCAACTAACTATACCCTCGGAGGACACATGAATTACATTTAAGTACAAAAAGATTTATATCATTGCATATTTTAACGCATCCTCAGGGGGAATCAAAAAGAAATTTAAAAGGTACTTTATCGTATGTAGCTGCTTAGTTTTTAAATATATTTAATTACTTTTAGGACTCATTCGCATAGATACGGTTCTCGTCTTAAAATATAGCCTACAATGGTTATAAAACTTACAAATAATGTGTATTTCTATCGTTAAAGAAATTTTCAAAAATTCTGTACTTCCAGAGATAACTGAATCATATAACATCGTAAAGTTTCATCATCATCAGCATCATGAGCCCGTATAACGTCCACTACTTAACATGGGCCTCCTCCCTGGGGAGGGTATTTGCCATAGTCACCACGCTTGGCAGGCGGATTGGTGGCCGCAGTATTATGTTGTACCACACAAGGAAACGCTGCTGCCCGTTCCTTGATAAACGATTATTACAGATGATGTTATAACAATCGGGTTCAACTGCTTTACGTGCTTTCCGAGGCACAGAGGGTAGTCCCTCAACCAACCAGACTCGGAAAGAAATCTTAGAATTAACACAAAGATTTCCTGTCCGGCGTGGGGATCGAACCCACGACCTCCGAGATATAAAGCGACCCAAATACCGTTACGCTACGGATGTTGTCATTTTATCTATATATATAAAAGAAAGTCGTGTTTGTTACAACACTTATAACTCGAGAACGGCTGGACCGATTGCCATGGTTTTTGATTTGTTGGATTTGTTTCCGTCCCGAATAGCAGAATACATTTTAAAAACAAAAGAAAGTCGTGTTAGTTACACTATTTATAACTCAAGAACGGCTGAACCGATTTGGCTGAAAATTGGTAGGGAGGTAAGAACTGGGAGAAGGACATAGGATACTTTTGGGTAGGGGTAGGGTAGGGTAGGGTAGGGTAGGGTAGGGTAGGGGTAGGGTAGGGTAGTGGTAGGGTAGGGGTAGGGTAGGGTAGGGGTAGGGTAGGGTAGGGGTAGGGTAGGGGTATGGCAGGGGTAGGGTAGGGGTAGGGTAGGGTAGGTGTAGGGTAGGGGTAGGGGTAGGGTAGGGGTAGGGTAGGGTAGGGGTAGGGTAGGGGTAGGGTAGGACTAGGGTAGGGGTAGGGTAGGGCAGGGGTAGGGTATAAAAGTCCACCCGTGCGAAGCCGGGGCGGGCCGCTAGTATAGTAATAAAAAAATGAACTAGTTAATTTACTGAATATTAAGATAAAAACTAATAGTAACCTCAGCAGTATAATCCTGAAGACTGGACCAACGAGCCCTTTGATGATAGCCGACGCGTTGAGATGACATCTCCCGTGGAGTACTACACCGTTCACCTGAAACAACACAAAATATAACAATGGTTTTCAAAAGACATTTTTTTGAAAGCACTTTTGGCCACATGGCAATATGCAAGAGCAGTTGGCCAGCCTGTTTAAATGGTTTCAAAACTCCAAACTAAGCATCCTGCGCAAGCGCCCCTGTGAACATAACTTAAGACGGTCGCTGGAGGGGAGATTGACCACATGAGTTTTAGAATTTTAGGGGAATATTCCTCTTGCGGAGCACCTCCCACCTGGTCATAAACTTCCTTAGCGAACTTGGAAGTCCTTAAATAGACTGCGGACTAGTCGGACGAAGCCGGGAGAACATGAATAGGTGGGGGTATAGCTCAGAGGTTGGGTGTCCGTGTGGTATCTTCCCCCAGACAATGGCGCACCTCCTATTCTGCCCTGCGTGCCCCAACACCTGTACACGCGAGGACCTGTGCAACGCCACTGACACATGCTGTGTCAGTGGGCGAGTACTGGTCTTCTCAAATTTGAAAGCCAGGTCGACACGAAAAGAAGAAGAAGGAGAATATTGTGTAACTGTCTTTTGGAACACAACTCCAGCTTTAGTGTGAATTGTAGTCGAAACATTTATATTGCTTGTGCCTTTCCACTTTTGATATTTATGTAAGAATAATTTGCAATGTGTAATAATGAATTACGATTATGACTTATATGACTTGAAATTGAATTTGTATGTATCTATAATTTGGAATATTTTAATAATGTATCGAGACTAATATGACTAATTGTGTTTTAAATTCTGATTTGTGTTTTATTATTGTATGCCTTAACGGCGGGACATAGCTGAACTTATTTTAATTATTTAAGACCTGTATTTATGATGCATACCTATAGTCCACAATAATGTGGATTTGATTTGATTTGATTTGATTCAGGTTTCAGCAACTAATGTAAATACAAGTGCAGTATAATAATAATTGACTGCATCGGTGGCTCAGTGATAACGGCAGTGGCCTATGAGACCTGGAGTTCTAGGTTCGATTTCCACCCGGGACAATTATTTGTGTGAACCACGAATAGTTGTTCTGAGTTTGGGTGTACTTTGAGTCCGTCAATTATGTTTTTGTAAAGTCTCCCGCGACACAGGCATGTGTTTCCCAATGCGCTCCCGCATCTTCTTTTAAATACAAAAAAAAATCACATTCTGTTCGAGCAGAGTCAGAATCATTTTCCTGCCTTACTCCTATTATTTGGGATCGGCGCAATATGTCATCCTTTTCCGATTCTCCCTATTAGACGTCTCTTCCATATTCACACCTTTCTTACACATATCATCTTTCACACAGTCCATCCATCATTGTTTTGGCCTTTTTCTTCCAAAATATACCACCATCTTCATATTAAGTATTATTTTCGTCGCATGCATGTCATCCCTACGCATCAGACCACCGGAGTCAGAATCATCCTAGAATTATTGATCTGGATGCACACCACCATGTTAAAACAGAATTTCTTCAAGAAATATCGAACGAAACCAATCAGACAGAAATGTGTAGTGATGCAGAACTGTTTAATGATACACTTCCATCGCAGATTTGTAACAATCTACAAGTTTAGCTCACAAGCATAAAGTCGTATGTACGTCAGAAACATTCGTGGTATATCTGCCTTTATCGTAAGCTGGCCAAAGCTAAATGCTTCTGAAGTATTACTTCTGTCCTTCTTCGCTTCTGAGTTCTGGAATTGTTGAGATGGACTGAGAAACAAAGAACGGATAACAAAGTTCAATTTGTAGTCGTAATAGCAAAGCTAAAAAGAGCTCTAAAACCCTTGTTGAGTTTGTAAATAATTTTATTGAAGAAAAGTTAGGATTTCTAGAAAATATCCGAGTACCTATTTTTAGTCATATTTATGCAAGTTATGATGGCGAATCGATAGTTAGCAATGAACTTTGAATCTTGTATCTAATGAAATTTAGTCGAGATTTTTTCAATACTTTTATTGTTATAGTTGATATCTAGTAACAAGTACAAGTCGCGAGTTCGCGATCCACACAGAGTTTTACGTTAGATACAGGAAAAACCCGTAACTAAAAGCATTTTCCGTAACTAAATCTTTATCCCACAACTACAAGCTTCTCCCATAACTAAAACTTTTATCCATAAATAAAAGTATTTCCCATGTCCGAAACTTAACGCCATAAATAAAAGTGTTGTTCATTTTGGTAATTGAATATAATTGTTTATTTTTTTATAATAAAATATAAAAAAACGCAGTCTTTTGGAATACAATCACAACATAAGCATGTTGATTGTTGCATAGAATCATTTATGCATATATTGAGTATGTCAATAAAGACTGCCCAATCACGTACCAATATGACTATGACTTCGATTAAAATGTCTTTATTACTGTAGTGTAATCTCGGAGGTCGTGGGTCCAATCCCCACACCGCACAGGAAATCTTTGTGTAAATTCAACAATTATGGGTCTGGTTGGTTGAGGGGCTACTTTCCGTGCCTCGGAAAGCACGTTAAGCCGTTGGTCCCGATTGTTTTAACATCATCTATAATAATCGTATATCAAGGAACGGGCAGCAGCGTTTCCTTGAGTGGAACAACTTAATACTGCGGGCACCAATCCGCCTGCCAAATACCTTCCTTCGGGAGGAGGCCCATGTTCAGCAGTGGACATTATACGGGCTGATGATGGGCATAGTAAACGGTGAGGAGTGAATACATTTTTATCGAAGTCATAGTAACATCGTTAAGTGATCAGCAACCTGAAATAATTTCTATTGTTAAATCATTATCATCATCATCATCATCAGCCCGTAAAACGTCCATTGCTGGACATGGGCCTCCTCCCGAGGGAGGGTTTTTGCCATAGTCACCACGCTTGGCAGGTGGGTTGGTGACTGATGCAGTATTATGTTGTATCATACAATACAAGGAAACGCTGCTGCCCGTTCCCTGGTATACAATTGTTATAGATGATGTTATAACAAGCGAGACCAACGGCTAAACGTGCTTTCCGAGGCACGGAGGGTAGTCCCTCAGCCAACCAGACCAGGAAATATCTAAATCTTAGAATATACACAAAGATTTCTTGTCCGGAGTTGGGATCGATCCCACGACCTCCGAGATTTAAATCGGGCCGGAATGGAGGTTGTTAAATGGTACACATATTTATTTATAAGTGCATAATATAAAGCACTTATTATATGGAGAACCCAATATCTTTGTACAGGAACCAACGAATAGAGACGATAAAGTTACAAAATAAGCGAAAATTATATTTCAATTCGGTGCATACTACATACATACTCGTAGTTACTGTTTGCGGAGAAAGTTGAGACATGTTAGCGTACAGCTGGTAAAACAATCTTATATTTATGTTGAATTTTGATCGATGACGTTCTTGAGAGGCCAGGTTATAGTTATATCACAAGCATTTTAGCTTAGCACGAGAGGTTAACAAGAATACTAGTAGTGAGCAAACTTTGCAAGTATTCCTAAAAACAAAAGAGTAGGTACCCTAAACCGAAGGACAGTCATGTATGACGAGATTAATGAATGTAGAAGTGGTATAGTAAGATCGTAGCAAGTGGAAGCAAATTCGTCTCTGCCTATGGGAAAAAGGATGAATGTATGTGAATTTTGGTGAACCAATATGTATGTAACTAGTAATAACAAACTAACTCCGTGTGTGTCCGGTAAAAGTCTTGGAGATCGTGGGTTCAATCCCCCGTACAAGAAATCTTTGTGTAAATTCTAACATTCCTTTTCGGGTCTAGTTGGTTGCTATACTGCCCTCCATTCCTCGAAAACCACGTTAAGCCGTTGGTCCCAATTGTTATAACGTCATTGAGCAGTAGCAATACCTGCGTAGCATAGCGGTATTTAGCTCGCTTTATCGTCGCTGGCCGTGGGTTCGATCCCCACGCCGGACAAGAAATCTTTGTGTGAATTATTAAATTTCTTTCCGGGTCTGGAAGGTTGAGGAACTACCCTCCGTGCCTCGGAAAGCACCTTAAGCCTTTGGTCCCGATTGTTATAACATCATCTATAATAATCGTATATCAAGGAACGGGCAGCAGCGTTTCCTTGACTGGAACAACTTAATACTGCGGTCACCAATCCGCCTGCCAAGCGTGGTGACTATGGCAAATACCCTCCCTCGGGAAGAGGCCCATGTTCAGTAGTGGACGTTATACGGGCTGATGGTGATGATGTAGAGCGACAGTTGCACAAAACTCTCCTAAAAATCTAAAACTCAATAATTCAACCCCGTCAGCGACCGCCCTGAGTTGAAGTCCAAATCAAACAGGCAGCGCCCTCTTGCGTAGATTGCTTAGTTCGTAGTTTATTCACGATTTTATGCCAAAAGAGTCACATATTATTATATAGGCTTAAGATGTTTAACACGTAGGTAGGCACAAATAAACCAGTTATTTCTGAATTTATCAATTTAAAAAAAATGTAAATATGTTTTTAGAATCAGCCGCAAAAATGAGCCTCGTAGCGTGGGAGGGTTTTGCCATAGTCACCACGCTTGGCAGAGGGATTGGTATATATTATATAATGTTATAACAATCCGGATCAACGTGGTTTCCGAGGCACGGAGACTAGCCCTCAACCAACTAGATCGGAAAATAAATCTTAGAATTTATTCATAAATTTCTATTTCGGCGTGGGGATCGAACCCACGATGTTCGAGACTTAAAGCGTGGCGTTATACCTGCCGTTACACCACTTAATTATGTTAAATTAATTAAATTTATGCGTTTACTGCTGCTTATTATAATAGAGAAGTTATAGTACAGCAGTGGACGTTATACGCGCTTATAACGATGATAACATAAATATCAATTTACTTAAATCTAACTAATCAACGCGGCAGGCCCAGAAGAAGATGGCGAGATGAGCTGGACTCATTTTTAAAGGATTGGCCTACAATCGCATCACATCGTGAGAGATGGAAGGAGGGAAGGGAGGCCTTTGCCCTGCAGTGGGACAACGTAGGCTCTTAATAATAATAATTAAATCTATAGGTACCTAAAGCTGAGAACCTCGCAGTACCTATTAAAGTATATTTTGTCGGATCATATTTTCCTCCACTACATTACCAACAAACTTTACCCGACATGTTGTTTTGAACTTTGCACTGAATTTAATAAGGTTCTCATGCACAATATCTATCTAATAACATAATGATAATTCTGACGTTGCAGTGCGGCGCCTGGTATTAAGTTATAGCAACTTTCACATTTTGAAATTTGCTGAACTAACTTTAGTAGGCGCTTTTTAAATTTTCTTATTCAAATTTGCGGGAACGTTGTTATCATTATGAAAGCATAAACAGATTGGTATAATAATTAAAATTAAGCTGGCATTGAATTATCTTATCAGAAGACTGAAATAAACCAATATGCCTGATTTGTTAATTTCAATTTTGTTAACGCGATGAATTGTTAGCATTTAAGTTCAAAATCATATTAGGTACTAGGTATTGACATATTGGAAGTTTTTCTGAATTCATGATTCAGAAACTGTCAGCAATGTCAGCGAGAAATCCGGTGTAAGTATTATTCAAACTTTTACTCTGTCTCCAAACAAAGGAAATTGCCTTTTTTGTGAAATATAAAATGCTGATCTTGGAGTGCTGATTTGGTAGACGGTCTGCTTCAAATCACGGAGGGTTCTATCTCTGGCACAGACAAGAATATATTTTAATGGAAAATGTCCTTACAGGTTTGGTTGGACTAGCCTCCGTACCTCGGAAAGCATGGTTTGTTATAACATTATTTATAATTCTATAACAATCAAATTCCAAGTAGGTACTAATCGCAACTGCTGTCACCAGCCCCGACAATGGTTAGTTATCATTCCTCAATGCCCCGCCAGCATGTGCCCTGAGCTGACGGTCAAATCCCTCATTGGGCCCCTCTTGCGCAGGTTGTTTATTCTGTAGTTTTAACTGTTTACTTAGGCTAGAGCTCTGCTGCCGTTCAGTCACTAACCTTTTTTTTTCGTATCGAAATACGTAGATAGCCACGAGGCTTTTGCTATTTAACAGGGCATAAAGGGGAGCAGAGCTCCAGCCTTAATAAATGGTTTAAAAACTACAAACTCTTGCGCAAGAGGGCGCCCCCTGTGGGCCTTGGACCTCGGCTCAGGGCGGTCGATGGCGATGAGATTGAGGGACTTTTAGTATTTTAGGGGAGTTTTGTGCAACTGTCGCTCTACTTTACAGTTCGCGCGCATCTCGGCCTTCGGGTCTACGAGGGCATCGGATGGATAGTCACTATAGCGCCAAGCGTAGTGACTATGGCAAAACCCCATTAGGGGGAGGCCCACGTTCGAACGGCTGATGTTCATTTTTATTATTTTTATTATATACGTAAAAGTTTTAATACAAATCTAGTTAACAGGCTTAAGTTGCTGGTATTCCACAGAGACTACAATAAAATAATTTGGTAGTTTCCGAACTGGAACAGTTTATATTCTGCGGTAATGTTTCAATCGTAACGATCTACTAAAATAGTTTGATTTGTGCGGACGCGTCTTGGGTGATGAGCGAAGCGGAATAATTTATAAGTAGGTTTTTTTGAAGCGGCATTAGCCCAAGCGGGCGTCGGACTTGTGATGTTGTGGTCGCCGGTTCAATCTCCACCCATTCCCGACGTGTACCCACTCGTATCACAAGCATTTAAGCTTAGCACGAGGGGTTAACCAGGATACTAGTAGACTGCAAAACTCTGCTATTAATCTTCATCATTTCAGCCGTAGGACGTCCACTGTTGGACATAGGCCCCCTAATAGATCTCCAGTTGTTGCGGTTAAAAGCAGCCTGCATCCACCGTGATCCTGCGGCCTTAACCAGATCGTCCGTCCATCTTGAAGGTAGACGTCCTACGCTACGCTTGCGGATCCGCGGTCTCCATTCGAGAACTTTTCGGCCCCAACGGCCATCTGTTCTCCGTGCTATATGGCCTGCCCATTGCCACTTCAACGAACTAATCCGTTGGGCTATGTCGGTAGCCCGCGTTCTTCTACGTGTCTCCTCATTTCTGATTTATTGTAAGTTTTTGTCGGTATATATACTCGGTGAAATAATTTATTTTTTCAATTCAACAATAGTAAAATCGATCTATGTACAAACTCTTTCATTAACTTTACAAAATGAAAATATCTTCTAATATGTGTTATGGATACCCATTCTTAAAACCTTGATTAAGCTTTTGTATTGCAAGGTACTACACCTCAATTTGACTTCAAAAATTCGTCCCTTATTATTGTAGCAAATGCTTGTTGTAGCAATGAATAAATTAAATGTATTACAAATGTCTTGATAAAAAAGCAATGATTTGTAACTGGGAAGTACCATATACGTTGTAGCCCGGCCACATGTATGATTTTTGGTAGGATGTTCACAATGTTCTGAAATGTAAACTTAATAAATGTTCCTTTTGTATTATTTATTTTTCATTGAATCCATGTTTGAAGTCTCTTGTTAGTGGACTTTGGTCCAAAATAGCAGGTGCAATTCAACAAGAACTGTTCTAAATATTTTAATGTCAGTACTTAAGTAGAGGTAGTTATAAAGAACTAGCTTGACCGTTTCATAAGCAATACCAAGACAGTCAAAAAAACAAGACTTTAGTTTCCCTATTCTAAATGAGAATTGTTCCAAAATCAGATACTCCATCAACAGTTATCATACCAGTTCGAAATTTTTGCAGCAAACTCCCCTAAAAATCGAACAGCCATATTGCCGCAAGTTATCGCTTTGAGCCGAGGCCTAAGTCCCATAAAAGCCGCCTACTCAAGTTGTTCAGTTTGTAAATTTTGAACCATTTTATAAGGCTAGATCTACGCTTGCTTTCAAGCGTCATGTCTACCAACATATGTCTGCCAGAAAAAAGTAAAGAAATCAAACCCAAACGCCACTACTTTCCGCTCATCTCTGTCCACACCATCGTTGGCTCCTTGCCAATCAGCCGAACAGATCAGTTGATAACTTATACAAGCCAATACGATTAATTGCTTTACTTTATTATATGTAGATGTTACGTTTGATGGCACCGCGTTACTCCAATCTGTTTTATTGCTCGTAAACTATAGAAGTTTTCTCATGGGGGGTCATTGTCTTTTGGATATTTTTGTAGTATTTTTTCCTATAGATACAGATCTCTTCGCTTCATAATAGAAGTGTAGATTGACTAAGAATATAGATAAACTGGTAATGAGAAACTAGTGCAGTCAACAGAAGAGATAGGTACACATTGTGCAACGCATTTTAAATTTATATGTACACGTTTATGAGAAGAGTTTACTATTATTACTTCACCCATAAATAATTAGCCCGTAGCGGTATTTGGCTCGCTTTAAATGTAGGAGGTCCTGAAAATAAGTCGCGTAAATTCTAAGATTTGTTTCCGGGTCTGGATGGTTGAGGAACTACCCTCCGTGCCTCGGAAAGCACAATAAGCCGTTGGTCCAGATTGTTATAACATCATCTATAACAATCGTATACCAGGGAAAGGGCAGCAGCGTTTCTCGCCGACAATTCTTGACGCTCCGTTCATGGTATGCGACGGTGTCGTTCGGTGACGGAACGGTCTAGTGGGCATAATCTCATACTTTTCATTACAAAGAATATTTTTTTGGTTGTTACGTTCCTAGCACGGTCATGATATGCTACGGGATAGTGGGCAGAGTCCTTTAGGGTTGTATCAGGACAACAATACATAAATTATCAAAAACTCCCAGTAACTACATTCGGTTGTTAGTTGAAGAATATCTCTAGCTAGAAAATTCCGAGCATCTATCAATATGTCTACGTAAAGCTACGCTATTCTACAACCAATACAGACACAAATAGCGAGTTTCTAGTTCCACTAAACTTGTGACAGCTTCCATATCGTTGAGATAAATGTTCGTTGGACAAGATCCAAACAAATGCCCGGTCTATAGACTCGCTGTTTATTTGATATTATTTTAATACTTGTGTGTCAATGTGAAGGATACATTTTACATGAGGATTTTAAAGGCCATCTATAAATGAAAGTCCTGACTAAAACGGTACTACGGTTTTGGAGATTAGGCGGAATATACGGAAATTCGAATACCACTTTTTGACAGAACGTTCACTGGCACATAGCTATTTTTATAGGATATTATTATAGATAATATAGGCTATGTTATAATGTTCCGTTGTGTGATATATACTAAATTTAAGCAAAACTTGCTTCTTCTTCTGTTTGTATCGACCGAGCGCGTTCAAATTTAGCAAAAATATCTCAAAATCGGTCCAGCAGTTACTGAGATTCATTATCAGCCCGTATAACGTGCACTGCTGTACATGGGCCTTCTCCCGAGGGAGGGTATTTGCCATAGTCACGCTTGGCAGGTGTGTTAGTGACCGCAGTATAATGTGGCACCACACAAGGAAACGCTGCTGCCCGTTCCTTGATACGAGATTATTATCTATAGATGATGATATACAATCTGAACCAACAGCTTAACGTACTTTCCGAGGCATGGAGGGTAGTTCCTCAACAAACCAGACCCGGAAAGAAATGTTGGACTTTTAGACATTTGGGGATCGAACCCTCGACTTCCGAGCAAATACGCTACGGAGGTTATACTGAGGTTAGCCAGAACAAACAGACAGACAGACATTAATTATGTATTGAGTAAAAACCTGCTATTTTTCCATAACAAGCAGCCACTTCAATTTTATTTATTTGTTTAGATAACGTGGCATTTCTATTGTGCCTTTAAGTACCGCATCTGGTTGGTTGAGGGCTACCCTCCGTGCCTCGAAAAGCACGTTAAGCCGTTGGACCCGATTGTTATAACATCATCTATAATAATCGTATATCAAGGAACGGGCAGCAGCGTTTCTTTGTGTGATACAACATAATACTGCGGTCACCAACCCGCCTGCCAAGCGTGGTGACTATGGCAAGTACCCTCCCTCGGGAGGAGGCCCATATTCAGCAGTGGACGTTATACGGGCTGATGATGATGATGATGATGACACAAATAATTGTACCAGTTGGAAATCGGAGTCCAAGACACCAGATTTAGAAGCAGCTACCATACGGCTTGTTAGATTCAAACATATTCATATCGACATATCTAATACATAGTTTACAATAGCAACATAAGATTGTGTGTCTTAATAAGAACGATCGGTACCGGTAACTGAGACTCGCTTGAAGATGCGAGAATAATACTCCATTTCTTGATATAACAGCGTACATATAAATATAATAACATAAGCCATAAGTACATTGTTCATACAAATATACCAACTTGTCTTTTAAAACGATTGTTATTAGTCTTTAAAGTTCACCGCTTGCATCAATAGATGACGCTAGTGGCCATTATAGAAGTCGTAAGCATTTGTTTCATTCAGTTTATTAGGGTCACTGCTGTCTTACAACAAATTGAGCTATTTGTTTTGGTGCTTGGAGTAAATCCTCTATTAAAATTCTTGTCATACAAAAGCAGTGCGGTCCTTATTTAAAACTAGCTTCCCGCGCGCGGTTTCACCCGCGTAACTCCCGTTCCCGTGGTAACTTCATAATTAAATATAGCCTATATTAATCAATGATAATGTAGCATTCAAATGGTGAAATAATTTTTAAAATCGGTCCAGTATTTTTTGAGCCAATTTGTTACAAACATACTTACATACAAATCTTTCCTCTTTATAATATTAGTATAGAATAGCTTCCTGCGCTCGGTTTCACCCGCGTAACTACCGTTCCCGTGGGAACTTTATAATTAAATATAGCCTATAGCCTTCCTCGAAAAATGATCTATCTAACACTGAAATAATTTTCGAATCGGTCCAGTATTTCCTGAGATTAGCGTGTTCAAGCAAACAAACAAACTCTTCGGTTTTATATAATTATTATCTATTAGATACTAATATATAAAGCTGAAGAGTTGTTTAATATATAACCCGCAAATATGTTAAATAAAATAAAATAAAATAAAAATCATTTTTATTTACGTAAACCTATTACAGGCACTTGCAAATAGTCAAAACAATAATTTAGTATTAAGTATTATTTAGATAATATCATATTTTATAATATTATTATTATTAATTATCATATTTTATAAATTTTCAAATTAAACAAGTATTTAAGTTATTATTTTAATAATATTTTAGTCTTAACGTCTTAGTTTATTATTTAACTATATTGTGTCAAATAGCTTGTTCTGTCTATAGTAGGTTGGAACAATTGTCATTATTTAGGTGGACCATGAGTATATAACGACGGACGCGCTTTAATGCTACCACCGGATCCATTACGCCCCAACTGAGAAGATCCGGCGAAACAAACTCAGTGGGTTATTCTACTGCCGGTTTTAACACGACCCACATGAGACGGTCCGGCGCAACATACTCAAATGGGCAGAACGTAGGTTTTGGTCCAGTTACTTTAACTATTTATTGGCATACACATTTTTTGCCCAAACGGTTGTCTTTGAAATATTTGTTTATTGTGTTTTTATACTAATAGAAAAATAAAAGAATTTGAGACAGAAAAATTTATTGGTTCTACTAACTCTAAAACCGGGTATAGCAATTTTATGTTTATTTCTCGTGTTAACATTATGAATATCACTTTTTTTGCTATATTGATCTATATTTTTTTTAACAAAAATGATATTTTGGTATATGTATTCAGAGGGAACGGTAAGAATATTAATCTCTTTAAACCTGGTACGCAGGGAGTCGCGACTACCTAAACCGTAAATAGCCATAACTGCTCTTTTTTGTAATATAAAAATACTATTGACATCAGCGGCTGACCCCCAAAGCAGTATTCCATAGGACATAATGCTATGAAAGTTTCCGTATGTATGTCGTAGATCATATTTGTTCTGGAGCATATTTGTGTTTGTGTAATGTAATGTGTAAAATTGGTACTAGACTAATTAAGCAATAACTGGACTAGCGATGAATTGCTATCCGGCAGCGGAAATAGTAGGCGGAATCTTGGCAAAATTCTAATGTTTATTAATGCAAAATTAAACATAACGGAAAACTAAGCACAATAGTGAATAGTAGACTTGGGCCCTTGATTTCTGCCCAACTGTCCAATTTGTAGACCCCAAGTCCGAGAGTCCCGCGAACTGTAACAGAACGACTGGTGACCAAACTCCCCTAACAAAGCTAAGGGCCTATGCACACCACATTTTTTCAAACGCGCCTTTGAAGCGCGTTTGTTGCTACAGACGCGATTCGGACGGATAAAAGCGCGCTGTCGCGTCGACGCGAGTTTCTTAAACCTGCGTCGACGGCACGTTTAAAAAACGTAGTGTGCATAGGCACTACAAGTCATAATCCCTCCATCAGCGATTGTACTCAGTCGAGGTCCAAATTCAATTCGCTTTTCCGATCCTTCGTTGACTAAGAATCTTCCGATGCCCTCGTAGACCCGAAGTCTGAGACGCTCGCGATTTGTAAAGAAGGATGGAGCCCTGCTTATCTATATGCCCGGTGAAGTTGCAAAAGGGTCTTGGCTACATAATAATATGATCGTCCAAAAAAAAACTGATATTCTCAAAAAACTATACATTACGAGCTGCGCCCCGCGTAACTCTGCTCCAGTATGTCGGAGCGTGATTTTTTGTAGTCTATATGTTAATCTAGCTTATTAACTATCTCCGTGCAAAGTTTCAGTCAAATCCATTCAGTACTTTTAACGTCAAAGAGTAACAAACATCCATCCACCATCCATAATTACAAACTTTCGCGTTTATTATATAGTAGGATTAAATTCTTATACAAAAATGCTGACCTCCAAGAAGTTGTGCCAATAGTGAATCCCCTGACCTAATCATAAATCTACAAACTTTCTTTACCATAGACATACTGCTTTATCCAAGAAGATAGTGTGCCAAAAATTGTGGCATTAATATATTATGCGGCTGTCTTGTGTGAGTCACTACAGTTCAAATGTGATGAGTCATTTTGGATACAGAGATGATTTTAAATATATCATCATTTCCCTCATCAGTTACTGCTGTTAAATCATCGTAAGAGTCATATTTTGTCTCAGTTGTGTTTTATTTTGTATGTAAAATTATGTGAAAATTGCCTTATTATACGGATTTTTAAAACGTTTTGAGACAAATACATTTTTAAAAGATGGAATTAAAATATTTTTATGTCACTGAATAGTAAAAGACATAAGAATAAAGTATATCTAAGTCAAAGTCAATAATTTATTTATTCATACAGACACTATTCAAAAAAAAAACCATATTCTTTTAATGCGTTCATTTCTTTTCCTACCACCAATTCAAAGACAACTCTGAGAAGAACTGGCGAGAAACTCAGAGGAATCCTTTTTTAATCATGCATATTAACACATAAAAATGCCTTGTATGACAAGGTTGTATTCTGTAGGTATGGCACCTAGGATTTATAATAAACATCCTAAGGAACCACACAATATCAAAAATCATAACAAATTCAAGAATAATTAAAGATTTTTTTTTGTAAAAAAAGCATATTATATGTATGATGAATACTTTTATGACAATTTTAGTTAATACTTTATTATAATTGTATTTAATAATAATACGTATAAAATAATGTAATTATTAATAAAATATTAATTTGTTAATCCTACATATTTTATATTATAAACGCGATACTTTGTAAGTATAGATGGATGGATGGACGTTAGTTACTTTTCTCTCAAAAAGTACTGAATTAATTTGGCAGAAAGTTTGCACGGGGATAGTTAATAAGGATTAACGTATAGGCTACAAAACATCACGCTCCGACCCACTGGAGCAGAGTAATGCGGGTAAAACCAATTCCGTTCAGTAGTTTTTACGTGAAAAAGTAACAAACATTCATACATCCACACATATGAACTTTCGCATTTATAATATTAGTAGGTTTAGTAGAATTTCTACAGAAAGTTAAAATTCACTGTCGTATAGCGTTGCCAGAAGTCGCGATTTTGGCGGGACACTCCAATTTTTATAACATTTAAAAAATCTCACGCGGGACAATTTCAGTCCCTAGGGTGAGCTCAATTGCAGTGCCAACACCCTAACGTGCTAGACGAATGAACAGGCTAATCACCACATAAAATAAGAATTTCCTCTCGGGAAAATTTGAAGTGATACCAAGCCATGGGGCCTGAGTCTACTATCGTAACGGTGGGTCGTGGAACTGTCACTGACGTCACGATTGTCGTTTTTTGCACACTTGGTAATCCACTAATCCAAAAGACAAAGAAAACCAACCAACGAGACGTCAGTGACAGTTCCACGACCCACCGTTACGATAGTAGACTCAGGCCCCCGGTCACGAACTCAGGGCCTTGCTATTTACGGTCAAACCTAATACCACTAGTCTATAACATTTAAGAGCAGGTTTTACCTCAAGAATCTCATCTCCCACTTTGACCGCTGGGCTGGACTTAGCCGCGGCCCCAGCTGGGTGCAGTCCGCATACAAACACGGCCATCCTGCTGCGGTCCCTGTGCCCGGCCAGCGACAGCCCGAGCCCCCCTCGCGGGGATCGCTCCAGCTTGACCGACAGCACACTGTCCCCGAGGTTGGCATACTTCTTGCGGATTTTATCTGGGGAAGAGAGAAGATCGATTATACTAAGTGAGACAAATAAAATAAATATTTTTATTCAGCACTTAGGTATTTAAATGCCCTTGTACTTGTCAGAATTAAATAAAAACTATAACCGATAATTATTACTCTATGAAACAACCGACTAGGTAACTAATAGTAGTAGGCAATAACAAATCTACAGACTACATAGTCCGTCCGTCTGTCTTGTGACATTTATTTTTGTTATCTAATTATTATTATTATTATAAGAAGAAATTAAAACCGCATCAAAATTGCACGCGGTCACACTATATCTTAGTGACACACACCTGAGGGCACCTTTATGGGGTTTAGGACCATCACCAAGGGTGCCACTGAAGTACCTAAAGATGATGTGATCACTGGCATCGCTTACAGGCGCTCAATCATATGGCAGGAGTAGGGGCGCAACGCGGTCCTCGGCCGCACAGTGGATCGTCCCCATACAAGAGGTTGGACATAGAATCAAAAATTGAAAAAGTATTTAATTTGAAAAAAAAAAAATATACAGTTGCATTCCTCTATTGAAGAGCAACAAAAATGATTACTACGCTTTTTTTATTTGACCAGCACTTTACGAGCAAATCGATGAAACCTCTTATTTTTGTATGGAAACGAACACAAAAATGTCTGTATCTCATGATTCCCTCCTTGTTTCGATTTGCGGTTTTCATTACTGTTATTTACCTACTTTATGCCACATTTTCTCCAAAGACACATGGTGCCCTCAGAGGGCCCCTTCCGAAATATTTTGCCTATAGCAACTATCTTTGTTATTGTATTACTGACGGAAAAGAGGTACAGTTAGTATACTTATTACCAAGAATTAGTTATCACTAAGCAGTTCCTTAAATAACAGGTGCATTAGTGAGTACTTTAATGACTTATAAAGGCTTTTGTTGTAATATAACAAAAGCGTTAATAAGTCATTAAATAACGACTACCAGTACTAGCTTAATCTAATTAGTTATTGTAATTACTATGTTAACAGCCATTAAGCTATGCATTGTGATTGGCTCATGTCATCATTAGCTTATCAAGTTCATTGCTAGTTGCAAACTTGCTGCCCTTTAAATATGTGTGTGTTTTGCAAATATACTTCAGTTGTAATTACAACCTCTTCTAAGTGTTGTCATTATGGCTTTCCGTGGCTTTTCTACTTATCTAGATCTTTATGTTGCTCTTTGTAATCATAAAGACCTTCGTGACTATGATGATTTATTTAACACATTGAAGTCGAATAGTAACGTCCAGTTAAGTGAAAATGATGTGTCGGATCTAAAGAACTGGTGTCGACGATTTTGCTATCGGATTTACTCCAAATGGGTGCGATCAAGAAGGTCAGTCGACAAGTTCATGAACAAGAACAGAGAGTGGTTAAGTTCCGATATAATTTGGCCAAATTGCTTTAAGGAAAATATTGTTCCCACTGAAGAAGCTGAAAATGAGGCAGAAGAGGTAATCAGTCCATCAAAATCGGATGCATCAACTTCAACATATATTTCTCCTCGCAAACACTTTGAAGATCTATCGAGTAGACAGAAAAGAAGACGTGTTGATGAAAATATTGCTAGTTGCAGTCGTCCAAATGAGCTTTTACATACTGTTGAAAGTGCACTTAAGTCTGCCGGAAAAAATGATGTGGCCAGAATAATGAAACATTTGCTGGGAAATCCTGAACACGTCTCAACAGTTTTGAATGTCCTGGAAACTAAACAGAATACTTTGTTTCATGAAGTTCCTACTCACAAAGCCCTTGCTCTTTATGTTGGCATGCAGTTATCCAAATGGCGTTACATCACACTTAGGGACTTTAGTTTTAAAGAAGGTCATACGAAATACCCAAGCTATTACATGTTAGTGAAAGAAAAGCTTAAGTGTTACCCGGCAAAAGAAGACGTAACTGTGACTGATACTTCCGCAAAGATACGGCTCCAAGCCCTCCTTGATCTCACAGTTAGGAGGCTGGTCGATTCACTTGAATCGAATCTTGATGCTGGTGAACAACTTGTGCTTCACAGTAAATGGGGTTTTGATGTAGCTTCGAGTCAAAGCATTTATCATCAAAGGACAACAACCAGTGAACAAGATTTATGCAGTGTATTTATGGCAAGTCTTGTACCTCTTAAGTTAATGACTTCTAGTGGAATCACAGTGTGGCAGAATAGTCGGCCATCGTCAACCACATACTGTCGTCCGATTTCATTTAAGTTTATGAAAGAAACGGAGGCAAACGTGAACGCTGAAATGGAGATATTTGAGACTGAGATTCGTGGACTGATCCCAACTGATTGCGGCTATGCTACTGTTACGCACAATCTGTGGTTAACCATGATTGATGGTAAAGTGCATTCAATAATATCTGGAACATCAGCAGCAGTGTGTGATTTGTGCAAAGCTCGCCCAAGCGAGATGAATAATTTGGAAGAAGTGAGAGCTAAACCTGTGAATGAAGATTTATACAAGCATGGATTTAGTTCGTTGCATGCTTGGATTCGTTCTATGGAATGTTTATTACACATAGCTTACAAAATGGACATAAAATCATGGCAAGCAAAAGGTGACGACAACAAACAAATTATTAAAGATAAGAAAGAAGCTATTCAAGCAGCTTTACGAAGAAAGACAGGCTTACTTCTAGATGTTGTTAAGCAGGGTAGTGGCAATAAAAACACTGGAAATGCTGCTAGAAGGTTTTTTGCAAACCCTGAAATGACTGCGGATATTACTAAATTAGACGTCAATTTAATTAGAAGACTCGCCGTAATTTTGCAATGCATTTCTTCAGGCGAAAAAATTCAAATTCAAAAATTCAAATTATATTGTGATGAAACAGCAAATTTATTCGTGCAGTTATATCCGTGGTATAACATGCCATCTAGTTTACATAAATTGCTGATTCATGGATCGCAGATAGTGGAGCACCTATCAGTAGTGCCTATAGGTTTTTTGTCTGAGGAAGCATCTGAAGCAAGAAACAAGGATTTTCGTAAATTTCGAGAAAATCATACACGGAAGCACAGTAGCATCGCCACTAATGAAGACATTCTTCATAATCTTCTGTTATCTTCCGATCCTCTGCTTACGAGCCTACGACCGAAGATGAACAATAAAGTTAAAAAATCTTCATTTAGAGAACTGGACGATTTGCTCATACCTGATCGGAGTGAATTGGAGCTCATTGACACTTCAACTGATACAATAGTTGAAGCAGTTTCGGAATATAGTGACATTGAAGAAGATGACGACAATGATGATCATGATGATGAAGATGAAGAAAATGTAGTTTAAGCTTTATAGTTATTTAATAGTTAGTAACTAAATAGTAGTATTAATTAATTTATTTTTTATTATATTTAATATTTTTAATTTAGTTATTGCTAGTTGTTTATTTTTTTATTTTTAAATTATTATAGGTTTAATTGTAATTTACTATAAGGTTTAATGATATTTTATAGTGTCATGTTGCATTAAAAAGATTTTAATACATATTTTATAGTGTCATGTTGCATTAAAAAGATTTTAATACATATTTTCTTATTCATCATAAAACTTTTCTTTTCGACTTGTTATTAGCTAACTAATACGATGTCACAACTCACTAGCGATATTTTTTTTCAATATATAGAACATACTAATGCGCCTTTTCTTCATTTACTTTCTTAATTATGTATAATTCTCAGTAATTACAATAACTAATTAGATTAAGCTAGTACTGGTTGTCATTATTTAATGACTTATTAAGGCTTTTGTTATATTACAACAAAAGCCTTAATAAGTCATTAAATTATTCACTAATGCACCTGTTATTTAAGGAACTGCTTAGTGATAACTAATTCTCGGTAATAAGTATACCAAATGTACCTCTATTCCGTCAGTAATACAATAACAAAGATAGTTGCTATAGGAAAAATATTTCGGAAGGGGCCCTCTGGGGGCACCATGTGTCTTTGGAGAAAATGTGGCATAAAGTAGGTAAATAACAGTAATGAAAACCGCAAATCGAAACAAGGAGGGAATCATGAGATACAGACATTTTTGTGTTCGTTTCCATACAAAAGTAAGAGGTTTCATCGATTTGCTCGTAAAGTGCTGGTCAAATAAAAAAAGCGTAGTAATCATTTTTGTTGCTCTTCAATAGAGGAATGCAACTGTATATTTTTTTTTTTTCAAATTAAATACTTTTTCAATTTTTGATTCTATGTCCAACCTCTTGTATGGGGACGATCCACTGTGGGCCGGCGAGAATCCTACCCTAGCTAACCTACAACCTTTCACTAGCGACCAAAGTGTTTTTTTTGTCCGATGAAATAATAGGCAGTACCTTCTGCCATTAATATTACGAGCGAAACATAACATTAACATTTTAAAATAGATATTTACCGCCATATCTGGTAGCTTGTCTCTAGCCATGAGGATCTAGACCCATGGGTTTCCTGGAAACCCATGGGTCTAGAGGAGACTCAGCAAGGTTCTATGGTGGTGTGAAAAAATAGGTTTTAAAAGTTATAAGTAGAAGTAAAATATAGCACCAAATATTCTACTAGAACTAAGAAAGGTATGTTTTTCTAAAACGAGTTTGGAATACTCAATCCACATTTAGCAGTAACCGACATATGACTGCGTCATACCCCTATTATAAAAGT
The DNA here is from genome assembly GCA_947037095.2 of Nycteola revayana. Taxonomy (NCBI): domain Eukaryota; kingdom Metazoa; phylum Arthropoda; class Insecta; order Lepidoptera; family Nolidae; genus Nycteola; species Nycteola revayana. Next base: position 559,220 of record OX344855.2, read on the forward strand.
TCTATATATAGTGCTATGAACCTAACATGAATGAGTTGCAGGTTAGCTAGGGTAGGATCCTCGACGGCATGGCTGAGGACCGCGTTGTTGCTTATTCCCCGAACTGTGATCTCGTGCCAGCGATCATCACCACTGTTCGTAAATCTACTCTTTACTCCAGTGGCACCCTGAGCGTTGGTCCTAAGTTAATTTTAATTTTAGACCTGTTACCTTTAAGGCATCTTACTATACCTAATGTGTACATTTGTCATTTATCGCTCGCCAGACGGACAGACTGATTAAAAATTCTGTAAGATCAAATAATTATAACAATGTTTTTTGCTACTTAAGTGATACTTTTGTTAGATTTAGTATTATACAGTGTAATTTTGACAAGTACAAGTGTATGTAAATACCTAAGTGCTGAATAAATTTCATTATAACCCCCAGATCGACTTCCAACGTACTTCTTAAAGCACGGAGGTGTGTTTCTAAGTTGTTAAAAGAATAAAGTCTAACATAAAATACCGTAGTACGGAAAGGAGTTGAATAAGTCACATAAAGCAAACATAAAAAAACGTCATAGTCCGAATATCAAACTATTTACTCGAGTAGCGCCAAGATCGATATAAATCGGATTTGTCACAGATTTGCACAAATAAGCAGTAAGAAAACTACTATAGTTATAATTTTATTAATACTTTATTAAGTGACAGAGGTAGTGCTAGTGCCTGCGAAGTTACAAAGATAAAGGCGACTTGCCTTTGTCTTGCTTTGCTTGCTTAATTGTATAGGGATGCATGTAGTGAAAAAAAATATTCTTTAACTGTCTTTTGGTTTGAGATTATTTACAGGTGTGCTACTTTTAATACAAAGCGTCTCCTTGACTGGTTTTTACCAATAATGTTTGACATCAGACCGGAATCTAAGACACAGGTCTAAGACACACGTTCTGCTGACATTTACTGGAGATAAAAACTTTAGCAAACAGTTAATTATGCTAAAATGGACTTAATGCTGTAAGCAATATCTCCCAGTTTACCTGGTGCGATGACAATTTGGTAGGTACTTAATGAATTGTACCAAAGATAATTAATTTAAGCCAAAATACGATTGGTATATTAGTTAACTAGCTTTCCGCGGGCAGTTTCATTCACTTTTGAACTTCATAATTAAATTTAGCCTATAGCCATCCTTAATAAATAGGCTATCTAACACCGAAATATTTTTTCAAATCCTTTCTGAGATTAGCACGTTCTAGCTAACAAACAAACAAACATTTCAGCTTTATTATTATATATTTTATCATTTAAATATAATCATCACGACATTTTCATATGATTATGTACACAGTTGCGTTACCGAGTGACATTTAAATACTGTGTCCCCTTGTTATGACGAACTATAACAAAAGATGAAAGAAAAACAAGATTATTGGGTTAAATTCAGTCAACGATGTTTTCTGGTACAGTTGACCTTCTTATTGATGTATATTTATCTAGATAAAAGAATGACGGTGATGAGAAATAATACGGGAAAAATAAAAACTGGTCCAAAAATATATATTGTCTTTGAAGCCCCCCTATGCGGGTGGGGACCATCCCCATGAGTTTTTTTTTTTTTTTTTTTAAAAAGACAACTCCCGCACTAGGGAAATAAATCCCTGTGTCGCGGGGAACTTTACAAACATTCATTTCACGGACACAAAGAACAGCCAGACTCAGAACAACTATTTGTGGTTCACACAAATAATTGTCCCGGGTGGGAATCGAACCCAGAACACCAGGTCTCAGAGGCAACTATCATAACCACTGAGCCACCGGTGCAGTCAAAGTGTGTCTTCTTGTCGTGTCTTAACTATGAATATTGAATTTGAATGGGCATAATTAATTTAAAAAAGTGTTTAGTATTAAATTTAAAAAGTATTGCATCAGACAATTTAATATAGTGGTTAAGTATTGTTAATTTTTGTAATGTTTTGTGCTATTTTCTTATTTTTTCTTTAATTTTTCAATTTCAAGAACCTTTTAGTGACAATAACAAACACAACAAAAGATAATTTGCGAAATCGTTCACGTGTGTTGCCGTGACCAAGGGAAATAGGGATTCATGTTTAGGGTTCCGTACCCGAAGGCTAAAAACGGGACCCTATTACTAAGACTTCGCTGTCTGTCTGTCTGTCACCAGACTGTATCTCAAGAAGTGAAGTCTTCACAGATGAGGTATTTTTGTTGCCGCTAAAACAACAAATACTATTTTTTTTCTCAACATCAATAACGGCAATAGATAGGCACTTGAAAATGGTACGGAACATTTCGTGCGCGAGTCCGATTCGCACTTCATCATCATCAGCCCGTATAACGTCCACTGCTGAACATGGGCCTCCTCCCGAGGGAGGGTATTGCCATTGTCACCACGCTTGGCAGGCGGATTGGTAACCGCAGTATTATGTTGTAACACACAAGGAAACGCTGCCGCCCATACCTTGATATACGATTATTATAGATGATGATTTAACAATCGGGACCAACGGCTTAACGTGCTTTCCGAGGCACGGAGGGTAGTCCCTCAACCAACCAGACCCGGACAGAAATCTTAGAGTTTATACAAAGATTTCTTGTCCGGTGTGGGGATCAAACCCACGACCTCCGAGATTTAAAGTGAGCCATTTACCGCTACGCTACGGAGGTTGACGATTCGCACTTGGCCGGTTTTTATTATATGTATATACGTATATATATATAGATAAATAAGTTTTTATTATATTATTTTAATAAATATTTGGAAAACATATTATATTTTCTTAGAAATCTATATATATAAAAGAAAGTCGTGTTTGTTACAACACTTATAACTCGAGAACGGCTGGACCGATTGCCATGGTTTTTGATTTGTTGGATTTGTTTCCGTCCCGAATAGCAGAATACATTTTAAAAACAAAAGAAAGTCGTGTTAGTTACGCTATTTATAACTCAAGAACGGCTGAACCGATTTGGCTGAAAATTGGTAGGGAGGTAGCTAAGAACTGGGAGAAGGACATAGGATACTTTTGGGTAGGGGTAGGGTAGGGTAGGGTAGGGTAGGGTAGGGTAGGGGTAGGGTAGGGCAGGGGTAGGGTATAAAAGTCCACCCGTGCGAAGCCGGGGCGGGCCGCTAGTATTAATCATAATATTTAATTGTTGTCAAGTGACTCAGTTTAAGGGCATTAACTAATAGAAAACTAAAGCGAAAAAAAAATCTGTTCAACGCAAAAAGGACAAAAGAAAAAATCTTTCTTTGAACTGAAAATATTTTCGGCAACGCTTTTGTTCGACTTCGTAACTGTTTTCAAAAGAAATAAAAGAACGTTAAACAAAAAATAATATTTTCTTATATTAAGTACCTACATTTTCATTCTATACGATATTGTATTTTTTTATATACATTTTCAGAAAATCCCTCTGACTCGGTTTTTAGGGTTCCGTAGTCCACAAGAAACCCTTATAGTTTCGTCATGTCCGTCCGGCCTCGTACTCCGCCGTTACTGCACCGATTGTCACGAAAATTGGTGGAGAGATGAATATCCAAAACTTGGTTTTTAAATTATTGAAAAAAAAAATTTTTCATTCATAAATAGCAACGAAAGGAGAATTAAAAAAATTAAATACGACTTAACCCATCGTGTAGGGTATCGTTAACAAAAACTGCCTTGGAACTATGTAGATCAAACCACCCCAGTTTCGAGATAACCTAATACAAAGTTAAAATTAGAGCCCTCCGCCCCCTCTTAACATTTGAAATATAACTAAAATAAAAATAATTCTGAAAAAATGGTGATACCTTTAGAGGTAAAGTGCTTACTTAGAGGTCTGAGGATTAGTCCTCAGACCTTCAACTAAAACTATAGCGGACTCGGTATCATAGATATTTTTATACAACTCGAACAACTTATGTAGTTACAGTCGTCCAAACAAAATGTATGGAATCGACCGAAAAATTAATTTTAACTTTATTAATTTAAAAATAGCCGTTTGGGATATGATGAAAAGCGGCCGTAGCCCAATGGCTAGGGCGTCGGACTAATGATCTTGAGGTCGCAGGTTCGAACCCCACCCATTGCACTACCGACGTGAACCCACTCGTAACACAAGCATTTAAGCTTAGCACGAGGGGTTAACAAGAATACTAGTAGACTGCAAAATTCTGCTAGTAATCTTAAAAAAAAAAAGATATGCATGGCTACGGAACCCTTCCATGTGCGTGCCCGACACGCTCTTGGCCGGTTTTTTTTTTCTATACAGACATTTGATCTGTACAGTTTAACGGCAACAATCAAATCCTCTTTATAATAAAATAATTCCAAAATTCCAAAATTTAAAGTTCAAGAAATTCACTTCCTCGACATTTCATTGGTTGAAAGCACCTACTCAACTGCGAATGACACGTTAACTTGACACTTTCAAGATTCGAACACGACAGTTCAACGTCTCGGCGGTGACATGTCATCAAGTTTTTGACAGTTCTCACCAAGACAGATGTCAGCTTAAGCATCGATTTTACGAAAGAGCAATTTCCTCGAAGACTGTTTCAGAATCAGTCCCTATGCACGTTTCGTGGTTTTATATAATTATTATGTTATTTTCTTTTTTTTTTAAAGAATACTAGCGTGTTAATAATGTTTTTCGGTCTTTATCTTTACTTTTTATGGTCTGAGTCTTCCAGTCTCGTCAGACATAGACAGATCGACAGAACTGCTAATAATTCAATCGTTTGCAATCGGTATTACTATCGAATCCCTATTTCCCTTGGTCACGGCATCAGGCGAGAACCGCTCGGCCGATTTCGCTAATTCTTTTTTTGTCGTATTTGTTACTGTCAGGAGAAGGTTCTAATTAAAGAAAAAAATATGAAAAATTCGAGGATAATAAGAAAATTTAAGAATACTTTACCACCGTATTACATTTTCTAATGTAAACTTAGCGCATATGTCAATATTAACTTTTTAATGAAACCTTATGACGTTTGACATGACATTGAAAAAATGTTTAGGTACTGTACATCCCGGTTAGTTCAGAGCTATCAGACCTAATAATAAAAGTCTAATTTAATACAGAGTTTTAGGTAAGACGGGACAACATCTTTCGGGTCAGCTTGTGTATACATAGATATCAAAATAAAACACTTGGATAAAGAAATCACAAAGTAAAACTACATAGGTATATTAGAGTTATTAACTGAGAGCGTACGTACAAAAATAATAACATGTTGAACTCTTACGTTGGCACACATCATGTCAACGCTTTGTTAGTTGACAATGGGCGGGTCAAGTGTGCTCCAGTCCTTATAATGTAACTGTTGATGTATAACAGAAGTACAAGTGCAATTCAATATGCTATAATATGTATTGTCAATATGCCGTGTGGTTTCCGGCTTAGAATAGACCACCCCATGTCCCCCCATGGGTGACGTAAAAGGCGACTAAGGGACATATGGCTGATGGATGGGCAGCAGCATCTAGTAGCTCAAGGTTTACATCTTACTGCCAATCCGTCTGCCAAGCGTGGCGATTATGGCAAAATCCCTCTACGATCCTGGCTTGCCAAGGTCTGTTAAGAGGAGGCCCATGTTCAGCAGTGAACGTCAACGGGCTGTTGATGATGATGTTTTGTCAAAAAAATAACTCATTTGATTGCGTTTTACTAACGTAAACTGTTTTATTTTTAAGACTAGGGAATTTACTCATTTTGTGAAAAAGCACTTTAAAATACAGCAATCACGATCAAAAACACTGATCTAAGAAGAACATCAACCAGTGGTTCAACAAATAATTGTTCTGGGATTGGAATGTAGATTAGTATTGGGTTGAATACCCAACCCAGAATACTAGGTCTTGTATGTGATTATTATCAGTACGGACATCCAGAGGTACTTGGAATATTGTGGGACTATAAAAATCATGTGTTATCACGTTTATACATTGTCTCATTTCCCACTCGTTCCGAGTTAAACTTCTGTTTATTTGTTATGTTTGCATTGAACTCGGTTCCTGAATTATCACGAGGGATGACGACAAAAAAAATGTATTTAGCTATTAGCTCAACGTATAAATCTTACTGCGATCACCAATCCGTCTGCCATGCGTGGTGATTATGGCAATATCCCTCTACGATCCTGGCTTGCCAAGGTCTGTTAAGAGGAGGCCCATGTTCAGCAGTGGACGTGAATGGGCTGTTGATGATGAATATTTTACAGTGATTTAACCGACTGTTTTTTTTGTCGCCATCTTTATTATAGCTTTAATCAACTAACATACGTTTACTTCCGTCTTTTAACGAATCAAATTCAGTTTTTGAAACACGAATAAGATAAACTTCGAGTACAACCAAAAGTATCCAAGAAGTAAGTAAGTTAAATACGACAAGAATAAATCTTTCGATTTTGGACGAAAGTGACAAAAATGGAAAATTAGCAGATTAGATCAGAAATTCGCAGAAAAATGAGTTTTGAAAGCTGATAAATGAACTAATCTACATAATGTAACTTGATCGAAACGTCGGGTAATATAAAAAGGTAATTCTATCACGTTTATACCTGTGTGTTTATTATATTATGAACTAATCTACGGTTGTATTCCTTTAAGACACTGGGTTTTTAATTCCATTCAGATTTGAACTTCTGCTTTTAGCTCCACAGTGCGCCATATGGCCTATATCTGAAGCACGTGAAGTGTGTCCACAATCTAATATCGTTTGCGTAAGTGACAGCTTCTCGCCTTTTCGATATAAACCAAAGGCATTACGTTGGATGCTTTGAAGATGGTAAAGGTTTCCTGTACATAATGTATATAGTATATAGCATACTTAATTATAATTACTTAGGTACCTACTTCATGAGTGTCTGATGTTAGTCAACTTTAATTAAAAAGTTTTCCGAAAATCTGTCAGAAGACAAGCAGTCCAAAGAAGATAAAATTGTAATACAGTGTGTACAACAGTTGCTTTGCTGAAGTAGCAAAAGCCAAAAAGAGGCGAACGGGCTCTATTCTGTCAAGTTCGGCTCACCCTTGGCCGGTACAAAGCAATTTCTAGATTCATTCCACTTCCTCACACCAGTCACACCTCCATAACTCACTCAAAATAACTGAATAGTCTTCACCAATCTCACTCAATTGAACGTTACGCTACAAAGGTCTTTTGTAAAAACTTTCTCTATCCAATATAGACTTAAAGCTGTTTTGATTGAGTTGCTTTTTCTTTATCGTGTTTGTCAGTGACGCTGTTTTAAGTCTGTGGATATGAAATTGGTTGATATATCTTGTGTAAGATTACTATCACTTTTTTATAAATAAGTGTTTTTATTCGATGTTAGTAGTTGCCTGTGGTTTTACTCACATTGGATTGTTACTCTGAGCCATGAGATTTTTAATAGCATATGTCTTTATCCAGTTTATTTTAAAAATATATTTATTTAGTATGGAAAATTTCAGCTAAATCTGTTTTGTGATCGCTGTATTATCAAATAACACAAGAAAGCGCTGCTGCCCGTATCCTGGTATACTCTTTTTATAGATGTTGTCATAACAATTGGGTCCAACGGCTTTACGTACTTTTCGGGGCACAGAAAGTAGTTTGTCAACCAAACAGACCCGGATTTTTTTTTACCCGGGTAAGCTTGCTTTATAAGGCTAGTTTACGATATTTTGTTTGTGATGAGCGAATATCACCTGTCAATTGCTCTTACACGTGATATTCGTATTTCATTCATGGCTTAGACATGGACGAAGGAACGAAGGAGGCAAGCATGGCCGTAAGCCCAGGGAAAGCAGGCAAGGGCTTAAAGTATTTACAGGTGGTAATCATGTACGGCATAGGTCCGTACCTACAGTTACCTAGGGCAGACAGTCCAATGAGGTTGGTCCAACTTTAAGAAAGAGGTCAATCGCCGAATCTAACTCGGATGAGCAGCGTTCGGGAAACTTCTTTTCTCTTAAGTGTGGGGCAGACACAGGCGAAGAAACGGCATGTACCAGTGTCGACACATGGATGTAGGCATGCAAGTGTAATTCAATACCCTTATGCAGGTGAAACCGTACGGGACACCTAGTAAACTATACTTGTGTGTTAAGTAAGTAAGTTAAGTAAAACATAAATCTCAGTCCTCAATATCACACAATCCCCCCGGCCACTCAATCGTATACGAGTTACATTATGTAACAGTAACCCGCGTCGCCCACGTCGCCCCTGCAAATTGAGTTTATGAGCCCCGATAATGTTCCAATGTACCGCGCTCACTCGATTGGGAGGCGACGCGGCAGAAATGAAGCTGAAGTGCAATTTACGGTTTTATTTTATATGATTTTCAGAGTGTAGTTTGTGTGGAATATGGCTCACATTTTTTTTTTGATGGATGATTAAATATAGCAGTCTTGTTGGATTTTTTATAGTAATATCATTATTACTGTCATCAGCCCGTATAGCGTTCACTGCTGAACATGGGCCTCCTCCAGAAGAAAGGTTTTTGCCTTAATCACCACGCTGTGCAGACGGCTTGCTACCGCCATTCTGCCCAGCTTATTGTACTGGCATTAATCGTCATTTTTGGGATTTTCACTTTTTTTTTTTTGTGCAAAATTGACAAAAAGTGAACTTCCCAAAAATGACTTTTATATTACATACTGCAAGTATAATAAGCAGGGCAGCACTATGTTATAACACACCCAGGGATGTATCCCTGTGTGTGTTATTACATAATGCCGGTTTCAACACAATTATCTACTTTAAACGATGTTATAACAATCAAGACCATCGACTTATCGTTTTTCCCCAGGTACGGAGGGTAGTCCCAAAATAAGTTGGTTGAAGGACTAGGTACCTTGCTTTAAAAACTGCAATAAGTGGTATGTAAGCCATTGGTCTCTATTAACCCGGAATGAAAACTCGAATTTGACACAAAATTTCTTATCACGTAAAATTTCTTTCCTATATCGGCGTAGGGATTGAACCCACGACCTCCGAGAATCATACCGTTACGTCAAAGAGGTTTCGGTATGTTTGACTATTATGAGCGAGGAGGATCTCGGCTCGGACTGGCAAATATCGCGTAAAGGAATAGAGAGTTTATAATGTGTTTGTGTACGGATTAGTTCGTTGAAGTGGCAATGGGCAGGCCATATAGCACGGAGAACAGATGGCCGTTGGGGCCGAAAAGTTCTCGAATGGAGACCGCGTTTCGGCATGCGTAGCGTAGGACGTCCACCTACTAGATGGACGGAAGACCAGGCCGCCGCAGGCCGCCTCCAACCGTAGCAACTGGAAATCTATAAGGGAGGCCTTTGTCCAGCAGTGGACGTCCTATGGCTGAAATAATGTGTTTGTGCCCTTAAATCCTGAGCTAAATAACCACAAAGGGCTAGCACATGTAATGTAAGCAGCTTGTATAAAAATAGATGTCTTACCACACATTCTTGGACAAGGCGTGATTAAAAATTCATAGATCCTGTCAACTGAACCCCCAAGCCATCTGAAGTACAAACTATCAGTGTTATCATCGCACCGCTATTAGCGACGTGATTGCTTCGCGATTAACTTCAGACGTTGTGGGATAATACACCGAAAGCGTTTAAAACCGGCTAAGTGCGAACCGGACTCGCACACTAAGGGTTCCGTACCATAATATATACAACTTTTTTTTAAATTTATATCAATAATGTTGGTGGTGGTGGTTATTATAATAGTATAATTAATAAGTAAAGTAAAATACTGTTTATACGGGAATCAGGAATATATATAAAAGTAGTGAATAATAATATATATATAAAACAATTATAAATGGCGGTCTTACCGTTGCCCGTTGCTGCGATCAAACATTGTGTTAATTAAACACTATATTAAAACTACTTGAAAAACCTATCTACATTTCAATGGTTATAGTTTATCTTTCATCTCATTATTTTTTTAGTCTGATTTTACTTAATTGTTGTTATAGCGGCAATAGAAACATTTATCTAGCTATGAAGGTTCATGAGATGCAGCCTGATGACAGACAGATAGTGGAGTCTATATAATAGGTATTGTTTTTACCCTTTTGGACACGGAACCCTAAAAATGGAACTTGTTTTTAGGTAAAAACAAGTAAAATTCGGTACAAAAATAAGTTATAGCGTATCAATCACCTGTCTGTTCTTATTAAACAAACAAAAACTTTCGATCACACTTCATTAAGGAAGTGTGGTGTCTATTGAGAAAAGACGAGTTTGAAACGTGTCATATCAACATTTAAGTCAACTCACTGAGACCAGAACACACTTGACCCAAAAACCCTCAAGTACGTAGTTCAGCAACGAACGATAAGTGATGTTGTTTCAATTCTGTTACCAACATACATGTTTGTTAATTTAGAATCATAATTTGTGTAATTAATAGACTTTTTTTTCGGACGGACATAATATGTATTTAGCTCTGAGACTTTTGCTACTTCACCGGGCATAAAGGCGAGCAGAGCTCCTGCCTAGTTAAATGGTTCAAACACTACAAACTAAGCAACCGGCGCAAGAGGGCATCCCCTGTGGGACTTGGATATCGGCTCAGGGCGGTCGCTGACGGTGAGATTGAGGGATTATGGCTTTTAGTTTATTTAAGGGAATTTTGTGCAACTGTCGCTCTACTTTACAGTTCGCGGGCCTTTCGGTCTTCGGGTCTACGAGGGCATCGGAAGGTTTTTAGCAAACTAAGGGTCGGGAGGGCGAGATATAATAAACTGTGTAGATAACATGAGTAAGAAAAGTGTGAGTATGGAAGAGACGTCTAATAGGGAAAAATGGAAGAGGATGACAAACGACAACCCTATATGATGGAAGCATATGGTGTTAGCAATGGGTGTTGATAATAGGTTAGTTGTCATTTTTCGGAAAATGCTTTTATATGGTTAAAAGTAGTTTTACTAAACCAGCAAAAATTAAGGGATCTTTCAAGATCTATTAACCTCTTGAATTAATATTTTAAAATTGACATGACAAATACTTAGAGAAAAAAAATTGGTTACAGCCATTGTGATTGCAATAAGACGGTAAGTAACATTAAAAAAAAGTGCAAAAGAAAGCGAAGTGCGTTCTTAAGGCCGGATCCACACTATACGGTATATGTTCGATTGCGAATTATATATGTATATATTACTAATTTACAAAAAAATTAACGGGCCACAAGTAAGACGTTTGCTGGCCGCGTGATGCCGACTGCTGGCTTAAACAAACATCATCATCATCAGCCCGTTCAACGACCACTGCTGAACATGGGTCTCCTCCCGAGGGAGGGTTTTTGCCATAGTCACAACGCTTGGCTGGCGGATTGGTGACCGCAGTATAATGTTGTAACGCTGCTACCCGTTACCTGGTGTGTATACCAGGGAACGGGCAGCAGCGTTTCCCTGAAACAAGCGTATGCCTGCTATAGATGATGTTATAACATCGGGACCAACGGCTTAACGTGCTTAAACAATCACCATGTTTAAAGCAACAAGGAAACAAGCCATGAATACATACAATTACTATTGAAACCACATACTCATACTAAATTCCATCTTATAGAGTTTGGCTTAGAGTTTCCAAACAATACGTCGACGCGGTAATATTTCAATCGTGCACTGTAAATATTATTGCAACGATAAAACGTAATGGCTGACCGTACACTGACGAGATTATATCCGATGTTTAATTGTGTTTTGTACTGAATCGTAATCATCAGCACGTGTAACAATATACGATACGATTTTTATACCTTCGGTTTTTTAACTATGCCACGGGAACTCATAAATTTAAAATGATGACTGGGGATGTAAGGCACCACCATGGAAATTTCATTTCAATCGGTGCAACAGTTTCGGAGATTAGCCCGTATAAACGTATGTTTGTACAGGCTAATTTCCGAAACTGTATAAAGCGAAACAAAAAAAGTTTGAAAAATCTGGATGTGTACTATTTTATTATTTCTAACATGCTTCTGGCTCGGTATTTTTACGTTTTTTTCTTTCTATGTACAGTCCATTCGACCTCTACAGTTTTATCATATTTATACAAATTATACTAATAATACAAAGAGGAAATATTTGATTGTAAGTTTTCATTGAATATACTCCCGAACTACTCGAGTGATTTCAATTTTTTTTTCACTATTACATAGCTACATAATAAATAACATAAATAACATAACTTATATTCAATTATGAATTTCCCACGGTAACGCGAGTTACACGAGATAAACCGCGCGCAGAAACCTAGTATAAAATAATATGAATGAAAAAATGTTTTCACAGACGAAAGAAATTGCGTGCCAAAGAGGTAAGAAAATATGAGTGTGAATAACAAATATTATAATATTTGCGCATAATTTGGAATGCTACTGTTTCCCAGCGTTGTAAAAGGTACAAGTAATGTAGTCGCTAATTATCATATCATTTCGAGGTGAGCTCTTTTGCATGTCAAAATATAAGATGAATAAAATTGAGTATGAATTTCTGCATATGTGGCTCAGTGATAGGATTCTTTGCTTTGCCTTATTGGTCTGGAGCCTGCAGGGCTTCCCAAATTTAATTTTACTGTGAGGCCATTGGGAGTTCCCGCCGCCTACCGCCCTAGGCTCGGCCTCGAGGAGTGGGACACATGGGCCCCGCTTCCTTCGAGGCTGACCCATGAGGAGTAGGGATGCCTCTACACTCCGGGCGTCCCTATTATTGGGCAAATGATGCCATATTAGCCGCGGGTGCCTTCGGTGCGCCGGATTACGCGAAGGATCTTTAATATACTCTCTCCGCCAATTTTCGTGACAATCGGTGCAGTAACGGCGGACTACGAGCCCGGACGGAAGGACATAACGAAACTATAAAGGTTTCTTGTGGACTACGAAACCCTAAAATGTAAAAGTAAAGGGCTCTAAATACAACATTCATAACGTAACATAGAATCCCTTACAAACCGCACTTATTGTGTCTAATTTAATAAAATGTACCCAAGTAGGTAGTGTTGAGGTTTCTACTAAGGGTTGTTGAGCACAGTTATTATTATTATAGGGTTGAATGTATCTTCAAAATACATTTTTTTTGTAGAAATAGGTTCGCCTTTATGAAAAGAAAGTGACCATGATCAAGATGATCAAGAATCAGATTCTGGTCAGAGCATTTTTGATATGGTGATTTTTTGTCGTTACCGATTTTTGACCCCCCCCCCTCCCCCCTTTGTAACGCACCGTAACGTTTTTCTGGACCCCCCCCTCCCCCTCTCTAAACGTTAGGTAACACTCAATTGACCATTTTTACCTACCCTAAAGTCGTAAAAAGATATGTAATAGTTTTTACACTTGGTATAGTTTCAATCTACTAAATAAAACAAGAGAATTTTAATTCGCAACACCTGCATATTTTGTTTATTTTTTATAAATTTTTGGCTTTTAATTTTTTTTGGTTTTGGTTTGTGTGTTTTAATTTCCTAAGTTTTTAGAAACAATATTACGTAACGTGTTGTAAGAAAGACCCCCTCCCGCCCCTGTAACGCATCGTAACGTTTTACGAGACCCCCCGTAATACTTAAACGCTAATTACTTAATTATTATAATAGTCATGATGATTTCCTTTTTACTAACAAAATATGCCTTATGGGACGGCAATGATAAATGTACATGGTAAAATGTAATTTAGTGACTAGGTCACTAATATTATAAACGCGAAAGTTTGTAAGTATGTATGGATGGATGGATGTTTGTTACTCTTTCACGCCAAAACTATCGGAAGGAATCGGCTGAAATTTTGCACCGAAAAAGGTTATACGCTGGATTAACATATAGGCAACAAAACATCACGCTCCGACCGACTGGAGCAGAGAAACGCGGGTAAAGCCGCAGGGCGCAGAAATATTTTTTTTAAAGAAATTAAAAAAATACCATTGTTTATACTATTTACCTTCAAGAAAGTTGCCAACCATGAGTGTAAGTATCAGTTTCAGCCGGCGCGACCCTCATTATAAAGTTTTAATGGTTTTATCAAACGCGGGACCACTTTGTTGGTTCGTATTTACCTCTATTATATAAAACAAAGACACATTGCTGTAGTTTCGCCCTTTCGCTGAGAAACGAGGGAAAGAGACCGAGGATAATGCTTTTTCCTTGTCCTTGTTAAGTGGTGCTTTCTAGCTATTTTTATAAGTAAGAGTTTTGTTAGAGATTCGTTTTATTCCTAGTCTTTCTAGGAAGTAAAACGATATATATGACCGGATTCCTGCGGTATAATTATTACTTCAAATTATTAAATTATTTTATACATTGAAATGATGGACTTTATGATTACACTGTCCAGCTATTGAGGTTACATTTTTTCATAGGCCCCAAGTAAAAAAGTTTAGGGGTGTCTGGCAGGGGGTAGCAACTGTCATAGCTTCCCGGCAATGGATGACGAGATTTCTAAAGTTATTCCTAATAAAATATAAAAAATTCAGCTTTATACTTTAACGTTACTTAAGTGATACTTTTGTTAGATTTAGTCTTATACAGTGTAATTTTGACAAGTACAAGTGTATGTAAATACCTAAGTGCTGAATCAAGTTCATTATTTCATTATAACGCATTTACTACCTGTTAGAGTTGCCCAACTATCGATAGTTTCGCTATCGATAGATGACCTCAAAAAATAGTAACAATATCGATAGTGCTATCGATACTATTACATTATAATACTATCGATAGTATCGATATTTTTAAAGTAATACTATCGATACTATCGATAGTATCGTGGCATTAAAGGATTAAAACTATCAATACTATCGATAGTTTGTAAGACTATCGATACTATCGAAGACCAACCCATGTTTAGGAGCAATACTATCGATAGTATTGCTCCTAAACACATATTGGTTCTCGATAGTATCGATACTATCACTAATATCGATACTATCGATAGACTATCGATACTATTGATATGACGTCAACTATCGATAGTCTATCGATAGTCGACTATCGATAGGCAACACTACTACCTGTTACCTGTCCAAACTCTATGCCAAGAAGAACTTTCAGCTTTTATAAAACAACGAAGGTCTGGCCGTCGTAGACTATTGCCCTATTACGATAATAAACAATTTATTCTTTGTTTAACATCAATATTTTGTCAACGGAATTAAAACATTTAAAAAAATAGCCATTCACGTAATTTAACATTAAAACGTTTTATCATTTTTTAATATTTTATTATTTCGAACAGCATTATACACTTTGATACAAGTTGATTAAATTAAGTTATATAATAAGTTCCAGTACAATCATCACCATCATCAGCCCGTATAACGTCCACTGCTGAACATGGGCCTCCTCCCGAGGGAGGGTATTTGCCATAGTCACCAAGTTTGGCAGGCGGATTGGTGACCGCAGTATTATAATGTACCACACAAAGAAACGCTGCTGCCCGTTCCTTAATATACGATTATTATAGATGATGTTATAACAATCGGGACCAACGGCTTAACGTGCTTTCCGGGGCACGGAGGGTAGTCCCTCAACCAACCAGACCCGGAAAAAAAACTTAGAATTTAGGCAAATGTTTCTTGTCCGGTGTGGAGATCGAACCCACGACCTCCGAGATTTAAAGCGAGCCAAATACCGCTACGGAGGTTGTTAGTAGTGTACAATGGCTATGAAGAAAAAAACCATTAAGTCCGTCAGTTAGATTACTAAAAACGACACAGATTTTTTATTTATCAAATCAATAATAATTTACAAAGACACAGAGCAACAACAAACTATAAAGTACAGGAGAGAGAGACTTGTGACGTCACTACTAGGTAAAATTGTACCTAGAAGTGATGTCACATTAAATTTCAAACGCGCTTCTTCATAATTTACCATTAAAACATTTCGAATAGCGTTATACACATTGCATGACATTTTTTTTTAAATCCTGTTGACCTGTTAATAATATCTAGTATTTCATACACGAATATTCAAACACAGTTCCTTCTCCATTGCCTTTCAATCTTATGGATATAATATACAGTGAACCATTCTTAAAATAATATATTCGGGCATCTGTTAGTTACAGCTACAAGATACCTATTTGCAATTGTAATTTTAGCAGTATGGTGGTTTATTCTCGACTCCAGACTTCATTTTCATATAACAATCTCTATTAGTATTTGATGTGTTTAAGAAATACATATCGCGTATTCGGAAAGATCTCCGTAGCGTAGCAGTATTTGGTTGGCTTAAATCGTCGAAGGTCGTGGGTAAATCTAAGATTTCTTTCCGGGTCTCCTTAGTTGAGGGACAAGGGACAAGGGCACAATTTTACCGTTCGGTGATCACGATTTTTTTTAAACAACTAATCCAATTTCTATAAACAATGCCTTAATACCGTTTAGCTATAGTGGTAAGGATTCATATTCATTTATTGCACACCATATGTATAAGTTGTTACAAAAACAAAGCCAGTACAAAGTATGGATCCTGTCGGGCACGGCAAGTTAGAAGAGAGGAGGAAGCAATAAATTTATTCTTCAAAAATCTAAAATAATTTAATAATAAATTATGTTACCCATAAAGTATGAATATATGTATCATAATTACTTATATATTGATCTCAGCTTGTTAATAGATACATTGTTCGCTCCATTAGCAGCAAAATGAAGGCATCCTGCGATCACTCTTCTGTCTAAAGAATTTCCTTCCAGTCAACACAAAAGTATTGTTAGTACAGGGTTTGATATTCCCGATAATCGAATGGTGATAAAATATGTGCTACTTTGACCTGAATGCAGATCAGCTCAATAAACTTGGCCGACTTCTAAAGAACTGCATTCGGTTCATCATCAATCTCTGCAAGAAAGAAGACGTTTCTGCATGTCGAGTCCAACTAAAATGGTTGCCCAAAACGAGCAATAATTACACTCTTTTCTATACTAGAATCTCCATCTTCTCTTTCTTACCTAACATCTAATTTTTAATATCACTTCTCCAATCCCAATAAATTCTTGCGTTCTTCACATAATCGTCTTCTTCATCGTCCCTAACACCGTTTTCTTTTCATTCCTTCTTCTTTCATTCCAAACAACAGAATGCACTGCGTCTTGTAGTCATGATCGAATGAGATCGATGGGAATCGCTTAACTTTTGAAAAAGTACTTGATCATATTACAATTAAATTGGCAGAATCACTACAAAATTAATTAACTTATATAATAAGTATCCAGTAAAGGCATGAAGACTAAAAAAATCTATTTAGTCCGTCAGTTAGATTACAAAAAAATGTAGGACACGTATTTTTTTATTTATCAAATCAATAAAAATTGACAAAGATACAGAGCAACAACAAACTATAAAGTACAGGAGAGGGGGGCTTGTGGCGACACTACTAGGTAAAATTCTACCGAGAAGTGACGTACGACATACAATTTGAACGCGCTGTATCTACGTAATATTTTGTTTGAGGACCATAAAAAAAGGGGTCCAATATTTTTGGCAATCTAACTGACGGACTAAATATAATTTTATAGTATTCATGCCTATTGCAATAACTACCATTGAGCCTTGTCTTTCCTAAATTAATATTAAAATAAAGATCACCGCCACGTCTACCTGTTTGTTCGCAATAAGCTTAAAAAATGCTGAACGGCTTTACGAATAGATAGTGATTCATAAAAATATGTATATATAATTGTGTCAAGGTTTTGTGTGTATTATTATGCTAGTTGTTATAAACAAGAGCGAAGCTAGAGGATATCATCATAAGCCCGTATAACGTCCACTGCTGAACATGGGCCTCCTCCCGGGGAGGGTATTTTGCCATAGTCACCACGCTTGGCAGGCGGGTTGGTGACCGCATTATTATGTTATACCACACAAAGCAACGCTGCTGCTCGTTCCTTGATATACGACTATTATAGATGACGTTATAACAATCGGGACCAACGGCTTAACCTGCTTTCCGAGGTACGGAAGGTAGTCCCTCAACCAACCAGACCCGGACAAAAATCTTAAAAATTACACAAAGATTTCCTGTTCGGCATGGTGATCGAACCCAAGACCTCCGAGATTTAAATTGAGCTAAATAATACTACGCTACGAAGATTGTCAATACGGCTACGCTACGGAGGTTGTCAATACCGCTACGCTACTACGGAGGTTGTCAATACCGCTACGCTATCCGTAGAGTAGCGTAGCGGTTGTCAGAGCAGATCGCTGCTTTTCAATGTCACAATTTAAACAATGTAAGAAAGCTGCAAATGTCAAGCGCGAGCTACATTTTTGCTGCTCTGAAACGAACAACGTATAAACTAACAAGGTAAATGAATCCATGAGACATTACTAGATATCATCATCATCAGCCCGTATAACGTCCACTGCTGAACATCGGCCTCCTCCCGAGGGAGGGTATTTTGCCATAGTCACCACGCTTGGCAGGCGGATTGGTGACCGCAGTATTATGTTTTACCACACAAAGCAACGCTGCTGCCCGTTCCTTGATATACGACTATTATTGATGATGTTATAATAATCGGGACCAACGGCTTAACCTGCTTTCCGAGGTACGGAGGGTAGTCCCTCAACCAACCAGACCCGGAAAGAAATCTTAGAATTTACACGAAGATTTCTTGCCCGGCGTGGGGATCGAACCCACGACCTCCGAGATTTATAGCGAGCCAAATACCGCCACGCTACGGAGGTTGTCAGTATATCATAGGAATACAAAAAATATAACGTATATAACATATTAACGTCTAAATAAGCGGAAAAGCTGGCTCAAACATTTTTGATGTAATCGGACAAGATTTAGAAGCAAAAAATATATAAATACCAATGTATGACGAGCGACGCCAGGCTTTAAGCTTGTCAATAAATAAAAAAGAATCACTAAACGTGCGGCTAAAGAAAGCCAAGAAAATATAAACCCAAGATTATTCCAAGCAAGAAAGTTTTACGACAGCAACTGAAGACAATTGCCGTCTCAACCAGGCCTCTCAGGAACGGCTATTGTGTTACTGAAACAAATGCCTGACTGCTGAAGGCTTCACTGATGGTACAGTCAACCAAAGAGATAGATTAACCCCTTCTATTAATGTAAATTTAATTGTTTATTTCTAAATTTTAGAACACTTTACGGCAAAGTTTACCAAATATTAATTTAAAAAATTGGCAAAAATTCGATCCCCACGCCGGACAGGAAATCTTTCTGTAAATTCTAAGATTTCTTTCCTGGTCTGGTTGGTTGGGGGACTACCCTCCGTGCCTCGAAAAGCACCATAAGCCGTTGGTCCTGATTATTATAGCTTAATCTTTAATAATTGTATTTCAAGGAACGTGCAGCTGCGTTTCCTTGTGTGGTACCCGCCTGCCAAGCGTGGTGACGATGGCAAATACCGGAGGGTATTTGCTCGGGACGAGGCCTATGTTCACCAGTAGACGTTTTACAGGCTAATGATGTTAAATGTTTATTTCTGTACGACAGCGGGAAATTATTTATAGGTGAAAGGTGCGCTCCAAGCTGTGTACAAATACACATAACATGAAATTCTTGTCGTAAACGTGTACAAATAAATTTAAAATGCGATTCACAATGTGTACACCTATCTACTTGGTCGACTGTACATTGGTTAAATGTCACTTGTTGTTGTATACGGATTAATACGCTGATTATTCCAGAGGACTAGATTAGGTGTAGACTTTTTCCAAGTGACGATAAGCAAGTCTTAATTTTGACGAAAACACCTGATTCGTACTAATATATAAAGTTGAAGAGTTTGTTTGCTTGAACGAGCTAATCTCAAAAACTATTGGTTGGATTTGAAAAATTCTTTTCGTTATAAATATATAAATATTTTTTTAAAACCTCAAGGAAATGTTTACCGGTTACAAAATTTCAAAATTAAGAATAATAAATTTACACCGGCAGGACTTGAACCTGCATCTTAGGTATAGTATAAGCCCATTATGCCTTAACTAATTAGGCTACGGTGGAAACATGGCGTTTTGTCTTGTTAACCTGACCTTGTTGAGTTGAGTTGAGTTGAGCATTGTCGTTAATTGTTTGTGATGCCGAATGCTTCCAGTGGTCTTAATTTATTAATCTTAATTTTGAAATTCAGTATGAATGTATGGAAGGTATAAGACCTTCGACGTTTGCATATTTACTTCAAAACCAGACAAACTTTTTAATTTCAAAAATTCCAATATCTTTTATAAACTTAAAGTGCTGAGCACACCGAATGCGTATGCGTAGACGTAAGCGTAGACGTGCACGTACCGCTGAGTTGTAATGTATGGAACCGTATGAGACAGGACACACCGCTTGCGTAACGTAGACGTGCGCGTAGACGTAATGCGTAGCCCTACGCAATGCAGCTCCCAAGGCACAAACTGACTGCGTGACCTACGCCGTACCTTGCGCAGAGCAGAGCGGCAACGTTGCATGATGACATTGTATTCAATGGCGCGCCTTATTGGACGTCACACCGAGCAGCAAAGGTACGTGCGTGTACACGCACGTACCTTTGCTGTGCGGCTGTGCGTAGCCCTACGTGCGTAACTTGCAGTCAGTTGTATTTTTTTACAAATATACTGGCACGTAGTGGTGTTTTGTATTGTTTTTATAATGAATAGAAAAACTTATTGAAATTGTGCGTTTTTATGAATGTATCTACAATCCAAAAAGTAAATTCTACAAAAATGCATCGTATAAATATATATATTCCGCAGGATTATTCTGGCACAATAGTATTAATATTGCTTCTTCCTCGTCATGTCAGACATCGTGCACAACACAACCTTCGAAAACAGAATAATTTCCACAGTTCGTATATATGTTACGGCTAAATATAGGTGTGAACATAAACTTAAGATTAGCCGGCTAAACTTAGGTTTAGCCGACCACATACGGTTAAACTTAGGTTAAGGTCTCAATAAGTCCCTGTTCAACTCTAAATTAAACAATATCTATGCATGACACAAAAAATAAGTTGGGGTGGTTAAAAAAAAAAACCTAAACCTAAACCAATGGAGTTGAACAGGGACTTATTCAGGTTGATCTAAGTTTAACCGCATGCGGTCGGCTAAACCTAAGTTTAGCCGGCTAATCTTAAGTTTATGTTCACACCTATTTTTAGCCGTAACATATACACACAACATTCCTGCGAAAACATTGCTTGCGCGATTCACGTATCATAACGTCACACTAGCTCATTGCATTCCAGTTTACAGAGCAAATCTATTCATACAACAGCCCTACAGATTGATGGGAAATTAAAAATAGCTGCATTCAATACAGCGAGTGTAGCCGACCGCTGAATTTGCATCACTGAACACGCTTCAGAGGAATCATTTTATTTGTGTTTGTTAACACAGGATTGTAAACATACATAACATAAACATAAACATACATGCATTTACGCCTCTTTCCCATAGTGTTAGCCATCTTGACACACCACTTTCGCGACTTCTACATTTATTTATTAAAAAAGTACCCCGAATATTTCTGGGAAACCCTGTCTGTAGTTTTATACAAGGTGTAACGGAAAGGGTATATACATAGAAAGAGCAAGGCTTCTTTGGATCATAACAAACGATATGGCAAGGGTTTCAACTCAAAATAAAATACTCCAAGAATTGATACCTCCGAAAATATGACCATGTGTCAGAGTTTCGGTTGAAACTGAAGTGGCTGCCTATTCGGAGGCGTCGGGACTGTCATATCTTGTCTCTTCTGTTCTCTATCCTTCACAATCCCAATGCCCCTACATATCTTCGCGAACGCTTCGAGTATTTGATACCTAGAGACAAACCCTGTCGTACTGCCACCTCTCTTCTTTTAAAGAACCCACCTCATGTCTCTAGTAAATACGACCACTCTTTTACCGTCCGTGCAGTGCGGTTATGGAATTCCCTTCCACACCCCATTCGCGCTTGTTCTTCTCATAACGCATTTAAAAAAAGAACAAAGGAGTACTTTTTGACTCAGTAATCATATTACATAATTTGGACATATAAGTTAGTTTATGTAGTATATTATAATTAACAATATGTATATAGGATTAAATATTAGTATGTAGTTGTATATGTATCTATTAGAGTGTATGTTTATTGATATGTACCTATTTACCATTCTGGTAGAAAATATTATTAGATTCGTCCGTTGTACACTAGCTATGCACTTTTAATCAAATGCTTCTTTCATAAGGTTTGCTGGAAGAAAATTCAGTATTGAATTAAGCTCGCCTTTGTACATGTTGTTTCCGTTGTATTAATTGTATGTTATGTATTTACTGTGTGCAATAAAGAATAAATAAATAAATACCAAATTTTCGGTTTCATATGTTTCCTAAATTCAAATCATAACAAACGTGTCACCGCACTACGTGGGTCAATAACTTTCCACGTTCGTTGACATCGATCAGCTGATTGAGTGCTAGTGATGTATTTATTTCAATTTGAAAAGTTTGGTTTCTGGTAACTATGAATTTAAAAAAATCATTACTTCCGGACTTGTAGATTTAGGATTAAATAACCCTTGCCATATCGTTTGTTATGATCCAAAGAAGCCTTGCTCTTTCTATGTATATACCCTTTCCGTTACACCTTGTATAACGAGTAACGAATATCAACCGATACATCCTCAACAATTTTCGCTAGGACTATGCCATGTCAAGCTTGAAACTATTCAAGTCTTTTTAAGGGTTCCGTAGCCAAATGGCAAAAAAATTGAACCCTTATGAATTCGTCATTCGTCTGTCTGTCTGTCCGTTCGTATGTCACAGCCACTTTTTGCCGAAACTATAAGAACGATACTGTTGAAACTTGGTAAGTAGATGTATTCTGTGAACCACATTAAGATTTTCACACAAAAATATGCATGTGGAGCGATGCATGTCCTTTGGGGTACTATATTTTAAACATAAACATTGCGCCTATAATCCTGATGTGACAGGCAGGACCTGGAGATGTTGACATCTTTATTTCGCTGTATAATTAATTATGTCAACGGAAAATAATAAGACTAGTAAGTTGATCAACTTCCTAGTAAGTTGATAAACTAACGAGGTTTCGGGTGGTTAATAAAAAAAAACCTAAACCAATGGAGTTTAATTGAAGCTGAAGTTTTTTTTGTTTTGTTGCAACAGTAAAATAGCCTAGTATGGATAGGTTACGACAAAAAAAAAAATGTCATAATAAATAAGTAAATAATTAAAAAAAAAATTGCCGTCACTACTCAGCTCAACGATATTATTAAGTTTTCATAGTACCTACAATATATCTAAGTATGTATGTATTTTTTCTAATGTATTAAAAGTTACAGATCAATATGACATTGAACCTGTATTAGGGGCACATACGTACAACCTATGTGATTTTTTGGCGTACCTAATGTATAAAGTGGAAGAGTTTGTTTACTTGAACGCGCTTATCTCAAAAACTACAGGTCCGATTCGAAAAATTATTTCAGTGTTACATAGACTATTTATCGACAAAGGCTATAGGCTACACTTAATTATGAGGATCCTATAGAAACGGGCATTGCGTGGATAAAACCGCGCGCACGAATCTAATACGTAAGAAACAATTTAATTCGACCGGGCCATACCAATAATAAAAGCTGACAAACAGTTTCGCATTGAATTATTGATACATAATGACCACTGACCGTTTACTCAGCCTATTTCAGTTCTGCTATAGTGAAGCTAATAAATAACTAAATATTTGAACACGGTAAAGACAGTATAATCAATGAGTTTGAAAAGCATTCATCCTATTATTAGCTTATGTCACATTCAAACTAGCTATTCTACTTCTCTATAGCTTCTTTTTGTATATTATGTAGCTACTTCACCGGGTATAAAGGCGAGCAGAGCTCCACAAGACGTTTAAAAACTACAAACTAAGTAACTTGCGCAAGAGGGCGTCCTCTGTGGGACTTGGACTTCGGATCAGGGCGGTCGCTGACAGAGGGATTGAGGGATTAAATGCTACTATAGCATACATGAATAGTTCAAAGAAAATTCTGTTAATAATTTAAAGGATATGTTAACAATCCTTACTAATATTATAAATATGAAAGTAACTCTGTCTGTCTGTCTGTCTGTTACGCAATCACGCCTTAACTACTGAAGCGATTTAAATGAAATTTGGTACAGATATAGTCTAGAGCCTGAGAAAGAACATAGGCTATATTTTATTATGAATTTCCCACGGGAACGGGAGTTACGCGGGTAAAACCGCGCGCGGGAAGCTAGTTAATAATAAAAAGAATGAATATCTTCCTCTCTCCTAAATTGCTGTGCCCGGCAGGTCCACTATGGTCTAATATTGTACCTAAATTACCACTTAAGTTCACATTGTGGAATGCAATAAATTGAATTGACTTTTAGTTGTTTAGGGAGGTTTTGTGCAACTTTCGCTCTACTTTACAGTTCGCGAGTCTCTCGGAATTGTAAAGTACTTTGGGGTGTACCCGGGCATCGTGTTAGTCTGAAAAAACGTGAGTTTTTGATGAAATGTTTTAATTATTTTTGGGAGTTAAATCAATCTACGATACGTTTTCAATTGAATTAAAAATTACATAATAAAATGACTTCGAATGTATGCTAGGTGCGCCGTGCTCGTTTGTTCAATCTAAATAATGTTGTATTTCATCAAACCGCATATAATACTAAGAATAGTGTATATATTAAAGTTTTTCGTTTAATGTGCACCCTACCAAAAATATCTCTGCATCACCCAAAGGTAGACTGGTAGATAATGCTCCTGGCATTAAGTCCGCCATAGTACAATGTACTGCGCATGAAGATTAATAAAAAAAAATAAAAAAAAAATAGTGACTTTGGCAAAACCCGCTCTTGGGAGTGGACCAGTGGACTTTAAACAGGCTTATGATTGATGTACCAAGCGAGTTGGAAAAATTACATTCATCTCTATTCGGTATAAGAAAATGGCAAAAGGATTATAAAGATGCGTTCTATCTGCGGAAGTGTCGTAAAATGTTAGTGACGTTTACATACTATCTATTCGGAGGTCAATGCCACCGACAAAGATATGTATTATATAAAATAAAACGCCTTTGTGTCACAGTATGTGAGTTTTGCACAGTAAAATAGCACTTTGTTTCTTAGTACTTTTGTACATTGCTGTTTGTCTGTCTTGTGGTATTTATATCTTCTGTGTGTGTGTAAATAAATAAATAAAAATAAAACGGTTGCATGGCTCGATTTCCATGCTGCGCTGGTAAAATTATGCCCACAATTTAAAAAATATGTATGTGACCGTGTATGGTCCGTTGATTCTGTGAAAACTTGTCATAGCGACCTAACAGCACATTTTTTCCATAATTTGGAAAATTAACAGTAAAACGTCAAAATAATCCGCGTTGTCATAGCAACGAGTGGCCAGTTGTGAATTATAGCTACAGTTTATGTTGGTCATTATTTTACTTTTTTTTCAAAATTATCGCTTTCAAATGTTTTACGTTGGCCTGCCGATTCAGGAACGAACGTCATGCCAGAAAAATAAATTGTTAAATAAGTACATACAAAAATTATCATTTTTATCTGATAGGTATATTTAATTATATTGGTATCATCATCATCATCATCAACAGCCCGTTGACGTCCACTGCTGAACATGGGCCTCCTCTTAACAGACCTTGGCAAGCCAGGATCGTAGAGGGATATTGCCATAATCACCACGCTTGGCAGACGGATTGGTGATCGCAGTAAGATGCAAATGTTGAGCTAATAGATGCTGCTGCCCATCCATCTGCCATATGTCCCTTAGTCAGCTTTTACGACACCCATGGGAAGACATGGGGTGGTCTATTCTAAGCCGGAAACCACACGGCAAATATTGTATTTATATATAATATTAATATGTTATAATAAATTTGTATATGTATAATATTGGTATAGGTTATATAAAATATGAACTCTAGTGCTTTGCAATGCAGCAAAATCTACGTTGTACGAATGGACGCCCCAAACCTAAGTTCGATGTCATTTTGACCTGTTATTTTTAATTCTATCGAAAAAATATAAATTTAGATCGATTGTACTACCAAAAAATAAGTTCTCTGAGTACTATCAACGATTTTAATTTATGTTATTTTTAGTACCTCTTCATCTGAGTAATGCAGCAAATCTGTGGTTTATTAATAGCATTGTCTGCAATGTAAGGAAGGAACTTTTATTAGCCCGGTTGTTTGTTCCAGTGGCTCGTAAAATATGGGTTATCTGGGATTACGGTACCCATTTTGTCCGTGCAAGGACAAACGACAAATATTTATATTCCTTAATATGAGCGAAGTAACTGTGAATTGAAAATATATGTGTGTAGATAATGTTTTTTAAAATGAATTTAAAATGAAAACGGGAAATATTGATAAAATTGACTATTTTAGCTTATACCTGCCTATTATGGCGACTATGCAATCTTTCTTAAAGAAGCATTTTCCAGAAGGAAATGCAGTAGCGGTCGCTGGTGATGAGATTGAGGGATGATGACTTTTAGTATTTTAGGGGAGTTTTGCTGGTACCGGGTATCGGTAAAGAAAATAGCTTCAGAAGTACTTTGCAGATGGTTATATCGAATAATTTTACGATCCAAGATCCTTTACGTGCACAAGATCCAGCTGGATTTTTAGCTGTAACACATTTGACTGAGTAACTGTCGTATTTTATGATAAAAATACTTGAATACACATTTTTGTAATGGTAGGTAACTATTTCTTCCGACTGTATATTTTTCAAGGGTAGGGTTGTTTTTCTGACAAAATACCAATTTGTTACTGGCTGAAAAACATTGGGAACCTCTGCATTAGCGCCATCTATCATATTTGCTGGTTAAGAAGCACGGTCTTCTAAACCAGCAAAGTTTTTAAAGGGGTATATGAGAGAAAATGTTTGGGAGACTAATCTTAAAGGAATGGAACGGGGGCTTAAATTTTATATGGAAAAATCGGGGGCTTACGCGGAGGAAGTGGTGGCCCAATGGCGTCGGACTTGCGATCATGCAGTCGCAGATTCGATCCCCACTCATTGCACCGAGATTGATGAGAGATGAGATGAAATTATGAAACTAGATCAAAAATTAAGCTACACATATTTTTTCGGTTTTCGAAATTCAAAATTTTTCATACAAAAAATAAATATTTTAGTTTTGTTCAATCTTAATAGACGTAAGCGCCGGATGACGTCATTGTTACGGTTGTTTGACGAAATTTCTAGACATAAGCTAATGTTAAACGCTTTTGATTAGAGTTGGCCACTTATGAATGTTTTAAAAAAGTTTTAAATTTTAAATAGGCAAAGGTAAATATTTCAGTCCATAATTGTCCCACCGTAACCATGACGTCATCGCGCATTTTTCAATTTTTACTTTTTACATCAAAAAGTAGCCGGCAAAAAAAAGTATTGGTATCAGAATTCGAAAACAAAGCACTCATTGCAGCGACGTGAATCCACTCGTAACACAAGCATGTTAGCGTGGCACGAGGGGTTAACAAGAATACTAGTAGTTTGCAAAAACTCTGTTAGTAATCTTTAAAAAAAGTAATAAAATAAATAAGTAGGTACCTATTAACATTAAAGCTACTTCTTGTACGTTGTTTTAGATCGTAGGCAGATCACGTAAAACATGAAAACAAACAGGAAACCTCGTTAACAATTTGAATATCAACGTCTATATGGTGAATTATGAAAAAAATGTGCTGATACCATGCAACAGAAAAATGATTTCCCAGTCATATTCATAATTTATAAAACTATCATATTGATAATGCCATATTGGCACGAATCTCACACTAAATCATGTCGCGGATTTAATTACCGCGCCGGGCAACATTTTTTTGTGTAATATCTCATATTTCTCTCTGGCACTCGTACTTCATAAAGCACATAAAGCCGTTGGTTACAGCCGATGCCAATAAGTATATTGACTGCCTCTTTGATATAGTGGAAATATGTTCCATCGTAATAAGGTCACGGGTTAGATCCTAGGGTCAAGCTAAATTTTGTGTTAAAATAAATTTTCTCTCAAAAACATTTTAATTAGGTAATAGCCCGAAGTCAGAAATTTGGTTGCGTTTCCCTCGTGCTCCGGAGAGTCCGAGTACATCTGTGTTTGAGCACACGCTTGAACACTATAATTTGTCCAGGGCAGATGACAACCTCCGTAGCGTATTTGACTCGCTTTAAATCTCTTAAACGCCGATGTTCAACAGTGGACGATACACGGGCTGATGATGATGATGAGATGGCGAAGGAGACTATCCTTGGAGATTAGCCACCTTGGCCGAAATCCGGTGTGATGACTATCTTATTATCTGTATTGTTATACATGAATATAATATCATCTATAACAATCGAATACCAGAGAACGGGTAACAGCGCTTCCCTGTATTTTACAACGCAACATTTTTTTTCTGCTACTCTGTCGGAAATAAAGCTGTGCAGAGCTCAAGCCCTATTAAATAGTTTAAAAACTACAAACTAAGCAACCTGCCGCAAGACGGCGATTCCTGTGGGCCACGAACCTCGGCTCGGTCGCTGGCGGGAATTGAGGAACGATGACTTTTAGGCGATTTTTGTGCAACTATCGGTTCGCAGGCCTTTCAGACTTCGGGTCTACGAAGGAATCGGAAGTTTCTTTGCAAACTAAGGGTTCGGAGGGCGAGGTAACATAACACTGTGGTCAAGTCTAGTGGCTATGGCGACTACCCCATCGAGGGTGGTCCTGCAGAGCAGAGTTCAGCAGAAGGCGTTATATAGGCTGATGAAGACGTAAAGAGAAGGTGCCTCGTCAAGCATCTTATTGAACTAACAAGGTCTAGATTCTCGGTTTCATTTTTAATCTAGTTACAGTTAAAATTCGGGTGTCGTATAATTCAGCAAAGTTTACAAATTAGTTTTGCCACAATTTAAGGGACGTGTTCCCTTTCAATTTATTTGTTTCCCTAAGGGATCTGCCTTTGTCTTGTCGAACAACTGTTAACTTCATTCGATACTTTATAATGGGAAACTTGATTTATTCACAATTGTGAACCTTTTTCTCGAAGAAACGGGTAGGATTTTATTTATTGGATTTGTGTTGGGATATATATTCGATTCCTGGCACAGTTTAAAAGGCGTTCAATGTCTTTCATCGTATCTTGATCGGGTCGAACAAGTACTTCGTCCCGGTTTTTGATCTTTTGTGTAAGTTCCTACTTCGTTATTCTCCTTAGCACCTGTCGTGATTTTTTTGGTTCGACACATTTTTTTTAAATATTGTCCAGGCACATTATCCCTATCTGGGGTTGCCATCCGTCTGGGTTTCCCCGGATTTGTCCTAGTGCCCTTCATTTGTATTCCGGGCTTAAAAATTAACAATCTTGAGCAAAACTTTTAAGTCGTTGACATTTCCAGCTGTATTTTATAACATTGACTATGCATAGACCAGTTGACAGGTTCGGGTTTTGGGCTCTAAAGTCCGGGATTTTCACGTGTCTTGTCCGGGTTGCCAAATTTTAGAGATGGTAACTCTGCGCCTATCCATCTGATGTTAAATTACATAAGGGTCTTAATACAAGGGCATTTAGTGCCAGGGCTAGCATATTTATTAAGAAAGTCTTCTGGTTCTGGATACGCTAGGCATCATTTCACATTTGCAAAGTATGTTAACGACCGTAGTCCAATGGCTAGGACGTCGGATTTGCGATCATGTGGTCGCCGGTTAGATCCCCAAACATTCCACTACCGACGAATCCGCTCATAACACAAGCATTTTAGCACAAGAATACTAGTCAACTGCCAAACTGTGCTAGTGAACTTAACAAAAAAGTGCATATTGGGTTATATCTTGTAGAAATTTAATTACCATTTGCATAAAAACTATTAAAACTTCATCTTACTAATATAAAGAGATAAAGAGGTAGTTCGAGAGGTTATAGGGGAACCTCTAAAACTGGTATAGTTTTAGAGGTTCCCCTATAACCTCTCTAGTTCTCTTTAGTTTTATATTAGTAATCTCAGAGGAACCCAATTTTAATGATCATCATCATCATGATCATCATCATCAACCCGTATAATGTCCACTGCTGAACATGGGCCTCCTCCCGAGGGAGGGTATTTGAATTTGGAAAGCAGCATTTACTTATATGTAACAACATCATAGTTCGGTCGGGTGGAGACCCATGTTCAGCAGTGGAAGTTATACAGGCTGATGATGAACTTTATATTTTAACATTTCTTTTTTTAACCGTATTCGATAAAAACGGCGCGGTGAAAATAACATAGTTATGTTCAATATTCGCAACTGATATAAATAGAAACACACCTGGTGAATCGCACAGTACATGTAACGTTTATAGGCAGTCATAAATATTAAGCTTTCATATTAATTATGAGCCAGCACCCAAAATATGCATGGTAACGACGTAAATGTACTCGATATTCTGAATTCAGTATTTGTAGTTGACCACGGCTTATGAAAACAGGTAGATTATGACTCAATATGAAATAATTGATTATGTTATTTCGAATATACACGAATAATCCGATGTATTATTATATAGGGTTATTTTTAAAACATTAACAAACTTTCAGGGGGCGAAAAAAAAACAGCTTATCCATGCATTCAGGTTTACTTACCTCAAAAATGTATGGAACAGATGATTTTTTTTCGCGATTTCTGTGTTGTTCTCATAGTAAAAGTTGGTAATAATCATCAGTACTTTCACCCCCTGAAAGGTTGTTAATGTTTTCAAAATAACCCTGTATAGTTAAGTCTATTGGCAGTATTGACGAAGGTATGTGCCTATACATACACACATTCACATCTCTTTTCCATAGGGGTAGTTAGAAACCCCTTCCTTCCACCTGCTACGGTATGCCTAATACCACTTTCGCCTCTTATACATTCATTAATCATCAACCTGGCCTTTCATAAGAACGTCTTCGATTTGAACGTGGAACGTTTGACTTGGTCATCCCCTTCCAACACTTTCGTTCACATTCGCCCTGTAAATTTTACTAGGTAGTCTCCTTTCATTCATATGTTTACTAAAGACTTGATATACTAAATATTTAGCAAGTTCATAATCAGTCTCAGCATCTTCAGCTATCGTCTCCATGAGGTCAGCACATGGTGCACTCCGCGCCCAATGACTGAACCAACGTGATTGCATGGCAAACTTAAAGTCGTAACGTGGTGACTCACTTTAGGTGTAATGATTACCAGTGCGCTTGGTAATTATTAATGGTTTGATGAAAAAAAAAAATCATTGAAGTTGTTTTAAAACAACCATCAAAGAAATATTTTAATATATTTTTTCTATAATGCGTTGTTTTTTATTTACAAAACTGTTTTACGATTATTACTTACTTATTAACCTAATAGCAATGTTGAAGAAAGTAAATGTCATATCATGCTTTATTATATTTAGTAAAGACTTGAGATATGTATCTACTAAATATTTACCAAGTTCATAATCATTCTCAGCATCTTCAGCTATCGTCTCCATGAGGTCAGCACATGGCTCGAGATCGCGCGCGAGCGTGCTGCGCGTCTTACACGCCCGCGCGCACTCCGCGCACAGTGACTGAACCAACGTGACTGAATGGCACTCCTAAAGTAGTAACGTGGCGATTCACTTTAGGCGCACTGGATACATCACTTTAACTGCACTGGATTGAACACTTTGATGGTAAATCACTTTAGCAGCACTGGACGGATGCACTTTATTGAATTTTAATATTCACACTGTATTAACACATTATTTTTGTAGAATGTTCACGGTTTCTTAATATTTAATTTCATGTATAATATTTTATTATTGTTTAATTAAAATATATTAAGTTGATAGGTAGGTATGATTATTCGTATAACATGTATTTCTTCTGTAAAAAGTATACAAGTCAAAATAAATGTCATAAATCATATTCATTGGCAAATGTGTATGAGATACATTATTTGTAGCAAGCATTCAGAGGCATTTCTTCGGCGGTTACATGGTTACAAAGCTTAAGATCCTAACCATTTCCTCCAAGTACGCTATTTCTAATAATAAAATGCAATTTTATAAGAATCATATTGCACAGAACGGACAGACAAACGGAAGTTGAATCCATTGAATTGTGTGCTTTGTTCGAGTTATTGGATTCGAAGCCGCGGTCTACACAGCGCTGCAGCGCTGTACTGAAGTTAGTTACGAGTGGGATTGCTTTTGGATTGTTCTAGAATTTTTCTTATTGCTTCATGTTTAGTATCGTCTTGTATATATATAACTCGTGCGAATATAAATGAGCTTTCTTCCGAGGAAGATTTTTGCCACAGTCATCACGGGATGGTGACCGCAGTATAATGTTATTTCACATAGGAAAACACTGTTGCCCGGTACATAATATGCGCTGGTTAAAGATGATGTTATAACAATAGGGTTCAACGGCTTAACATGCTTTCTGAGACACAGATGGTAGTCCGTCAACTTAAATAAGGTTTGGTTAAACCTTAAATATTAGATTCTTGAGATACAGCCTGGTGACAAGCAGACAGGTCGGTATTCAATCAAACCTTCAATATTCTAGTCTTCGAAATTCAACTAGAAACTAGTAGAACCAGCCTAGACAAAATGTCACTACAGCGGAGTGATCGTTAGCAGAAAATCGCTAACGCTAATGTATGGATATTTGACATTTGTCACGTGTTTAAGCGGGCGCGGGAAAAAATGACGGACAAGCGATTCGTTCGCTAAATTTGGGTGCCATCAAGCTTGTTGCATAGCGATTTTAAATCAGCTGTTATTAAAAATATAGTGGCAGTTAAATAGACAAAATACTATATTTTAATAAATTTTAAGTAAAGTATATTTTTATATTTTAAAGATATAGGTAATTTACTATTAAAATCATAATTCTATCTACAAGGTTGATGGAATTATGATTTTAATATTTTTAGCAAATGATCGAATCGCTTGTTTCAAAGAAGAATCAACCAATGAATGCCTTATCATCAGTCCGTATAACGCCCACTGCAGGACATGGATCTCCTCCCGAGAAACAGTTTTTGCCATAGTCACCACGCTTGGCAGGCGGGTTGGTGACAGCAGTATTGCAGTATTATGTTGTAACACACAAGGAAACGCTGCTGCCCGTTCCCTGATATACGATTGTTAGATGATGTTGAGTTGACAATTGGGACCAACGGCTTAACGGGCTTTCCGAGGCACGGACCTTCCAGACCCGGAAATAAATCTTAGAATTTACACAAATATTTCCTGTCCGGCGTGCGGATCTAACTCGCGACCTACGGAGGTTGTCCACGGAGGGCGCCCGGTTTTTTAGGTGACAAATGTCGAGTATCCATACATTTGCGTTAGCGAGTGGCATTTTGTCTAGGCGCTGAGAGCTTCAAAACTCTCCAATCACAAGTTACAAGTTTCAGTAGTTAAAACTATACCATTGTTCTCTCTATATAACGATAGTCTGTGTGTAATCAATCACTATCGCTGGCAATGTTCGCGTGTCGACGCACAACGGCTTATTTAGACATTCATTGTAAACAATCATACTGTGTTTATACGACTGTCTGTTCCTTTTGTGTGTGACCTTCGATCTCTTTGTAAAGGCAGATTTTAGTTTGCATATGAAAAGATGACAATTAAAAAAAATTAATTGTTATTTTTCTTTCAAACATGGTCATTCTAATGAGGTACTTAACTTCTTGGCCACTGTAAATGATTATCAGTATGCGAGTCGAGACTCGCGCACAAAGTGTACCGTACCTGCCCAGCTAGCATAGGCCGCGCGACTCGAGTCTACTCTACGGAGGCCGACCAATCACATTGCAGAAACGCACTGTCACGTGACACTTTCTGCAATGTGATTGGTCGGCCTCCGTAGAGTAGACTCGAGTCGCGCTGCCTATGCTAGTCGGGCTGAGCTCTAAACAATACGATTTTGAAATAAAACACAATTTCAAATGTCTACTTTTAGTCGTTATTAATATTGGGCAAAAGACTGCAAAAAAAAAATTATACAAAAGTTTTATTCTGTTTTTAGTATTTTTTATTATAAGAAAAAATACTAGTTCTTACTATTATAATTATTTAAGGGGCAACAAAAATATATTATTATATTTTTTACAATTTCAACTGTCTAGGTATCACGGTTCATAACTTACGAAGTGTAATAGCTAGACAGTTGAAATTTGATTAAATGAAAGCCTGGACATAGACAGCGGAATCTTGGTAAAAGGGTCCAGTTTTTGCCCATTAGGTACGGGGCCCTAAAAAACGTTTTGATTCGTATGTTTATGACGCAATTACTCCAAAATATATGGATTCATTTAGAGAAGCAGGTAATATGTCACAGGTGGTCCCACGATATTGTTCGATATGATGATATCGTGGTTTCCTTCAAACCGTACTGATCCGTTATAGACGGGACAAGTGTAGGTATATAAATAAAGTGCTAAATAAATTTCATTATTTTATGTACTTATTGAAGAATAGTTTCCCATGCGCGGTTTCACCCGCGTAACTCTCGTTCCCGTGGGAACTTCATAATTAAATACAGTGTAGCTTTCCAACGGTGAGAATTTTTCAAATTGGTCCAGTAGTTTCTGAGCTTAGGTACTCAATACAAAACAAATCTTTCCTCTTTATAATATTTGTATAGAACTATAGACTGCCCCCACATTGAGCGGGGTAGCGGTGGTCGGGGTAGGGGGAGAAATTAAGTCATGTTTTTTCACGCTAATATTTAATAGGATAGAAAAGAATTGACCTCAGGGTGTTCATTACATTTTGTTATAGTAAACTTAACATCTCCTATTATTTCATTGTACTATTGTATGTATGTCAATGTATGAGAACTAACACTAGATGCATTCGTATGTATGTAGTAATTTCCTATTGTTTATCACCCCAACAATAAACACATCGAACACACACAACTAGCATTGAAACGTGACATTCAAGACATAATTATTACTTCGTCCACTCATTAACTTAGTTGTTAAATAGATATCCACGTTATTAGTTGTAGATATGAGTACAACGTGATGAACGTGATCCTCAGCCCGTCTAAAGTACACTATTAAACATGGTTAAACACTGTTATGGCACCGTCACCACGCTTGGCAGACGGATTGGTGACGGCATTAGTGACGAGGTAACGCTGCTTCCCGTTCCCTGGCATACGATAACAATCGTATACCAAGAAACGGGAAGCAGAGTTCACCGCAATCGCCTGATTCTATTAATTGTAGGGTTCAGAATTTGTTATGAAAGTAGTCAAAAGACGTACGGAATCATCTTCATTTCATCATCAGACCGTATAACGTCCACTGCTCAACATGGACCTCCTCCCGGGGGAGAGTATTTGCCAGTCACCACAAGTTGTATCAAACGCTGCTGCCCGTTCCTGGATATTTAAAATGATGGTATAACAATGAAGACCAACGGCTTAACGTGCTTTCCGAGGCACGGAGGGTAGTCCCTCAACCAACCAGAAATAAATTTTCGAATTTACACAAAGATTTCCTGTCCAGCGTGGAGATCGAACCGACGACCTTCGAGATTTAAATCGAGCCAAATACCGCTACGCTACGGAGATTGTCCATCTTCCTTTAGTTAAAAGATAAAAAATACTTAATAGATTCTGTCATCTGAACATTGTCACAGATTAATATTACGCCAAATAATTTATGCATGAGCTTGAAACTTTCTTAGTTGCCAAAAACTTTTTATTCGAGTTTCATGTTGTCTCAAGTTGGAAATTGACTTAATGTTTCATTTAATGTAATATTCTTGAAGAAGAAGAATGTGTTCGCTCTGATTTAGAGTAATTCAATTAGTTATAATTATTATTCATCATTATCATCATCTGCCTGTCCTTAGCCCTTCACTTTAATTCTGTTCTGTCAGCCGTCACGCTATGACTTAGGGAGTAAGTCATAGCGTGACGGCTGACAGAACTTTCCTTCATATTACTGCTCACAAAATTCATCCATGCTTTTTATAGGCCTCCCTCATTCTCTTCGTCCATATTCATTACTCTGTTTGTCACATGCGAATCATCCTTCATCTTCACATGACCATATCAAGACAACCGATTCCCTTTCAACATTTCTATCGCAGAATTCGCAGATGCCACTTTCAAACTTCCCTTAATTATACTTAATCGTCACTTTATCCATTCTTCTCACTCCACACATTCACCTCAACATTCTTTTTTCCACTAATCTAGTTATTATTCATCATCATCATCATCGTCATCATCTGCCCGTATAACGTCCACTGCTGAATGGGCTTCATCCCGAGGGAGGGTTTTTGCCATAGTCACCATGCTTGGCAGGCGGGTTGGTTTGCAGCAGTATGTTGTAACGCACAAGGAAACGCGGCTGCCCGTTCCCTGGTATACGATTGTTATAGATTATGTTATAACAATAGGAACTAACGGCTTAACGTGTTTTCCGAGTCACGGAGGATTGTCCCTGAACCATGCAGACCCGAAAAGAAATCTTAGAATTTACACAAAGATTTCTTGTCCGGCACGACCTCCAACCTCAAGGTTGAAATATATTAATATATTTATAATTATTACATAAGTTAAATTTATTAGCCTTGGCCAAAACCTTACTTTGCCTTTCATTCTATGTTGTAAAATACTCCTATAGTAGAGAAATAGTTAATGATGCACTTAGTCCTGGATTTCCCTCAATCAACTATCATTATCGAAGGGGAAATTCTATGATCAATAACTGAACTTAGCTACGTAATTTCACAATTTCTTGTAGATCTGTATCTACAACAAATTGTGAAATTACGTAGCATTGCAGTCTCAATTGCGGTACAATTTGAAATCAAATCATTACTTTCTAATTTATCCGTCGTCCTGTGTAGCAAATGCCTAAGCCAAGAGTTTACTTTCTTATATAAAAATTCTGTCATTATTAGAAAGCTACTCTATCTAGTTCAATATATATTTATTTAATAAACAAACATGAATAAAATACTACTATTCTAAATATTCTACTTGGCAACGTTCCCAGAATGCTGGCAGCATTACCCCGTTGAATGGCAATGCTTACCTGCTGTGCAAAGTAGAAACTAGCACTCGGAGAACGTGCCGCACTTAAGAGGGCCGCTGCGAGGTATTTATAAATTAATTTGGATCCCGGTCCCCACAGCTCTAGCTAGTTATTCAGAAGTAGCATAGGCTGTATTTAATTATGAAGTTTCCACGGAAACGGGATTCACGCGGGTAGAACCACGTGCGGGAGTATAGTTTCTAATAAGACATGTATAATTTCGACAATATCCTTCAACTACTAGTAGCTTGCCTTGTCAATGCATTTTAATAAAAGGATCATGTTCAGCACTAAACTTAAAAGGGCTTCAGAAGAATTGACAGAGCAAAAAATATGACAAACACAACATTAACATACGGTTGTCATAAATGTTTCGGCGCTGACCAGGACAATGGTCAGAGCAGGGGGGGGGAGATCAGCATGTAAGTTGCGATTACGAATAAACCACGGTGCCCCGTGGCACGTCGAGGTCATGCTGTATGAGCGAATACGGTGCTCGCGTACGTCATAATCGGTCGTATTAACAGCAACTATTGTAACTAGACTAGACGTAGATATTAGCCTAGCATACACTCACGGATTTCCCGGCGGATCTGCCCGTACGGGTACCCGACGGGCATATCTGTATGTGTGTGGCGATAAAAGTCACGGATATGTCTGCCTGTTGTCTGACTTGCGAGCTACAGATCAAATTTAGCCGCGCTAGTATATGCAAGTCGAACGAGACAACTAGCTCAGTGGCTCTATAAAATCTTTGAAGATCTTCAGTTCATTTAACTTCATTCATTCAGCTGATCAGACATAGCGACTGTTTATAACAAAGTCACGATTATAACTGATGCCCGTGAACGTGTGTGGTGAAGTAACGGGTCGGATCCGAATAGTGCCCGCGCCGTTTAAATCCGTTCGTGTATGCTAGGCTATTAGCCCACGGATTTAACCGGCGGGTGATTTAACCGACGGATAGGCAACAGGTAGACATATCTGTGACTTTTATCGCCACACACATACAGAGATGCCCGTCGGGTACCCGTACGGGCAGATCCGCCGGGTAAATCCGTGCGTGTGTGCTAGTTGTAGGCTAGGCTATTAGCTTGGTTCAAGCTAATTTGGTCGCTTTATCATTCTACTATCCTACTAATATTATAATCGCGAAAGTTTGTAAGTATGGATGGATGGATGTTTGTAACTCTTTCACGCAAAAACTACTGAACGGAATTGGCTGGAATTTTGCACCGGGATATGTTATACATTGGATTTCCATATAGGCTATAAAACATCACGCTCCGACCCATTGGAGCAGAGTAACGCGGGTAAAACCGCGGGGCGCAGCTAGCATCTGTATAAATTTTAGACCATCTCGCCTTGAAACTATGAGTAAATTCTATAAGCGATCGCTAACGATAGATCATCTGAAGCGAACAGTTGTCACAAGTGATTAGTTGTATTAACTAATTGAGGTCAATTGGTGGAGGCGTCGGTTTGATGTGCCGCTGTGTCTCGAGAGAATTATGACGGGAGCTAAGAATGAATTAATGGAATCATTCAAAACAGGAAATTATAATAAAGATATATATCATCACAATCTATATATATATATATATGTCAACGGAAAATAATACGAAACGTAAGTTGACCAACTTTTTAGTTTGTTGATAAACTAATTAGGTTCCGTGTTATTAAAAAAATAACCTAAACCTTAACCAATGGAGTTCAACAGGACTTATTGAAATTGAAGTTTTTTTTGTTTTGTCACAATAGTAGCATAGTCTCGTTTGTTTAGGTTAGGTCAAGTGTCATAATAATTACAAATAATACAATAATTTAATTATGCGCGTTCACTGTAACTGGCAACTTAACAATTTAACAATAGGAGTGACACGTACAAGATATTTGATCAACTTAAGATTCGTATTATTTTCCGGTGACATATGAATCCCTATTTCCCTTGGTAACGGAATCACACGTGAACGCCTGGACTGATATCGTTAATTATATTTTTATTGTGTTTGTTATTGTCAAGGGAAGGTTCTTATAAAAAAATAAAAATTGGAATATTGACTGGAATATTTAAAAAATTGGCTATATTTCATTATGAAGTACTTTTGTCCGTTTTTTTTTTTTAGAGATTACTACCAGTTTTTTGCAGTCTTTTAGTATTGTTGTTAACGCCCCGTGCTAAGCTAAAATGCTTGTGTTACGAGTGGGTTCACGTCGGTAGTGCAATGGGTGGGGAATGAATCGACGATCATAAGTCTGACGCTCTTAGCCATTAGGCTACGGCCGCTTCAGCCTCTTCATTACCAGAGGAACGGAAGCGCCCGTAATAAATATAAAACAGTGAAACCGAACCGTTTACCTATAAGATGTTATGACACCAGTTCATAGGATGGATTGTGGTCATCCATCATGTTCCCGTCGGGGTGACGTAGGAACAATAGTTCGACAAAC
This sequence comes from Nycteola revayana, assembly GCA_947037095.2. Lineage (NCBI taxonomy): Eukaryota > Metazoa > Arthropoda > Insecta > Lepidoptera > Nolidae > Nycteola > Nycteola revayana. Next base: position 598,702 of record OX344855.2, read on the forward strand.
TATCGATCACGGACGGTTATAGACTCATTCATTGCTAAGCTGGTGGGGTGGAGTTACAGCATGTACTTAGTAACGTATAACTAGCCATTTCAAACGATTTTATTCATGATATTAACTTTTCGTAGAAGAACGCGGATTACCGACATAGCCCAACGGATTAGTTCGTTGAAATGGCAATGGGCAGGCCATATAGCACGGAGAACAGATGGCCGTTGGGGCCAAAAAGTTCTCGAATGGAGAACGCGGATCCGCAAGCATAGCGTAGGACGTCCACCTACTAGATGGACGGCCGATCTGTTTAAGGCCGTGGGATCACGGTGGATGCCATTGTCCAGCAGTGGACTTCCTACGGCTGAAATGATGATGATGATGATGATGATGTCAATCAAGATGATTGACATCATCATGAGAACCTTTTAATAAAATGTACCATAATATATTATTCGCTGCTATAAGAACTCTGTCGACAGTGCTTCCTTTGGACCGAGATATCTACGAACCGTGTTTTCTACCAAAAGTTTTTTCGGCGAAACGTGATTGAGGGATTAGAGATTTCTATTAACTTTGATTATTTATTTATTTAAAACTTTAGCACATAACTGTACATAGGCGGACTTAATGCCAGAGGCATTCTCTCAGTCAACCATAGGGTGGTGCAGAGACAAAGTGGTAGGTGCACTGAAGTTGTTAGCACTCGTTATGAAATAAATACCGTCAAGGTATACAACAAGGTATAATACTAACGTAAAATAAAGTATTTAATTAGAAATACATAATGTATATAATGGTATCCTGTCCACAAGTGTGTTCCTGTCAACCGTTCCACGCTCATATATCTAGCATATTTAAAGGAACATAAATACATACATACCTACACAAGTTCACGCCTGTTTCCCAGCGGGGTAGCCAGAGACAATGGACCACCACTTGCTACGATCCCTACACACATATTTCGCTTCATTCACTCTCATAACATTCTTCATACAAGCACGTCGGTTTAGGGTGGATCTTATTTGACCTTTTGCGAGGATGTCTCCGATTTGGTCAGCGAACGTTCGTTGAGGTCTTCCCCTTCCGATTGTGCCACTCACACTTGCCATGTATACCTGTTTTGTCAATCTTTCTTCATCCATTCTTTCCACGTGACCAAACCATCTCAACATTACCTTCTCTATCTTCGTAATCACGTCCTCTTTCACTCCACACCGTTCTCTTATCACGCTTGTATGTATTTGTATGCAGTTGTATATAAAAGTTAAGTATATATATGTAGAAGCTATTTACCAATCTCTGCTATTATACAACACTGAAGAATGTGTTTGTTTAAACTCTTATCTCTAAAACTTCAGTTTTAGATAGCCCATTTATCATCACGCATTAAGAGCAAAGCACGGATGAAAAATGATTTTTGTAAAATAGGGGTTAGCCCAGAGTTCGATATTCCACGCCAAACAAGTCGCGGGGACGATGTAGTTTGGTATAAATTAAATTGGTAGAATGACGTTTCATTCAAATCCAGGCTGCGCCGCCCAAGGGCCGGCTTGCCCCGCGTAACCGGCCCTCACCAATGGCAGACGGAGGAATGTCCGGGAGGTCTTAGTGGTGTAGGGTCCTCTCCTCGTGGTATGACTGCTACCACGCTATGGAGAAGGCTAGTCCCACATACCACTTCGCTGGCGCGGGAACGCTGCAGAGGCCGAGTGAATGAGTAAATGCATTACAGCCCGGAGAAAAAAAAGGCTGCGCCGCGCACCGCCCAACGCACCGCGTCTCTGTTGGTATATGAGTGCTAATAAATTAGTAGAACTAGGAACCGCGAGACGAGAAGTAGTTAGTTTTAATTTATTGGCCACTTAGTCACGTTCTTAACTGTTCGAAGTACCTACTTGTGAGACTAGAATTTTAATCGCGAACTTATTTATATTGCTTTTTTTCGGACAGACATTATGTAATCAGCCAGAAGTCTTTTGCTACTTTACCAGGCATGAAGGCAAGCAGAGCTCCGGCCGAAATAAATACCTAGTTTAAAATCTACAAACTAAGCAACTTGTGCAAGAGGGCCCCCCTGTAGGACCTTTTCTTTTTTTTCCGGGGGGAAATGCTTTTACCCATTCCCACCGCCGCTGCAGCGTATTCGCGCGCTGGCGGTGGGATATGTGGGAATCGCCCTCTCCATAGCGTGGTATGCTAAACTCATACCACGAGAAGAGGACCCTACACCACTAAAACCTCCCGGACACTCCTTCGATCCGCCGTTGGCGGGGGCCGGGTACGCATAAGCAATTCGGCCCCCCGACGGCACCCGCGACCAATGGTACCGCGGGATCTCCTGGGCCACACATTCAGTGGTCCCTACTACCCCTGTGGGACCTGGGACTTGAATTGGGGCGGTCGCTGGCGGGGTTTTTTTTTCGGACGAACATTATTTAGTTACACCGGAGGTTTTTGCTACTTCACCGGACATTAGGGGGCGAGAGCTCCAGTTTCAATAAATGATTTGAAAACTAGAACTAAGTAACCTGCGCTATACGGCGCTCCTTATGGGACGTGGACCTCGGCTCAGACGACGACCCAAAGCGACCGGGCAGTCGCTGGCGGGGGCTTGAGGAATGATGGCTTTAGAGTTTGTGCAACTAAGGCTCTACTTGACAGTACGCGAGTCTCTTGGACTTCGGTTTTACGCAAATGTATGGATACTTGACATTTGTCTCGGGATTAAGCGGGCGCGAGAAAAAAAGACGGGCATTCATTGGTTGATACTTTTTTTTAAACGAGCGATGCGATTGCTCTGATTTTAGTTTCATAAACCTTGTAGACAGCACAGCAATTTTTTTTTAAAATAAAATTAAATAAATATTTAAGGGGACTCCCATACAACAATTTTTTTTTTTTGTATTTTCCCTTTATTGCTTGATATCAATAACGGCAACAGGAAGGCACTTGAAAATGGTACGGAACCCTTCGTTTGCGAGTGCGACTCGCACTTGGCCGGTTTTTATTATTTTTAATTTAATATTATATAACGGTTCAACGGCCACGCATTATTAATAAATGAGGTAAATAGTAGTAAATAAATAATATTTTTTATAAAATTCCTACTTAAAATAACTTTTAATAGTTTTTCCTTAATAATGAATTTATTCAGGACTTAGGTACTTACATACTTGTACTTGCCGAAATCACTATGTACCTGTCAAATTACCCGTAGGGTTTCCGGCTCAGAATAGACCACCATATGACTTTCCATGGATGTCGTAAGAGGCAACTAAGGGACATCCAGCTGATGGATGGGCAGCAGGATCTATCAGCTCAAGGTTGATTACCATCTTACTGCGATCACCAATCCGTCTGCCAAGAGTGGTGATTATGGCAATATTTTATAAACCGAACAGAAAACGTAAAAAGGTGAGTAAATATCATTGAAAAAGTGACGTTGACCTTACAGAATATCCCAGAATTGCTCAAAGTCAATGAAAATATATATTAAAAATATCTCAGATTCCGAGTTCTATCGTCATCATCAAACTAATAATCTGTTAATAAATCACAACGTGTTCGTATAATTCTACTGTACATGTGTATGTCACTGAAGTCCTCCTAAATGGCTGGAACGATTTGAATGATTTTTTTTGTATGCGTTTTGGTGGTGCCCTGGATGGCTTAGATTCACAAATCATATATACCTAATATATATCATCATCATCATCAACAGCCCGTTTACGTCCACTGCTGAACATGGGCCTCCTCTTAACAGACCTTGGCAAGCCAGGATCGTAGAGGGACCACCCTTGCAGACGGATTGGTGATCGCAGTAAGATGTCAACCTTGAGTAAATAGATGCTGCTGCCCATCCATCAGCCATATGTCCCTTAGTCGCCTTTTACGACACCAATGGGAGGACATGGGGTGGTCTATTCTAAGCCGGAAACAACACGGTGTCGGGTCCGCTAGTTTAATAATAAATAGCTGTTTAGATAAACTTAAATCAAAGATTAATTAATTATTATTATACTTTCGGTAACTAATTCGCCAAACCCCAGTACTAAGAATTAAAAGTATCACTTATTGTAAGTGTTTGTTGTTATGGCAACATAAACACATAAAAAACCGGCCAAGTGCGAGTCGGACTCGCGCACGAAGGGTTCCGTATCAGTTACAAGTGCGTACCTATTTTTATATCAAGAATAAAAAAGCGTATGTTTATGAAATTAAATGTATTTTTTAATTTTTATATTCGAGTTGATTTAATGAAAGGTAAATTGCGGTTAACGATTTAGGACGTATTAAAAAAAACTACTTACAAGATCTCGTTCAAACCAATTTTCGGTGGAAGTTCAAACTCAAATATTTTAATGCATTCCATGTAAAGGTATTACATAAGGTGTTACAGATAATATCATTTTTTTAGATCTAACATGGACCCTGTCGGGCACAGCAAAAATGGAAGAGAGGAAATAGGGCCAGCCATTTTAATCATTAATTTTTTTAAATTCTATTTTATTTATCTTTATTAACATCATTAAGTTTGCATGGTAATTGTACATCATATATTTTTTTTAGTTTTATCGTTCTCTTATTTTAGAAGTTACAGGGGGGGGGGGACACTCATTTTACCACTTTGGAAGTGTCGCTCGCGCAAACTATTTAGTTTTGAAAAAAATATTACAAACCTCAATATAAATTTTGAAGACCTATCTATATTCATATTCATATTCATATTCATTTATTTTGGTATAGTTATTTTACATGTCAAAGTTATAAGTAGGTAAACATTTTAAATTAATTGTTTTTTAAATAAATCTAAATTAATCACTAATGCTAAATGTCAGTATTGAAATGTCACAGTTATAATGTCATAATATATCTAATAATGTCTAGGACTACAAATCTTAAGGTAAATCATAATGTTAAAATACTTATTAATAGCGTCGGAGTACAATAGATAGTCGGGCATCTCGCCATGTCAATTAAAATCTAGAAGTTACAAATTCGTCATAATTGTAAAGTATAGATATCCTACACGTATGGGTTTGACGAAAAAAAATTTTTTTGAATTTCAGTTGTAAGTATGGGGAACCCCCTAAACTTATTGTTTTTTTCTATTTTTGTGGGAAAATCCTAATCTACTTACCAAGTTTCAACATTATAGTTCTTATAGTTTCGGAAAAAAGTGGCTGTGACATACGGACGGACAGACAGACAGACAGACATGACGAATCCGGGTTCCGTTTTTCGCCATTTGGCTACGGAACCCTAATAAAAATAGTTGAAACGTCAACTGCTATCACGGTTTTTAAGATACAGCCTGGTGACAAACAGATTGATAATGGAGTATTAGAGTCTAGTTTTTACACTTTCGGTACATTACCCAAAAACATGACTTATTTTGAATCGCATCTATCACAACCATTTTTATTAAAAACTAGCTGCATTACTGTGCTCCAGTGGGTCGGAGCCTGATGTTTTGTAGCCTATATGTTAATCCAGCAAAAATTCAGCCAATTCTGTTCAGTAGTTTTTACGTGAAAGAGTTACAAACATCCATCCATAATTACAAACTTTCGCGTTTATAATATTAGTAGTATGGTACCTAAACTATACACATAGTTACGGATACCGCAACAAATGTGTTATCTATATCTACACTAATATAATTAAGAGGAAATATTTGGATTTTTCTATGTACATACATACAAAAATACCAATATTTCCTTATATTAATGTTATGAATAAACTCAAAAACTACGAGACGGATTTCAATCATTCTTTCACCATTATCATCATTTCAGCCGTAGGACGTCCACTGCTGGACATAGGCCTGCCTCATAGATCTCCAGTTGTTGCGGTTAGAAGCGGCCTGCATCCACCGTGATCCCGCGGCCTTAACCAGATCATCCGTCCATCTAGTAGGTGGACGTCCTACGCTACGCTTTCCGATCCGCGGTCTCCATTCGAGAACTTTTCGGCCCCAACGGCCATCTGTTCTCCGTGCTATATGGCCTGCCCATTGCCACTTCAATTCACCATTAAAAAGTTAAGTACATTATTACTGAGTAACACATCATATCTTTACTAATATATAAAGCTGTAAACTTTGTTTTTTTGAACGCACTAATCTCAGGAACGACAAGTCCAATTAAAAAAATTTTTTCAGTGATAGATGGCCGATTTATCAAGGAAGGCTATAGACTATATATTAATTATGAAGTTCCTACGCAAACGGAAGATACGCGGGTGAAACCGCACGCGAGAAGCTAGTTTAGAAATATGTACACCAATGAATATGACTGTATAAGAATTGTATTTAAAAGTAATTTTATGCTTTGAATGCGTGAAAATCAATTCTACAAAAGAAAACTCTTTTTCATTCATGACAATTGGATACAGAAACACACGTAACCATACCCACCTTAATAAAATGTAGGCATTTTATTTAAAACATCAAAATATTCTAACATCCTTTTCCGCCTTGACATATACCACAAAATAATATAATATTCACAATATCACACCCATACGCACACACTAAATTATGTCCAAAAAAGATTCTGAGATAAATATTTGAACACAAAATACCGCGTGAAAGGAAAAACGCGCGAAAAACGTCACCAAAGACGTCTGTCCTCCAGCATCGCAGATGCGCTACTGAAGGAAAACTAAACACGTGGTTGTTCCAGGAAATTCTACATACGAAAATAAACTCTATTCAAACAGCTTACAATTTGAAATTCAATGGCTGCATCTTCCATTTCACTGGAGAAAAGAACCATGTATAAAAACCGCCCATTGAAAATCGAACTCTATTTTAAATATGAATAGAGTAGTATATGAGATATCGGGAAAATGGTAAAGTACTTTTCAAATATGGAAAAGTTGTCAAGTCGTGAAAATTCGTCACCGGTCGGAAGTTTTCGCTCGTTACCTTAAGCTTCGGAACGTGTTTGGTATTTATGAACTACGATCTTATGGTGTACGTAATAAGGTCTATTATTGTAGAACATTATTGTTTTGGAACGGTACAGTTAAAATTGTAAAATACGGACATTATTGAAGTAATGATGTGAGAAAATATTCATGGACATTGAATTTTTTACGTGAAATTCTTTGTTTTTGTTTAACTTCAAGGTTCGTTTGTGCAAACAAATTGCAGCTGCTATTTTCTTTATAGTTAGTTGAGTAATATATAGAATATTTTATGATACAGACAACAGAAAGTTGTTATACTTTATCGCAGAATTACTTTGTACAAGATGTTTCCGCGATTTCGTTCGAGTAGCAGTTAACAGTAATTAGACCCTTTTTTGTGCAATAAAAGTAGTCTGTGTCCTTTCTCAGGCTCTACACTATCTGAGTACCAATTTCATTTAAATCGATTAAGCACTTTTGACGTTAAAGGCCGACAGACAGAGAGAGTTACTTTCGTAATTATATAAATTATAATTTTAATTAAAACCTTTTTGCGCAATAAAAGTAGCCTATGTCTTTTCTCAGGCTCTACACTATCTTAGTACCAAATTTCATTTAAATCGGATAAGTACTTTTGGCGTGAAAGGCCGACAGACAGACAGAGTTACTTTCGCATTTATAATATACTAGCGACCCGCCCCGGCTCCGCACGGGTGCAATGCTGATGTATCATACATATAAAACTTCCTCTAGAATCACTCTATCTATTAAAAAAAACGCATCAAAATCTGTTGCGTAGTTTCAAAGATCTAAGCATACATAGAGACGGACAGACAGTGGGAAGCGACTTTGTTTTATACTATGTAGTGTAAGAATCGATGTATTGTTTATTTTATGTAAAACTGATTTATGAGGGTAGACTGTAATGAAGATAATATGTATTAGTATTGTAAGACTATTAGTCGATTTGTGTGACGAAGATTTTAATGTCGGAATGACATTTGATACCTGACAGATTGTCATTCCGACATTGACGTTTGTTAATGTTATACAGGCAGACATTAGCCACATCTTGAGAAGAACGGTTGTATATTTTTGAAAATAAATCCTTTTGTTTCGAAGTGATCGTGCATTAATTTGATAAAAATAGTACCTTGCCATCATCTCAGAAGTGGGATTGTTAAAACGTACGCGATATTTCCGTTCTTAGTGCATCCTACAAAACGTTTTAAATATTATTATTTTTTTTTTCTCTTGAACCGCGATGGGCAGTGATAACGAACATATGCGTTGTAAAGGTGAAAACCAAGTACGTAAACAACGCCGCCATCGAAAGTCCCGGAAGGAATTGGATCCTCGCGGTAAAAATTGTGATAAAGAAACACGTTACAGAAGAAAATCTAATAGTTGTAAGAGAGCTGAGAGACGTTACCGTCACGCAAGTCCAAGGAATCAGATTAGTTCGAGATCCAGTTGCCGTTCGAGATCAAGAAGTCGATCGAGATCAAGAAAACGTTCGAGATCTAGGCGTGGTTCGAGGTTTAGTCGTGAATCAAGATCGCGGAGCCGCTTGGATGCAAGACATCGAGGCCAGCGCCTGCGCAATTCGAGTTCATCACCTAAGGGCAAGCGCGTGAGTCGTTCCCATTGTCATAATGATAGTACTCAATTATTATTAACCGAATTAATTAAATCAATAACCAATAATCGTCCTGAAGGCAATAAATTTCCAATGTTAGGCAATGTAATACCAGAGTTTGATCCCATGAATAAGAGTCAGACCATTGAAATGTGGCTTAGCAAAGTTGATGAATGTTCTCAATTGTATAATTGGGGTGAAGATCAAATTATTCATTACGCATTACCTAAGTTAAGTGGTGTTGCCAAAACATGGTATCAAACTCTGCCGTCGATGTCGTTTTCGTGGCCTGAATGGAAGATTAAATTAACAGAATCTTTTCCATCAAGTGATGATTACGCAGAGCTCCTGACCGAAATGTTGTCTAAAAGAGCTAAATACAGTGATTCTTTAGAACTTTATTACTATGAAAAGATTAATTTATTAAATCGCTGTGAAATTAAGGGTAAACGTGCCGTAGATTGTCTATTATATGGAATTGAAGATCGTAGTTTGAGACTAGGTGCAAAAGCTAGCAAGTGTGACGAACCGGAACAAGTGTTAAAATATTTTCAATCTATAAAACAACAACCACGGGAGTTAGATAATAGGATGAAAAATAATTTTGATAAAAGAACAAATGTTAACGTTAATAGCTCATACAAACAAATATCGAATACAAAATTAGTACGATCAGTGAATGATAATCCTAGAACAATTAGTTGCTACAATTGTAATGAGGTCGGTCATTACAGTTTTAATTGCACGAAGAAAATATTAAAGTGTAATATTTGTAATAAATTAGGTCACTTAACGGTTAATTGTACAAGGTTACCAATGAATGATACATCTAAATCCGAAGCTGGTAAAGAAAAATCTGTTTTGGCTTTAAATTCTCAATCTAATATCAGTAACGACAAATATTTAATTAACTTAAAATTAAATGGCCAAACTCTGTATGGGTATGTAGATCTAGGTAGCCAGTGCACATTAATACGCCGTAGTGTAGCAGAAAAGATAGGTATAAGATGGTCAACAAAGCAACTACCGGTGATGCGTGGCATTGGTAACAATATTGTTGTACCAGTAGGGAAAACGATGGCTCATGTTGAAATTCAAGGTATTTCGGAATATGTCGACTGTTATGTTATTGAGGATACTGTTATCAAATACGATGTATTAGTAGGGCATAGTTTTACTGAACTACCGGATATAACCATAACGAAAACTAATGACGCTCTTATATTTGGACGGACTTTACCAACAAAACTTCGACTTTTACTCGTTGATGATATTTCAGTCCCACCACATGATACATGTGTAGTAAGAATAAAGAGTGAAAACAACTTTTATACAGGCAATGTATATGTAAATGGCTCTATGAGAGGTTGTGTTGGAAGGGAATATTACCTAATGCCCGGTGAATATAGTATAAATAATGGGAGAGGCGCGCTATTAATTCAAAACGTCTCAGACTTAACTTTACAATTAAAACAAAATATGCTTATAACTCGTGCTTATTTTGCGGATGAAATTTTGAACATTAATATTTTAGATTTCAATAATTCAAACGTGTATAACTCTATAAATTATGACAAACATTTATCTGGAAGTGAAGTGCAACAGTTAACAAATACGCTTCAAAAATTTTGTGAATGTTTCTCAAGCAATATGTTGGATCTAGGTTACAGTAACATTGAAAAGATGGAAATTGAATTGATTGACAATACACCTGTAGTTTATAGACCCTATAGGCTATCTTATCCAGAAAGAGAACTCGTGAAGTCAATGGTACAAGAAATGCTCGACGCTGATATAATATGTGAATCAAATTCCGCGTATGCTAGTCCGGTTCTTCTTGTTAAAAAAAAAACTGGAGATAAGAGGCTATGTATTGATTACCGCGCTTTGAATAACAAAACAAAGAAAGAGCATTTCCCTATACCATTGATTGACGATCAATTAGATCGACTAGCTGGAAATTCATTATTTATAAGTTTGGACTTAGCATCGGGGTATTATCAATTACCTATAGGAGAAGGCTCTCAAGATAAAACGGCTTTTGTTACCCCTGATGGCCAATATCAATTTAAAAGAATTCCTTTTGGTCTGACTAACGCACCGTCAGTGTTTCAAAGAGCTATGAGTAAAATCTTGGCTAAAATTAATTATACTTTAGTTTACATGGACGACATTTTGATACCAGCACGAACCTTTGAGGAAGGTTTAATGAGGTTATATGAGGTTTTAGGTATTATACGTGACGCTAACCTTACTCTTAAACTTGAAAAGTGCTATTTCTTTTATAAACAGATAGATTTTTTAGGTTTTGAAGTCAGTGGATCAGGTATTCGCCCAGGATCACGTAAAATAACAGCCGTATTAAACTTCCCAGTTCCGAAAAATGTGCATGATGTTAGACGCTTTATAGGGTTAGCTAGCTTTTTCAGGCGTTTTGTAAAAGACTTTTCCATTATAGCACGACCACTGACTGACTTATTAAGAAAACAATTTACATGGCAATGGACAGACCAACACACGCTAGCATTCGAAACCCTTAAAGGTAAATTAACAGAAAGACCTTTATTAGCATTATACGATGCCAAACTAGAAACCGAGTTACATACAGATGCGTCAAAACATGGTATTGCGGGTATTCTAATGCAGCGTGGAAAAGACGGGCTTATGAGACCCGTAGCATATTACAGTCGAAAAACGACAAATGATGAACAAAAATTACATTCATTTGATTTAGAGACTCTTGCCGTGGTAGCTTCATTAAATCGATTTCGTGTCTATTTATTAGGATTGCAGTTTAAAATAGTCACAGACTGTAATGCGCTACGTACTGCTTTGACCAAAAGAGATTTAATCCCTCGTATAGGTCGGTGGTGGGTACAGCTGCAGGAGTACGATTGTGAGATTGAATATAGAAGTGGTTCTAACATGTCTCACGTCGACGCACTCAGTCGTGCTCCTGTTGATGGACCTGCTACCACTGATACGACGCATGTTATCGATGTTCTTACGGTAAATACACAAGATTGGATAGCCACTGTTCAAAGTAGTGACGATGAGGTTAAACGTATAAGAGACATTTTAGAGAGCAAAGATACTACGTTAGTTGTCGACGTTCATAAAAATTACCAATTAAAAGGTAATTATGTATATCGTGTAATTGACGGTGGGATACGCTGGGTAGTACCAAAATCGGTAAGGTGGCAACTATTAAGGATGAACCACGATGATGTTGGTCATTTCGGTTTTGACAAAACATTGAAAAGACTTAAAGATTCATTTTGGTTCCCTAAGATGAGACGCTTCACAAAAAAATATGTTAATGCATGTTTAGAATGTGCTTATCATAAAGCACCTGGAGGGCCTAAAGAAGGATTACTTCATCCTATCCCTAAACCCAACATTCCATTCCACACATTACATGCCGATCATCTTGGACCATTTGTTCGTTCGCGGAGAGGCAATATGTATTTACTTGTAATTATTGATTCCTTTACTAAATTTATTAGTATAAATCCTGTAAGAGATACAAAAACTCTAAGCGCTATTCGTGTATTTAAAGATTATTTTGGCTATTTTGGAGCACCTACGCGATTAATAACAGATAGAGGCTCATGTTTCACGAGTGCCCGATTTAAAAGTTTTATTGAAAATTCTGGAATTAAGCATATCTTAAATGCCGTAGCAACTCCGCGAGCGAATGGACAAGTTGAGAGATATAATCGAACGATTGCGGATGCTCTTGGCGCTAAATGCCACGATAAGAATGATAGCACATGGGATGAATATGTAAAGGATGTTCAGTTGGGACTAAATACAACGGTTAACAAAACAAACGGTAAAAGTCCCTCAGAATTACTTTTTGGGTTTAAAATTAAAAGTATTTCAGAAAACATACTAAGTGATGTAATAGATACAATGGTAGACCGAATTAGTGGGGATGAACTACATGACCTTAGGAATGAATCGTTACGTAAAGTTGAAAGAGAACAAGATCAGGCAAAGAATCGTTATGATAAGCATAGAAAACCGGCGACTAAGTACAACGAAGGTGATCTTATAAGATTAGAAAGAACAACCTTTGACAAAGACAGGGTAGGAAAATCAAAGAAACTTATAGCGAAATTTCATGGTCCGTATAGAATAGTTAAAATTTTACCAAACGATAGATTTTTAGTAGAGGATACTCCTCTTACAAGAAAGGGAAACAAGAAGTATGAGAATATTGTCTCAATTGATAAAATTCATCCATGGCTAAATTTTAAGGCATATGGCAGCGAAAACGACAGCGATAGTAATGATGATATTACAGATTAGTTAATGATTTCAGATTAAATTAAATGTAAATTTGCATAGAGTAGAGATTTAAAGAAAGTGTTCATTTGAATTTATTTCTATTGTTTTATTTAAATGTCAATTGAAGTCAAGAGTGTCAGTGCTTTCATATTTTAGATGATTTTGGCAGATCGTGACAGACTATGTCGGAATGGGTTGCGAGCACCAGTGCTGTAAGCACAGATAGCGCAGATCGTGACAGACCATACGATATAGGTTGCGAGCCAGAGCGTATATAAAGAGCAGATTGCGACAGACTATACCAGTGTGGGTTGCGAGCACCAGTGCCATTAGCACAGATGGCGCAGATCGCGACAGACCATGCTGATATAGGTTGCAAGCTCGAGTGCATAGTATAGATGGTGCAGATTGCAACAGACTGTACTGATAGGGGTTATGAGCGTCAGTGTTTTATTTTACATAGATGACGTAGATCGTGACAGACTCTATCAGTATGGGTTGCAAGCGCTAGTACGTTTACACAGATGACGCAGATCGTGACAGACTGTACCGGTATAAGTTGCAAGCGATAATGTAAAGATGACGCAGATTGTGACTATATACCGGTATGGGTTACGAGCGTCAGTGTTCTTTGCACAGATGACATGAATTATGTTAGATATAGACTACACAGATGGCAGCAGACAATCATTTGAACCTGAAATATTGCAGGGATTCGATAATTATTGTGATTTCTCAGCACGAATGCAATAAAGATGTAATCAATGTGGGAGGACCCACACTTGGAAAGGATGGCCGAGCTGTAAGAATCGATGTATTGTTTATTTTATGTAAAACTGATTTATGAGGGTAGACTGTAATGAAGATAATATGTATTAGTATTGTAAGACTATTAGTCGATTTGTGTGACGAAGATTTTAATGTCGGAATGACATTTGATACCTGACAGATTGTCATTCCGACATTGACGTTTGTTAATGTTATACAGGCAGACATTAGCCACATCTTGAGAAGAACGGTTGTATATTTTTGAAAATAAATCCTTTTGTTTCGAAGTGATCGTGCATTAATTTGATAAAAATAGTACCTTGCCATCAGTAGTGACAAGGATTAGTAGTCAGGACGCTAATCATGCAGCGATATGACTATGACTTCGATAAATATGTCTTTATCACATATTTTTTACATATTGTGTTTTCTAAAGACTTAAAAATATATTTTAAGTGTTTTTTTCATTAAAACACGACAATACCCTTAAAGGGGAAATAAGTTCTTGTGTAGTGGGGATTGTGTCTTTACAAACACACACCCAGACTAAAACCATTATCCGTGGTTAACAGAAATAAATGTCGCGGGTGGGAATTGAACCCAGAGCATCTGGTTGAGACCGCTAATACCGTCAACATTAAACCACAAGCAGTCTACTAGTATTCGTGATAACCCCTCGTGCTAATCTAAAACGCTTGTCAAGTGTTACGAGTGGGTTCACGTCGGTAGTGCAATGTGTGGGTACCAACCGGCGACAAGATCAAAAGTCCGACGCTCCTAGCCATTGGGGTTCAGCTGCTTTTAGTAGATTCGCATATTTTAATTCAAATCTAGTTTTCTAATCAAAAGATTTGAACTCAAAGTATTTCAACCCCTCTTCATTTAGTAGTGCCGCCATTCTCAAAGGTGAATAACCGCCAGATAACTGTGGAAAATTGAATGGGTACGTACAGAATTAAATCTCTTTCAAAAATAACATGCTTAATGCATTTCAATGAGAGCTTTTTATGTTTCATATTGAATTATGTGAATGGAGTACAGATTAGGATCGTTTGGATATATTTGCCTTTTGAGCTTTTAAACCTTTTATTTATTTATTTTTTGTTGTCCGGGGGGAAATGCATTGACGCATTCCCATCGCCGCTGCAGCGTATTCGCGCGCTGGCGGTGGGATATGTGGGACTCGCCTCTCCATAGCGTGGTATGCTAAACTCATACCACGAGGAGAGGACCTTACACCACTAAAACCCCCCGGACACTCCTTCGATTCGCCGTTGGCGGGGGCCGGGTACGCATAAGCAATCCGGCCCCTGAGCAGCTATAGGTATATAATACCTATCTTTATTCCAGTGTGAGTCCTACGCAACATAAAAAGCATGTCGGAGTAAAATTAATGGTTTATTCCATCTGTAGCGACATCTACAGTAGCCGGAGAAACTACAAGTAGACGAGCAACGCCATCTAGCACCTAGCATCACAACTAACCTGTATCGCGCAATACAAGTTCGCAAGCCAATTCGAACATATACAAGTTCTGAACATCATCAAACGGACATCGGCCGCCGGGCGTACCACTGCCCGGCAAAGAAGATCTTCATTTTCCACCGAACACCACCAACCGTTCCCTGTACATCCAACGACAACATCCAATGGTGATCATAGGTTATCTTTTAAGGGTATTTGTAGGACACCATGATTGATAGGCGGGTTGGTGACCGCAGTATTATGAATCTATACTAGGTAAAATAAATAATCGGCTCTACTGTACTCCAATCGTAACATTAACGAACCCTGATGGTGGGTCACACATCACCCGAGCACAGATCCAGATGGATTCTGCATTGCTTAAGTGGAAAGTCAAGCCAAGGATACACTAGGGGACAAATGTCGTGCGACACGTGTCGCCAGCGACGTTGGGTGAAGTAACACGACATTGTCGGACTTTGGTCGACATGTCTGGCAACATCGCACGACACGTGTCGCCAACTACATCGAATGAAGTAGCGCGACGTTGCCGGACTTCGCTCGACATGTCTGGCACCGCAGCCAACAACACTACCTCGGTGGGTGTAATGATATCGATTGCCTTGTGAAACAAAACTTCGTGATGTCGCCAGATATGTCCGGCGAAGCTTCGCGAAGTTGCACGACTTCGCCTGACGTCGCTACGGACATAAGTCGCGCGATGTCGCCAGATATGTCAGGCGAAATCGGCTGGCTTCGCTTGACATGTCGCCGATACATGTCGTGGCACATTTGTCTCCTAGTGTATCCTTGGCTTCAATCCCCGTCAGCGACCGCCCTGAGTTGAGGTCCAAATCCCACAGGGGACGCCGCTTGCGCAGGTTGCTAAGTTTGTAGAGTTTAAACCATCTATCTAGGCTGGAGCTCGCCGGTATGCCCGGTGAAGTAGCAAAAGCATTAGGACTAACTACATATTTTGTCCATCCGAAAAAAAAAGGTGATGTATAATGGTGGGAATTAAGATTGGGCATTTTAATTTTAATTGTTGATGCATGATATTGGTTTAATGAGTTATATATATTTTAAGTCACTATTAGTAAGGTCTATAAATTTAATAAAAAAAAGTGCGTGTGAGATGTCGTCGAATTTTCTATTCATTTTTGATAGAACAATTTTATTGTTTGCACGTGTTGTTGAATGCTTTATCCGTCCATGTTGATTTGGCAAAATAGACTGAATGATTGTCAACTAATTTAACAGATGTAGCTTCAACAAGATGGCCGCTATCAACTGTCAAAGTTCGTAAGTCGCTATGGAAGACCCATCGTTACTAACTTTTGCCTGCAACTTCGTCACTTTAGATTTTTATCATACTGTAAGGAGGAATGATTTGTTTGTTTGTTTTCATTGAATAGTCTCCGGAACTACTAGACCGATAAGCCGTTGGTCTTTAATGTTGTAACATGATTTGTGTCAATCGTATACTTGAATACGGTTTGTAAGTGTGTCTTTACACCATTGCTAATAACTGGGAAGACAAATAACATGATACATACATCATCATCATCAGCCCGTATAACGTCCACTGCTGAACATGGGCCTCCTCCCGAGGGAGTGTTTTGTCATAGTCACTGCTTAACAGGCGGGTTGGTGACTGCAGTATTATCTTGTAACACACAAGGAAACACTGCACCCTGTTCCCTGATATACGATTGTTATAGATGATATTATTACAATCGGGGTCAACGGGTTATTCCGCTTTCTGATGCTTTTTATTTTCGGACGGATTATTTGTAGTTAGCCACGAGGCTTTTTCTTCTTCAGCTTAAAGCATAGCTTTCCGAGGCACCAAGATTAGCGCGTTCAAGCAAACACACTATTCAGATTTATAATATTAGTATTAGACTTCCTTCCGAGTTTTTTCTTAACAGCTTACAGTCAAATATGGCACACGAATTCCATCTCTCGCTCGAGTTCAAGTGTGTACAGTCGATCGAACCGTACACAACACGCGCAGTGTATTTATAGACAGACGTGCATAACAAGGTGTTTTGTAGTGGGATGTTAATGGTATGAGGTATGGAGTATGTGGAGAAAACCCGGGCTTACATTACTATAGACTACTACCTCCGCTCCGCGGTTTTACCCGCGTTACTCTGTTCCAGTGGGTCGGAACGTGATGTTTTGCAGCCTATATGTTAATCTAGCGTATAACCTATCCCGGTGCAAAATTTCAGCCAATTTCGTTCAGTTCAGTAGTTTTGGCGTGAAAGAGTAACAAACATCCATCTATACTTACAAACTTTCGCGTTTATAATATTAGTAGGGAGTATAATTGTGGGGCTAACAACATTTTTTTATACTTATTCTTACGTACTTTCGCCTTCGCCGGCGTAACTCCCGTTTCCATAATAACTTTATAATTAAA
Source organism: Nycteola revayana (assembly GCA_947037095.2). Lineage (NCBI taxonomy): Eukaryota > Metazoa > Arthropoda > Insecta > Lepidoptera > Nolidae > Nycteola > Nycteola revayana. The sequence goes on from OX344855.2 coordinate 616,200, forward strand.
TATCTAACACTGAAAGATTTTTTCACCGAGCACCGGTAGCTCAGTGGTTACGATAGTTGCCTCTGAGACCTGGTGTTCTGGGTTCGATTCCCACCCGGGACAATTATTTGTGTGAACCACAAATAGTTGTTCTGAGTCTGGGTGTTCTTTGTGTCCGTGAAATGAATGTTAGTAAAGTCCCCCGCGACACAGGGATTTATTTCCCTAGTGCGGGAGTTGTCTTTTTAAATACAAAACACAAAAAAAAAAATACGGAACGGAACGGTAGTTCTTGAGATTATCTCGTTCAAACAAACAAAGGAAAAGCAGATATATCTATATCTATGGTGAAGCTAATAGTTTGTTTGTTAGCTTGCACGCGTGCTTACAAATCTCAGTAATTGCTGTGCCGATTCCAACAACTATTTCAATGTTAGATAGCCCAGCCAATTCTTTCATTTAAGATATCGAGGAACGTAGGCTATATTTAATTATGAAGTTCCTACAAGAACAGAAGTTGCGTGGGCGAAACCGTGCGTGGAAGCTAGTACAGTATAACATCATCATCATTTCAGTCGTAGGACGTCCACTGCTGGACATAGGCCTCCCTCATAGATTTTCAGTTACTACGGTTGGAGGCGGCCTGCATCCACCGTGATCCCGCTTCCTTTACCAGGTCATCCGTCCATCTAGTTGGTGGACGTCCTACGCTACGCTTGCCGATCCGCGGTCTCCATTCGAGAACTTTTCGGCCCCAACCGCCATCTGTTCTCCGTGCGATAGCATTATTTAGTTATGAATATTTCCCCATGACAAGTAACGAGCAACCAATCAAAACGTTTGTAAACTTTATGATGTATAACAAAAATAGTTGCAATAACTACGCTGTTTTATGATGTAATAAAACATATTAATAGTAGAGTCGCTGGCGTATGATTACTTATTTATATGAATAGTTTTGCTTCCTTTATGAGCCAAATACCGCTACGCTACGGAGGTTGTCTAAGCAATAGAATACGCATAACCACGCTTGGCAGGTGGATTGGTGATCGCAGTAAGATGGGAGTAGGTATATTTGAGCTGATATGTGGTGCTGCCCATCTATCAGGTTTCCTTAGTCGCCTTTTATGACAAACTTTGAAAGATTGAGGTGTTTTTATTATAAGCCGGACACCACACGGTGCCTACACATCATGATGGTATAGTAAATGTTTTGTATATGCAGATAATTGAAACGGCCCTAGACCAATGGCTAGGGCGTCGGACTTGTGATCTTGAGGTCGCCGGTTCGCACCCCACCCATTGCACTAATGACGTGAACCCTCTTGCAACACAAGCATTTTAACTTAGCACGGGGGGTCAACAAGAATACTAGTAGACTGCAAAACACTGCTAGTAATCTTTAAAAAAAGATAACATTTTTTTTTTATTATCTGATGCCTTTATAGACCTTAATAAATAAGATAATAAAAAATAAAAATCATTTTTATTTACGTGAACCTATTACAGGCACTTGCAAATAGTCAAAAGAATAATTTATTATTAATCTATGTATAATTTGACATTTATAAATGAGCGTATTAAGCAGGTATTTTAGATATTGTTTTTAATAATTTTAGTCTTAACTTTATTATTCAAGTATTTTGTGACCAATAGCTTGTTCTGTCTGTATTAAAATATATTAAGAACAATTGTCATTATTTGGGCGGACCATGAGTATATAATATAATAAGGCTGGAGACCTGAGGACCTAGACAAAATGTACGCTGTGGAGCGATCGCTAGCAGAAAATCGCTAACGGAAATGATGGTGACATTTGTCACGTTATAAAGCGATTCTATTTAAATTAAAAAAAATTAACACCGATTTTTCAAGTATCTCAAGTTTTTGTAACAAATTTTATGAAAAATACAGTGACAGTTAGTCGAAAAACTCTATATTTTATATAAAAAATTTACCATTTCAATAAATCCTACTAATATTATAAATGCGAAGGTTTGTATGTGTAGATGTTTTTAGGGTTCCGTAGCCAAATGGCAAAAAACGGAACCCTTATAGATTCGTCATGTCTGTCTGTCTGTTTGTCCGTCCGTATGTCACAGCCACTTTTTTCCGAAACAATAAGAACTATAATGTTGAAACTTGGCAAGTAGATGTATGTTGTGAACCGCATTAAGATTTTCACACAAAAATTTAAAAAAATCAAATAATTTTGGAGTTGCCCATACATAGAAATGAAACTCAGAAAAAAAAAATCATCGAACCCACACGTGTGGGATATCTATGGATAGGTCTTCAAAAATGATATTGAGGTTTCTAATGTCATTTTTTTCTAAACTGAATAGTTTGCGCGAGAGACACTTCCAAAGTGGTAAAATGTGTGTCCCCCCCCCCCTGTAACTTCTAAAATAAGAGAATGATAAAACTAAAAAAAAATATATGATGTACATAACCATGCAAACTTCCAAAGAAAATTGGTTTGAACGAGATCAAGCAAGTAGTTTTTTTTAATACGTCATAAACCGTAAACCGCAATTTACCTTTCATTCATAGGTTGGCACTTGCAACTAGTACGGAACCCTTCGTGCGAGAGTCCGACTCGCACTTGGCCGGTTTTTAGTATTGCACGCTAAAACTACTGATCGGATTAAGCTGATACTTTGCACGGGGATAGTTAATAAGCTCGATTAACTTATAGGCTACAAATTATAATCACGATTCGACCCACTGGAGCACAGTAACGCGGGTAAAGCCGTGGGAAGCAGCTAGTATAAAAAAAGAATTTACAATTAAAATTATTACAAGGTTTATTAGAACCGAAATCCAAACGATCTAACCGCTACCGGTTTCTAAGAAGAATCCATCAATGAATGACCGCCATGATTCCCGCGTCCGCTGTATTACAAATGACAAGTAGTATCCATACATTTCATCATCATCATCAGCCCGTATAATGTCCACTGCTAACATGAGCCACCTACCGGGGGAGGGTATTTGCCATAGTCACCACGATTGGCAGGCGGATTTGTGGCCGCAGGTATTATTTGGCACCATACAAGGAAACGCTGCTGCTCGTTCCTTGATGTACGATTATTATAGATAATGTTATAACAATCGGGACCAACGGCTTAACTTTTTTTCCGAGGCACGGAGGGTAGTCCCTCAACCAACCATCCATACATTTGCATTAGCGATTTGTGCTTGCGATTGCTCCGCTGTAGTGACATTTTGTCTAAGCTTTCTGCTAGCCTTTATGCCATTATTCATTAGCAACTAAATAAATGTCCATCTAACAAAAAAGGCTTTCAAAAACCAAAGTCGAAATTAAAATATGATTTCATAACCGTCTTTTTATTGTCGTTTAGAAACCAAAAGAAACGCTCGTCCAGGTGATGAGAACATAAAGTTAGATGATGTTTATTTCTGAACGGATGTACAAACATAACTCCGACTAAATTTACTGATGAACATTTCAATTAGAAAATATTATTATAAGATATAATTATACTGTTGGTTCATGATATACTTATTTAGATTTAGTGATGGTTTATTTTAGAATTGTAATGTGAGTATTGATATAATATATCAATACTCACATTACACTAATATAGAAAGCTGAATAGTATGTTCGCTTGAAAGCGCTTATATCAGAAACTGCTGAAACGATTTGAAAAATTCTTTCAGTGTTAGGTAGCCTATTTATCGACTAAGGTTATAAGTTTTACTTAAGGAGTTAACCGTGGGAATATAGTCTTAAAAGTAAAGAAATAGAGAATCAGGTGCAATCTCTATTTCTTTACTTTTAAGACTATCTTGCGTCGTACATATATCGGGTTAGCTATGTTTCATCGAAAAGAAATTGACAAATTATCACTTCCCTAACAATTTTTCGCATTATTTCATTTGCCAAATTATAACTTAGCAAAAAATCTTTTCACAATTATTTGTGAAGAGATTTTTTGAAAAAGTACATACTAAAATCATTCCAAATATTGCATTGGTATAAAAAGATTGCTAAAATTTGATTGGGTAGTGAAATTTTGGCAAAATCTTTTCGGCACAACGGCAGTCACCCCATTACAACATTGGTAAATTCGATTTACTAACATTAGACTAGTTTTGTTTCTGTTTTTGTAACTTTAGTGTAGTATTTACATACATACATAATCTCACACCTGTTTCCCAGCGGGGTAGGCAGAGACAATGGACTTCCACTTGCTACGATCCCTACACACATCTTTCGCTTCATTCACTCTCATAACATTCTTCATACAAGCACGTCGGTTTAGGGTGGATCTTATTTGACCTTTTGCGAGGATGTCTCCGATTAGTGTAGCATTTGACTTATAATAAGCAGGTACGATCGATTCGTCTACATTACCAATAAACGTTTTCATTTTCATTATGTATAGTAAATAGTTCACCTTTTTATACCAAAACTTTCAGTACGGAATCGATTCTTCCCATCGCGTGTGTGTGTGTATGTGCGTCTATTTTCGTCACAGAAGGTCGATTACGATAAACAATACCGAAACAGGTGGATATCATGTGCTATTCAATTCATTTTTTATTCCTATTAACCTATAGCTATGCTCTGCGGTTTTACAATACTGCGTAAGTGACAGTCGCTAATAAGGTGTAATTTCAACTGTCAAGAAATATTTTCTTTATATATATATAAAGAAAATATTTCTTGACAGTTGAAATTATGTTTTAAAGGGCAATAATTCAATTTGCTACAGTTGATTTTCAGCCTTATTAGGTAATACTGTTTGTTACTATCCAACCTTTTTTGTGTTTTTTTTTCGCTTTAGACCCTGTGATAACTGCCACAGAAAACACCATATTCCTTTTCGATTTTTATCACTGTTGTCTTACTGTTTAATAATGGATCAAGTAGAAATAGCTACTGAATTTTTAACAAGAAACCATCGTTCGTCTTTAATTATTAGTTATATAACGAAAATGTTCCCACTGGACAGTTAGTTCCACAGCTTAATTTACGATTTTATAATGTTTTGTTTATTAAGAACTAGCGACCCGCCCCGGCTTCGCACGGGTACACTTTTACAACCTATGTTACTCGGAGATAAGGTAGCATTCTAATGGTGATAGAATTATCGAAATCCGTTCAGTAGTTTTTGAGTTTATTCGAAACAAACGTAAAAAAACTTTAACATACAAAATTTTCCGCTTTATAATATTAGTATATTAAGAATTTTATTTTTAATATACTTATTTTCTATTTCTGCTTTCTTTTTCACTATGTATAACTTTAAGTAGACTTTCAATTCGCCGTGTAGTATTTGGGCTTAGTATAGATCACCCCATATCTTCCTATGGGTGTTGTAAGAGGTGACTAAGGGACATGTACACCTGATGGATGGGCAGCAGCATCTATCAGCTCAAAGATACTTCCATCCTTAAGAGATCAACAGACGTGTTAGAAAAAAAAACGACAGAGATGGAAATATGAAACGCGCATTGTGAGGAAAGAGACACAAATTCGTTGCTACATTATGGGTGGTCGTTTAATCCGTCTGGCAACAAACTTTGGAATCCATGGTTGGTTTGCCAAAGTTTGTTAAAGAGGAGGCCCATGTTCAGTGGTGGACGTCAACGAGCTGATAAAATAAGTTACTTAGTATGGAGAAAATTGAAGATCATAAAAAAATAAAGAAACTGCAATAAAACAATAAAAATCGATTTACTTATAAATAGTAAAATATAAACAAAATTTGTAAAACAATATAAAATATGAAATATTTAAAATTATAATAACAAAACAAGCGGTGAAAAGATACATTATCGAATGTGCAACATATTAAAAAATATTTTTATAAGTGCGTATCGGCATCCTACTAATATTATTAACGCGAAAGTTTGTAAATATGGATGGATGTTTGTTACTCTTTCACGTAAAAACAAATGAACGGAATTGGCTGACATTTTGCACCGGGATAGGTTATACGCTGAGTTAACATATAACCTACAAAACATCACGCTCCGACACACTGGAGCAGAGTAATGCGGGAAATACCGCGGGGCGCAGCTAGTATTATCATAAAATTCAACTTTTTTCAATAATCGGCTCCAACACGCAACATCCACTGCTGAGCAAGGGATCCCACGGGGGCCTGATAAACTTAATATATCTCAAACATGCAAGGGCTATCTAATAATATATGAATACGTAAAGCAAAAACTTTGCACTCCTTTTTACGAAAATTAGTGCAAAGTTTAAGACCCAATTTTTCAAGAAAGTAAATTACATTCAATTTTTTTGGGACCATACGAAGTTATCCAAAAGAAACGTAACGACAGCTACGCTATAAGAAAGATTGGTAATACAGAAAGCCCAAGTAACACTACCAGTTTTGCTCATCTGATGAAGGCAGGGATTGCTGTAGACAACGAAATAGTCTAAGGTTACCGCGAACCGTCAAGTTGAATTACTGACTTAATAAAGTTAAACATTTGCAAGCAAAATATTGTATTCCTTAATGAAACTTGAAGAGTTTTTCATCAGCGTAATAGAAGTCAAAAATATATAATTTAGCTGAGTGTTAGCAACGACTTAAATATCATGACGTATTCTTGTTAGCTTCGTACAATATCTGTAGGTTTTACCAAAAGCATTACGCTCTTATTCTCGCTCGAACTACTAAAGCCGACTTCGAGATATTTACAGTTCGCTAACTTCGACGCCAATACGCTTCGTGTTTCGTTCTTCAACAAAATAATTGAAGAATATTTTCTTGCAACTATATATTATAGACATTTACACATGTACAGGGTTTATTTTTTTTAAATTGTAGGAAAAATTATAGTTTGTGATTGTGCAATACCGCGAAAGTGACAATTTATATCTATATATACAAATAAATCAAATTAAACTATCTCTCTATGTTACATGCAAGTTTAAGTGATAATGGGCAGGCCGCTAGCCATCTTTCTCGCTGGAAATCGATGGGAGAGGCCTATGTTCAGCAGTGGACTACAACAGGCTGATGATGGTGAAGTAATAATGGGCAAAACTAGGCAACCTGCACAAGAGTGCATCATCTTAAGGATTGGATGTCTGAACGGTCACTGGAGCTATTACGGACTGACAACCTTTAAAATGTTAGGGTTTTGTGCAACCATCGCTCTACAGTTAGTAGGTCTTCGGGTCTGTGAAACATTAGAAGGTTCATTGCGAAACTCAGGGTTGGAAGATATGAGCTTAGGTTAGGTTCTTTAAGTCCGTAAATAAAACTTTTGTTAGTATATCCACGTTAAAATTAGTTTAAGTGGCAAATATGTCTTAGCGCCATCTACTGTACACACATTGAAATAACTAATAAACTAGTGGGGCCACCTACAACTCTTGAGTATCCTACATCGCGCAATGGATGTTCTCACGGTAATTTGAACATATACAAGTTATTATCATTAAGAAATGGCCTAGCGCTCTGGTCGCATCTACAGCATATCCGTAAGGACCGGACCGCGCTACTCATGGACTGACTTAAGAGCCCTCGGGTCCAAACGTCCTTTTGACCAAAAGTCCCTCCTGTGGGATCCACAGGTAGCGATGGACCGCCACTGAAAAGGCTGCCAGGCTTAACCAGTTACCCCGGAACTCACTAGAATGTCTGCGGATGGCCTCACGGCGAAGATATGGCCACGGCTGTCGGGTATACCACCTCGCCAGAAACACAGCAACTTCACAAGTAAAAAGTTCGCCGACATATTTTTTGAAGTTCAATGTTTAGACGCACACGTTAATCATTAACCTTGCTCGGAATTCACACCTTACTTTAACAAAGTTATTTCTATCGCAAGCCAAAGTATTTACAAAGTCGTTATTGGTTAGTTTGGCTTCCTGGTCGGCTTCGCATTTTACATTAATTTCCTGTTTACTCTTATTAAATTGCTATGTAAATATTTGTTACACAAATTTATGCAAAAATCGATATCGTACCTAACCAAAGCGAAATCTTCATCATTATCATCAGCCCGTATAACGTTCACTGCTGAATTTGGGCTCGAGAGGAGACCCAAGTTCCTAGTTAACTTTGGCAAATAGTCACAACGCAGATGGGTTAGTAACTGCAGTATTTAATGGAAACCAATCTTTTTTAAGTTTGATTAAAATAGTAATTGGCACATACGACGTTTATAATTTATATATATAATAATGGAACCCTTTTTTTCAAGAGAAGAAAATAACAAAACAATAATTAGAAAATGTAAGAATGCTTAGCCGCCATATTCAATTTTCTGTTGATTTTCTTATGTAACCTTAGCGATTTTGACAATATAAACCTTTTCAATGTAACCTTATG